>CM030364.1:251102475-251702475 GCA_017893485.1 Hemerocallis citrina | reverse complement strand
ATCCCCCACCCAAAACAACTCCTATATTTATTTAATTATTATTTTTTCTCCACTATGTTTTGGGTGGGGGATTTGAATTTGAGTTTTGGAGAAAAACTTTTGGGGAAAAAATATGTTTTGTGAGATTAGATCTGGGCCTTTGATTTTTTTGGAGATTGAAGGAGAGCCACCTGATAGCTTTCTTTGTGTTTTATTATATAGTTTTGGAGAAAAACTTTTGGGGAAAAAATATTTTTTGTGAGATTAGATCTGGGCCTTTGATTTTTTTGGAGATTGAAGGAGAGCCACCTGATAGCTTTCTTTGTGTTTTATTATATAGATGTTGATGAGAAAGATATAGATAAAATTCATGCTAGTGTATCATGCTATGAATGAGGATGATTTTTGTTGTGATTGTAGATACCATGCTAATTAAAAGAAGGATTCTTTTTTAATATGAATCATGTTAGTATGTTTGCAAATTTTGTACTTGTTGAGTATATGAAAATTTGTTGAAGAAAGTTATATTTCAAATCATGCTTTGATAAATAAGAAAGAGGAAAGAAAACAAAATGAAATTTAGTTAGTATGATGAGATATGTTGACATATGTGTATTTTGCCATGTTATAATTGAAAATATAAACTATTGTATGAAAGAGTCTTTTGTGAAATTTGCATGAATAAGTGATATGCTAGTTTTGTTATAAATTGAAATTTGTAAAAAAAAGGAACATAAACTAGTTTATGAACACTACTCAAGTCTTATACAAGTTTATGTGAAAAATGAGAAAGAAAATTGTTTAAAGAAGTAGAAATGGAGTTTTAATGAATTTTAAAATTTGTTGTTTTACTGTTTTAATTTCAATCTCAGTCAAGAAATTTTTTATTTCAACTTATTAGAAAGAATGAGTCTTGGATAAACAAGTTTTTTGAAAAAGGGATCACTTTTGAACAATATGAACAAAAGTACATTTGTACATTTCTTAAATAGAAAACATACTTAGACTTACTGGTTAGCTAGTGCAAAACAGAACACTAGTTTGAGAGATCTTGGGTTCAAAACTTGATAGTCACATTTTATTTTGGTTGCATTTCAATAAAAATTTCGGACTATACCGAATGTATAAGGGGTTTTTATTCTCGGATTAAGACAAAAGTCCAAATGGACTTAGCGACTGGTGGGTTCGGGGTCTGGGCGCTGGTTGTGTGCTGCCGCAGGTCCTGGGTTCGAAACCCAGGCCTCTCGTTTGATTTTTTTTGGATTTTCTCATGAATTGGTCTTTTTTTAATATAGAATAAAATCTTAGTATTAATATAAAATGAAATGAAAATTATTAAGAGATAGTATAGAATTTTCTTGAAGTATAAAAATAGAAATTTGAGAATATAACTTGCTTTGGTGAAGAAAAGTAAAATATTATTTTGTGAAATGTTTACTCTCAAAGAGATTGCATTTTTATTTTTTTAAAGAAATATCTTGAAGTAAATTGAGACATCATAAGAGCTTGAATTTGTAAATAAGATTTTACGTAATGAAATTGTGTACTTGAAATGAATTATTATTTTCTATGAATAACTAGATCATGATTAGTGGCAAGACTAAGAAATGATTACTTTGTAGACAAGTGTTAAGACAAGATTTTGATCATTTGTGAATAAGTTGAAGATGAAAATGTCTAGGTTTAAGACATGTTTATTAAAGGGTATGTGTACCCATGATTTCTTGTACATGAAAAAGTTTGTGATTTAGAGTTAGTGAGACCTCGGGTACCGGCACTATTAAATTGAAAAGAGTTGAGATTATGTCTTAAGATATGGCCATGGAGCTATCTCG
Organism: Hemerocallis citrina; assembly: GCA_017893485.1. NCBI lineage: Eukaryota > Viridiplantae > Streptophyta > Magnoliopsida > Asparagales > Asphodelaceae > Hemerocallis > Hemerocallis citrina. The sequence continues at coordinate 251,700,661 of CM030364.1, read as the reverse complement.
TATTTGTTGATAAAGTCCGATAGGAGGTAAAACTAATTCTAGGCTTGAAAACTTATTCATGTCTTGAAGTAAATAATTAGGCACATAAGTGAAGATGTAGTAAACTTGGGCAAACGTAAGTGAGTGCTTCTATATAGTCGGTGGTGGATCTCCGTGTCTATAGACCCAGTTGGCAGACTGTGGTTGCTCAGTGGGAGATGGACTTATATTTTCTAAATCCGGGACTTAGCGTAGTCAGGCGGATATTTACCATACTCCAATGTATATATGTATACCGTGGCTAGGGGGCACTTGTGGGATGGTTCGCACGATGAGGGATCTGTTATAATAGCCAGCGAGGTTGAGATCCATAGTCGTGGAATGATCTAAACCTTGCTTTATTACTGGGTAGTTTCATGGCGAGGGATCGAACCCTTTATTGTGGAGTACGTAGGCGCTTGCCCTCAGACCTATATAGTATGGGATACATAGAATCCAAATAAGTGTGCATTAGTGTCATCGTAGTATAAAATATCTGCATTAGGCATTAAGACATGACATACACTTACATGTTTAGCGTAGTCACAATTTAACACTTTATTGTTCATTCAATTTTCTTGTGTTTTGTTAAAGTAATGAGATCGTTATATGTACGGTATAGGGAGGATAACCGAATATAACATTTTCGTTAGTTGTAAGTGACTGACGTGCCCACAGCTTGATATGCAGGTAATGGACTCTTCCATGAAGATGTTTTGATGCAATGGATGATTTACATTGTTATAGTTGTACAAGTTGTATTTTATTTCATTGTTGTACTTCTTTTATTCTTCCGCTGTGTAAACAAATGTGTAATGAACTGTATTGTTAAAAAGTTTTAAATTCCTTGTAAAATTGTACGAAGTGAAGTAAAGATCTTGTGAAATCTTGAATTCGGTCTTATTTGGAATTCAGGGCGTTACAGATAGTATCAGAGCAAGCTTCACAAGTAGTACAAATTTATAAGGAACGATACCCTAGAATGGACACTAGAGTGTGAGTTTCAACTTATAGAGATTTAAACTTATGTTTGTGTTGCTCTATGAGATGACTTTTTTCTCCTCCTTTTCCCTATAAGATGGCCAATCAGCATGATCCCCAGAATGAGGCGCCTTGGTTTGTCCACTTTGAGGATAAAGAGGAAGAATCAATGGAAGAAGAAGAAGAGGACCCAGAAGAAGAACCAGAGGAGGAGGAAGATGAAGAACCATTTGAGATAGAAGAAGAATTTTCCGAGTCCAGGGAGATTACTCCACCTCCGCCTAATCTTCCCGAAGACTCCCCAGACGAAGGACTCGTTCCAGATAACCCAAATGACATTGTTGCTTCTCTTCGACGGGAATTGGACGCTCAAAAGTGGAGAGTTAACCACTTGGAGTTACAACGGGCACATGACAAGGAGCACATTCGGGAGTTGAGATTTTAAGTGTACGAGCTTGAGAAGGTCCGACTCGTGAATGATCGACATTTCGCCAAGTTGGACCACATCACTCGCTGGGACAAGGAAGAGCGACAGCAGAGCTTCGAAGGCATGAGGAAGGAAATCCAAGAACTACGGGTAGAGTTCAGAGAAGCCAAGAGAAACCGTAGAATCTAGGATATTTTCTGTAATGGATGTATTGCAAAAATTTTCTTTCTGAATGTAAAGAGTTTAAATTTTAGAATGAATAAAATTTTGTTGAAGCGATGTTATTTGTGTTAACTATGATGATTAATGATAAATTTTATGACTCAGAAATGGCACAAAGGATCATGAACGACGAAGAGCAAAACGGTGAGAATGGGCTAGATCTAGAGACTGAACTGGCTCGAGTCTATCAAACCCTAAATGTTGTCGCCGCAAACATCGGTAGAAATAGGGGACCAGAGCCAGCAGTGCATGTTCCGGAGGCAATCAGGTTGGTTGAATCGTTCAAGAGGATGAAGCCACCTGTATTTGAAGGACAGGCCAATCCAGACGCAGCTGACAATTGGATCAGACAGATCGAGACAGTCTTCGATGTACTAGAAATCCCAGAGGCCAGCATGGTGAAATTAGCTATCATTCAACTAGAAAAGGTTGTAGGTGTTTGGTGGCAATCGCTAAAAAGGACCCTGGGCAATGTAAAACTCTTTTGGGAGGAGTTTCTTGATGAATTCAGGAGCCACTACTTTCCATTGGATGTTCAGTAAAAGAAGGCCATGGAATTTCTAAGCTTGCAGCAGGGCAGAATGTCGGTACGGGAATATGAGACTAAGTTCAACCAGCTCTCCGAGTACGTGCCTGAAATGGTACAGGATGAAGCCAAGAAAGCACGCAAATTTGAGCAAGGGTTGAGGCCAAGTCTGAGGTCCCGGATGATACCTTTGGGCATTCGGAGGTTTGAGAAGCTAGTCAGAAGGGCTGCTGCAACTGAGTCTGACATGAACCGGTTCCAGGTTGTGCAAGTCAAGCGGAACAATTGGAGTATGGGCAAGAGGCCTGCAGCACGTGTACGGTGAGAAATTGAACATGTACACGGACCACAAGAGTTTGAAGTACATATATCAGCAGAAGGATCTGAATTTGAGGCAGCGGAGATGGTTGGAAGTGCTTGAGGACATGCGACCTGAGATCAAGTATCATCCTGGGAAAGCTAATGTTGTTGCCGATGCACTTAGTCGCAAGAGCAGTTTATCCAGTTTGATTACAACTCAGAAGCATCTGATTGAGGAATTGGATCGAGCAGGTATTGAAGTTGTCTTGCAAGTAGTGGGGGCATCTTTAGCTCAGTTGAGGCTTCAGCCTACACTGAATGGAAGGATCATTACAAGTCAGGAGGTTGATGCTGATATTTTGGAGATGAAGGAGCAGGTTGGTGCTGGCAGGTTGCCCGGATTTCAAATCAGGGATGGAGTGCTGTGGTTTGGAGAGAGGCTGTGCGTTCCAAATCAGGCGGACCTGAAAGAGAGTATTCTTCAGGAGGTGCATGCTACTCTTTTGTCGGTACATCCTGTAAGTACTAAGATGTACAGAGACATCAAACCGCATTTCTGGTGGTCAGGTTTGAAGCGGGATGTGGCTGAATTTGTGGCGAAGTGTGAGGTTTGTCAGCAAGTCAAAGCCGAAAATCAGAGACCCGGAGGTCTATTACAGCCGTTACCTATTCCGGAATGGAAGTGGGATACCATAAGTATGGATTTTATTACGGGATTGCCCAAGAGTCCTAAAGGCAATGATGTAATTTGGGTTATAGTCGATCGACTAACCAAGTCCGCTCACTTTTTGGCGATGAAACTCACTGCTTCGATGGACAAGTTAGCTGAGTTGTATATTGGCGAGATCGTCCGGCTTCATGGTGTTCCGTCAACTATTGTGTCTGATCGAGATGCGCGGTTTACTTCGCATTTCTGGAGGAGACTTCAGACAGCTTTGGGTACCAAGACGGATTTCAGCACTGCTTTTCATCCGCAGACCGATGGGCAGACCGAGAGAGTCAACCGTATTCTTGAGGATATGCTTCGGTGTTGTGTACTAGATTTTGGAGGCAGTTGGGAAAGGCATTTACCTTTGGTAGAGTTTGCCTACAACAACAGTTTTCAGACCAGTATTGGGATGGCGCCGTACGAAGCTCTGTATGGCAGGAAGTGCAGAACACCTGTTTGTTGGTTTGAAGTTGGGGAGCGTAAATTGTTTGGGCATGAGCTTGTGCAGCAAATCTCTGAAAAGATTGATCTGATCAGGAAAATGTTGGTAGAAGCTCAGAGCAGGCAGAAAAGCTATGCAGACAACCGGAGAAGGGACCTTGAGTTTGAGGTCGGTGACTTCGTCTTTCTGAAAGTATCTCCCAGTAAAGGTGTGGTTCGATTTGGCAAAGGCGGGAAATTAGCCCCGAGGTTTATAGGCCCGTACAAGATATTGAAACGGATCGAGAAAACTGCTTACCGGCTTGAATTACCGGAAGAGTTATCTCAGGTGCACAATGTCTTTCATGTGTCTATGCTGAGAGGTTATATTCCAGATCCGAGTCATCATTAGCCTGAAGTACCGGAAGGTTTGCAGTTAGATCTGAATTACATCGAGTCTCCTGTCGAGATTGTTGATCGTCGAGAGAAAATCTTGAGGAATAAGACGATACCGATGGTCAAGGTAGTCTGGAGAAACCATTTGGTTGAAGAGACTACTTGGGAGTCTGAGGAGAGGATGTTGAAAGATTTTCCTGAGCTTTTTGCTTGATTTGTATTTTGTATTTTGTGTTTTTTTTCTTGTGCTTGTTGTGAGTGTTTTGTTTCTCGCTCTTGACTGTAGTTCCGGGGACGGAACTATTCTAAGGAGGGAGTGTTGTAATGCCCCGATTTTCATTTATGAAAATTTATTATTTATTTTGCACGTAGTGTGCACGTGCAATATTTTTGGTAGTACTAAATTTTATGATGATATATATATCTGCTCTTTAATTATTTTTATATAAAGGTCTTTTTCAAATAAACTTAAGCCTTTCTTTTTAAGCCCAAATTTAATTTATTTATCTTCTTTTTATAAACTACTATTTTGGGCCATAAACCAAAGCCCATAAGTTATTTTTATTTTAAATACAACTTGTAATGTAGAATACATATTTTAAGTATTATTTTTATTAAAAATGTAATGTACAATTTTTTTTTAAATGGAGACAAGTTGCATGCACGTGCATTGCACGTACACGTACAAATACACACATGTGAGGCCGGTTTTGACATTGGAGGGAAAAGAAAATTCAAGTGGAGTCATGGGTGGTGGTTACTTGATCATGGTTGGTTATTGTAACTCCTCCTTGAATCCTAGCCTTTTGTTTCTAACTCCTAGTTTAATCCTAGCCTTCCATTTACCCAAATGTTTAGTATAAATACCCCTCCCCCCCTAGCCTAGTTATTTGGTACTAATTATTCCTCCAAACCTATAGTTTAAAATACATTAATAGTAGTTTAGCAAGTGAGTTAAAAGATTGAGAGTTGTGTGGGGAGTTTGTGCTTGCATCAACAAGGAGAGGCCGGCATCAAGGGGAGGCTTGGGTTTGGCATCTTTGGGAGCTTGTGTGCGCGTCGACGAGGAGGAGGATCGCTCTCTTGGCAAGGACATTTGTTTAGGAGGTATTGCTAATTGTAGTCTCTCCAATTAAGGTGGGTGATTTTCCGTATTTCTAACTAGGAAGCATGCTAGATTTGAATTGAAATAATGATGCATGAAAAAGATTAATAAAGAGTACACTTTTAATTGGAAAAATGACTTATTAACTGATTGGAATGTTAATAAATGGCTTATATGAGTTTCCATCATTTAATTTAAGATTGTGTGTAAATTAATTATAGCTATGGATGGTTTGAAGAAAAATTTATTATTAGCATCAAGAACTATAAGCAAAAATTAGTAGATGACAAATGTAGTTTTTGTATGTTTAAATGGACCTGGTGTGACAATATTGTGATGAATGACTAAAAATATAATTTGTGGGTTGTGAAATGATTAAAAACAGATTATTAATGTAGAGATTATTGAAATCAAAATTTGATAAGAAATGTCGAAAAAGAAATGTGTTAGTAGTTGCTTATGATTTAACCAAATTGTATGGAAAATATATGTTTAATTATTGGAAAAATTATTTTTTATATACTGGAGGATATATTATTAGGGGGATAAGTAATCTGGAAATTTACAGCAAGTTTTAGCAAAAGCAAAATCAATGAGAGCTTCTTGAACATCAAAATGTTTTACTAAACAGAGAGGATTGATTTAACTAGAGTTCGAGTTGAACTATGACAACCTGAGCTTATAGATCAAGTGGTCGGGATGATCTTAATTGCTATAGTGGGTTCGGGTGTCTCACGGGTTGCTGGTTCGAATCCCGTTAGCCCCATATATTTGTTTTGTATTTTTAAAAATGAATAAAGCTACAGCCGAGAGCATTTAAGGCTCTCGACCTCTTTTATACCGTTCGGCACATTCGGCCTAGTGGTCTGTGCCAGTGGCTTGGTTCCTTGTGATTGTGGGTTCGAATACTGGTCTCGGCCAGCATTAAATTGGGGGAAGAAATATTTTTTTGGATTGTTTTTTATGATTAAAAATTATGGAAAAATATGATTATTATTCTAAAAATATGTGGGACTTATGAAAAATAATTTGGTAGTTATCAAAATATAATAGAGTATATTTTTAGAACAAATGTATGAATAGAACTATGGTTCTACACTTATATCTTGATGGAAGATGTACTTTGCAAAAGAATTCGAAATAGAGTGCTAGAATGGAAATATAATAAAGAAATAAATTATATGAAGTGATGTGATGTGAATTATTCTCATTGGAGAATAGTGTGAAAATTATGAAGTGTGAATATTCATTTTGACCATACAATTAGTGATGTGATGTTAATGTAAAGATGACATTTGATGAAATACATAAGGAATAATTGAATTCTATGTATGTTTATGGACTCATGAATAATTTAAAATCATGTGATTGAAAAAGAGAAATGTTATTGCGTATGAAAACTCAAACATATGAATTGTGAATTGAAATTGAAAATTAGAGTGTAGCCAAAACTCACACCGGCAAGTGAAAGTGATGAATAATTATGATTATTGATATTTAAAGGACCAGTTTGGGTCATTGTGAAATGAAAAAAATAAGACCGGTAGTAGTGAGAGGGCTAACTCTAAGAGATTGATTTTGTTCATAATTTCATTAAATTTAAGGATTTAGTACATAGTGAAGAGGTGATGAAAGTGAGAGAAAAACACAAGTATGAGAGCTTCGAGTTTACGATGCGGGGGTGAGCCACAGAATGCATGCTTGATGAGTCAAGACATGGCGTGGGCACTACTCAGAATGATCGGACCTTGGCGACGCTTGTGGGATGTTTGGTGACTGCAAGAGGATCGTGTGCCATGAAGAAGGCTGAATTGCCACAGAATGCATGCTTGATGAGTCAAGACATGGCGTGGGATTCCCCTCCAGGTTTTCTGTACACGAGCTTGTACTCATAGATCATCTAGGATACTTACCGTAGTTACAGTAGTAGATTAAGTCATGACGAGGGATTGAACCCTAGAAAGATGAAGAACGATTAAGAGGCTTGCCCTCGGACCTATGTAGTATGGGATGCATAGAATCCGAACAAGTGTGCATTAGTGTCATGTAATATAAATAACTGCATTAAGGACTAAGTGCACAATCACAACACGACATCATTAGGGTATTCCCTTTAGTTTGATATGTGACAAGTTTGTGTTTGTTAAATATAGAAAATGAGTTATACTATTTCCGGCATAGAGAGGATGGCCGTGTATAATATTCATCGGTTGAATAAACTGACGTACCCACAGTTTTGTATACAGGGTAAATGACATGATAAAGATTAAAGAAGCACAGATGCTTAGAGATTATTCAATGTTGATGTACATTTATTCAAATGTTGTACATTTGCTTCTGCTGTAACTATGATGTAAAGTGAAAAGTTTTAATTTCCTTGTAAAATTGTACTAAATGAAGTGTAAAGATCCTGTGGAATCTCGAATTCAGTGTATTTTGGAATTCGGGGCGTTACAGAGTGGTATCAGAGCTACGCTTCACACTTGTACAAATTTATAAGGAACGACACCCTAGAAGTGGACACTAGAATGTGTGTTTGAGTCTAGAGATTTAAATGTAAGTTACTTACATTTGTGTTGCTCTATGACTTATGCTTCTTCCTCCCTATTTCTAAGATGGCTGATCACTTCGACCCTGCTGGAGACGACGACTGGCATATCATCGAGGAAGAGTACCATCCTGGACAAGCAGATTCCGAGGAAGAGTACTACCCAGGGCAAGCATATTCTGACGGAGAAGAATGTCCTGAATCCCGAGAGATTACCCCACCTCCAGATTCATCTGATGACTCTTCTGACAAAGAAGAAGAACCAGTTCCAAGTAGTCTTGTGATATCTCTTCAGAGGCAGGTAGAAACACTGCGGGAAAGAGTCGGATTATTGGAGGCTCAGTTGGCAAAGCGCAAGGACGACTTTGCAGTTCTTAGTCATTGTGTATGGAAACTCGAGAAGAGGAAGAATATGACTGATGTGCTGAAGGAAGAAGTTGATGAACTACGAGAAGAACTTCGAGAAGCGAAGAGGAACCGTAGGAGTTAGACTGTTGTAGCTTCTACTGTTTTCATTCTGATGTTAAGAAATGTTTTTCAATTCAAATGTATAAAGTTTGGAATTTAATGAAATGCAAGTTGATTTAAAATTCATTTCTTATACTTCGAATTTAATGGATCTTTTGCATCAGAATATGGCTAGAAGAGGAGCTAGAAATGGGGAAGGTCAGTGTACAGTGCCACTATTGAATGCAAGAGCAAGAAAGTTGCGGTGAAGGCACCAGGGGGACCAGCGGTTACATTTCAAGGTAAAAGGAAGTGTAAGCAGTTGGTGGTAGCTTTGTCAGAGCAGAAAGTTCCAGAAGAAGTGAAGCAGATCCCAGTTATCCAAGATTTTCTAGCTGTATTTCTTGATGATCTACCAGGGCTTCCCCCTCATCGAGATGTAGAGTTCTGCATCACTGTTCAACCAGGAAGTGCACCTATTTCCAAGGCACCATACAGAATGGCACCAGTTGAACAAGATGAGATCAAGAAGCAGATCGAAGGATTGTTGAGCAAAGGATTTATCAGACCAAGTGCATCACCATAGGGAGCCCCAGTTCTTTTGGTGAAGAAGAAGGATGGATCAATGAGGATGTGTATCGACTACAGAGAGTTGAACAAGGTTACTGTGCAGAACAAGTACCCAATTCCTCAAATCGATGATTTGTTCGACCGTCTACAATGAGCAGCTGTATTCTCCAAGATAGACTTGCGGTCAGGATATCACCAAGTCCGAGTGAAAGAAGAAGATGTGCACACGACGGCTTTCCAAACCAGGCATGGTCACTATGAGTTTCTAGTCATGCCATTTGGAGTCACAAATGCACCGGCTATTTTCATGGACATGATGAACAGAGTTTTGCGGCCTTTTATCGATTCTTTCGTCGTTGTATTCATTGACGACATATTGGTCTATTCCAAGTCAGAGGAAGAGCATGCCTAGCACTTAGCAGAAGTTCTGAAGAAGCTACAGGAGCATCAGCTGTATGCGAAGTTATCCAAATGTGACTTCTGGAAAACCGAATTCGCCTTCCTGGGTCACATCCTTTCTAAGGAGGGAGTAGCTACTGACCCGCAGAAGGTTGAAGCTGTGAAAGATTGGCCAAGACCGACCACAGTGAAATAGATCAGGAGCTTTCTGGGTTTAACTGGATATTATAGAAGGTTCATTTAGGGTTATGCCCAGCTAGTTGTGCCACTCACAGGGCTCACAAGGAAGAATGTGAGTTTTAAATGGTCGGATCAATGTGAAGCTAGTTTCCAAGAGTTAAAGGAGAGGTTGACTACCGCTCCCATTTTGGCGCTGCCAAGAGCAGGAGTCAACTATGATATCTACAGCGATGCTTCCCATCGCGGATTGGGCTGTGTGCTGATGCAGGAGGGGAAGGTAATAACTTATGGGTCTAGGCAGTTGAGACCACATGAAAAGAACTACCCAACACATGATTTAGTGCTAGCAGCAATTATCTTTGCTTTGAAGCAATGGAGGCATTACGTGTATGGAGAGAAGGTCAACATGTTCACGGATCACAAGAGTCTGAAATATATCTATCAACAGAAGGACCTGAATCTGAGGCAGAGGAGATGGTTAGAAGTGTTGGAAGATATCCGACCTGAGATCAAATACCATCCGGGAAAGGAAAACGTTGTGGCAGATGCACTCAGTAGGAAGTGCAGTTTGTCCCAACTAATCACAACTTAGAAGGAATTGGCAGAGGAGCTTGATCAAGCAGGGATCGAAGTGGTTTTGTAAGGTTTGGGAGCTTCCTTAGCTCAGTTGAATATTCAACCTACCTTGAGAGACAGAATTATCGACGGTCAGAAGGCAGATCCAGAGATCCAGAAGATGATAGTGTAAGTTGGTATTGCCAAGTTGGCAGAGTTCCAGGTGAAGGATGCAGTACTGTGGTATGGCGAGCGGCTGTGTGTACTAGATCTAGCAGAACTGAAGGAGAGTATTCTTCAGGAAGCACATGCCACTTTATTATCAGTACATCTGGGGAGTACCAAGATGTACAAGGATATAAAGCTATACTTCTGGTGGCCAGGGATGAAGCGAGATGTAGCCGAATTTGTTGCCAAGTGCACAGTTTGTCAGCAAGTCAAGGCAGAAAATTAGAAGCACGGCGGTTTGTTGCATCCATTACCCATCCCACAGTGGAAGTGGGATTGTATCAGCATGGATTTCATTACAGGTTTACCCGAGAATTTCAAAGGCAATGATACAATTTGGGTGATAGTGGACCGACTCACCAAATCGGCTCACTTTTTGGCAATGAGGCTTACTTGGTCAATGGAGAAGCTGGCAGAGTTGTATGTGGGTGAGATTGTGAAGCTTCATGGAGTTCCACTGTCAATAGTATCCGATCGAGATGCGCGTTTCACTTCGTATTTCTGGAGAAATCTTCAAGTAGCTTTGGGGACAAAGACCGATTTCAGTACCGTCTTTCATCCTCAAACTGATGGGCAGACTGAGAGAGTCAATAGGGTGCTAGAAGATATATTGAGATGCTGTGTTGGATTTCGGTGGCAGCTGTGAGAGGCATTTAGCTCTTGTGGAATTTGCCTACAACAACAGTTTCTAGGCAAGCATTGGGATGGCGCCGTATGAAGCTCTGTATGGAAGGAAATGCAGGACACCGGTTTGTTGGTGTGAAGTGGGAGAGCGGCAACTGTATGGACCAGAGATTGCGCAGCAAACCTCAGAAATGATCGAACTGATCAGAAAGAGGTTGGTCGACGCACAGAGCAGGCAAAAGAGTTATGCTGACAACCAGAGGAGAGACCTGGAGTTTGATGAAGGTGACTATGTCTTTGTGAAGGTATCTCCGACCAAAAGGGTGATTCAGTTCGGAAGTGGAGGAAAATTAGCTCCGAGATACATTGGGCCCTACAAGATATTGAAGAGAATTAGAAAGACTTCTTATCGGTTAGAACTACCGGAAGAGTTGGCCCAAGTACACAATGTCTTTCAAGTGTCCATGCTACGAGGTTATGTCCCAGATCCAAATCATCATTTGCCAGAAGTACCTGAAGGTTTGCAATTAGATCTGAGCTATGCCGAGCATCCTATTGAGATCGTGGATCGTCGAGAAAAGGTCTTGAGAAACAAGATGGTACCTATGGTCAAAGTCATTTGGAGGAACCAGTTTGTTGAGGAGGCCACTTGGGAATCAGAGGAAAAGATGATGAAAAATCACCCTGAACTCTTCCACTAAATTTTTTTTGTAAACTTTTTCTTTTCTTTAATTGTATTTTTCTCGCTCCTAAGTGTAGTTCCGGGAACGGAACTATTATAAGGAGGGAGTGTTGTAATACCCCACATTTTATTTTAAATAAAAAATGCATTTTTGATTTTGCACGTATAATGCACGTGCAAATTTTTATTCTCATTTTGTTACTCTCATTATCTATTTTTAGCATGCACAAGTTTTTAATTAGCCTTCTTTTGACCCATAGACCTAAAGAATAAATCCTAGCCCAATAGATTAATTTAAGGGAAAACCCACTAGGATAATTAAACTAGTTAATTAAAATAAAAGCTCATGGGACAAGCCCATTAATAAAATTCTAATTTAAGTTGAGCTTACACTAATATATGACAAATTACAACTTTTGGTACACATTTAGAGCTATAGAAAATTGTATTTATTTTGTGTGCATGTGTGCATTTGCACACATATGAGAATGGTCGGATTACACCTAGGGGTTGACCGGTTTGGGCTAGTGGGGGAGAGGAAAAGTTTAGAGTTTTGGGAGTTGAGATTGTGAAAGGTTGGGAGCATAAAGAGTTGGAGGTTTTAGGAGTTAAGAAACTGAAGGGTTGGAAGAATTAAAAGAGAGAGTTATTAGGTGTAGAATTATGCAAATTAGACCCTAACAATATCCTATAAATAGATACCCCATTTCTCCTTCTCTTTTGCACCAAAACAATATCAAAATAAGAGAAAGAAAAAGAAAGAGAGTAAGAGAGTTCTTGTGCTTGGAGAAATTCTTGCTAGGAGAGGAGAAATTGCTAGGAGGAGAAGCTCTTGCTAGGAGGAGTTCTTGCTAGGAGCTAGGCGTTGGTTCCATCTTTCTCATTCTCAATCTTCAATTAAGGTGGGTGGTTTCATGCTTTCTAGTTGTAGAATATGCATGCTATAAAATATGATTGAGTAATATAAGTTAATGTTGATGAGAAAGATATAGATAAAATTTATGCTAGTGTATCATGCTATGAATGAGTATGATTTTTGTTGTGATTGTAGATACCATGCTAATTAAAAGAATGATTCTTTTATAATATGAATCATGTTAGTATGTTTGCAAATTTTGTACTTGTTGAGTATATGAAAATTTGTTGAAGAAAGTTATATTTCAAATCATGCTTTGATAAATAAGAAAGAGGAAAGAAAACAAAATGAATTTAGTTAGTATGATGAGATATGTTGACATATGTGTATTTTGCCATGTTATAATTGAAAATATAAACTATTGTATGAAAGAGTCTTTTGTGAAATTCGCATGAATAAGTGATATGCTAGTTTTGTTATAAATTGAAATTTGTAAACAAAAAGGAACATAAACTAGTTTATGAACACTACTCAAGTCTTATACAAGTTTATGTGAAAAATGAGAAAGAAAATTGTTTAAAGAAGTAGAAATGGAGTTTTAATGAATTTTAAAATTTGTTGTTTTACTGTTTTAATTTCAATCTCAGTCAAGAATTTTTTTATTTCAACTTATTAGAAAGAATGAGTCTTGGATAAACAAGTTTTTTGAAAAAGGGATCACTTTTGAACAATATGAACAAAAGTACATTTGTACATTTCTTAAACAGAAAACATACTTAGACATGGCATACACTTACATATTTAGCATAGTCACAATTTAACACTTTATTGTTCATTCAATTTTCTTGTGATTTGTTAAAGTAATGAGATCGTTATATGTACGGCATAGAGAGGAAAGCCGAGTATAACATTTTCGTCAGTTGTAAGTGACTGACGTACCCACAACTTGATATGCCGGTAATGGACTCTTCCATGAAGATGTTTTGATGCAATGGATGATATACATTGTTATAGTTGTAAAGTTGTATTTTATTTCATTGTTGTACTTCTTTTATTCTTCCGCTGTGTAAACAAATGTGTAATGAACTCTGATGTATTGTTGAAAAGTTTTAAATTCCTTATAAAATTGTACGAAGTGAAGTAAAGATCCTGTGAAATCTCGAATTCGGTCTTATTTGGAATTCGGGGCGTTACAATATCTCAGAAATACGTGGCGCAATTTTCAGCATCAACCTCAATTGTAATATTAAACATAGCCGAAACACAGAGAAAATTTTTCAACTTCTATTACATAAATTCTTTACAAAGTACAGCGAAAAATAAACACCTTTAATTACACTTGCTTTCTTTTACAGCACAATCTTTTACAATTTACATAAGCCATAACATCAATCTAGCACAAGCATCCAAATCCCAAGCTATAAGTACCTACTTGTAAAATATGAGGCTAGAGATAACCCTAACCCCCAAAACTACAGAGGTCAGCCATAACGATGTGAGTGACATAAATATAAATACAACATAAATAAAACATAAGGCATAGAATCATAAACTGCATGTATTAACAACAAGAATAAATGAACAAGAATTAACAATAAATAAAACATGAAAAAACAAGTGAAACTAGACTAAGTGTCGAGTGTAGAAAAAAAAGAAACAACATGCATTAAAACCAGTCAAGAAAACATCAATGCTACATGTTGACTCTCTAATGCATACTTTGTCGGATTATATGCATCTCACTCTATATAGATCCGGTGCAAGCCCTTATCGTTCTCCACTTGATAGGGTTTAATCCCCCGCTATGCAACTAATCTTACTACGATGATTACTACGAGATTTAGACATTTTGTAAGTATCGATTCTCGCCCTTGGAATACTGGAGGCCAATCCCATTCCGCAGATCATTCTGTGGCCCTTACATCCATCATCTCGAAAACTGGAGATTGCCTCACTCCGCAGGTCATCCTGGAACCCTCATTGCACAAACATCCCATGAGCGTCGCTCTCGTCCTCGGAATACTGGAGATCAATCCCACTCCACGGATCACTCTGTGTCCCTTACGTCCATCGTCCCGGAATACTGGGGAATATTTCACTCCTTGGATCATCCTGGAGTCCATAACTCACGTTTGTTCTCATTTCATCATATCACCATATAGTGTCTGTCCTTATCTTGTTAGGTTAATTAGTTGTTTATTAGATTTAGAATCTCTTAGAGTTGGTGTACCCTACCGAGCTTAACTCAACTGAAAAATAACCAAAATCTCAACTGCCGGTAGCTAAGGCACCATTCAATCTCTAAAGACTCATAACTCAACCATCAATACCAAAACTTTCAATAAAACTCACAAATCCATCATCAGAACGATTATATGAAGAAAACTTCTTAAATCAACAAATTTCAAATCTATATAATGTACTCATAAAATTCCAGAATTCAAATATAAATATTAAATCCATTAAAAAATAGAAAATCATATTTTAAGTCATAGAATATCACCAAAGCATCAATTCGTTGAAAACACATATAACTCACTTAATAAAGTCGTAAGAATACAATTAAAATTCTATTATAAATAAAATATAACTCTCTGTAAAATACTGTAATCTGTAGTAAAAAATATCATATAAAACAATAGAGTAATAATCCCTAATATCGAGGACACAATCATTTAAAAGAAACGAAGAAACTCAGCAGAACAGCCAAAGCAGCAATTGACGGTCGACCGCACAAGAAGGGCAGTCGACTGTCAATCAGAAATCCCCAAAATAGAAGCGTGACCGTGACCTGCTACACAACCAAATAGGGATTGTGCATGTTTTGACTGATACTCGATTAAATCTTTGTAAAAGTCAAAATTAAACTTCCTGAGATGAATAATTATAACTTGTATAACATATAAGAGTTATTAAAACACATCAAAACATATCAAGATCTCAAAAGATTGATTTTTCACAAAAATCTTCAAAAACAGCAACTTATATATATATATGTGTTCAAATATGGATTTAAGCATCAGTTTAAGCTTCAAAACTCCATCAAATAAGAGTTGTAAAAAGTTTAAACCCATCTCAGAATCAGCACAATTGAAATTCAGTCGAAATCCCATCAAAAACCACATCTTCAAAATAGTGGATTATGAATGTGAATGTGTATATATGTGTGTTTGTGCATTAATTAAACATTAAGAATCCATTGCATATATGTAGTTTATTGTTCCAAACCACCTCAGTGCCAAACAACTCAGATCTAAAGCATGATTTCACAAGAAACTCCAAAGCAAGCTTCGGCCTGCACAACTACAGACCCGAAAACATTTACTCAACCCCTAACTTTAAAACTTGATCTTTTGGTCCAACCAATCCGTCTATAAATTTTTATACACATACCCAATTACTTATACCATTTTATCCACGAATATATACCATTATCACAACCATTCAACAAGTTTTATTCATTGCAATTTATTAACAGTGTGTATATATATCTATATTCAACAGCAAAGATCTCATCTTTGATCAATTTGTTTACTCTCATGCAATAACATCATATAACTAAATATATATATTCAAATCAGCAACAAAATGATTGAAAACATCCTACCCATGATTTCTATTAGGTTCCTTAACAATCTCAAGTCATCAAATTAGGGTTTTACTCATCAATAGTATAGTTTCATGAAAAAATTAAAATTTTAATTCACCTACTCATCAAAATTCGTCATATCTTCATACAATCATCTAACATGCTTTCTAATAGATAAATCATCACATACAATATGCTTAGAACAATAAGAAAACAAACATATGTCACTCATCTTATTGAAGAATCAACCAAAGATAATAAAGAAATAAGAAAAATCCCTCATTTCGCAAGAAAACCAAGATCCTCGCTTTGAAACTCCAAGAAAATAATAATAAGAAACCCCTTTGTGTTTTGCAACAAAGAGACGGCTACACCTCACCCTATATAAGCCAGGATTTGGGTATCTAGGGTTTTGAATAGATTTGTAAAATATCTCTTTTATATATATCTTTACTTATATAGATCCTTATACTTGGAAATTATATAAAACCATCTTAATTGAGATTTAAAAGCAAAAACAACTACCCTACTATCAGCCGGCACTGTTTTGAAAACCCAGAAAAAACGAAATTGCACTTTTGCCCCTAAAGACCATTCTTTATCAAAACTTGTAAAATAAACCAAATTTATTTTTAAAAAAAGTAAAATCTTTATCTCTGAGTTGACTAGGCATCATGCCTAGCCCAAAAATCCAAAAATCTGGAGTTTTTCACTCCAAGTGGTAATTTTGCACAAAAGTCCATTTTTTTGTAATATTTGAAAATAGGTTAAATAATTATCAGAAAAATCCAGAAAATTCACAAATAATATCTAATAATAGATAATGAGTTTTCCCAAAATAATTTTTGGCTTTGAACTTCCCAAGAAAATATTTGCACGTGTAAAAAACGTAAATTTCCAGAAAATGTTTATTAAATCACCAAAAATTATTTTAATTCATTTATTAATCTTAAAAGCATTATTTAAAAATCTGGGGTATTACAACGTAGCATCCTTGCACGGAAACACGTGTTCAAAGAAGGAAGCATTCCTTGATTCCATTATTGTATTCACATGCACGTCCGGTATATCTGATGTATATACCAAGAAATGATATGCACTAATGTTGTGTGCATAGCCTATGAATATGCAATCAATGGTTTTAGGTCCTATTGTGACATGTTTGGGATTAGGTAGTGCTACCTTTGCTAGACACCCCCACACTTTGAGGTATTTATACGAAGGTACATTACCTTTCCACAGTTCGTATGGTGTCTTACCAGTTTTCTTGTGAGGTATTTTATTGAGAATATAGTTAGCGGCCAACAACGCTTCCCCCCATATGTTCTAGGGTAGCCCAGAATTCAACAAAAAGGCATTCATCATCTCCTTCAGAGTTCGGTTCTTGCGTTCGGCAGTACCGTTTGATTCAGGTGAGTAAGGAGCAGTGGTCTGATGAACTATTCCATGTTCAGAGTAGAACATATTAAACGGTGCATCATATTCTCCTCCTCTGTCACTCCTAACGATTTTAATCCTTTTGCCAAGTTGATTCTCAACCTCAAGCTTATATTTCTTGAATTTATTCAAGGCCTATTTTTTGCTACGTAACAAGTATACATAGCAGTATTTTGTGCAATCGTCTATGAACGTCACAAAATACTTTTTACCGTTCTGGTTTGCACGAATTTTAAATCACATAGATCCGTGTGAATTAAACCTAGAGCTTCAGTGCTTATTTCTACAAAACGGGATGACGTTTTAGTGAGTTTGGCCTCTGTGCAAACTTCACATTTGTCGCAGTTATCTACCTTAAATTTTGGTAGTAAATTCACAGTCTACGCAGAGAATTGAAATTAACATTGCCTATTCTTTCATGCCAAACAAAAGTAGATTCAACAACATAAGAAACATGATTCATTTCATTAATTTTGGGAACAACAGATTTTGCAATGACTGTCATTACATTGAATTTGAACATTCCATCCTTAACCTACCCTTTTCCCAAGTACACCACATTCTTTGAAAGTACAAAATTATCAGAAGCAAGCACGAACCTAAATCCATTCTTGCTCAGCACAGATCCTGACACCAGGTTCTTACGAATATCCGAAACGTGCAACACATTGGTTATTGTTAGTTCCTTGCCAAAAGTTATCTTCAACACTATCTTCCCTGTTCCTTTAATCTTGGAAGTGGAAGAATTCCCCATAAACAACTATTAGAAAAAATGGAATTTAGTTTTTTTCGAAATGATAAACAACACCTGTAAAATTCTTCACAAAAACTGTTAGAATAGAGGAAAAATTTTTGCTTTAAGATTGTTAGAACTTGAAATTCGTAAAATAAAATGTTTCTAATAATCTTTGTGAAGAAGAAAAATTACAGGTAAGTAAATTCCAACCAGACAAAATTTACAGGTAAGTAAATTCCAACCAGACAAAATCTCTGTCCTTAAAGCAAAATTTGCCCTGTAGTGTAACGGTTCTTGACGAACTGCCTCCCAGGATACAACTGTATTACCTTCTCTGAAGAGCAGCACCCAAGCTTCAGAGACACCAGCGAACCAGAAACTGTGTTGCACTCTCAGACAGACTTAGAAGAAAGGAGAAGGGATTGGACAAAAATGGTGTTCTATGACAGACCAAAACGACTGGATTTATAGGAGATCAAAGGCGTAACCTATGGATCCATTATTCTATTGTTACAGAGTTATGACACAAAAGCGTAACTGATGGATATATTATTCTGCTGTTACGGAATTACGACACCAGTTACGGAATTCAAAACGGCCCTACAAGCTTCTGTTGCAGACTCAACAGATGCTCAAGCCCACAAAGGAGAGAAACGGCAAAAAAAAATAGTTTAGGTTGTGGCTGGCCAGAACCAAACCGAGCCGGGCCGGGCGTGCGAGTGTGTGTGTTTATAACTTTGGCTAGGTCCTCTCTTCACTACACGTTAGTGGTAGCTTATATACTAGAGAAATCTTTCTCAACTTTCAATGTGGGGCTATCCATTTTCTTCAAATTTTCAAGTTAGTACATTTCGAGTACCCAACTTTGGACCAACATTTCGCATTCATACGGAATCGTTTTTGGCAAACGAGTACATTACGGAATAGTACTCGACGAGAGGAACGCGGTCCAATCCCTTTCCGGCGCCGCCGGTGGCCGGAGCCCACTGGAATCAGGCCCGGAAAATCTAATGCCAAAAACATTTCCAACAGCAGCGTGGTGGTTGATTGGTTTCTGCAAGTGATTGTTGTAATTTCCAAAGTTTCCTTGACAAGCTCCAGCTACAACGGGTCAACAGCCCGAGTTTTATTTATGCTTCTTAGTGTCAATGGCAATTTAACTTCCACCAGAATCTCTTTAAGAGGAGAAGAAATATGTCGTTGGTGTATGTATATAGGTTTTTTGTGTCCCAGTGAAATCAAAACGGTGTATGGTAAAAGTACTAGCCTTTAAGCACACTGTATGTGGTTGGCATGCATCTTTATACTATTTCAATTATTTCAGTTTCATCTTTTTCAGGCAGATGAATTACCTTTTTGCGATGACATCTTTCCTTTGCTTTATTTCACATTTCCTAGTGTATGTTATGTGAGACAGTTAGAGACTTTGTATTTAGGGCTTAATTGGTTCATGGTAGTTAGGTCGAAAGCAAAAATTGGTAATTTGATTGAAATTTATCAGTTTGATCTTTCATGGCTTTGATAAGCTGAGACACAGTTAGAGCAGGTAATATCTTAGAAGATTGAAGCACAACATGGCAAGTCAATTAAAATTCCCTTGACATCTGAACACTGTGAACAGAAAGCCACCATGCAGAATTCAAATATCCAAAAGGCGAAGCCCGGGGTGTTTGGTTACTTTCTTACTTTCCAGTTGCTATTGCAATTGCATGTGAAATCCACTTGAAATAAATTTGTGAACATTGCATATCGCGGCTGGGTCACTTAAGCTAGTGTGATCAGTTGAACAAAACATCCTGCTTCGGTGCTAAAGATGTTTGATCTCGTTATGAATGATTCTTTGGAGCTGCACACTTCTATATGGCATTATATAGTTTTAAATTTCAAGTTCATTCCTGAGTTACAGGCGGCTTAAATTCCACAAGTGTTCAATCAAAGATGGAACTTTTACCAGATATCCTAGGTACATTATTCATTTACAGCGAAAATACAGACGGTGTTATACTCATCGAAGTTTTCTATTACTATGGTGAAGCATCACTTTGTTTTGCTATATCCTATTTGGAGTCTGAGAAGCATGGCTTCTAAGACCAGAATGCTTAGTTACATCAACAATTACCAAATCATATTTCCTAAAAAAATCAAAAAAAAAAAAATCATAAAAACCTTTGGAGCCAAGGCTTTCCGTATGGCGCTGAGCACGTGCAATGCGTATTTCACCTAATATTTAGCCCCACATCGGCTGGGTCTACAACTTGAAGGTTAGGAGCAAGAATAAAAAGCGGCTAAAGGCTCTCTTAAAATTCATACCTTTCTCGGCCTTTTGGCTAAGATCAAGTGTAGTATCTGTTCTTATCAGTTTAATATCTGATATGTGGGCTATCGGTTCACAACGATATTAAATTAATTTTTTAGTGGGGAAGGGCTCACCACAGTAGCTTGCTACTGGGGCCTTTAAGCATCGCCTGTTTGTTGCACTACTCCACGGGCGTGGTGCACCCCTATCAAAACAAAACCTAAATTGTTCTATGAAGGAGGTTTATCTACAATTTCGTTAATTTCAAAGAGGTTATTTACAAATTTCTATTTTATGAACATCACTTCTATTTTATGAACATCACTGACTTGTTCATAAAATTAATTTGATGAAATGACTGAATTTCGTCCTATACCCCAGCTACTACATTTCCTCCCCTTTTTTCATTTATGAATCAGAGTCAACTTCAAGAAGATAAATTGCATCAACCATTTCAGTCAGCTTGTTTCATCTGTTAACAAGAGGATTGCTCATTGGGCTTTTTGAATAGGAAAGAAAGCCTGGAAGTGAGGGGGGAGTTGGAATAATCGCCCTATATCATTTGAAAAGATTCTGAACATTAGAAAAGAAGCACATTCAAAAGAAAATACATCAAATACAGGAACAACAACTGCTTTTAGAATTGAATTTCCTAAATCCCTCCAATCTACAAATCGAGGGTTTCCCCAAATCTCAATCAAAATCGCAATGGCCGAATCGAAGAAGGCGATAACTCTCAGGAGCTCCGATGGCGAAGAATTTGAGGTCGACGAAGTAGTGGCCATGGAATCCCAAACAATCCGTCACATGATCGAGGACGAGTGCGCCGAGAACGGGATCCCACTCCCCAACGTCAACAGCAAGATCCTCTCCAAAGTCATCGAGTACTGCAAGAAGCACGTCGACTCTTCCTCTTCGTCTTCCTCTGCTGCCAAGTCCGACGACACCACCAAGGTCGTTGACGACAAGCTCAAGGCCTGGGATGCGGACTTCGTCAGGGTCGATCAGGCCACCCTCTTCGATCTCATCCTCGTTATGGGTTGTCGACCAAGAGAAAGGCACGAAGATACTGAAGATCAACAATGCATATTCGGTAAGCAACTAGCAAGCATGGAAGAATTCTTTGATGCAATGAGATCACCTTCGCCTGCATCGTCCCTAACATTGCCTAAGTCTACCTGAATCTCCTCCTTCTACTATTCTGATCATGAACCTATGCGAAGATGAACTCCCGGGTTGTGGGCCCACTGAAGGGATCCACACTCCAACTCCACCACAGCCGGCTAACACTTCATCTCCCACCGTTGCTTCAACCTCTGCCAACCTACCAAACCCCGCCTCTGCTTCACCCCCTTCACACTCCGCTCTCCCATAGGTCTTCCCCCCCCCCCCCCCCCCCTCCTCTGATCCTCTACTGAGGGAGCCGATCTCAACTAAGCACCTCACCACTCGCTCCCCCAAGCCTCAACCTCAACGACAAACGTCTTCGCGGACGGGCAACGAAGCTCTCATAGTCTTGACCATGGGGGAGTATAGCTCCCACCAACGGCGACTGGGGTACTCCACTCATCATCATAGAGTATCACCGCCTCATTCAAAGGAGAGGGCCCTACGAGGGGGTCCCTCTAGCCGCTCGGAGCAAGCTGAGTACCACACCACCGATCATCGGGCTTATGAGCACCAGAGACATGATTACAGGAGAGGCGAGGGAAGTGGTTTCAGCAAGGGTCATAGGGAGGAGAAGCACTACTTATCAACTCACCACCGTCATTCAATACTGTCTCCACACAGATACAGGCATCAACATCAGTACCTCCCTACTCACCATCACCAACAACAAACCTTCAATTACCCTCGAACCCAAAGACAGGCACTTCTCCACATCACCAGCCCAACCCACCTCCACAACAACTTAACCAACAAACTTACCATGCTCCACCCCCAATACAGCACGGCGACAATCCCTGTCCCAATGTCCCCACATGGAACTCACCACCCCTCGTTGAGCACACCCACACTACCACACCTGCTACATCCCCACCCTCAATCCTGTCATTGCAGTCCATTGCCGGAGTAACCAGGGCCTCAGAGGGGGGTCCAGGTACCTCAGACGACAGGGACGAGCAAGGGGACAAGGGAGGGGAGGCGGCGTGGGTGCAGGCGAGTCACAGGAGTCGGAAAAGCTACCAGAAGGCAGGGGAGGGATCACTGACCTGGAAACACAAGAGAAAGAGGAAGTAGTCGCATGCTTCAATTGCGGAGATTTGGGGCACATAAGAGCAGAATGCATAAAGGAGATTAGATGCCTCAAATGCCTGAATTGGGGCCATGTTTCTTATGTCTACACTAACGTCCCTTTGAAGGAGACGGAGGAAAACAGAGAGGTCTTGCGAGGCAGGTCGCCGGAGAACCCTCTCCCAATCAAGCTGACAAGCTGTCTCAATACAATCAAGCAAGAGAAAGGATGGCTTAGGCAATGCTGTGCATTCGCCAAAGTGACCAACGGCAGACCATCGGAGAGTCACCTGTCAGAGGAGCTAAACAAAAAATGGCCTATGAGGGGAGACAGAGATTGGATTGTGAAGAAGATTTGCCAACTTCAATTTCTCATCTCTTTCCCATCACCAACTAAAATGCAAGAGATCACTGGAATGGGGGAGGTTGACTTCGGCCATTTCAAGGCAACTTTCTCCCCCTGGTCGCCGCAATTTGGGGTGGAGAGACCGCGAGGGGAGACTTACAAAATTTGGGTTCACAATCTTCCTCTCCACTGTTGGAAAAGAGAAGCACTCGAAGAAATTGTAGCGGAGTTTGCCATGGTGGTGGACATTGATGCGAAGACAGCGAGGAAGTCAGATCTGATCTTCGCCAGACTCACCATCAAAAGCCCAGATATCAGCCGCATGCCTAGGTTCGCTAAGATTTTTACTTACGAACAGGCGTACATCATCAGATTTGTGCTCCACAAGAATGTGGATGCACAGGTGGAGGAGGTGGTCAAGAAGGGCAACAGCGCCCACAGAGACGAAAGAACATACAAAGAGGCGGCAGCACCAGTGCTAGACACAACCATCGATGGCGCTCATGAGATTGAGAGGGCTCATCGGGAGCCCATCAAGGTGGCGAAGCAAGGCGAACAATGGTGAATACTGCCGCTAGAAGCTACTTCACCGGCCTCAGACCTCAAAGGTCCAGATTACAGATCTGGATCTAGGATCAACGATCGAGATCTCCTCACCGTTAGTCAAAGCTGTACAAGCTTGAGCGTAGAGGAGGCAGGTGGGAGGGAGACCTCGATCAGAACTCCAAAGCCCCAAATGGCAAAGCATCTCTAAAGTGGAAAAGGGACAGAGAGGCAGGACCCTAAAAGTGGCAAAGTCAGAGTGCCGAGGAGTCAGATCCATGTGGTCAACAAAGACCCTAGGAAGAGCAGGGACAGATTTGGTCTTGTGGAAAACCGGAATGGTAAGGGGAAGGACGCTGTTGTCCCAACCGTAGAAGAGGGGGAGCATCAAAGAGGAAATGTTTTCGAAGGGAGCAAGGTGACAACAGAAGCTAACGGCCATGGCCTAAAAAAGGGTGACTGCAATGCTCAGGAGAGGGGGGTCTTCGAGGAGAGAGCTCAGAAAGGAAAGCTCCAAAATATGGTGGTGATGAGTTCTCAAGAAGAAGACACAACTCAGATCCAAAATAGGAAGAAGAGCGAAGAGCTCGAGACAGTCACAGAGAACGAGGAGACAGGGGGACTTTTCGAAGCGGCAGGGGGAGTTTTCAAGGCGATATCGAGACGGTCACAGAGAATGTTGCGCATGCTGTCTCAACCGTCCTGCCAACCAATCGGGAGGTGACACGTGGAGGGGCGCACAATAAGGAGCGTGCGACGCATCCCCAGGGAGACTTCTCTATGAGGGACAAGTCTGAAAGTGGTGAGAATGGGCCCAAGATTTAGGTTGGGCCCAATAAATATGTTGTGACTCAGAGAAAGATTGGGCTTATAGAGGGTCCAATGAACAACACCTGCAGGAACCCATGAGGGGGGCTGCTCAGGTTGCAATTACTGAGTACGCAGATAGCGATGAAGACATGGAAGGGTGCTTAAATTTGGACGAAGAATTCTCATTTACGGATGAGGAGTCAGAGGATCTTGAGTTTGTTGCTGATACACAGAGAGAGATCTCACCACAGATGGTCTTATCCACCTTTCCAGAATCAGTGCATGGTTATAGTACTGGAATGTCAAGCAGGGCAATTGGGTTCAGGATACAGCGAACGCCTAAAAGGGCTCATGTGGAGTCCCTGGATGACTATCTGGAGGTGGTTGCGGCAGCCAAAGCTACAAAGTTCGATGACGGAGGTACGAGAAGTTTTTTAGCTTCTATATTAAATTTCATGTCAGATTCTGATGTTTTTATTCTAGCTCAAATCTGTGGCTTGGAGGTGTGTGACATAGAACGTAATGCTCTACTGCTTAATAAAATTAGGGGTTGGGAAATTGAACGAGCTAAGACTAGCTATCAGAAAGACCTGGGGTCCTGCTCTGTGTTGACGGAGGTTTTCGAGGAAGATACCCGTCCCATACCCACGATCAACCTAGAAACGGTTCCCCAATGAATACACTATTCTGGAATGTTAGGGGGTTGGGGGATAGGGGAAAGAGAGATATGATTAGGGACGTCATTATGAACTCCAAGGCGGAGGTGGTAGGGTTACAGGAGACCAATGTAACACCTCGAATTTGTAAAATACCGAAAATATCTATTTTTATATATTTGGGGTGGAGAAAATTATTTTTGGATATATTTTATTTAAATATTGATATAGGTATGGATATTTGTGGTAAATTGGTATTATTGTTATATTAGAGTTAAGAGTTGAGATTTTATGTGAGGAAATATAGTTTATTTTATTTTATAATTTTGGGAAATTATTATAAGATAATTTGATGTATTTGTCTTGTTCGTATTATTATTATAGAAAAGAGTTGGAGTTTAGCTGTAATATTTTGGATTTGGAGGGCTTATAGGTAATTTATACCTTTCTATTATTATAAAAATATATATATATATATATATATTATATTTCCCATCTAACCCCTTCTCCATTTTATTTCTCTTTTTCTTTCTTCTCCCTTCTTTCCTTCTTCTCCATCCCGATCACAACCAGAGAAGCCCGAACCCATTCGGCGGCTCCTTTCCCCACCCAAATCTCCACCCTTTCTCCACGGTTCTTAAATTAAACTGAGGGGTATACTAATCGAAGGGTTCTCTACAACATGGTAGCATCGGATTTTCGAAAGGATGTTGGAAAGATAAACCCTAGATTTATTTATTGTATGAAATTTAGTGTGGTTAATTTATTTTGAGTGAGAGTATTATGGTAGGGAGATTAGGAGATGTTGGGAATAGTTGAGATGAGAAATTAGCACATTATGGGAGATTTAGCAAGTTGCTAATAAATTAGGGTTTTGGGTTTGTAAAAGAGAATTATAGATGTGAGAAATTTCTCCTATATAGTAGTAGAATTTTAGTAGAACCCTTAGAATAATTTGGGGGTGATTTTAGTAATTTCATGGGGATAAAATTCCGTAGTAATTCGAATGTTACGTGCAATGTACGTGTGCATCCCAGGCGTTCAATAAACGCTTGTGTGATGGTTGGAATAGGGTTATTAGCTTTTGTGATTGATTTGGAGGGTTTGAGCCTTAATTGTGTTGAAATTTGATAATAGGTTATGTTAGCAATTTTGGATACGGGATTGCGAGATGGCGCTTCGAGTCTTCACGGGCTATTATGTGAGTATGAATGTATTTATGCATTTGTGATTTTAAGCAAATTTTAGTATGATCTGAATGATTGATATGAATCCCGGAATAAGGTGTGTGTGTAAAGGGAAATTAGTGTTCGGTGTTGGTATGCGATATGACGATGAAATACTCGTCTCGTGTATTGATATAAATTTACAGACGATAGATTAGATATATATATATACGGGGATGAGTTATATTTATATAAGATGTCGGTATATGGTGAATTGTTGTGATTTTGAATATCCAGTGTGATGGTAATGTAATGGGTGTATTTATATATATATGATGTTGTGATGTGTTGATCTACTGGGCGTATGCAAACCTGTGATATTGAGATAATAGATAGTATGATATACGCATGATGTGTGGGGTAATGATAAAATAAATAAGGCAGTACAGTTGTGATGTGTAACATTATGATGTGATGATTTTTATGTTAATTATAGTGATATTTCTTTTGTGTGATGCATTGAAAGGGGTAAGTGAGTTGGTGAACATTGTTTATGCGAATAAGTAAATAAAAGGGGAGATGCTATGATGATAAAGGGTGATGTTAATATGAAAAGAAAATGTTAATAGCAATAATTTCGGTTGACTAGAGTTGATACCCCAGGATGGACCTGGGAGTGTAGATACCTCCGGATAGACCGGAGAGAGATATGATACCTCAGGTGGGACCTGAGAGAGAGTTGATACCCCAGGATAGACCTGGGAGTGCAGATACCTCCGGATAGACCGGAGAAAGATATGATACCTCAGGGTAGACCTGAGAGAGAGTTGATACCCCATGATAGACCTGGGAGTGCAGATATCTCCGGATAGATCGGAGAGAGATATGATACCTCAGGGTAGACCTGAGAGAGAGTTGATATCCCAGGATAAACCTGGGAGAGCAGATACCTCCGGATAGACCGGAGAGAGATATGATACCTCAGGGTAGACCTGAGAGAGAATTGATACTCTAGGATAGACATGGGGTAAATTGAAGATGATATAGAATGTGAATGAGAAAGAGAAGAAAGTACCTAGTGTAAAATGAAATGAAATGAAATGAAGCGAGTGTATTAATATGGATTTAATGAAGAAATTGTGTTGTGATAATGAATACGGGAAGTAGAAAGAATGCATTATGTACCTTATAAAAGAAAGAAAATGAGATATGAGTTAGTGTATGAAAGGAAGTGATAAATGTAGTACGTGGTTAAATTAAAATGAGAATAATAAAAGAGACATGTGTTATTATGAATAGTACGTAGTAATTGTATTATGTACGAGATCATTAAAGTAAAATACAGATCGATATGAGTTTTACCTTGGAATTGTGTCAAGGAACTATCTGCCCGCTATTTCTGTGGAAATGGTGGGAACTACCTGCCTTGGCATAATTCGCAGGGTGAGTTGGTATACTTGTGGTAATGATTAATGAGAAATAAAGTAAAGTGAAGATGATAAGTGATTGAAGTGAATTAATAACCAAGCTAACAGCTTGAGACGTGATGTGATATTACCCAAACTGTGTGTTTGGGGTGTGGTGATTATTACCCAAGCTATCAGCTATGGGGTGTGATATGTGTGGCCCCAGATTGTGTTTGGGGATTAAGTGAAAATGATAATAATAAGATATATTACTTATAAGAATGAGAAATTACTAAAGTGGTATAATGAGATGAGAATGAGCTATAAAACATGCTTTTGATGCAATGAGAATGAGCATTCTAATTAGTGACGTGCTAATGATGTGATTCTATGCAAGTACCTCCCATAGTGTAATAAAATGTAATAATTGTGTTTTACGTCATAAACGAGTGGGTTATTCTGGGAATGAATGCATCTGTTTATGATGCTATAAAAATAGATAAGTGTGATGTTATTCATTAGAATAAATACTTGTACTATGAAAGTAGTTATGATAATGATGAATGCAAAAAGTATGTGTGTTATGAGTTTGTATCCATATAAATGGTTATTAAAGAAAGTTATAATAGCCTTATGTAAGTGATATTTATATAAATAGCGAAATACTAAGATGGGGATAATTGTGAAGGAATGAATATTCGGGCTAGGGGATTTTAATTGAAAATGAATTGATTGAATGGAAATTCGTATTGTGCGTGTATAAAACAAGGATAAATATGAGGTTGATGTGAAATATATAGCGGAGAGGTGTGAATTATGGGAAGTTTTGTGATTCGATGCTTATTTGACTAGTATTTGGATATAATTCGTATTGATGATGTTTTTAAGTTCAGATATTCCAGGTGTACCTTCTTACATGATGTTTGTAAGTTTAGATTATTTTCTTTATACAATTTAATTCATTTGTTAGATTTTTAAATTATACTCACACCAGAAATGGCTGACCCCTTAGTGTTTGGGGGGTTAGGGGAGTCTGAGGACTACCCTAGATCCCCCACTGTTGCAAGTTCTCATCAGTGCAGAGGTGAGGCGTGGATTGGTAGGATAAATTTTTATTTTAAAAATTTGTACTATTTAGTTATAGGAATAGTAAAATTTATGATCTAAATTGTATTATGGGTGTATAAGCATGTATATGACGATGATGAGTATAGTGTGAGGTGGTATGGTATGTTTGTGACCCGTACCCATCTCGTTGTGGAGTACCGGGCTCTGTGGTAGGTTTTACAAGGATTTTTCTAAAATTTTACCTCGTTTTTCAAAGAAATTTATAGTTTTTAATTGATATTTGATAATCCGTTATGAGTTTGGTCCCCAGAGCATTATATTATATTGCCTGTGTGTATCTGCTCATTTTGGCCTGGGGAGCCCATGAAAATATTATGTGGATTGTGAGCTACGGAATTTTGAGCAGAATTCCGTAAGCTATCTGTGTTTCGGGGCAAAATTTACAGGGGAGACTATCAAAATTTTCCCTGAAATATAACTTTCTTAGTTTATGTTTAAAGTAACATAGAAATTGAAAGATTTGAGTTTGGAGTCAAAAAAAAATTTGGGGCGTTACAACCAAGCTCGTGCACGGGTTTAAACTCAAAAGAGTATGGGGCAACAGAATTGAGGAATGGGTGCTACGCCCATCCTCAGAAGCTTCGGGGGGGATTGCTATTAGGTTCAACCCAAATATTTTCACCTATTTTGAGGAATACAGTGGAACATTCTCCCTGACTATCCGACTGAGGCGACGGTCTGACAATTGGGTACATACGGTCACTGTCGTTTATGGGCCGAATGTGGCAACAGATCGAAACGCTTTTTGGTAAGAGCTTATCGATATTCGACAACCATGGTCGGGAGCTTGGATTGTTGGGGGAGATTTCAATATTACTAGATTTACTTTCAAGCACAGGGGAAGAGGCTCAAGTGACAGACACAGAGAAGAGTTAAATAGGGTGATCACGGAGCTAGAGCTAATCGATATTCCAATTAATGACAGACTATTTACCTGATCAAACATGCAAGCGTCCCCGATTATTGCCAAATTGGACAGGATCCTAGTATCGATGGATTCGGAGGCTAAATTCCCATTGGCAACTGCTAAATCTATTCCAAGACCTACGTCGGATCATACCCCGCTCCTACTCGATGTTGGGGTATAGGAATTTCAAACGCCAAGGAAGTTCAGATTTGAAAAGGCATGGCTAGAAATCCAGGGCTTTCACCACATGGTGATGGAAAACTGGGCGCTCCCAACTACTGGATCGGACGCTGTAACCCGATGGTGTGAAAAAATTTGCAGATTGCGAAAGAGGCTGCGTAGATGGAATCGGTCTAGATTCTCGACTATCTGGCATGCAAAAGATTCCTTTTTGGAAGGAATTGATGAGCTAGAGAGATTGGAAGAAACGAGAGTCCTGTCACAAGACGAAAGAAACAGGCTACTAGAGCTTCGAGAAAATAATGCCAATCTTTATAAACTGGAGGAGATCAAATGGCAACAAAGGTCGAGGATTTCGTGGCTCAAAGAGGGAGACGCGAATACGGCCTTCTTCTACCGAGTGGCAAACTCAAGACGTAGATCTAATCTAGTCCTGTCAATACACACGGAAATGGGAACATCCCAAGATGAAAATGTGATTTCCAAAACCTTTCACGATTACTACAGGGACTTCTTTGGGAAGAAGAATGACTTCAGGATCCCACTTAGGGACGATTTCTGGTAGGACTGCCAGAACGAGTCAGCTCATTCGCTGTCCACATTGGAAGCACCTTTTTCGGAAACGGAAGTGAGTCATCACTCAAATGGGAGCAGAGAAGTCGCTTGGACCAGACGGCTTCCCAATGATGTTTTTCCAAGTTTTTTGGGAAGAAATAAAAGGGGACATTATGGCTTTGATGGATGAATTCTTCCATAACAACCTCAGATTGGGCATGTTCAACTTTGCGGAAGTAATTCTGATACCTAAACGGGTGGAGTCTATGCGGGTGGGAGATTTTAGACCATTAGCCTCATAAACTGATCGGTTAAGATCCTCACAAAGGTCATGGCCATCCACCTAGGAAGCATAATTGACAATTTAATTAGCAACACCCAGACTGGTTTCATCAAGAGCAGATGTATCCTGGACTGTGTGGCCACTGCAGAACAAGTTATCCACCACTGCCATACGGGCCATTCTAAGAATTTCATCCTTAAACTGGACTTTGAGAAATCATATGACTTCGTCGACTGGGATTGCATGCTGGAAGCTCTCAGAGGGAGAGGCTTCGGGGTTAAATGGATGAGGTGGATCAAACAATATTTATACACTAATAAAACGGCAATCTCGGTTAATGGGCGGCCTGGTCTATCGTTTTCTTGTAAGAAGGGACTTCGGCAGGGGGATCCGCTGTCACCTCTTCTATTCACTATCGTAGCGGATGTTCTGAGGGGCATGCTAGATAACTGTCGGAGAAAAGGTTGGATAAAACTTGTGGCTAGCAGTACTTCTAACCAAGGGTGCACGATTCTTCAGTATGCCGATGACACCCTCCTCTTTGGTAACGGGAACAGGTCAGAAACAATTTGCTTTAAAGGGGCCCTCTACTGTTTTGAAGTTTGGTCAGGTCTCAGGATTAATTTCCATAAGAGTGCTTTGATTCCGATTGCACTTTCCGATGTAGAAGCACAAGACTATGCTACCATCCTGAACTGTATGAAAGACGAGTTTCCAATCAAATATTTAGGGCTGCCACTCAGATCAGGGAAGCTTACCAAGACGGACTGGCTACCTATCATAGACAGGGTGGAGGACAGATTGTCTGGATGGAAAGGAAAGTCGCTTTCCCTCGGGGGTAGAGTGGTACTTATCAACTCGGTATTGTCTAATCTGCCCATTTACTACATGTCATTTTTGAGCTGCCTAAATGGGTAATCCAAAGGATTGGTCGAATCCGAAAGCAATTTCTCTGGAAAGGGACGGACTCGAATAGGGGGGATACCTGGGGTATTGCATGCATGAAGAAGAAACATGGAGGGCTAGGCATCATCGACTTAAAAGATATGAACCTTTTCCCTACTGGAAAAATGGTGGTGGTCTTCCACCACAGTGGGGAATGATGGCAGAACTTCATTCAACCATACCTTAGGGAGAAAGGTACGAGAAGTTTAGGCTTCCAGGTAGGGTCTAGAGTTTCTCGTTTCTGGAAGGGAATTACCAAAGCAAGCGAGCCTTTCAACTCAGCAGTTATATCCACTATTGGTAATGGACGGTCCCCCAGATTCTGGTGGGACAAATGGTGTGGTGCCCATACCCTTAAGGAGACTTTCACAGATTTGTATGAGAAAACGATTCGCCGGAATGTATCTGTGGCCAAGACATGGAAGATGGGCAATTGGAAACTGTCTTTTCGAGGACATCTTAGCCCAGGGTTACAGCAGCGACTGAATGAACTGCAAACACACATTACATGGAACTGAGCGATGTGTGCTCAAGGCCCAGATCAGATGCGCTGGGGACTAGAGACCAAAGGAGCTTTCACTGTTAGGTCTTTGTATCATCACATTCACTATCGAGGATGTAGACCCAGTTAGGCACAGGTATTATGGAAAGCCAAAACACCCCTTAAATTCAGGGTCTTCCTCTGGCTAGTGCTCAATAATGCAATCCTCACCAGAGAGAACCTTACCAAAAGACAACCTCAGATAGCGACCAGCTGTGGATTCTGTAACATACATACGGAGAATCTGAATTACCTTTTCATTCACTGCCAAAAGAGTAAGGCAACTATGGTAGAGGTATTACGGGCCTTAGGGATTTGTGACTACCCCAGCGAATACGAGGATTTGTGGGTTGGCCCCAAATTTGCCTCTGTTCACCACGAAATGAAGGATGCTTGGTACATAGCCATTGCGGCAACTACTTGGGTGTTATGGCTAGACAAAAATAATTTCTATTTTCGTGCTTCATGTAATAGTATTTCTGGTAATCTTACTCATATCATGCATTTTATTTTCTTTTGGGCCACATCTGCTGCTACAGGAGCAAGAGGGAGAATTGCCAGAGTCTTCTAGGTTGAGAAATTCGATGATGAGGAGGTCGAGTTTGGACCGACATTAGACTGAGGGGTAGGTGCTCTTGATACTCACATGGAACAGGATACAATTGGGAAACCCACAGTCCGCAGCTAGCTGTATTTTGTATTTTGTTTCGATCTATTGTACATTTGGTTGTACTTTTGTACTTGTGGTTAGACCCACCTTCCATGGTATTGTTAGGGGGTTATTTTTAATTTTCTGCACTGTTACTTTTGTATTTTCTCCGATACACCGGGGTTGTTTTATTAATTTCTTATTAATGAAACAGGGTGGCGTTATTCCACCTTTAACCTAAAAAAAAACAACTGCTTTTAGAATTCATATTTTTCTCAGTCTTTTGGCTAAAAGATCAAGTGTAATATATATTCATCTGATATGTGGACCATCTACATATAACAATATTAAACTATGTTTTTAGTGGGGGAAGGTCCACCACAGTAGCTTTGCTTCGCTACTTCTGGGGCCTTCGAGTGTCGCCCTTGCGTTGCACTACTGCTCGGTCCTGGCGCACCCCTATCAGAACTAAACCTAAAATTTGCTTTGTTGAACTTAAAAAATCTTTATCTCGGTTACTTCAACTACAACAACAAAAAAAAAACTTTACCTCAGACAAAGAAAGGAATTAATACACAATCTCTTGTTAAGTTTTAAGTAAATTGGAGTCCATGTCTAACTTCATTAAAAATGTGCACAAAGCCAAAATTAATAAGATGAGTTGATAAAATTTTCAAATTTTTCTGCAGTTATAACAACATACTTCGATACAGCTTGAATCTTAGTCCATGTAGGCTCCTCACACACAACTTGGTTTGTGAAAATACAGGTCCTGTGGAATTTCCTTGTATGGTGACTGATGCTGCTTGTTTTTGGGTGTGGGGGCAATAGGTGTGAGTTCTTGTAATTTGTGAAATGAAAAGGACGACACTAGCATTGATACGATCCTCGGGATGTACGTTCGGCACAGGGGTAGTAGGATAGAAGTAGAGGCCGAGTGTTCGGCTTGGATCTTCATGGCTCGGCTCGGATGGGGGTGGCTCGGCTCGGATCTTGATACTTGCACACTGCCTAGAAACACCGGGAGAGTTCCCGACGACAGGCCCTCTGACGATCTAGTCAGTCACTGATAAAGCAACAGTAGTTAGGGTTTGCAGGGGGGGGGGGAGTTTATTACCTTTGGAATGAAGGAGGGGGTTTGGTATTTATAAGCAGGGGCTAATGGGTCTCTGGCCTTAAAGTGTCTGGTCGGACCCATTAGCCAGTGGGCCTAAACTGACTGAAGCCCGTTGGACCTGTTTGACTTGATGATCACAGGAGAGCAAAATCTGAGGTGATCTGATGGCCCAGATGGGGCCACAATATTTATACCATATAAGGAGCCCCCACTCCTAGAGGGCTGTGTAAACCAGCTGTGGAGGAGTAATTTTGTCTTTGTAGGAAGAGAGGATGGAAGTATTTGTCGAAGATGGATTATTGAGTCCCTGAGAAGTAACTGGGTTTGGCATCGAGCCGAACGTTGGTAAAGTCGAGGCATAGAGCGACGAGTGAGGCCGTTCTCGAGGGGGAGCGGCTATGGTGGTAGGATGAAAAATCCCTTGGAGAGCGAGCGTCGAGCGTCGAGTGCCGAGCGTCGAGCATCGAGCATCGAGCCCCCAAGCTTTGTGAGAAATCTAGGGCGTTGCTCGAGGTACTTGCCGAGCGTCGAGCCCCAAGCTTGGTGAAAAAGCTAGAGTGTTGCTCGAGATGCATGACGAGCATTGAGCGTCGAGCCCCCAAGCTTGTGAGAAACTAGGGTGTTGCTCAAGGTACATGTCGAACGTCGAGAATCAAGCATCTAGCATCGAGCCCCAAGCTTGGTGAGAAAGCTAGGACATTGCTCGAGGTACATGTTGAGCATCGAGCGTCGAGCCCCAAGTTTCGTGAGAAAGCTAGAGCGCTGCTCAAGCTACATGCCGAGCATCGAGTGTTGAGCATTGAGCGTCGAGCCTTAAGTTTGGTGAGGAAGCTAGGGCATTGCTCGAGGTATATGTCGAGCATCGAGTGTCGAGCCCCAGGCTTTGTGAGAAGGCCATGCTTTTGCTCGAAGTGCATAACGAGCATCGAGTGTCGAGCATCGAGCCCCAAGCTTGAGAAAGCTAGGGCGTTGCTCGAGATACATGTTGAGCGTCGAGCTCCTACCGCTTGTGAGAAAGCTAGGGCATTGCTCGAGGTACATACCGAGCGTTGAGATTCTATAGCTTGTGAGAAAGCTAGGGCATTGCTCAAGGTACATACCGAGCGTCGAGCCCGTACAGCTTGTGAGAAAGCTAGGGTTGTGCTCGTTGTATATCTCGAGCATCGAGCCCCCCAGCTTGTGAGAAAGCTAGGGTGTGCTCGCTGTATATGTCGAGTGTCGAGCCCCTACAGGTTGTGAGAAAGCTAGGGTGTTGCTCGAGATACATGCCGAGCATCAAACCTCCCAACTTGTGAGAAAGCTAGGGCGTTGCTTAAGATACATGTCGAGCGTCGAGCTCCTAAAGCTTGTGAGAAAGCTAGGGATGTACTCGTTGTACATGGCGAGTGTCAAGCCCCCATAGCTTGTGAAAAAGTTAGGGCGTTACTCGAGATACATGCCGAGCGTCGAGCCCCCCAGCTTGTGAAAAAGCTAGGGCTATGCTCACTGTACATGTCAAGGGTCGAGCCCCCCCAGCATGTGAGAGAGCTTTGGGCATTGCTCGAGGTACATGCCGAGTGTCGAGCCACTACAACTTGTGAGAAAGTTAGGGCTGTGCTCACTGTACATGTCGAGTGTTGAGCCCCCCCAGCTTGTGAGAAAATTAGGACTGTGCTCGCTGTACATGTCGAGCGTCGAGCCCCCCAGCTTGTGAGAAATCTTAAGGTGTTGCTTGAGGCACATACCAAGTGTCGAGCTCCTATAGCTTGTGAGAAAGCTAAGGCTGTGCTCGGTGTACATGTCGAGCGTCGAGCCCCCCAGCTTGTGAGAAAGCTAGGGCTGTGCTCGCTGTACATGTCGAGCATCAAGCTAGGGCATTGCTCGAGGTACCTGTCGAGCGTCGAGCCCCAAGCTTTATGAGAAGGCCAAGCTTTTGCTCGAAGTGCATGATGAACGTCGAGCCCCAAGCTTGTGAGAAAGTAAGGGTGTTGTTCAAGATACATGCCGAGCATCGAGCCCCTACTGCATGTGAGAAAGCTAGGGAGTTGCTCGAGGTACATCCCGAGCGTCGAGCCCCTACAGCTTGTGAGATAGCTAGGGCGTCGCTCAAGGTACATGCCGAGCATCGATCCCCTATAGCATGTGAGAAAGGTAGGACTGTGCTCACTGTACATGTCAAGCTTCGAGCCCCCCCAGCTTGTGAGAAAGCTAGGGCTGTGTTCGCTGTACATATCGAGCGTCGAGCCCCTACAGCTTGTGAGAAAGCTAGGGCATTGCTCAAGATACATGCCGACCGTCGAGCCTCCCAGCTTGTGAGAAAGCTAGGGCGTTGCTTGAGATACATGCCGAGCGTTGAGCCCCCAAAGCTTGTGAGAAAGCTAGGGCTGTGCTCGCTGTACTGGGTGAGTGTCGAGCCCCCACAGCTTGTGAGAAAGCTAGGGCATTACTCGAGATACATGCCGAGCGTCGAGCCCCCCAGCTTATGAAAAAGCTAGGGATGTGCTCGCTGTATATGTCGAGCATCGAGCCCCCCATCTTGTGAGAGAACTTAGGGCATTGCTCGAGGTCCATATCGAGCGTTGAGCCCCTAAAGCTTGTGAGAAAGCTAGGGCTGTGCTCGTTGTACATGTTGAGCATCGAGCCCCCCTAGCTTGTGAGAAAGCTAGGGCTGTGCTCGCTGTACATGTCGAACGTCGAGCCCCTACAACTTGTGAGAAAGCTAGGTTGTTGATCGAGATATATGCCGAGCATCGAACTCCTAAAGCTTGTGAGAAAGCTAGGGCTGTGCTCGCTGTACATGGCGAACGTCGAGCCCCCACAGCTTGTGAGAAAACTAGGGAGTTGCTCGAGATACATGCCGAGCGTCGAGCCCCCTAACTTGTGAAAAATCTAGGACTGTGCTCGTTGTACATGTCGAGCATCGAGCCCCCCCCCAACTTACATGCCGAGCATCGAGTCCCTACAGCTTGTGAGAAAGCTAGGGCTGTGCTCATTGTACACGTCGAGCGTCAGCCCCCCCCATAGCTTGTGAGAAAGCAAGGGCTGTGCTCGCTGTACATGTCGAGCATTGAGCCCCCTAGCTTGTGAGAAAGCTTAGGGCATTGCTTGAGGTACATACCAAGCATCAAGCCCCTACAGCTTGTGAGAAAGCTAGGGCTATGTTCGGTGTACATGTCGAGCGTCGAGCCCCCCCTCCCCCCCAGCTTGTGAGAAAGTTAGGGTTGTGCTCACTGTACATGTCGAGCATCAAGCTAGGTCGTTGCTTAAGGTACCTGTCGAGCATTGAGCGTCGAGAGTCGAGCCCCAAGTTTTGTGAGAAGGCCAGGCTTTTGCTCGAAGTGCATGACGAGCATCGAGCCCCAAGCTTGTGAAAAAAAGATAGGGCATTGCTCGAGATACATGCTGAGCGTCGGGCCCCTACTGCTTGTGAGAAAGCTAGAGCGTTGCTCGAGGTACATGCCGAGCGTCGAGCCCTTACAACTTGTGAGAAAGCTAAGGCATTACTCGAGGTACATGTTGAGCGTCGAGCTCCCCCAGCTTGTGAGAAAGCTAGGGTGGTGCTCGCTGTACATGTCGAGCATTGAGCCCCTACAGCTTGTGAGAAATCTAGGGCATGGCTCGCTGTACATGCCGAGCGTTGAGCCCCCCAGCTTATGAGAAAGCTAGGGTTGTACTCGAGACACATGTCGTACATCGAGCCCCCCAACTTATGAGAAAGTCCCTACAGATTGAGAAAGCTAGGGTGTTACATGTGTGATGCTGACGTCAAGGGGGAGAATCGAGGCATTGAAATCTTATCAGCTGTTAGATCTTGACGATCAAGATTGGACGGTTAGGATTCTTTTGCAGAATTCGAGGCGTCGAAAGTTCCTCTATAAAAATCCTACCCCCTCCTTATTTCTTCACTTTGCTTTCTCTTTCTAAAAATTGGAGCTTCTCTCTCTAGCTGCCGGTGACATCCGTTCACGAAACCCAAGTTAGTATCGCTTTTGTTATGTCACGGTCTCTGTCTGGTTCGGAAGCGAGCGCCTCTGGCAGGAATGAGGAGGATCATCAGTCGGACTCCATGTCATGGGATTTGAGCGAAAAATTCTTGGATGTAGTGCCACTCTGCAGCCGCAAGCCATTTGTGGTCGAGTCCAGCGATTTCGAGGGTGAGGCGGAGGTACAGGGTGAATAAGTCGAGGAAGGCGTGGCTGATGAAGGAGCCGAGGGTGCCCTTGACGAGGGTAGTGGGGACGATGCTGGGGATGTTCCCCCCATTCTTCCACCTTTGGCGACACCATCTCCTCCGAGGGCTCCTCGTATCCAAAGGAGGAGGAAGAAATGGCGTCTTTCGGACAATCCGGGATCGCAGACGAGTTTGCGCCTAAGCATGGGCTCGACATCCCGTACGTCAAGCGGTCTAGATCCATTAGGATGTACCCTGATGACGTTGAGGATTTGGTTCGGACCCAGATCCAGATGGACAAATTTTAGTGTGTTTTGGCGGCCGATCACCTACCCATGATAAGGGCTAGTTATTTCATACGGCGGGAGTATGAGTTGATGATTCCCAGCCCTAGCCTTCGTCTGACCACCGAGTTGGCCCCTGGCTACTGCATGTTTCCCGAGGATGCCTTCGTTTTGGGACTAAGGCTTTCGTTGCACCCGTTTATCAAGAGGGTGCTGAGATGGGGGGCCTCTGCCCGATGCAGTATGGGCCCAACTCTTGGAAGCAATTGATTTGCTTCATGTTGCTATGCGAGGAGAAGGGAGTGCCCTTGAAATTGTAGTACTTCTGGGCCGTTCTACTACATATTGCCTCGTCCCCACAAGAAGGTGGTGCATGGACATCCGGACTCCATAAAAGGTTG
This sequence comes from Hemerocallis citrina, assembly GCA_017893485.1. Classification (NCBI taxonomy): domain Eukaryota; kingdom Viridiplantae; phylum Streptophyta; class Magnoliopsida; order Asparagales; family Asphodelaceae; genus Hemerocallis; species Hemerocallis citrina. Next base: position 251,662,108 of record CM030364.1, on the reverse strand, counting down.
GAAGGTTAAATACTTTGTAGTCCGAAGCCCGGTCCCTTGGGAAATTCCTACCACTTAGAATTTTTACAAGCCGAACCGCAAATCCCCGAAGCGGAGATAGTTGACGGAAGCAGAATGGGCTGATGTTGATCGGATCGTCGGGGGCCATAGCATTGGGTGGCTGAATGTGACCGAGTTGAACTTGGCTCGGATCAGACTGAGCCCTGTCGACCCTTGTATGTTTCGTTTATTTATTATTTAACTTTCTTTCTTCGTGTTAACATTCTTTCTTCTCCTCTGCAGCGATGGACCAAGCGAAGCTTGACGCGAAGAAGGCCCTGAAGGAACTGGCCCAGAAAAGGAGGCCTGAGAAGTCTAAGCCGAAGAAGGGGTCCGCTCAGGGGGGCTCTGAAGGTCCCACGAAATGACTTCCCAAGAAGGTGAAGACCCTCTCTGTCAGAGAGGCGCATGAGATGGAACCGAGTTCTAGTCGAAAGGTTGTTGAGGCTCCGAAGGGCGGGATTCCCCCAGTACGCCTCGAAGCTCAGGAAATGGTGGGTAAGGCGGGGCTTAGACCATGGGCCCCTGACTGTTCGGTGAAGGCGATCGATACTCAGGTCGAGGGGCCTGTATCGGTCGAAGTGGTGGATCGTGTTGCCACGCTGCGCGACCGGGCTATCATGGCGACCGAGACGGTCGAGACGTGTTATATGAAGTGGGCTCAAGCACATGTGATGGTAAGGTTCCGTCCTTCTTTTAGCTTTTTACCTAGTGATTCTGCTTTAGTTTGAAACTTACTATAATACCCCGTAAAATAAAATGATTTATTTTGCGTTAGTAAATAATATTAAATTTGTAAAGTTGACTATTTTGACTATTTTCTTGAAACTGCAATTATGCACGTGCAACACACGTGCAAAGTTATGAATTTTGAATTCTTAAAATGTTATGTTTAATGATTGATTTTCCTTATTTATTTATGATATTTTAATTTCCAGATTCATTTAAATTAATTTGACTATTTTACAAATTTATCGATTTTACACGTGCAAAACACGTGCAAATTTGTTTGGTGCAAATATCCAATTTTGAATTTTTATTAAATTTTTCTACTTATAATTGAGTCTATCCTAAATTTTGGGATTTTTCTGAATAAAGAAACTATTTTTATAAATACCTCGAAAGAGATGGGCTTTTATGTAAAAAGCCGTTTGAATCTCAAACAAATAATAAAAATTCGTTTTTACTGATTTTTGGGCTTTCCATGGTCATCATTGAAAATAAAATATATTTAAATTCTATTTAGAGTCAATCTGGTAAAGATTTAAACAAATATGATGTTTTTACAAATATAGAATTTATGTTGGATCTTGTACAAATATTTTCTTGGAAAGTAAAAGTTATAAATTTTAATTGGAAAATATAATATGTATTATTAGATATTATTTCTAAATTTTCTGTATTTTTACGAATATTTTATGATGTATTTGCAAATATTACAAAAAGAATGACTTTTGAGCAAAATTACCCCTTTTAGTACAAATCTGAAATTTTTATTTTTCTGGGCTGTGCTGGATGGCTGGAAAACTCAGTAGTAAAAAGATTTGGTTTTATTTTAATTTATTTAACTTATTTAACGACTTTATTAAAGAAAGGTTTATATATGTAAAGTAATAATTTGTTAAGGGATGTTTCCATAAACTTGTAAAACCCTAGAAACTCCAGATTTCGGCCTATATTATAGTCACTACAGCCGTCCCTCTCCTCTGCAAAAATAAAATATATTTTTACTATTAATTTTTTGGAGTTTCAAAGGGGTGATCTTGGATTTCGCAAAAGAATGGCTTTTCTTATTCTTCATTAATTCGATTGGATTTTTTCACTGAGGTGAGTGATATAAGTTGTTTTGTTTTGTTCTTGGAATGTTGTATGTGGTATTTCATCTACTAGAAAGCATGTTAGGGTTTGAGTATGAATATGTACATGATGGATTGGATAGATTGATGAATTAAAATTTGATCTTGTAAAACCCTAGTTGTTTATGGGTAAAATTGCATGTGGGTAATTCGAGGTTGATGAATAACCTATTTGGAGATCATGGGTAGGCTATTTCTTTTGGATTAATGTTGGATTGATTGAATATGGTGGATTTCATGCATAAATTTAATAAAGATGAGATTTTTATCACTTTTGAGTATTGGTTGAATGAAACTCGATATGGTAACGTTATAAATTGATTATGTTTACGAGTTATAATGGTGAATTAATTTGAGAAATTTGGAAAAAGAATTTATGGATCAAGAGATCATGTCTCGAGAATCGAAATTTGGAATCGAGTTGAGCTTGAGGAAATATATCCAAATTGGGGATCTTTTTGAGATTTTGGTATTGATATGGTTTGGATCTGAATACGAAGCTATTTCAATGAACAATTAATTTTTAAGAAACTCTATTTTGATTATATGCACAATTCATGTTTGATTGAAAGAAATTAACAAATCGCTATTTTTATAAATTCAAGTAGTTTTGATTTAGTTTTTATGGACTATTATATATCCTACAAGTTGTATTTGATCATATAAGAAATATGCTTTTTGTAGAAATCGTTTTCATAAAGTAAAACTGCGTATCGGTTGAAATGTGCACAACCAAAATCTGCATTCTGCAGGTCGACAGTCGACCGTTGTGATTTCACAGTCGACCGTCGCGACCCGGCTGCTGTGTTCTCTAGTTTTCTTAAAATCTTGTTCTGGACAGTCGACTAATGACTTTTTATAGTCAACTTATAATACTTAGAATTATTTCCCAAAAATTGGATTTTTCTCTCTAGACAGTCGACCGATGGCTTTTGTAGTCGACTGATACTGATATATCTATACATATTTTAATGTTTTTTAAATGGTTTATTCTCTAAATGTTTTAATCTATAATTTACTATTCTATACCTTATCTTCTACTGAACAAATGTTTTTCGTGTTGTTTTATCTGAGCAATTTATGTTGGAAGATTGGTTTGGATATTTGAGTGTGAGTCTCTAGAGGGTGTGTGTGACCCTAGTATACCGGAAGTTGAGATATTTATGTTTGGGCCTGTTGAGGCATTTTAGTTGATCAGTTGTTGAGTTAAGTCCGGTAGGGTACACCAACTCTAGGAGATTCGTAAAGTAATTAAACCTAAAGTGGTGATATGATGAACGAGAACATGGGTTATGGACCTCAGTATGGCTTGCGGTGTGAGATAATCCTCGAAATTATCCAGGTGTGAGTGAAATAGTCTCCGGAATTAACTGTGGTGTGGGATTGAGCTCCGGAATTATCGGGGTCGAGGCGACGCACATGTTGTATTCGTGTGATGAGGAGCCATTGCTTGCGATGTGGGGTATTCTCGAAGATTCCCAGGTGTGAGTGAAATAGTCTCCGGAATTATCTGTGGATAGAGTTTGACCTCCGAAATTTTCGGGGCATGGGCTAATACTCACAGTTTATCTTTGTCTCGTAGTAGCATCGTAGTAGGATTAGTTGCATGGCGGGGATTAAACCCTATTAAGTGGAGACATTAAGGGTTTGCACCGGACCTTTGTAGAGTGGGATGCATAGACTCCGACAAGTACGCATTAGAGAGTCAGCATATAGAATTGTGTTTTCTTGACTTGGTTTCATGCATGTGTTTTCCTGTTTTCTACACTTGACACTTAGTCTAGCTTCACTTGTTGTGTTTTCGCATTTCGTGATTTTCCTATATTCACTTACTCCTGTTTATTTCCTGTTGTTGATAAATCCATGCTTTACTTATGTTGTTTTTTTTATGTCACTCACACCGTTATGGCTGACCCCTTTAGTTTTGGGGGTTAGAGTTATCTCTAGCCTCATATTTTACAAATGATTACCTATAGCTTGGAATTTGGACGCTTGAGTTAAAGTGATGTAATGACTTATGTAATTTGTAAAAGAAAGTGTTGTAAAGAAAGAAATTTATAATTCAAGGTGTTTTGTATTCCGCTGTGTTTTGTAAACAATTGATATGATAAAAAGTTTTAATTTTCCCTGTACTTGGTTGCTATGTTTATGATTACACTGAAGTAGATTCTGGAATTGTGCCACGTATTTCTAAGATATTATATTGAAAATTCGGGGCGCTACAGATTTGGTATCAGAGCATGCTTTAATTAGTAATTTTAAACATAGTACGGGGAATAAACATAAAAGGACATTTGATGTGTGAGAACCTAGGAAGACAGTAGATGTGTGAGTACACAAGTGGACATTAAATAGAACCTAGGTGGACATCAGAAGTGTGAGTACCTTGGTGGACATCTGATGTGTGTGACTTGATTGTTTGGTCATGAAGACCTGTAATGAGATTTAGACTGATTATATGCTTAGACTTGAATGAAATTTCTTTATCGTAAGTGTATTGATTATTTTTGCATAAAGCATACATTTTCTCACTAGTTATTTTTTTTTTTTGAATATGCGGATAGAGTCAAAGACTCTAGCCATATCATATATATCGATGAGTCATAACAAAAGGAACAAAGAAGTTTTACTAGCGGTAAAACTGCACAGCGAAACAAAAAGAACAAAAATTACAAACCCATTATGTACAACACCAAGCACTCAAACACTTCGAGCAGGATAGGCCGACGACGAGATCCCGGCCAAACGATAGCCGGACTGACGCACCACGAGCACACAGGCAGTGCCAGAAACAGGGCAGAACAGCCCTCCAAGCCCCCTCCATCAGGGGAGAAGCCCGCTCCTAAACGAAAGGATCGCCACACCACCGCAGCAGACCCAATCGAGGCCAACTGCCCACCCTGAGCGGACAGATGGCGCCAGACCCCGCCACAAGGAAAGGCAGCAGTACACAACGTCAGCACCTCCATTAGAACACAATACACAGAGGGGCAAAAAGGATCCCCAGAAGAGAAATGGTACCCTTAAATACAAAACACCCCTGCACCCCAAACCAAGCATGGCATTGTAAAACGCGCCTGATGGGAGCAGAGGGTATCCAAATTCAGGCACAATTGCACCCTCACACCATCCAAGATGAAACATGATTCAATGCCATGGCCAAACAAACAACCAAACCAACAAGCAACAACACGCTGCGAACACAGCAGCCTCACGCCAAGAAACAAGCCGGACTAAGGTCCAGACAAGCTAAAGAACGCATCACGCCAAGAAACAAGCCTCATGCCAAAATATTACAATAAGAGAGTCGGGAGCTAAACCAAAAACATCGGCCCGAAGGAGAAAAGCCAGAAAAACCCACAATAAAAGAAACCATAATGAAACCACAGTCTAGTTGAACTACATCATGAAGGAGAATGCCAGCAACAGCACAAGCCAACCTGATCCCAAAAGCCCAACCAACCAAAAAGTAAGCAACACACCAGTAGCCCCCAACCATGCTTCAAAACCCCAAAATCCACCCAAAAACAAGGTGACAACATTAAAGTTGCAAAAGGAGCATAAAGAACGCAAATTAGAGAAATAAATGAGTTAGGTAGTCGCAGCAAAATTAAAACAAAAACTGCTCATCACCTCATCCAAACGAGTAAAAAGGAGTTCTTCCACTTTAACATAAGTTAAGGTGGAAGGCCAAAATTTACTGAAAAATAGATGTCTTCGATCACGTTCTCTATCGACGAGTGGGAGTTGTTAAAGATACGCTTATTACGTTCCAACCAAATGACCCAAACGATCGCGATAATCAATAGAGTCCACGGTTTGCTAAATTCTTTTCTGGGAGGAGATGAGGTCCAGCAATCTGTGAAATTGTTAGGTAAGGAGGGAAATTGCTAAGCAGTGGCGGTAATATACCACAAAGGCTGGATAAAGGAGCACTTTAGAAAAAGGTGATTGGCATCTTCATGCTCAGCAGAACATAAGGAACAAAGTTGACCTACCGCCAGATTCCTCCTGTTTAAAACTTCAACGGTAAGAAGTTTATTATTAATAGCTAACCAAGCCAAAATTTTGGCTTTCAGGGGAACACAGCTACCCCAAAGAGACTTGGCAAACGGGGTGTAAATTTCACCAAAGTTAAGAAAGTTATAGAAGGATTTGACTGAGTATTGACCTGGATTATTCCATCTCCAATTGTAGTCATCAATGGGATGCCAAGGGTAGAGATTGAGGGCGCCGAATAACTCATGAAGCTCTTCCAGCAGGTTAGAGGGAAGAACTTGAACGAATGGTACGGACCAGAATTTTTGGTTGTTAATGTGGATGACATAATCCGAGACCTTGGCCGAGTGGTTGACGGCCAATTGGTATAGGGAAGGGAAAGCTGATGCCAACTTAATATTGTTAAACCAGAGATCGTGCCAGAATTTGGTCTTAGAACCGTCCGCACACAAATGAACTAGTCCTCACTAGCTATTTTTGACCTCTTTTGTTCGCTTTGTGTATTTGATATTTTATTATGTAAGGTATTACCCTTTCAACTTGTATATTTTCTATTTTACTTATTAATGATCTACTATATGTTTTCCTATCTTACCCACTGTATATAATTTCTGGATTATATGATTTTCGCCAGTGTTAATTTTCATTTCTTTATTTCTAGTTATAAAATTTAATCATCTTCCGCTAGATTCTTTTAATTATTTGCTCTATTGTATATTTTGTGTACCTCAATTTTGTGATCAATCTTGTATCATATCACTTTTACTGTTTTATATTTGTTTGCTTACTAAATAACTTTTGTATAATTAACTTATTTTACTTTTATTCGGTTTCTTTTATTGTCAGCAATTGAATTTATTTAGTTTCTATATCTCCAACCGAGTTTATATTATTTGTATTCATTAGTGCAAACATTAAACTTTTACTAAACATCTTGTTTTCTGACTTTACTATTGGTTCTTACTTTTGTCTTTTGTCAAAATTATTATTTTACAACTTTTACTGCAATTCAATATTGCATCCTTTAGCATTTCACAAACTCATTTTTATTTTGCGACTCTTACCCATTTCTTTCTTGACATTTTATTTATCTTACTTTCATGTGCTTTTTCGTCACTCGCATATTTTGCTATTACTTTTACCTACCACACTAAATTTTGAATTACTACAAGATAAGTTATTATTGCAACTCCTATTTCCTTTCATTATTATGTTTACTATATTATGAAATTGGGTGTTGCATATTTACTTTCATTTATTATATATACTTGGATTTCGATACTATATTTTCCGTTATTTTGTATTGTCTTGGAGCATTTAAACTTGATTGCAATATTTTACTCATATAAATATGATATGTTTCTGCACATTTAAATTTTTATTATTAATTATGTTTTTGCACCTTATATTCGATACCTTTATTATTACTTATAGTTGACTGCTTTTGTTATAATTTCTTTTCACTATTTAAAAGCTACTTATTAATTTTGTTGCTTCATACTTTTCGAATGTACTATGTGCACCCACTACTTATATTTTACTTAAATTTTATTATCATTACATTCTTGATTTCTACATGTACTTCCTACAAATTACTATATATGTACCACATATTTCAACATACCTACTATGCATATCATTTTACATTTGTTTAATTCCTACATTACTGTATATTTTATGATCTATTTATTGTGTAAATTTGCTACACTGCATAGGTATTTTCTCATTCACATTTGCTTTTTTGCTTATGCATGTATTTCATTCCGTTTCTTCTTACTTTTATAAAAAAATAATTCACTACTATTATTTTGTACTATTGTGTTTGATATTTATAATCTATGCTTCTATTTTAATATTCCATCAGATGACTTTCAACTCCATTTCTTACTTTCGCTACTATTTTTATATCACAAATTTCAAAACGTATCTTCATACTTAAATTAACCAATCAATAACAAGTGCGTGTGGAATATTGCATCATCCCGTTCATCGTTTTGTTGCAACTGGATGTCGAGATGGCAAATATGCAACTAGATGTCAATAGAGGCAAATTGCAACTGGATATCAGGGAGGCAAAATGTGCAACCGATTATCCAGACGACAACCTGCAACCTGATGTTGTGGAGGCAAACATGCAACTTGATGTCGAGAAGGCAAGTCTACAGTTGGACATCAATGAGGCAGACCCACATTAAAGAATTTCTACTATAATAACCCACTAGTGTTTTATGTGTATATTACTTATCAATGTCTTATTCTTTTGTACTGGTTCATACCATTTTATGAGATTTTAAAACTTAACCTATGACTAATTTGTTGTATTCGATTTTCTTTAATCATTGTTACCTTATATTTCTTTGAATCCGTTTGATACACTCTCGTATCTTATGGATGAGACCCTCGGAGCTGCTCTCGGGGCAAGCTGGAGTCCAAGGAGTCAGTCTTGATCCGCTATCGCAAATAGGCTTGTGATCGGGAAGCTGCCGTTAACTATTTCATGAATAAGTCTAAGGAGCTGAGCTTGGAGACCGTACGCCTGAAGAAGGCCATCGCCGATCGTGACTGTGGTAGAGTTGAGATGGCATGGTCGTTGTCCGATGCCTCCACCAGATGACCGACCTCTGAGTCCTTCCTTCGTGAGGTCGTGGTGGAGAAGGAGCTGGAGACTCAGAGGATGAAAATTATGCTGGGCAGAGGTCGGCTTCATTCTTCTGGAGGAGGTCAACCCTACGGTGCGGGTCCCTCCCCGACCCTACGCTTGGAAATGGCAAAGCCGGGGGATGCACAGAGCTCCATTGCTGGAGCGTCTACTTTGGGGTTGCCGACGGGCCCGGCGAGCCCGTTGGAGAGCAAAGTGCTCAGCGGGGCTCAAGTTAGTCTGTGTTAGCCCGAACGGCCCCTGAGGAAATCTTAGACTGAGGTGATAGCCATTTGTAATAAAAACTTATTGTACCATGGCCTTCCAAGGAGTTATAATAAAAATGATTCTTTCAATCTGTCTATATTTTTTTTTTGAGAACGACTGTCAAGGGCTTGGGAGAGGGCGAGAGATCGAAAAATCTCTCTTCTGTCGCTCTGTTTGGCTCAGGAAACGAGCCGAGGGTTGAGAACTTGGGAGATTAAGAAATCTCCCGTTTGCCTCTTGTAGTCCTTGCCGAGTAGCTGGGACGTGGGGCCGAGAAGTCCCGTTCGGCTTTGGAACCGAGCCCTTTCAGCTTGTGAGAAAGCTAGGACTTCCAATTTCTGAGCATAGGTCCTCGATATCCGGGATGAGAAAGCTAGGACTTCCGATTTCCAAGAAAGGTTTTGGAGCCGAAGGGTGATGACGAGGATGAGGCATCCTGAACGCCTGGTAATGGAGGACATTTCGTCATTCAATGTCATTAATGGTTGTCAGAAATTTTGACTCCCTATGCCATAAATGTACATTTCCTGAGGGCTGTATAACCTTCACCCCCTCATCAGAATTTTTCTCACCTCACCATGAGTTCTCATCGTCGATGGCTCTCCTGCCACCCGCTGACAGTTGGGGATAACGACTATGAGTGTTGTTTATCCCCAGTCACTAGTGGGTGAAAGGTGGGCCGATCCCGGAGGACGGGGCTCGGGGTGCTTGCCAAGAGCGAGCGCCCTAAATGAAACTTTTGTCTGGCAGTCCTAGGCCAGTGGCTCTCCTTCCCCCCTCCGACAATTGGGGGTAACAGCTATGAGTGATATTTATCCCCAGTTGCCAGTGGGTGAAAGGTGGGTCGGTGGTTCTCACTGTAGGCGAGGGCCGTAAATTTTAACGAAAATTTTAGGTAGGGGGTTAGCTGAAGTCCCGGACGAAGGTTTAAGACTTGGGAAATTTTGATGAAACCCCCTTAGGTTCTCGAAGTCCAAGCCTAACGGCGAGGACGAGAGTAGATGATGTCCGAGCCGAGGGCTAGGAGTTGAGTGATTGAGGAATCCCTCGTGGGTGCTCAAAGTCCACGCCGAGTGACGAGGACATGAGCAGATGATGTTCAAGCCGAGGGCTAGGAGTTGAGTGATTGAAGAATCCTTCGTGGGTGATCGAAGTCCACAACGAGTGGCGAAGGCGTGAGCTGATGATGTCCGAGCCGAGGGTTGGGAGTTCAGTGATTGAGGAATCCCTCGTGGGTGCTCGAAGTCCACGCCGAGTGGCGAGGACGTGAGCAGAAGATGTCCAAGTCGAGGGCTGGGAGTTGAGTGATTGAGGAATCCCTCGTGGGTGCTCAAAGTCCACATGAGTGGCGGGCACGTGAGCGGATTATGTCCGAGCCGAGGGTTGGGAGTTGAGTGATTAAGGAATCCCTTGTGGGTGCAGTAACCCCTGTTCTTCATTTTATATATTTTTGGGTGTATTTTTCTTTTTTAGTATTTATTCATATTGTATCTTTTTTTGGACCGTGTATTAGATCTTCTTTTTCAATATATTCATCTATTTGTTTTGTCATCTTTTATTTGATCTTCTTGATTCAATTGTCACCTATTATTTCATCTCTGTTGATCGAGCTTATATATTCTTTGATCCTCATTATTTTAATTGTTCGTGCCTTATTCTATTTATTCATTTTTGTGCCCATCTCATTATTGGATCACCCTATAATTCCTTGTGAATTTTCTAAATAAATCCTATTCAAAACCCTATAACCCATTTTAATTTCTTATTGGATCCACCTACTCCTAAAACCCAATACCCATTATAACCCCCTACCAGTTACCCAATATATATACCAGCATACACCTAACCTTAACCCAACTATATATATAACCCACTGTTTGCAAACCCTAATCACCTAAAACAAACCTCGCCGCCCTAGTCCTAGCCTTTCCCTGTTTCCCCTTCCCGTCGTCCTCGTCCTCCCGATCCCCCAAGCCCCGGAGTCGACCTCTCCTCCCCCTTTTCCACCCTGCCGGTGACCCCCCTGCAATGCCTCGACGACGCCAGCAGCCCCCTTCCTCGCTGTGCATCTCCTTCCTCTCGATGATGCAGCCAATCACCGACCCTACAGTCCCCTGTGTACCTTGTGCTCCTCTCGACGATGCCGCAAAACAGCAGCAGCAGATGCCAGTCCCCTCAGCTGCTGCACTGCTGTCCCACCGCCGTGCCGCTGTTGTTGCCGTCTCTCTCTCCCTCTGCTATTCCATCTGGAGTGCGTGTGTGGATCTCGGGGTGTGATTCTTGCTCGCTTGTTCATTCGCTCGTTCGTTGTCATTGAGTTCGTGCCGGAAATCCGTTCCCATTATTCTTGTTCTTGCCTCGTCATTTTCGACGTCATCTCTAAGGCAAGTAACTTGTATTCTTTTTTTTGTGTAATACAAGTATTAAATATCGCCTGTAGTGTAGGTTTGTTCTAGAGACATTTTTTGTGCAAAACCCCTGTTATATCTTGTCTCTATGTATTGATCCGCCCGTAGTTGTCTCATTACGCACGACATGAAATAACTTAGAGATAACCACTTCTTGATGTATACATGCATGTTGTTCGTATGATATCGTATGCTTGATTGTGTTAGTCATAGTATAACTTGTTGTAGACTTGCTTATTACCCTATAGCATGTTGCTTGGACATCTAGTATACCATACTTCACACTTGGTTATGATTTAGATGTGTTACATATGACCAAGTTGATTTTATGCACGAAGAACAATTCTGTCCTCGTTGTTACCCCGCTTTTGATCAGTATTTTAGACCTGATTAAGGTCAGTATATGAAAATTATTTGTGAATATGAATTATAGAGGATTCCGTCTACTTTCCTTATTTTTTGACAGATCCTAGTTTCGATGTGTGAGTCGCGAGTTACGGCTATTACAGATGTGTAGAAAATTCTAGATCCAGTTTTATATGAATTCTGTATGGTAAATTATTTTTTATACTGATGCTAAAGATAGTATTTTGATCCAATATTTTGCTGAGTACAACTAGACCTTATTGGGATTAACCCCTAATTTTTGTGGATTTAATTGATAACTTTTACAAACTATTCTATACTTGCAAACAACTACTTTACTTGCAGAATTTTCATACTGTTCAGTAAAGATACATAATTTCGACCTGATTCTATTTGCTTTCTATAAAAACTTTCTGAATATGAATTGTAGCCTTCTGTATCTATTCTATCACCTTTTTGACGGATCTAGATTTAAATTTATATTTTGTAAGATGTTGCTGTTTTGGTACTGCTGTGTTTATGATTCCAGATTTACAAAACTACTGTATCTTGCTGCTTTCTAATTTTACTTGACTATTCTATTTATGTTAGAAAATTATGAAACTTTATTTTCTGTTACTAAACATACTAGGAAATATTTCAAATTTTTTGGGGATTTAATCAGTAAGTTTTAATGCTGTTTTCCTGTTTATGAATACAGACTTCTGATTTTTGGCTGAACATGTTTTCTGGATACAAATCTGTTTTGAGTCTTATTTTTGTGAAATACCATATGACTTATATATATTTTCTGGATTCGGCAGAGAGTCTATTTTCCAGATTTTCTAACGGATCCAGATTTGCATATTCGTTGCAAAGGAAATTCCAGATTTAGTGCAGTACTGTCTTACTGTCCTGAACTAGAATTTTCGTTGTTCTATCCTTTTATGAGTTGTGTTTCACCTGTACATATTTAACTTTCAACCTGAACCTATTACATGTTCATACCATGTTATTCTTGTCCTGGTTTGTGACACATACATGCCTATCTGATAATAATAACAAAATAACCAAGCCAGGGTTAAGAGAAAGATCTAGTAGTGGATAATATAGAAATGTGTACTTGGAAGGGGGCCCGTGTTTTCCACAGGATTATCTATTATCTGTTACATGTTCATGACTACATGTTACACGATTCTGTTATCTGATTACCTGACTGCACACTTCTCTATAGGAAGGTGTACTCAGAAGAGAACCCGTAGGTTCTATCTGTCTGTCTGGATTGTATCTGATTTCTGTTTGTCTGATACCTGAGTATACGGTCCTATACAGTCCACTAAGAAATCTAAACGTAATTTGTTTGAATGTAGCAACTATGTGGCAAAAACCTAGGACGCACGAAGTGCTACCTAGATAGAAATAAATACAAGACCTGTAATAACATGACACCTGTTACCTGTTTACCTGTATCTGTTATCTGACATCTGTTATTTGTATATCTATCTGCATACCATTTGATACTTGACATCTATTACATATCACCTGTACCTATTAGCATACTATGTTACTTGATTCTGTTTTCTGATTCATGTTAGACATTCTGTTTTGCTCTGTCATATCTATTCCATGCTATGTTGTTTCTGCTGTTACTCTATATTTGTTGGCTTTTCCCATGTACTTGTGCCTGCACTACAAGCAGGCCGTAACTTGTATTGACGGGAGTTTTGCTTTCTTTCCCTTTTTCTGCAATTTATTAAATTGCAGATTATGGTGATCAGCTGTCAGATGGAGTAGGTGATATGAGATTCTAGATGCTGGAGTTTTGCTATTATTATTATTATTTCCTGCTGCTTATTTTGAATAAATATATCTATTACTTGGATTATTTTGTATTGGACAATGTGACCCAGAATTATTAAAAACTTGTTCAGATCTGGTTTATTTGAGATTATTAAATTTTGTTTCAAGTAAATTCCTATTGGTATATTGATTCATATATGCATGTGTGGTTGAATTCTCTTGCTTTCTACTCTGATTATTCCTGTGAAATGTTGTAAAGATCCTGACAGCTTGTGGATGATGAAAATCATTACTGGACTTAGTCACATATTCGTATTTCGTATCTCCTTTTTTGGGAAGCGGTGCGTGACAGGTGCTCAAAGTTCGCGCCGAGTGGCGAGGACATGAGCAGATGATGTCCGAGCTGAGGGATAGAAGTTGAGTGATTGAGGAATTCCTCGTGGGTGCTCGGAGTCCACGCCAAGTGGCGAGGACGTGAGCAGATGATGACCGAGTATGCCGGCTTGTGAGAAAGCTAGGCCTTTACTTGATGTGCATGTCGAGCGTCGAACCCCCCAGCTTGCGAGAAAGCTCAGGCATTGCTCGCTGTACATGCTGAGTGTCGAGCCCCTCAGCTTGTGAGACAGCTAGGGCATTGTTCGCTGTACACACCGAGTGTCAAGCTCCCCAGCTTGTGAGAAAGCTAGGGCATTGTTCGTTGTATTTGCCGAGCATCGAGCCCCCCAGCTTGTGAGAAAGCTAGGGTGTTTCTCGATGGAAATGCCGAGCATCGAGCCCCCCAGCTTGTGAGAAAGCTAGGGCATTGCTCGCTGTACATGCCGAGCATTGAACGTTCAAGCTTGTGAGACAGTTAGTGCCTTGTTCGAAGTCGCTGCCGAGCATCGAGCCTCCCAGCTTGTGAAAAATCTAAGGCATTGCTCGCTGTACGTGCCGAGCATCGAGCCCCCCAGCTTGTGAAACAGCTAGGGCGTTGTTCGCTGTACACGCCGAGCATCGATCCCCCCAGCTTATGAGAAAGCTAGGTCATTACTCGCTGTATATGCCGAGCGTCAAGCCTCCCAACTTATGAGAAAGTTAGGGCATTGCTTGCTGTACATGCCGAGCGTCGAGCCCCCCAGCTTGTTAAAAAGCTAGGGCATTGCTGATGTACATGCCAAGCATCGAGCCCCCCATCTTGTGAGAAAGCTAGGGCGTTGCTCATTGTACATGCCGAGCGTCGAGCGTTCAAGCTTGTGAGAAAGTTAGTGCCTTGCTCGAAGTCGTTGCCAAGCATCAGGCCTCCCTCAGTTCGTGAGAATACATAGAAATTTGAACAAAAAAGGCATAGAAATAAGATTACACTTTATTCTTTCTACTATTTTATGTTTACACCAAAGGGGTGGCACATACTGCCGATTACAAAGGATCGGTTACACCAGTTCAGTTACAAAAGAAGCCTAGTCCTCCCCTTCGAAGAACTTAATGAGGTGCTCCACGTTCCAGGACCTCTTCACTATCCTGCCCCCAGGTCTTCGAGTTGGTACGTGCCGAGGCATACCACCTCAGAGATCTTTTATGGACCCTCCCAGTTGGGGGCCAGCTTTCTCTTCTTGCCGGGGTCGGACATAGCTAGTTTTCTGAGCACGAGGTCACCTTGCTTGATATTGGTAGGACGGACCTTTTTGTCGTAGAATCTCTCAATCTATTGTTGGTATGTGTTTCTTTTGACGACGGATTTTTCTCTAAGCTCATCGATCAGATCCAAATTTTCTCTGAGGTCAGTTGAAGCCCATGATCCTGGGCGAGGGGAGTATGATTTCTAAGGGGATGACCATCTCGGTGTCGTAGGTTAGGTTGAATGGTGATTTGCCTATGGGGATCCTCCGAGTTGTTCGGTGCGACCAAAGGACGCTCGGTAGCTCGTCGACCCAAAGTCCCTTGGGAGAATTATCCAACCGCTTCTTGAGCCTGTCGAGTATTTGGCGATTTGCATTTTCTGCCTGGCCATTTGATTGAGGATGAGATATCGACGAGAAGCGCTGCTGGATGCCGATGTCTTCGCAGAATTTTCGAAAGTTCTTGCCTACGAATTGGGTTCCGTTATCGGTGATGAGCATATGTGGGATCTCGAGCCGACAGATGATATGCTTCTAGAATTTTTTTTGAGTTTGATGCTATGTGATCATGGCCTGGGGTTTTGCCTCGATCCACTTGGTGAAGTAGTCGATGGCTACCACCAGGAATTTCCTTTAGCCTGTTGCTTTTGGGAAGGGGACGACCAAGTCCATCCCCCATATGGCAAAGTCGGTCGGGCTGGCCAGCGACTGAAGGTTGGCTTATGGAAGTCGTTTCACCGAGGAGAATCTCTGGCAAGGGCCTCATCTTTTTACGAGGTCCTGGGCGTCTTGTAACATGGTCGACCAGTAATAACCGTGGTTTAGGGCTTTCCTAGCAAGCGACCTGCTCCCCATGTGGCATCCTCCGATCCTCTCGTGTAGCTCTTTCGGCGCATATTTGGCCTCGTCGGGGGCTAAACAACGGAGATAAGGTCTTCCGTCCACCTTTGTGTATGAGCATTTGAAGAGTGTCCCTTCGATCATAGTGAATATCTCTGAACGGATTCTGGTCCTTCTTGCCTCGGCTCGATCCTCAGGAAGTTCTTCATCTGCCGGAAACTTTCGAACGGGAGCCATCCAAGTGTCCGATTGAGCCTCAATAGCGAGGCAAAGGACCTCGGGATGTCGGTGCTAGGCTTTAGGAGAACTTCGATTAAGACGGTGCGGTCGAGGCCTTCGAAGGACGATGAGGCGAGTTTGGACAAAGAGTCAGCTTGAGCATTTTTCTCTCTCGAGATCCTTTCTACAGTGGCGAAGTCGAAGGCGGCTAAGAGTTGCTGCACTAGTGCCAAGTATTGGACCATCCGAGTGTCACGAGCCTCATACTCCCCGGTGGTCAGGTTGACCATGAGCTGGGAGTTGCTGAAGGCTCTGATTTGCCTTGCCCCCGCCTTATGTGCTAATGTGAGCCCTGCAATCATTGCCTCGTACTCCACCTCATTGTTGGAGGCGGGAAAGTTTAAGCGTAGGGAATACTAGAGGACGAAGTCGTCGAGATCTTTGAGTATGACACCCGCGCCGCTTCCGACCTCACAGGATGAGCCTTCGACATAAACCTCCCAAATTGGCTCCCCTTTCAGAAATTCGAAAGGATCAGAAATGATGCACTCCGTGATGAATTTTGGCGAGGGCCTGCCCTTTAATAGCCGTTCTGGGTTGGTAGCTGATGTCGTACTAGCTCAGCTCGATCGACCACTTGATTAAGCAGCCAGAATTCTCAAGCTTGTGGAGGACGGCCTTGAGAGGCTTGTCCATGAGAACCTGGATTGAGTGGGCCTAAAAATACGGACGGAGCTTCCATGCGGCCATGATCAGAGCGTAGGTGAGATGGAAAAGGTGGACTCGTTACGCCAAGATTGAAAAGGTCCACTCATTTGTGCATGATGAGGTCTTCGAAAATCCCGGGCATGTCAGACGGGGTCCAGGCGAAGAGGTCGATATCCCAGCGAATACACTCGATGAGGGTCGGTCTCAGATCTGGGGATAGGGACTGGATCACACGAAACCATTTAGATTTGTATTCCGCCTCGTAGGAGATCTCTTCTAACTCGTCCATGGGCTCAGAGTCGGACTGGTTTCTTTCAGGCATAAGTTCTAATGCATCAGGGGGAATACTCTGCCACTACCGTGGTCATATAGGATGAGTATGTGGACTCCTGGTTTCCTCGAACGACGCCGACCTCGATGTCGGTGGGGAACTTCAGTTTCAGGTGGTAGGATGAGGGGACTGCCTGAAATGAGCAGAGGCCGGGTCGGTTGAGAATGGCATTGTATGCGGCCTTGACATTGACCACCATGAAGTCCATTGATTCTGTCCGTATAATCGGGGTCGTCCCGGCGGTCACATCAAGTGTGACGATTCCCTCAATTTGGATGGAGACGCTGGAGAACTCGTGAAGGGTGTACCCGACCGGTTTTAGCTTCTCGCGGGGGGAGCTTGAGGTTTTCAAAAGCTTCCAAGAAGAGGATGTTAACCAAGCTTCCGTTATCTACGAGAATTCGGCAAACTTTGAAGTTTGCCATGATGAGGCTGATGACGAACACGTCACAATGTGGGAGCTGGACGCCCTCCAGGTCTTCTCCTGAGAAGGAGACCGCTTGCTGCCGAACCCAGGGAGGGGGATGGTCTTGGACCGAATTTACTTCCCGCAAGAAGGCCTTACGGAAAGTGTTGGATTCCCCTCCCATGGGTCCGCCATAGATGCAGTGTAGGATGGCTATCCCCCAGTCTCTTCGGGCTCAGGACCCTGCTCGGGTTGTCAGTTGACCGTTCGAGGAGGAGGCGAAGGCCTCAGATTCCTCGGGTCCCTCCGGTCTCTTGGGATGGTCCGAGTGAACTCCCTTAGGTATCCTCACTGGATGAGGGCCTCGATCTCGCCTTTAAGGGTGCGACAGTTATCTATTTCGTACCCATGGTCTTGATGAAACCAGCAGTAGAACCTCTGATCCTATTTTTTGTTGTTGCTCGGTCGGGGAGGGAGTCGGACGATCCATTTGTCCTCGATCTCTAGGAGGATGGCTGACACGTTCTGGGTCAGCGGCATATATCTTTCAAAATGGGGGACCAGATGTGGCCTCTTCTGGCCAAATGCATCCTTCAGGGTCTTCTTGGCGGGCTCGGAGTAGTTCGCTTTTCGCTTCCCCTTGGCAGTGGCTTCTTTACTGCCCTCGGGGTGTAGAGCCTCCTCGGTCCGGATGTACTTCTTGACCCTATTGAGGAGGTCGGGAAGTCGACGAGAGATTTCTTGGCTAATGAGGCCTTCAGCTGGCCGTGGCAGACATTGTGCCGAAAAGCTGCGGAAGGAACGCCCGCGTCGAGAGAGGAAACCGAGCTCGCCTCAACGGTAAACCTCCGAACGAACTCGTGGAGGGGTTCTCCTTCCTTCTGCTTGATGTCCAGAAGGGACACGCTCTTCGTCGACCTTTCGGCTGGTCACGAAGTAGGCTAGGAAGTTTGCTTCTAGCTGGTCGAACGAGAAGACCGAGCCGGGGGTGAGCTTCGAGAACCATTCCCGAGCTGGACCATGCCTGGTGGCAGGAAATGCGTGGCATAGGAGAGGATCTGATGCGCTGTGAATCAACATGAGGGTTTTGAACCCTTCCATGTGATCTGCTAGATCACTCTCGCCATTGTAGGTCTCGAATTGGGGTGGCATAAAATTCCTCAGAATTTCAACATCTAGGATTTGAGAGGAGAACGAAGGTCGATTCGGCCGGTTCCCTTGCCCAGATTGTGGTCCGCCCTCGTCGAGATAGGCGAGGCGGTTCTCCATCTCCTAGAGGCACCGAAGGATAGCATCGTCTCGCTCTTGTGGACGGGTCGAACCATGAGATTCGATGCCTTGGGCTTCTGGCCGTGTATTGGTGTTATTGTGTGCCTCGGTCCGGGGACCGCCCCGGATAGCCTGGAGGTTCTCATTCCTAAAGTTTTGGAACTTGGCTCTCGTGACCGGGGTCTGCGCTACTTGGCCGTGCAAAGGCAGAGGCCCCCGGGTTGAGTGGCCGTATGCTGGTTCCCGTTCTTGGGTCGGCTGCCTACCAAGGTTCGGGGTCGAGTTGGAAGTGGCCCCTTCCCTCGACCGGCTGATATGTCGGTCCTGGATTACATGTCGTAAGTCGTGAGCCGCGACCGAGCATGAGGCACTCGGTTCGGGTCCTATCGCACCATTGCCTCGAGGCTGACCAGAGCCATGGGTGTACGCGTGGCTTTGAGAGGGAGGAGGGTCTGGACGACGTCCAGCAGTGAGGGATTTTCTGGCTTTGGGAGCCATGGGAAAGCCTGGTTTCGAGATGACGTCCTAGCCCGGGACCAGACCTGTGTCAGTGACGCTTTCCCACAGACGGTGCCAACCTGATGTTGTTTGTTTTTTGGTGTGGGGACAACAGGTGTGAGTTCTTGTTATTTGTAAAATGGAAAGGATGACACTGGCGTTGGTCTGATCCTCGAGCTGTACGTTCGGCTCGGGGGTAGCAAGAAAGAAGTAGAGGCCGAGTGTTCGGCTCGGATCTTTGTGGCTCGGCTCGGATGTGGGTGGCTCGGCTCGGATGTGGGTGGCTCGGCTCGGCTCGGATCTTGATACCTGCACACTGCCTAGAAACACCGGGAGGGTTCCCGGCGATAGGCCCTCCGACGATATAGTCAGTCACTGAGAAAGCAACAGTAGCTAGGGTTCAGAGGGGAAAAAGTTTATTACCTTTGGAATGAAGGAGGGGGTCTGGTATTTATAGGCAGGGGCTAATGGGTCTCTGGCCTTAATGGGCCGGGTCGGACCCGTTAGCCAGTGGGCCTGAACTAACTGAAGCCCGTTAGACCTATTTGACTTGATGATCACAGGGGAGCGAAATCTGAGGAGATTTGATGGTCCAGATGGGGCCACGTCATTTACACCATATCAGTGACCTAAAAACCAATCTCCACAAACGAAAAATTCATGATCCATGTTGTTCAAATTGATTTTCATACCACAAAACATAGAGTAAAATAAATTTACAAAGTTTTAACATATTTTGCTCATTCATCGTGAAGTTACAAAATTACAGATTTTAATTGAACAATTCCGACTATTTAATGCATGCACAAAACACATTTTACTTTGATGGTCTTTCATGCTCGTGTTTTCGGAGATGTTGAATAGTATAATCGATATTGATGATGTACTTGAACGAAGAGATAAACCTTTTTTGTAATGTGCGACAGGAACAAATTTCCTCTTAAATTGCATTTTCTCTCATTTTCTTCATTTATGACCAAGTCAACTTCAAGAAGGTAAATTTTGTATCAACCGTTTCAATCCCATATCCCGTTGTCTCACTATTAACTAGGATTGCGCATCCGGTCTTGAATAGGAAAACACCCAACTAACAAAGAAGAAATGTAGGGGGAGTTGGAATAATATTCACCCTGTATCCTTTAAACCTGTATTCTTTAAAAGGATTCCGAACATAAGAAAAGGAGCCCATTAAACAGAAGAAATAAAGTACATCTAATACAGGCACACAGTAGTAGCTCCAGAATCCTTCTGCTCATTTCAACGACTCTCTTATCAGAAACACTCGTATTCCAAATATCTTCTTGCAGTATTTAGATAAACATTTTAATGACATGATCTGGTTATCTCATATAAGTAGCCATCCGAGGTGCGGATTATTGAAAACATTGGCTGTATCTAGTTCATGCAATCAGTAAATAGAAGCTCTCACAGATCTTTCTTTTCAATAAGAGGCTGTAATGCAAATGTCGACAGAGATGTAGCACCAGAAAAGGTTGTAGTTCAGCTCGAGCTTGAACAAGCCCTACGACTTTGCTCAACACAACCTCACCATTGTAAACTCTCAATTGCAGAATCTACCACAATTCGTAGTACTAATAGCGGAACTCACACACTACAAGCAATAGAAACTTCTCAAAAACTAGATGAATCAAGAACAAGTCACCACAATAATCGCAAGATTTTACAAGAACACAATAATATGCAGAGATAACTACTACTTCTTATTCCCAAAAAAAATACAAATATTACAAAGAGATTACAATGCTCATTCTCTCTCTCTAACCTTTGAAACACTCGGCACAATCCCCTCTTGAAGTTGAACAATGATAACAGCTCACCTCGATCAACTCTTGATAACCCTAGAGTTCACATCCATTGCTATATTTATAGCCCCAAAGTAAACCGTAAAAGATTGTGAAAGTCCTTGCCACTAAGCCAAAACTTCCAAGTTATAGAAAGGTTTTTTTTTGGTTGAGGAAAAAGGTGGAATAAGGCCGCCCTGTTTCATTAATAAGAAATTAACAAAACAACCCCAGCATACTGGGGCAAGTTACAACCTACAGACATAAAAAAAATATGAAGCGACATGACCAGTACATATAATCAGCTCTCACTCTAAACTACGAGGACCAACTAATTGTATGTCCGTCAAGCAAGCTTCGAGTACCCACATCCACGGCATGCGCCCACCCACCTGAAGCGAATCATGTGGGATTTGAAAATTTGCCGCTCCCATCCTTCTACCTCACCAACGCAACTTCACACATGGCCCAATCGGAGTCGCACCCAAAATGAGAGTCGTGGAGAGGGTACTCACCTCTGTCACGCTACAGCTCTCATCAGGAGTTTCTCACAAAACAAAATACTCGATCACCCTAACCACGAACACCGACAAGGAGAGAGCCATGAAGATGATACCTTCGCCTTTCACACGCATCTACTATCTCTAGTGATTTCTCACAACCACTAACAGACACCAGCACAGAGTAGAGAGAAGCAACATCTTTACTCTCTCACTCTCTCTCTCACGCAAAACCCGAAACAATCACAACTAACAGAAGCATCACCGTCCCCTCTCGCCCTTACGGGCGGTAAACGTTGTAGATTGCAGGTTTATTGATGAGAGCGTAGTGGCGGCGCTGTTGCGAAACCTGTGGCCGTTGATTAATGGGTGTCGAGTTCAGGATGCGACTACCCCACTACCGAACAAAAACAGATACATCTTCACCTCAACAATTTCTACAGGACACCTCATGGGAAAACCCCGTCTGCGGGCCCAAGTCCCACCTAGTGCTGTAAAAGGTGCGCACCTATGGGGGGACCCCGTCTTCGCGCCCTAGCCCCGTAATCGTGCAACACCGATCCCAAGCACCTCCTCCACTCCCCCCACACAAACAATAACCAGATCATCCCACTGCCGTCTCTAACTCCGGTACTACCATCACACGTACACTTTCTTCTTCACATACACAACCAGCAACTCAACATCCAAATCGCAGCTGCAGATCACCGCGGTTGGTGTTGAGTGCGCGGACATGGTGGCAGTAGCGATGGCGCTGCAACTAGCGCCGAAGAAAGGGACAACAATAAGACACAGTGGGGATGGATGAACTCGTCAATCCTCCGATGCAAAGGCAGGTCCCAATCCCACCAGCAGCGATGGATACTCCAAAAGCACAATCTCGCCGCCGGCGTTCGAGATCTCAGATCTGGAAGGGGGAAGGGGATGCCGGAGGAACAAGAGGGGAGGGGACAGACGTGAATAGGCTGTCTTGGGAGGCGAAATGGTGGCCATCGTTGATCGGGGACGATGCGCGGCTTTGACGAGGTGAACAGAGGTGAAGACACACCGTACAACAGAGGCGATCGGGGACGACACACAATACAATAGTACAAGGGGGAGGGGACAGAGGTGAACTGCCACTGTCCAACTCGACTGGAGACTGGAGATCGGGGACGACGAACGGCCGGCTTCGACGAACGACCGCGACGAACGGCTTCGACGGCCTCCGTCTTCGATGAACCGCCACCCAACAGAATGCGAATGTAGATCTAGGGTTTTGAGATCAGGGAATGGGGAAAGGTTTTGAAATCAGGGAAGGGGGGAGGAGATGGCCGGGAGGGGACGACGGGTGGGGCAGTGGCGTGGAGGGTGGCCGCCGCCACCCCTAAGGTTTTTTAGATTTAGGGTTTTTTTTAGAACGGGAGTTGGTGAGAGAGATGACTTGAGATTTTTTTAACAAGTAGCCGAAGTTATAGAAAGGTTGAGTGAAATTGCACTTGTATTCTAACACGCCCCCGCAGGTCGAGAGCCCATTTTTTATGGGTCAAAGAAACGAGATAAATGCCCAACAAATTGTGAGTCGAGACCTCCATACGCAGCGGTATTTTTTTTAAATCCACATTTAAATGACGTAGCCAGTGGGATTTGAACCTGGGTGGCTCTGATACTATGTGAGAATTAGGGATGAGAAGAAATACTTTATTGATTGAATACTGATTGATAAACTGAGTAGAATATGTTTCCTATATATAGGAAGATGGGAAGACTAAACCAATACATTATTCGATATAGGACTAAACTAATCTCTCTCATAATATAATATTTTACAATAATTGCTAGATATTATAATATATATTTAGTCCTATATCGGGTTATGTATCAGTTTAGTATTTGGTTCCCTCATATATATAAGAGATATTGTATTCAGTCATAATCAATCCCAATAATCCAATAATATTTTTAAATATTTCTGTTAACCTTATCACGGTATTAGAGCATAGTTATACAAATTTTCTTTTTTTTTATCAAAACTCTCAAATTAAAAATAATTAAAAAATAATAATAAAAAAAAGTCCCGCAGCCATCTTGTCGCCCCACCTCCCTTGCACCAACACCTCAGCCCCGCAACCACCCCGACTGCAGAATAGCACCACCATCTCCTCAAGCCGACCAATGCCTCGCCATCCACTTGCTACGCTCGACGCCCCATTACTGCAACTGTTCATCCCCGACCTCCTGCCCTCATCTTTGTCATCTCCACTTGATTTCTACACCCGCACCTCTTCCTCCACTCCATCGCCCTGCTGCCCCTTAACTTGTCATCCCCCCCCCCCCCCCCCCCCCCGCTGCCGCCAATCCCCTTGAACTCCATCGCCGCCATCCAATGTAGCAGCCACCTCCTACAAAACCCTAATTTCTCTGCCACATACAACCCGAAACCCGCAACCCTATTACCCTATTACCCTATTTCATATCCAACCCGACCCAAATGAAAACCCTATTACTCGCACCCTCTAACTCTCTTACCCTAAACCCGAACCCAGAACCCGACCCCCATACCCATTTTAAAAAAATCCAAATAAAAAATAAAAAAATCATGTACTCTTTTTTCTCCAATGGAACCTCAAACTCATTGGCTTCCCCGATTCATTCTCCACCGACTTTCCCGCTGCTACATCTCCCTCTTCACTCTCTCTTACATTCCGATCTCCATCTAGATTCAGACAAATGCAGCACCGTCATCATTCTGATTTCGGCCTCCTCCTTTCTCCTTCCAATGTCATCCTCAACACTACCCTACCCCTTCCACAACCGGTAGCACCATCCAGCTCCTTATCCCGATCCCGATGCCAGCAGCAGTTCCACCTTCATTTCGATCTCTGCCACAGTGACATCAGTCTCATTCCTCCTCGTAGCACCTCTTTCCTTACATCCTCGACCATTACCGTTACTCCAGCCTTGCTGACTCCTGCTGATTGGGCTAATCTCCAGCATTGTCTCGCTCAGCTGGAACTCCAGCTCTTGGGTCAGTCAATTACTGCTGGCCCCTCTGCCCATGTATTCTCTGTTACTCCCGGTATGAATTCTTCCTGAATTTTAGATTTTGGTGCTTCACATCATCTTACTAGTAATTATACACTACTCACCACTAGCACTACACATTCCTCTCACTCTCTATCCTTACACATTGCTGATGGCTCATAACTTCTCACTACGCACTTAGGGTCTATTAGCTCTCCCTCTCTCACATTGCCCTATGTTCTTTGTGCTCCCCATTTATCCATGAACCTTATTTCTATTAGTGCACTGTGCGATAGTGGCCTTGTCATTATTTGATTCTTTCGGTTGTTCTATTACTTATTCTTACACTGGTCAGGAGTTTGGGCGTACTAATCGACATGGTTGTCTATATCACCTAGATTATCTTCATGCGCATAAATCTCATCCTCATTTTTTTGGTGTTGTGCACTCTAATGCTGATCTATGGCACAAACGTTTATGGCATATTAGCGAGTCTCAAGTCAAGACTTTAGCCCATAGTGGTGCCATGGGTCCTCTTTCTTTTACTCATTTGTATGATTTTTAGGGTTGTCATTTGGCCAAACACATAGTACTTCCTTTTAATCACAAAAGCACTTCTCAAACCACCTATCATTTTTAGCTTATTCACTCTGACATATAGGGACCATCTCCTACACATTCTCACACTGACATATAGGGACCATCTCCTACACATTCTCACAAAGGTTATCTCTATTATGTTAGTTTCATATATGACCATATTCGCTACACATGGATGTTTCTTATGCACCAACACTGTGAGATACCTGACATTTATCAGTTCTTTACGAACATGATTCACACTCAGTTTGGTGTGCGTATCAAAACCTTTCGCTCAGACTGTAGAACCCCGTATTTTTAAAAATATTATTTTTAAAGGTTTATAAATGACTAAAATGATTTTTGGAGAATTTATGAATATTTTCTGAGAATATATCTTTTTACACGTGCAAAACACGTGCAAATACTTTCTTGAAAAGTTTGGAAGTCAAGTTATCTTCATGAAAAATCATTATTTAATATTTGGGATTTATTTAGTAATTTTCCAGATTTTTCTGAAATTAATTGGAGCTATTTGCAAATTTTGAGAAAAGAAGGACCTTTTTGCAAATTTGTCATTTTTTTGGGTTAAAAGGTAAAATGTATATTCTGGACATTTTGAACAGTACCAGTTGAGATTAAGGGCTATATTTCACTTTTAAATCCTAATTTAAATGAATTCTATTGAATTTCCAAGAATAGAACCATATATGTAAAGTTGTATTTTGAAGGGATTATTTTGCAAAAGTGGGTAAAACCCTAAACTTCATTCCGGGTATTTAAAAGGATTTTCGCAGCCGTCATTTGCTGCAATATACAGAATTTTGTGATTTGTTTTGGTGGAGAATCAAGAGGAAGTTTTGGATCTCGCAAAAGGAAGGCTTTTTCATTGGATCTTTTCAATTCCAAGGTGAGTGACATTGTTTTGATTTTGTGAATGATATGAACTTTGTATTGTGGTATGATTTATGTGAACGATTGTTGTGTTGTTTGTTTGGCACGAATGTTATTTAGTATTTTGCATGAGAACAATGCAAAGGTTGTTGTTTGTACCATGTACGTGAAATCTATGAATGACTAGTAGATCTTGGTTTATAAAATTGTATTGCTAGAAGGCATGTTTAAGATTTGAGTATGGTTATGATCGGATGGATGAACATCTGGATTTTGTGATTTTAAATCAGATTTTGGTTATGAGTTGAGAAAGAAATTTAGGATTGAGAAACTCTAATGGAAGAATTAGGAATTTAGAACATGAGAATTGAGTTTTGAAAGATTGGATGATTGGGTAATGTATCCATAATGAAGATTTATTGAGATCTGTCATTTTGCCTGAATACGAACTATTTTCATAAATAATGAATCTTTAGAAAAACTCCAGTTTTGATTATTGTATTCAGATATAAATTATGAAAACTGTAGGCCGACAGACGACTGGTCTACTTATCAGTCGACTGGTACGACCCTACTGATGTATCATTAGCCTTTTGAAAATCCGATCAGGACAGTCGACTTAGACCCTTGTTCAGTCGACTGGTGTACTTAGAACTTATTTTGTAAAATTATTTCAGTTTCTTGTCTGGACAGTCGACCTATAACTCCTTAAGTCGACTGTTGGTACTTAGAATATTTTTGTGAAAATTATTGGAATTTGTCTTGGGTAAGTCGACCGATGACTTCTTAAGTCGACTTATATGACTGTCTATTTTCTTAAAATCATGAATATTTATCCTCTGGACAGTCGACTTACTACAGTATAAGTCGACTGGTACTGATGAGTTTTCGTAAACTTGAGTGTTCTTTTGAATGATTAGTCTTCAGATATTTTGGCCTATATTTTGTCTTCAGTTGAGCATATGATTTTAAGATATTCAGTGAGCTATTTTGTTTAGTGGAAAGTTGGTTTAGACCTTTTGAGTTTGAGTCTCTAGAGGAGGTGTGTGACCCTAGTATACCGGTGTTGAGTTATTTTGTTGAGGCCTGTTGAGGCATTTCAGTTATTCAGTTTTGAGTTAAGTCCGGTAGGGTACACCACTCTAGGAGATTCGTTGAGTAATTAAGTAATCCAAAAATAATAAGGACAGGCACTAGGGTGATATGTAACGCCCCAAATCCCAATTACACTGAATTCAAGATGTTCTACAGGATCTTTTCACTTTCTTAGTACACTTTTACAGGGAAATTAAAACTTTTCATCATACATCAGAGATTACATCATGATTACATCTTTCTTTTGCACAGCGGAAGTAAAATACAACAATTAAATACAAGTACAACAGCTTGATATAATCTTTAAGCATCCAATTCCTCTTTAATCTTTAGCATAACATTTACCTGCATGTTAGACTGTGGGTACGTCAGTTTATTCAACCGACGATCATTATACACGGCCATCCTCTCTATGCCGGAAATAGTATAACTTAACATTTCATATTTAGCAAACACAAACTTGTCACATTTCAAACTAAAGGGACTACCCTATTGATGTCGTGTCGTGATTGTGCACTTAGTCTTTAATGCAGTTACTTATGTTATATGACACTAATGCGCACTTTTTCGGAGTCTATGCATCCCATACTACATAGGTCCGAGGGCAAGCCCTTATCGCCTTCATCTTTATAGGGTTCAATCCCCCGTTATGATCTAATCTACTACTGTAATTACGGTAAGTATCCTAGATGTTATCTGACCTACGAACTCATGTTTAGGCACTCTGGAGTAGTATCCTCACCCAGACGCATCATGGGAATTCCTGGGATACGCTCTCACCATAAACATGACACCACCCGTAGTCTTCAAACATCCCACGAGCGTCGCCACTGGGACGGTACTCTGGAACAGTATCCTCACCCAGACTCGTCATGGGAATTCCTGGGATACGCTCTCGCCGCTACCCAGGGCCCTCATACTCAGTGTTTTTCTCTTACTTTCATCACGTCTTCACTATGCACTAGTCCTTAGTTTTATTAAAAATCATGAACAAAATTAATCTCTAGAGTTAGCCTCTCCATCAACCGGACTTATTCATTCATTTCATCACGACCAACCTTGGTCTAATTTCATTTTATTTCATTTCTCGATGCCGGGGAGACTTAGCTACTCTATTTCAAATTTCATTTCACAATCTTTAAGTCATAACCACTTCCATGTCACATTTTCATATTCTTTCTTATTCATGATTTCACTTTGTTCACAAGTCCATGGTGAAATACTTATAACTCATAAAAATTCATATTCATGGCCAACAATTTCATCAACATGATTTCTAAATTCCAATATCATACAATGGACTCATGCACTTTATAATTAAACACTCATACTTCACAATTTACACAATATCCTCAAGTGAAAATTAATAATATCATGTCACACCACAAAACTCTTTTTGTCAATTACTTTCTAATAAATCCATTTCACTAGATCTCTATAAACTGAAAATTTCCATAAGTATGTGTCTTAGAACCATAGCTTTAATTATACTATTTGTTCACAAACTACATTATATTTTCTTCAAATAATACCCAACTCAATCCCATAAAATTTCTTGTATTTTTATGAAAATTACCATATTTTACTCACATTTTTTGGACATCACAAACTCACAAAAAAAATGTTTTTATAAAGTGCTAAGGGAAAGATTTGAACCCAGCACGGTAGAGAAGAAGGCCAGAGCACCCGCCAATAGGCCAATCGTGTGCTAGCGATTAGAAGGGGGCAGAATAGGTGTATGTGCTGTCAATTCGCAGTCACATATACTTATATACACCGGTTGGATAAAAAGATGGTGAGGGCCGGTTTCGAACCACGCCGCTCAGGGAAACCGAACACAGTCACCGACCGCCTGAGCCACTGGCTCAGGTTGTCACAGTACTGAGTTAAAGTCTATTAGTTTCATATTCGCACTGTTTTAGAAAACAACTCGATGTTCAAATCTATTTAGTTCATATTGCCTTTATACAAACCACTGAAAAAATTCCAGATTTAATCATCTTTATTTAATCTTCATACAGCAAGTATAAAAATAAATTTTTGTACTAAAAACATAATTTTCTCCACCCAAATTAATAATTTGTTTATTAAAACTATCATATCTTTTATTTTCGACATTGGAAAAAGAAATCAATTGATCTTCTAATCTCTCTTTTATTCCCAAAATTTTCCATGATAATTTACTGTTTATTAATCTATATTCACACCACATACAACTTTGGATTTTCCCATACTCATATTAGCAAAGAATTCATGTAACACATGAATAGGTGAAACTCAAAAATGACTAAGTTTTGGGTATTTCTATTTTGATGACAACAAGCAATTCATTGGTTCATTTGTGCCACTTCTACACATGAATTTAACATACTCATAACTCAAGCATTCAATATACTTTTCTATTCAAATTTCATAGTGTCAATATCTTAATCAATTGTCGTGTTTCAACCATACAATTTACAAGCAATTAATGAAGATTTTCACACATCATACTAACCATATTGCATCATTATTCAATTAAACTAACAATCATAGAAAGTGCTACATATAGTTTAATTTCATGCTAGAATTTCACATACACAATTAATCACATCATTCCAAACCATTCACATACTAACTTTTTAATTAGAATGGACTCTTATTAGTATTTTCCATATATAGTGTTGACAATATAACTAGCATGAATCCTATATTAGAAATATGAAATATTTTACCCACCTTAATGGAGAGAAACACAAAAAGCAACAAGTCCTAGTAGATGAGAACACCTCCTCCTAGCCAAAAGAGTGCACCACTCCAAGCTTCCAAGTCCTCAACCAATGCCGAATGCTTCCCAAGCTCCAAACCGAAATGCTACCCTCCTTGGTGATGCCGGCCACTCCAAGTAACAACACCCACACAACTCTTATCTTTTATAACTCACACAATTATAATACTATAGCTTTAGAAATTATACTTTGCATATGAAAAATTAGCCATGAGAAGGGGGTATTTATACTCAAAGATGAATGAAATGGAGGGCCTAGATTGTCTAGGTGGTTGTAAAATGAAGGGCTTAGATCAAAGTAGGAGTTAGGAAAACTACCCACCTCCTTGAAACTACCCCCATGTTCTCCACACCAAAAATTCAATTTCCCTCCAAAAAGAATGCTACCGGCCTCACAAAAGAAGTGTGCAATGCACGTGTACGTGTAGTGCACGTGCATGCAACTAGGCCAAATTTGTACATTCAAAAATTGTATAAAAATATATTTGTTAAAAAAAATCTTCTACATGACAAGTTTAATTAAAAAACAACTTAATTCATGGGCTTTCTTTTTGGGCCAAAATAATTTTATAAAAATAATTAAAATAAAAATGCTTTTGGGCTTTTTAAGAAAAGGCTTTTTAATTAAATCAAAGAAGGCTTTTAAAAGAAAGGCTTTTGTACTAAAATAATTTGAGAAAAATATATTAAATAATTATACACATTATGATATAATAATTCAAACAAAATATTGCACGTGCACAACACGTGCAAAATAAATAATTTTTCATTTATTGAAAAATCAGGGTATTACAGATATGATGAACGGGAACATGATTCAAGTACCTCAGTATGGCTTTCGGTGTGAGATTTAATCTCCGGAATTATCGAAGTATCTTACTTTGGGTGTGGGATTTAAATCCAGAATTATCCAAGTTTTTTACTTTGGGTGTGAGATATATCTCCGAAATTATCCAAGTAGTTGCTTTCAGTGTGGGATTGATCTCCGGAATTATCGGAGTCGATGCGAAGCACATGTGGTATTCGTGTGATGATGTGTCAATGTTTCGGTGTGGGATTTAATCTCCGGAATTATAACGGTAGATTACTTGTGGTGTGGGATATATCTTCGGAATTATCACGGTAGATTACTTGTGGTGTGGGATTTATCTCCGGAATTATCACGGTAGTTACTTTTGGTGTGGGATTGATCTCCGGAATTATCGGGCATGGGCTAATTCTCACAGTTTATCTTTATCTCGTAGTAGTCATCGTGATAGGATTTAGTTGCATAGCGGGGGATTGAACCCTATGAAGTGAAGACGTTAAGGGCTTGCACCGAACCTATGTAGAGTGCGATGCATAGACTTCAACAAGTACGCATTAGAGAGTCCGCATATAGAATTTGTGATTTCGTGACTTGGTTTTCATGCATGTGGATTCCTGTTTTCTACACTTGACACTTAGTTTAGTATCACTTGTTATTTACATTTCTTGCTACTTCATATTTTATGTCTTTTGGTTTATTACATGTTGTTTAAGAATCCTTGCTTAATGTTTATTTATGTTGTTTGTTGTTTTATGTCACTCACACCATTTATGGCTGACCCCTTTAGTTTGGGGGTTAGGTATCATCTCTAGCCTCATGTGTTGCAGGTTGTTACTTAGAGTTTGAAGGTTGGATGCTTGAGACAGTCTGAGATAAATTGATTTATTAGAGTTTGTGTAAATTATGTAAAAGACCGTGTTGTAAATAAAAGAAAACTATGATTGAGATGTTTTAAATTCCGCTATGCTATGTAAGAGATTGTTGTAATGAAAGTTGAAAATTTTAGTGGTGTTGGTTGTGTTTACTGTTACATTGAAGTGGATGCTGTGATTGTGCCACGTATTTTCTAAGTTATTATTTTAGAAATTTGGGGCGCTACAGAGATTGGTATCAGAGCATGCTTCAATAGTAATAATAAACATAGCATAAAAATAACCTAGATGTGGACACTAGAGTGTGAGTACCTAGGTGTGGACATTAAAGAGTGAGTATTACATAGAACTGAAACATGATATTTTACCTTTGGAATACAATTGAGGTTTTGCCGAAGGATATTGATGTGAGTTTGAATTGTGTGTGATGCTCTAACTTTTCCCCCGTTTTGCAGTATTCAGAATGGTTGCACCCAGGCCCAGGAATGGTGGTAACAATGAGGATGGATCTGGTAGTTCTCGAGGAACTGGAATCGATCTTGAGGCTGAATTTGCCAAGGTGTATCAGACTCTGAATGCGCCAATGGCATTTAGTTTGCCGCAAAGTCAGAATCAACAGCAGAATCATCAGCAGAATCATGGAGCTAGACAGGGATTGGTTAACGCCGATCCTATCAAGCAGATCGAATCCTTTAAGAGGATGAGGCCGCCAGTTTTTGAGGGGCAATCTGATCCAACCGCAGCTGATGATTGGATTAGGAGGATGGAGACAATCTTCGAGGTATCGGAGACTCCGGTAGCCAATAAGGTGAAGTTGGCTACGATGCAGCTAGAAAAGGATGCTGGTGTCTGGTGGGAATCACTGAAAAGGACTTTGGAAAACCAGCCAATGACTTAGGAAGCTTTTATGGTGGAATTCAGGGATCGCTTCTTTCCCCTAGATGTTCAGGAGAAGAAGGCAACCGAGTTCTTGAACCTTCAGCAGAGCAGCATGACCATGCGGGAGTATGAGACCAAGTTTGCTCAGCTTTCGAGGTATGCACCAGAGTTGGTCGTTGACGAAGCGAAGAAGGCCAAGAAGTTTGAGCAAGGCTTGAGGCCAAACTTGAGGTCGAGGATGATCCCGTTGGGCATCAGAAGGTTCGACAAGCTAGTCAGGAGAGCAGCGATGACTGAGGAGGACATGGACCAGTTCCAGAAGAGGCAAGATACATGGAACCGGAACAAGAGGCCAGCATCAGGTCAGAGTGGGAAGGGATTCTCCGCGAAGCAGATCAAGTTCAGTGATCCAGTGCAGAAGGCACCTGCAACTCAGGGAGTGACTTGTTATTACTGTAAGGAGGCAGGACATTACAGGTCAGCGTGTCTGAAGTTAGCGAAGCAGATTTGTTCCCAGTGTGGGCAGGCAGGACATTCTAAGCCTCATTATCCACAATTGAGGAAGGATGGTTCAGGTGGAAGCAAATCCCAGAGGCAAGGGCGAGTATTTGCATTAACCAAGGAGGACGCAGGTAACTCGGAAGATGTAATACAGGGTATGCAAGAATTTTGATTTTTATTTTAAATCAATGTAATAAGTAAAACCTTTATTTGAGAACAATTGAAGATTGAGTATCACTCTTCTTGTAACAGGAATTGTTTTAATTAATGGAATAAAGGCAAAGGTTTTATTTGATACTGGTTCGTCGCATACTTTTGTATCACCAAATTTTGCAAAGATCTTAGGTGTGGAACCCAAGTTGCTTCCAGGCAGGGTTTTGTCGGTAGCAACGCCGTCAGGTGAAGAGTTAATTGCGGATCGATATTAGGAGGGCTGTGATATCGAGATTGGCGGGAGGTTGTTCGGCATTGATTTGATCGAGCTGCAAGTCTTAGGAGTGAATGTCATCGTGGGCATTGATTGGATGGCAATATATGATGCCACAATTGAATGCAAGTAGAAGGAGGTGTTGGTGAAAGCACCAGGTGGACCCGCAGTGACTTTCCAAGGGAAGAAGAAGATTCCGAAGGTAGCTGCAATGGTATCCAAGATGGTTATTTCAGATGAAGTCAAGGGCATTCCAGTTGTCCGAGATTTTCCTAAGGTGTTCTTGGATGATTTTCCAGGATTACCGCCGCAGAGAGATGTGGATTTTTGCATTAATGTTCTGCCGGGGAGTGCGCCGATTTCCAAGACTTCGTACGGGATGGCACCTGTAGAGCAAGATGAAGTGAAGAAGCAGATTGAGGAGCTGTTGAGTAAAGGGCTTATTAGGCCGAGTTCTTCTCCGTGGGGAGCGCCAGTGTTGTTGGTCAAGAAGAAGGATGGGTCAATGAGGATGTGCATTGATTATCGGGAGTTGAATATGGTGACTATTCAGAACAAGTATCCATTGCCGTGGATTAATGATTTATTCAACAGGCTTCGAGGAGCAGCGATGTTTTCGAAGATTGATGTGAGATCAGGGTATCATCAGGTTCGAGTCAAGGAGGAAGATGTGAGTAAGACAGCTTTCAGGACTCGTCATGGGCTTTATGAGTTTTTGGTAATGCCATTCGGGTTGACGAATGCGCCAGCAGTGTTCATGGATATGATGAATCAGGTTTTAAGGCCATTTATTGACTCCTTCATAGTGGTTTTCATCGATGATATCTTGGTGTATTCGAAGTCGGAGGAGGAGCATTCTACGCACTTGACAGCGGTATTACAGAAATTGCAGGAGCATAGCTTGTATGCCAAGTTGTCGAAGTGTGAGTTTTGGAAGTCTGAGGTAGCTTTCCTTGGTCATATCCTTTCTAAGGAGGGAGTTGTCACTGATCCTCAGAAAGTTGAAGCAGTGAAGGATTGGCCCAGGCCAACGTCTGTGAATGAAGTCAGAAGTTTCTTGGGATTGGCTGGTTACTACAGGAGATTCATCCAGGGTTATTCTCAGATTGCAGTTCCTTTGACAGGTTTGACCCGGAAGAATGTGACATTTGTATGGACAGATAAGTGTGAGGAGAGTTTTCTTGAGTTAAAGGAAAGATTGACTACTGCACCTATTTTAGCTTTGCCACAAGCTGGGAAGGATTATGATATCTTCAGTGATGCGTCTCTCAGAGGTTTGGGTTGTGTCTTGATGCAAGAATGCAAGGTTATTGCTTATGGTTCGAGGCAATTGCATCCGCATGAGAAGAATTATCCGACACATGATTTGGAGCTAGCAGCTATCATTTATGCCTTGAAGCAGTGGAGGCATTATGTTTATGGTGAGAAGGTTAACATGTACACTGACCACAAGAGCCTGAAGTACATTTATCAACAGAAGGATCTTAATCTTCGGCAGAGAAGGTGGTTGGAAGTATTGGAAGACATTCGTCCCGAGATCAAGTATCATCCGGGCAAGGCGAATGTGGTGGCAGATGGACTTAGCAGGAAGAGTAGTTTATCAAGTTTGATCACTACTCGAAGTGAGTTGGCAGCAGAGATCGATCAGGCAGGTATCGAGGTGGTGCTGCAGGGTTTAGGGGCGTCTTTGGCTCAGCTGAGGCTGCAACCGTCCTTGAGAGAGAGGATTGTAGAAGGTCAGAGATCAGATTCAGAGATTCAGAAGACGTTGCAACAGGTTTCAGAGGGCAGACTATTAGGGTTTCGTGTCCAAGATGGAATTCTTTGGTTGGGTGAGAGGTTGTGTGTTCCAGATAATGCAGATTTGAGAGAGAGTATCTTGCAGGAAGCACACAGTACCTTGTTGTCGGTTCATCCTGGAGGGACGAAGATGTACAAGGACATCAAACATCACTTTTGGTGGTCTGGTATGAAGAGGGATGTGGCAGATTTCGTGGCAAGGTGTCTGACTTGTCAGCAGATCAAAGCAGAAAATCAGAGACCTGGAGGTTTGTTACAGCTGTTGCCCATTCCGGAATGGAAATTGGAGAATATCAGTATGGATTTCATCACGGGTTTGCCGAGGAGTTCGAAGGGCAATGACTCGATTTGGGTTGTCGTGGACCGTTTGACTAAGTCGGCTCACTTTCTAGCCATGAAGATTACTTGGTCGATGGAGAAATTGGCTGAGTTGTACATTGGTGAAATTGTGAGACTTCATGGAGTTCCTGTGTCGATTGTTTCTGACAGAGATGCAAGGTTCACTTCAAGGTTTTGGAAGAGCCTACAAGCAGCTTTAGGCACCAGAACTGATTTCAGTACCGCGTTTCATCCACAGACCGATGGTCAGACGGAGAGGGTGAATCGAGTGCTGGAAGATATGCTGAGGGCTTGTGTTATGGATTTCGGTGGTAGTTGGGAGAGATACTTGGCATTGGTTGAGTTTGCTTATAACAACAGTTACCATGCGAGTATTGGGATGGCACCGTATGAGGCTTTGTACGGGCGGAGGTGCAGGACACCTGTTTGTTGGTACGAGGTTGGCGAGAGGCAGATGTATGGTCCTGAGATCGTACAGCAGACGTCGGAGCAGATTGAACTGATTCGCAAGAGATTGGTCGAGGCTCAGAATCGGCAAAAGAGTTATGCTGATACTCGACGAAGAGACTTGGAGTTTGAGGTTGGGGATGCAGTTTTTCTCAAGGTTTCTCCGACCAAAGGACTAATCAGGTTTGGTAAGGGAGGCAAGTTGGCGCCAAGGTATATTGGGCCATATAGGATCGTGGAGCAGATTGGCAAGACAGCATATAGATTGAAGCTTCCAGGGGAGTTGGCACAAGTGCATGATGTATTCCATGTGTCATTGTTGAGGAAGTATGTGCCAGATCAGGATCATCAGTTGGTAGAGGTTCCTGAAGATCTACAGGTGAACTTGAGTTACAAGGAACGGCCTGTTGAGATCGTTGATCGTAGGGAGAAAGTTCTTAGGAGCAAGGTGATACCTATGGTCAAGGTGCTGTGGAGGAATCAGCAGTTCGAGGAGGCTACTTGGGAGCCAGAGGATCGCATTCAGAAGGATTTCCCTAAGCTTTTTGTATGAGTGTATTTCTTTTCTGTGATTGTAATTCTTTTGAATGTTTGTACCATTGATTGAGTTATAATTCCTTCGATTTTTGATTGTGTTGTCATATGCAATTATTTGGACTATGTTCTATTTATGAAATATTGTTTCCTTTATTGGTATGTGGTTTGGACTCATTAGTAGTAGTTCTGAGGACAGAACTCTTCTAAGGAGGGAGTGATGTAGAACCCCGTATTTTTTAAAATATTATTTTTAAAGGTTTATAAATGACTAAAATGATTTTTGGAGAATTTATGAATATTTTCTGAGAATATATCTTTTTACACGTGCAAAACACGTGCAAATACTTTCTTGAGAAGTTTGAAAGTCAAGTTTTCTTCATGAAAAATCATTATTTAATATTTGGGATTTATTTAGTATTTTTCCAGATTTTTCTGAAATTAATTGGAGCTATTTGCAAATTTTGAGAAAAGAATGACCTTTTTGCAAATTTGTCATTTTTAGGGGTTAAAATGTAAAATGTATATTCTGGACGTTTTGAACAGTACCGGTTGAGATTAAGGGCTATATTTCACTTTTAAATCCTAATTTAAATGAATTCTGTTGAATTTCCAAGAATAGAACCATATATGTAAAGTTGTATTTTGAAGGGATTATTTTGCAAAAGTGGGTAAAACCCAAAACTTCATTCCGGGTATTTAAAAGGATTTTCGCAGCCGTCATTTGCTGCAATATACAGAATTTTGTGATTTGTTTTGGTGGAGAATCAAGAGGAAGTTTTGGATCTCGCAAAAGGAAGGCTTTTTCGTTGGATCTTTTCAATTCCAAGGTGAGTGACATTGTTTTGTTTTGTTTTGATTTTGTGAATGATATGAACTTTGTATTGTGGTATGATTTATGTGAACAATTGTTGTGTTGTTTGTTTGGCACGAATGTTATTTAGTATTTTGCATGAGAACGATGCAAAGGTTGTTGTTTGTACCATGTACGTGAAATCTATGAATGACTAGTAGATCTTGATTTATAAAATTGTATTGCTAGAAGGCATGTTTAAGATTTGAGTATGGTTATGATCGGATGGATGAACATCTGGATTTTGTAATTTTAAATCAGATTTTGGTTATGAGTTGAGAAAGAAATTTAGGATTGAGAAACCCTAATGGAAGAATTAGGAATTTAGAACATGAGAATTGAATTTTGAAAGATTGGATGATTGGGTAATGTATCCATAATGAAGATTTATTGAGATCTGTCATTTTGCCTGAATACGAACTATTTTCATAAACAATGAATCTTTAGAAAAACTCCAGTTTTGATTATTGTATTCAGACCTAAATTATGAAAACTGTGGGCCGACGGACGACTGGTCTACTTATCAGTCGACTGGTACGACCCTACTGATGTATCATTAGCCTTTATAAAAATCTGATCAAGACAGTCGACTTAGACCCTTGTTCAGTCGACTGGTGTACTTAGAACTTATTTTGTAAAATTATTTCAGTTTCTTGTCTGGACAGTCGACCTATAACTCCTTAAGTCGACTGTTGGTACTTAGAATATTTTTGTGAAAATTATTGGGATTTGTCTCGGGTAAGTCGACCGATGACTTCTTAAGTCGACTTATATGACTTAGTCTATTTTCTTAAAATCATGAATATTTGTCCTCTGGACAGTCGACTTACTACAGTATAAGTCGACTGGTACTGATGAGTTTTCGTAAACTTGAGTGTTCTTTTGAATGATTAGTCTTCAGATATTTTGGCCTATATTTTGTCTTCAGTTGAGCATATGATTTTAAGATATTCAGTGAGCTATTTTGTTTAGTGGAAAGTTGGTTTAGACCTTTTGAGTTTGAGTCTCTAGAGGAGGTGTGTGACCCTAGTATACCGGTGTTGAGTTATTTTGTTGAGGCCTGTTGAGGCATTTCAGTTATTCAGTTTTGAGTTAAGTCCGGTAGGATACACCACTCTAGGAGATTCGTTGAGTAATTAAGTAACCCAAAAATAATAAGGACAGGCACTAGTGGTGATATGATGAACGAGAACATGAGTCAAGTACCTCAGTATGGCTTTCGGTGTGGGATTTAATCTCCGGAATTATCGAAGTATCTTACTTTGGGTGTGGGATTTATCTCCGGAATTATCCATGTTTTTTACTTTGGGTGTGAGATATATCTCCGGAATTATCCAAGTAGTTGCTTTCGGTGTGGGATTAATCTCCGGAATTATCGGAGTCGAGGCGAAGCACATGTGGTATTCGTGTGATGATGTGTCAATGTTTCGGTGTGGGATTTAATCTCCAGAATTATCACGGTAGATTACTTGTGGTGTGGGATATATCTCCGGAATTATCACGGTAGATTACTTGTGGTGTGGGATTTATCTCCGGAATTATCACGGTAGTTACTTGTGGTGTGGGATTGATCTCCGGAATTATCGGGCATGGGCTAATTCTCACAGTTTATCTTTATCTCGTAGTAGTCATCGTGATAGGATTTAGTTGCATAGCGGGGGATTGAACCCTATGAAGTGAAGACGTTAAGGGCTTGCACCGAACCTATGTAGAGTGGGATGCATAGACTTCGACAAGTACGCATTAGAGAGTCCGCATATAGAATTTGTGATTTCGTGACTTGGTTTTCATGCATGTGGATTTCCTGTTTTCTACACTTGACACTTAGTTTAGTATCACTTGTTGTTTACATTTCTTGCTACTTCATATTTTATGTATTTTTGTTTATTACATGTTGTTTAAGAATCCTTGCTTAATGTTTATTTATGTTGTTTGTTGTTTTATGTCACTCACACCATTTATGGCTGACCCCTTTGGTTTGGGGGTTAGGGATCATCTCTAGCCTCATGTGTTGCAGGTTGTTGCTTAAAGTTTGAAGCTTGGATGCTTGAGACAGTCTGAGATAAATTGATTTATTAGAGTTTGTGTAAATTATGTAAAAGACCGTGTTGTAAATAAAAAAAAACTATGATTGAGATGTTTTAAATTCTGCTGTGCTATGTAAGAGATTGTTGTAATGAAAGTTGAAAATTTTAGTGGTGTTGGTTGTATTTACTATTACATTGAAGTGGATGCTGTGATTGTGCCACGTCTTTTCTAAGTTATTATATTAGAAATTCGGGGCGCTACAGAGATTGGTATCAGAGCATGCTTCAATAGTAATAATAAACATAGCATAAAAATAACCTAGGTGTGGACACTAGAGTGTGAGTACCTAGGTGTGGACATTAAAGAGTGAGTATCACATAGAACTGAAACATGATGTTTTACCTTTGGGATACAATTGAGGTTTTGCCGAAGGATATTGATGTGAGTTTGAATTGTGTGTGATGCTCTAACTTTTCCCTCGTTTTGCAGTATTCAGAATGGTTGCACCCAGGCCCAGGAATGATGGTAACAATGAGGATGGATCTGGTAGTTCTTGAGGAACTGGAATCGATCTTGAGGCTGAATTCGCCAAGGTGTATCAGACTCTGAATGCGCTAATGGCATTTAGTTTGGCACAAAGTCAGAATCAACAGCAGAATTAGTAGCAAAATCATGGAGCTGGACAGGGATTGGTTAATGCCGATCCTATCAAGCAGATCGAATCCTTTAAGAGGATGAGGCCGCCAGTTTTTGAGTTCAATCTTTGGTTTCTTGATGTCGGAGTAGACTTACTAAAACAAATGAGATCAATATCTCATATTGACTCAATTGAATATGGCCATACATTTTCCAGTCTCACTCAATCAAGGGGCCCGTAGATATCGCTCCTGTTATGTAAGAGGAACAAATCATATCTATGACTCACATCCCTCCGCATGATTTGTAGTATATCCAATAGTCGACTTTATAATCAACTTATTACAGGCAACGTTTGACGACATTAAAACATATAACTTCTCATGTAGGGAATTGTAGTGACTTCAAGTCAAAGGACTACGTACACCATGGTCACTGTAGGAACCACTTATGACTCTCAAGTAATGATCCATGCAGCGTTCTCCTAGTGGGCCAGTCTAGTATATTATTACTCTAATATGTACACATGTGAAGACTTGATATCTCATATCCATGATCTGTAAGAATGGTCACCAGTCTACGCACACACTAGTCTCTATGTATTATCGTTGTTATAATTCATAATAATACTTGACTATGGAAATTTAAGAACATTGTTTTGATTTCAGCCAATAGGATCTCACAATCAACTCATGCACTTGATATCCCATGACATTGGACTTACTATTCTAAGGACTTCATTATGTTCATTTAATTCACAATAAATAACACAATAAATAAAATGCTTAAATATAAAATAAATATCATGATACAATATAAACTAGTAATGTCAATACACAACTGGCCTCTAGGGCAAACACCAACATAACTCTTCCCTTGTAGATAAGCATATCTCGTCATTTTCGATTGACACCCAATTGACTTCCTTTGGCTTTGCTTCCTTTGGTTTCTCCTGCTTCTTTTTTATATAGACCTTACAACTGCGCATCATGTAACCTCTCTTGTGATAATACTAACACTCACGTCCATGTCCCACATAGCTGTCATCAGACCTACTCTCAAATGAACTAATCTGTTCATTTTTTCTTCAACTGCTCTTAGATCTCTCACGTCTCTTCTCAACTGACATTGCGGAATCTCTAGAAGAAGATGATGGAAATCCCCCGTTCTCACCCTTCTCACCTCTTCATTCAGAATATTACTTAACACACCTTGTAGAGTCGTCGAATTTGTCATAGTGCATGTAATAATTTGTTCCACCGTACCATAACTATCAGGAAAAGTAGATAGAAGTAACAATGACTGTCCCCTCTCTGAAAAATTCAAACATGGAGCTTTCATCTGGTTGTAAACCATACAGTAATTGTTCACATGTTCTGCTACTGAACCTCCTTCGCTCAACTTCATATTAACAAATTTCTTCAGATGAAGAATTTGATTAGATGTCGGCGATTTCTCATACATAACCATGAGAATCTCCATAACCTTCTTTGTAGTCTTTGCCTTTGAGATATGAAATAACGCATTCCTACTCAGTCCAAACTGAATCTGCCATAGCACCTTCTGATCCCAACGATTCCACTCCGCCAAGACCTTCGCATCCTTGTCTCCACCTTTCAGCTTCTCATCAAACAACAAACCATCCAGATCTTCATTACGAAGATATGTTATCATCTGAATCTTCCACATTACGAAGTCACTCTCATCGAATCTCTCGATCTTCGACTTGCTATCGGCCATCTCGAACTCAGTGCTCTGATACCACTTGTTACAAAATCTACCATAACTCGTAGTGTTAATAGCAGAACTTAGGGGTGTAAAAAATACCATATTACCGTACCATACCGTACCATACCATTACCATACCAAAAAATACCGAAACTTGGTAATATCGTACCGAAATCCCGGTATTGTACCATAACAGATTTTTATGGTATGGTACTGGTACCAAATATTTATATTGTTTGTATACCATACCGTACCGAACATATTTAATATATATTTAATCTAATTTTTATATTTTAAAACCTAGGCCCAGGCCCAATTTACAAAACGCTATAGAATCTATAGCGTTCTGGAAACGCTATAGTTTCTATAGCGTTTCGGAAACGCTATAGTTTCTATAGCATTTTACAAAACGCTATAGTTTCTATAGCGTTTCGGAAAATGCTATAGTTTCTATAGCGTTTTATAAAACGCTATAGTTTCTATAACGTTCGGCAAAAGCTATAGTTTCTATAGCGTTTTGTTAAAACGCTATAAAATTTATAGCGTTTCGGCAATGCTATCGTTTTGATATTTGTGGTTTTTTACAGCATTTTAGGAACGCTATTTCGTTTTAACTGTATCAAAAAAAATCTACTGATACAAATAAAAATCGATTTATTGAAAATGTCAATACACCATTATAACTATAAAAGTTTCGCAAATTTGTGTACAAATATATAAAAACATACCAACATAGAAATATCTACACAATAAACTGATACAAAAGTTCATCCAATAAACTTAAAACTGACGACAAAAAATTCTTGAAGGCCTAACATCAACACAACTCGCAAACTTAAAACTGACGACAAAAAATTCTTGAGTGCCTAACATCAACACAACTCGCATTCTTCGTTTCATCCACGACGTCTCCAATCTGCAAATGTAGAAGAAAAAATGTCAAACGTAAGATTCATGTAGTCATAACTCCTAACTCAAGGAGGTTGATCTAATAGTTATTGAGTACAATCTAAGAAGCTTTAAAGTTGTAATATGTCTGGAGATGATGATGGTGATGAACACACACTGCTAAAAAATGATGCAGAAGAGGTAATATGTCTGGAGATATAGATCAAGCGTAAACCTACATCTAGCTTCTTCTATCCTGTTGTTTAGGATGGAAACCATAACCTACATCTTGATTTAATAACCTAAATCTTAGGTTGAAGGCATTGTTGTGTACCTTCTTTTATCACAAAAGTTACTGTAGAATGTAAGCTAGCAAATCTAACTAAAATTAGTATGTTAAAAGTATAGAATCAAA
Organism: Hemerocallis citrina; assembly: GCA_017893485.1. Lineage (NCBI taxonomy): Eukaryota > Viridiplantae > Streptophyta > Magnoliopsida > Asparagales > Asphodelaceae > Hemerocallis > Hemerocallis citrina. The sequence continues at coordinate 251,619,095 of CM030364.1, read as the reverse complement.
TATTAGAGACAATCAATTTTAAAAATTCAACAATTATTCTGTTGTTCTCTTTCCGTGCTACTTTGAATGTAAGTATCCTATTTCTGTTTAAGATGCCGAAGTTGGTCTTTAAGGGCATTGTCTAACAACTCCCATATTTCACCTTAACATGTATGAGCTAAATTTGACTATATGAGGATGATACCATTATGCATTCACTCAAAATATAACATTTGTTGTATACTGAATGTACTCTGAATTCAATGAATCCAACAGAGTTAGAACTATAACTCGAAATTAGGTGTATCCTGCATACTGTGTACTACAGCTTACAAGAGACTTGCTTTCAGATCAGTGGAATAGTAACAACAATAATACAATAGAACAATAGTAACAACAAAAAGTGATAATATGACAAAAAGAATTAAGGAAGTTGACTTACAGGGCGGGAGTTAGCACTGCAGGTTATGATTGGTGGCAAGTGAGGGGGGCTGCTGCTGTCGCCATCCTCAGTTCCTCTGCCATAACTCATCTTCCCAAAAAGCATGGCTTCTGCAATGTGTTTGTTTGCTACGGGCTGCTGTGTCTGCAATTACTTCTCCTTTTTATGTTCATCATCATCTTCGAGGTTGAATTTGTGTTCTAAGTCGTCAACATCTTCTTCATCGTCTCATCCCCTGCCACTCTTGGACTGCCTACGACATTTCAAGATAAAGTGATCTATCTCATCACTACTGTTTCTTAATTATTAAATCACTAGTGTAGAAGAAGAGACTCAAAAAACATATTAATTGGAAGAACTTCAGCTAGATATGTTTCATCTTTAATTTGGTTTCCTATATATGATTTATCGTATTTTTGTATCTCTCAGGTTGCTAAGCATCTTGAACTTTTGACATCTTGAACAATTAATCAACCAACTTGACCGACCGCTAAGAAATATATATATATATATATATATATATATATATATATATATATATATATATATATATATATATATATATATATATATATATATATATATATACCTTTCAGTCGTTTGTATCAGGTCTTGCACTGTGGACACAACTGACTCCCTTCCCGGCGCTCATACTCATAACAAGGCCTGCACACCGGAAACCCACACTCATTGCACGCCACGAAATGTTCGCCATCCACAGTCATCCCCACCTCGTCCTCACATATCTCGCACACTTGCCCATTTAATGCCCGTATCGGTTTTGGCTGCATCACAATTAAGTTATTTCATCAGCATCAATATATAGTAACTACTAATCCGTCGACAAATTGATCAGGGAAGTATAATAAATAAATTTAAAAAAATATATATGAGGAGAAGAAGAAGCAGAAGAAGCTGCCCCAATCGTCCACCTTCTCCTCTTTCCCAATCGAAATTTGAGGCTTGTTCGAATTGGGGTTTTCGGAATGGAGAAGAAGAAGCAGGAATTTGGACTTGAGAGTTTTGGAGGAGAGATCTGTTTGTCGAAATCCTCCCGCCGTCGCCGATGGGCGCGCCTCCGCCGCTATCGTCGTGCATCGACGCATCATGGTGTCACCATCGCCGACGGTTGCCCCTCCCGTCGCTGATCACAAACCAATTTCTTGGCTTTCGCTACCATTGCATTGATGCGAACTTTAAATTCTTCATACTCTCTCTGTTGCAAACAAAATCGAACAAGGAAAAGCTTTCAATCTACGATGAAGTAACGAAGTCCGAGTTCTAGTTATGTTAGTGTATGTTGCCGACTATATTTTTTCTAATGTACCTAGTCTTTCATATGTACTTATTGTATTATTCTTCTAAAACATCTCCTTGAAATATCTCCTAAGAAAAGATAAGTGGATCATTCAGTAATACATGATCTTCTGAAATAATTAATCTCTAGAATTCCCATTTGAATCTTCTTTTATAAGATTCATAAAATTTTAGAACACTACATTTTTTCCTTCTTTCTATATATTCTATTGCATTTGCCCATTCCAGAAATTTAGTGATTTTTAGCAGCAAGATGTTTGTTTTTTTTTTACCTTCATAGCACGCCGCTCCTTGACAAAAGTTGGCTGGACTTTGTCCATGAGATAATCAACCTTGAGAGAGAAGTACATTTCTGGAGCTCGAGGCTCGATGTTGAACTTCTTGCAGAAAGGGACCCACTTCCGAGCAAATTTTGCGGTTTCCGAGAGCGATTCAAATGTAAGCATGGAGGCAGCATCATCTGATACATAGCACGAAACCTTGTCAATTGGGTAGTCTGTTATTGACCCTTGTCAACTTCTGAGCAAAGTTAGTCTGTTATTGACCCGTAGATCCAACCCAACTACGTACATGCATGTTTGTAGATTGCAAAAATTTGTTGTAATTAGTTATGATATCTACATGAAATAAAAGAAGATCTATAATCCGTCAAAAAGTAATAATAGCAAATTTACAAAATATGAAAACTGTAAGAAAATCCAGCATCATTAATAGTCAGTACTCAAGATGTCTATAGGAATAATTAATCCCAAATGTTTGATATAAAATAAAACTTAGGGCACATGTACGTAAGAACTGTAAAACAAATGTCCATGAAGAGTAAGTGTCAATTACATGTGTGTGACACAGGTATATATATTCCATGGTAGAAGTGTCCATGCTAAAAATTACTTCAATTCAATTAGTTTATACTACTATCATTAATTAGCTTTTATATATGGGTTATCATGTTTTTAAACTAGTGATATTACTACCTCTAGTCCCCATTCAGTCTTGTCCTCATAACCACAACTGATAACACGTATAGCCTCTTTCAGCAGTGCTGCTGGGCTCGATGATGGAGGCACTCCCCCTTGTTCCATTAGTGTCGATGTTACAAATGCGGTAGACTGCCCGAACCTCTTCTCAAAGTTCATCTCAGACATCAAATGCTCCTTGTCATCATCCAATCCTAAGTGGTAAAATGATGAAATTTATTTTGTAAAGTTTTGAACAAATACAAATATACAGTGAACTTTTAGCCGACATTAGATTCACAAACAACACTTACCCACCTCTGCTAGTTGGTTCTCACCAATTTTGGCCATTTTGAGCTTCTTTCTCCGACCGAAACACGGGCAACAGTCACAGTTCACCATCTTCGGCCTCTTAGGACCTTTTGGAGGGTTGTATCCATAAAGTTCCTGCCTTCTGAAGACACACCCAGTTCCGACGTATACTGGGCCTTGGATTCCATCTAAACCCTTCTTGTTGATCTGAACAAGAATTGCTTGTGGTAAGTTCAATATTAATATTTGAAGAGAAATATGGTTTTAATACTAGATACTGTATTGTTGATAATTAGTATGAATGGAAACATATATATATATTCCTTTTAGGGAATTTCTGCTATTTTAGGTGCATTAAAGCAAAATCTTTTGTGAATAAGCTCTACAAAGCAAGGTTTTTGAAGTACTATGATATATATCATGACTTTCATACTTAATATAGCTCAGTGATTCCTCATTTCCTGTCTTTAATTGTTATGCAACTACAAATGCTCTTTAGATAATAGTAGAAGGATTATAGGGCTTACATCAAAGAAGACTGTGTTCCTATTGGCATACCGATCATTCCTGTCTATGCCATCAAACCTCTGAGGGAACTAAACATAGCAAACCTTCCTCCCAATCTGTGGATCCATCAAAAAGCATTTTATAATACCTGTATCTTGAATATATATAGCACGCATTTTGATGTCTCGTTTTCCTGTTTGTGTAACTAGAATCTAAGCGCGAGTCTACTTTTTTTTTTACAATTCTAAAGCACACAGCAAATTGACATCACTGTTAAGCAGGAGCCATTTAATGAATTTTTAATCTATTTTAGGAGAATAAGAGAAAATTATGTCCTACAAAATCTAGAGTGGAAGAGGTTTAGTTCACATAGTTGAGTTATATTAATAGATCAAAGTTAATTACAAAAAAAAAAAAAATCAATTTTTCTTCTTCTTGTTTTGTTTAATTTACCAGAGCATTCATGGCACCACCCTTCTTATGATGCTGGAAGCCTGGCCTTTTCTCACGAGAGACGTAGACGAGCCTTGGGAGCTCATTTCCTTCTGTGTCATGGCCGCCGCTGTGACCCAGGAACACCTGAATCATTCCTGGATGATCACGGGTGTTGTTACCCGGCCAAGGGTCGAGGTTGAATTCGTGTTCTAAGTCGTCAACATCTTCTTCGTCGTCATGGATGGGGGAAGGAGCTACGACGGGGGAAGGGGAGGGGAAAGGCGGCGCCGAAGGGGGCAGGTGGCGGCGATGGGGAAAGGAGCGACGACGGTGGAAGGGGATGGGGGCGGCGGCGCCGAAGGGGAGGGTAGCGGCGATGGGGGAAGGAGGAGGAGGAAAATCATTTTTGGTTTTTTGGGGGTGACTGCGAATTTGGGATGAAAACCTAATTGGGATCGTGATAATTGAAGAAAAATAAGATGAGGAGGAGGAGGAGAAAATGAACTTTTGAGAATGATTTGGATTTTAATTAGAATTTTCTTTTTTACCCTTACCACTTAAGTTTATTTACAGATATTATAGCGTTTCTAAAACGCTGTAAAAAATACAGCATTTTAAAAACGCTGTCGTAGCTAAGAATAAATTTCAAAATTAATCAAAGATAGCATTTTGTTCAGAAATGCTATTATTGTTCACTTTCAATAGCATTTACACTTAAACGTTATAATAAATCCGTTATAGAAAGCCATATATGTTGTAGTGCTTGCAATATGCAATTATTGCAAAGCAGAGTTACCTTGTCATCCGATTAGAAATGGGACTTCAAGTATCTTGCATCATCTTAGGAAGGTGTGCAAAACTTCTCCACTCTACATAAAGGGCAGTGATAGTATCCAATCGGTCTTAACAAATAAAATGATGGGTGGCCAAATTGTCCCTCATAGTTTTAATCAAAAGAGGCTTGAGTTAAAAGTGGTGCAATTTGTAATTAAGGATGAACAACTATTTCTGGTTGTTGAAGGTGAAGGTTTGTTGAGATGATGAATGAAGTCGTACCAAAATTAAAATTCCAAATAGGAGGAAGGTTGCCACTATGATATGGGACTTGTTCATACTAGAGAAGTCTAAGATATTTGATATGATACGTGATAAAAGGGTAAGTATTACAACTGATACTTGGATCTCAGTGCAAAACATAAACTATATGGTAGTTACTGCTCACTTTTTAGATAATGATTGGAAATTGCACAAACGTATCATAAATTTCACGAAGATCACTAGACATAAGGGAGAAGATATTAGAAGGCTTTTAGAGGGATGTTTAAAGGGTTGGGGAGTACAGAGGGTCTTTACCATCACGATTGACTTCATCCAATGATGTCGCAATTGATTATATGAAAAGGAGATTTGAGGAGATGGGTACTCTCTTACTTAGTGGGAAATATATGCATTTGAGGTGTGTGTCACATCTTGAATTTAATTATGAAGAATGGATTGAAGGAGCTTGCCAGCTCAATTGAGGAAATTAGGAATTGTGTGAAGTACATCCACTCTTCCGGTGTTAGGTTGGATAAATTTAGATAATTTGTAATCTTATTGGGGATGAATAAGATGTCATGTGTGCCTATGGATATCTCTACGAGATGGAATTCAACTTATAAGATACTTGATAATGCTTATAAGTTTCGGAAGGGGTTTTCAAGGATGACGGAGGAAAATGTGCAATTTCGGATATATTTTTTTGAGGAAGAAAAAGATAGTCACAAAAATATGGTCAAGAGAGTAGGGCCTCCGACGAAAGGGAATTGGGATTTGGTTTTGTCGTTTGTTCACTTTCTCAAAAAGTTCTACAATTACACTCTTACACTTAGTACATCCAAGACTCCCAGCCAACCATCTTTGGTACTCAATTGTAGAGATACAAATAGAGATTGATACAAAAATAAGGGATATGCACAATCCTACTTTGCAAAAGGTGGCTTCTTCAATGAAAGAAAAGTTTGACAAGTATTGGGGAAGTCTTGATAATGTTAATCCTCTCATTTATCTTGGTCAAGTTCTTAATCCTTGTTTCAAGCTTCAAATGATTACAATACACCTCAAAACGCTTGGATGGGACCAAATTAAGATAGATGAGATCCACAAGGTGGTTAAAAAATTCTTGTTGGACTTGTATAATGTGTACAAGGGGGATAATATAGTTGAGACATCGGAAGAAAACAATCAAGAGAATGAGGTGGTGGAGGAGGGTTGTGAAGGTAATGACGATGTGGTAAAGAGCATGCTATTGGCACTTATTAATGAAGGAAGGGATCAATGCCTTACCGAGATAACCAATGAAGTGGACAAGTACCTCGCTGCTCCTTTTCAAAACCCCTTAGCAAGGATTTCGATCTCTTGAGTTGGTGGAGAACAAATGAACTTGATTTACCAATTCTTTCAAAAATTGCGAAGGACATTTTTGTGATTCCCACATCTACAGTTGCTAGTGAGAGTACATTTAGTTTGGGAAGAAGAATTGTGGATCCCTTCAGAGCATCGTTGACTCCAAAAATGGTTGAAGCATTAGTGTGCACTACAGATTGGTTAAGGGCTGATAGCTTTTGTTTCTACAAGGATCCAACAGAAGATGCGCTTGAATTCTACAAGGAATTGGAAGAAGTAGATTCAAGTAAGACTGACATGCATCTATTTATCAAGTAATTTTTTTTTTATGTAGCTCATCGTTGAATATTTATTTAATACTAACAAGAAACATATATTATTTTTTCTTTAAAAAAATTATTTAGGCTTAGGAAATGCTCAATCTACTGGTGAAAATGCCTCCTAGTTCAACATCTCAATCTCATTCATAGAAGATATACTATTTTGGTGTTTGATAGTTCTTACTTCTTAGTTGTATAGTGTATACTATCGGTTCTGATATATTTTGTTTTTCTTCGCAGAAATGTGATGATCATTCTTTCTGGCTCCCGTTAAATGCTATCTATTTCTTTGTTGGATGTTTTGAGTTGCTAGATGTTTTTTGCAAAAAAAAAATTTTGTTGTTACATTTCCTTCAGTTGTATGTTACTTTGTTTGATGCTCTATTTCTGGGTCTTTTATCACAGTTGAGGAGTATAAACGGGTCTTCTATCACCTACCAAAACAGTGCAACTAAGATATTATTTCACCAATTGTAATACATGATTAGTTTGCTAATTTTCACTATAGGCTGCTGAAACTACTGAGAGGTAGCCTGATAGCTTAAACAACAATGGGTATCTAATTGGCTCTGTTGGATCATGTTTGGATGCATTTACACCTGGATGTTGCATCCAAATACTTGATGGATTTTTATCATTATCTATCCCTCTAATGTAGGGTGCTTTATGAAATCTTGGGATGTTTGTGTAATGATCACTAGGTTCTAATAGCATATGGTCATCTAATGCTCGAAGCAGTTTTGCGGATACAAAAGAACATCGTTATAATCCAAAAATGCATCCAGTTGTTCCTGTAAATAATTGGCGAAAGGGATCCCAGGTAAAGCATCGGTTTGCTTTTATATTTCCATATCCCTATTTCGAACTCCCAAATTAAGTTAAGTAATTTTCATTGGACATATTTGTAACATAAATAGTTTACTATTTGCTAGCATTAACCATGAGTATTTTGTTGTTCTTCTAGCGGGTTGTCTTAATAAGGAAACATGCTGAGATAATGGTGGATGATGATATAGTCTTCCCAGAATTCCAGAAGTATTGCAGAGTAAGTGGGGATTCTTCTCTCAATCTGGAAAGTTTCAAGTTATATTATAAAGGATATCAGTGGTGTTTTTTTTTTTTTTTGGGTTCTGTTATCTTTCCCATGGCTAAAGGATTTTTTCATGATAAAATGCGCTTTGAGTATCTTAAGGTGTCTACTCTCTATTTGTATGTAAACTTTATTGTAAGTTTGAGATGAATCCAATCACCCTGAGACCAAGCTGAATTTTATTTTCAGGCCTTTAGTTTGTATTGGCTGATGCTTTGAGCAAATTGATTTTCCCAAAGAATGGATTGTATTTTCTTTAGATTACTATAAAAGGATCTTCAAGTTCTTCCATTTTAAGCTATAGTCTATACAGTTCAAAAGCATACTTATAAGATGTTTTTTGAGCTATTATGTAACGCCCCGAATCCCAAATACACTGAATTCGAGATGTTCTACAGGATCTTTTCGCTTTCTTTTGTACAATTTTACAAGGAAATTTAAACTTTTCACTTTACATCAAAGTTTACATCAATATTACACTTTACATTGCACAGCGGAAGTAAAATTTACAACAATAAAACAAATATACAACAACATTGAGTAATCTTTAAGCATTTGTTCCTCTTTAATCTTTAACAAGCTATTTACCTGCATATAAGATTGTGAGTACGTCAGTTTATTCAACCGACGATCATTATACACGGCCATCCTCTCTATGCCGGAAATAGTATAACTTATTTTCCATATTTAGCAAACACAAACTTGTCACATACCAAACTAAAGGGACTACCCTATTGATGTCGTGTTGTGATTGTGCACTTAGTCCTTAATGCAATTATTTATATTAGATGACACTAATGCGTACTTGTTCGAATTCTATGCATCCCATACTACATAGGTCCGAGGGCAAGCCTCTTAATCGTTCTTCATCTTTGTAGGGTTCAATCCCTCGCCATGACTTAATCTACTACTGTAATTACGGTAGGTATCCTGGATGATCTATGAGTGCAAGCACGTGTACAGAAAACCTGGAGGGGAATCCCACGTCATGTCACGACTCATCGTGAAGAACCTGTGGCAATTCAGCCTCCTTCATGGCACACGATCCTCATGCAGTCACCAAACATCCCACAAGCGTTACCACCGGGACGGTACTTTGGAGCAGTATCCACATCATGTCACGACTCATCGTGAAGAACCTGTGAAATACTCTCCGCCGCCAATCCGATGGCCCTCAACTCATGTTTTTCTCCTACTTTCATCACGTCTCCACTATGTACTAATCCTTAGTTTTTATTAAAATCATGAACAAGAATCGAAGCTCTAGAGTTAGCCTCTCCACTAAACCGGACTTATTCATTCATTTCAATATGACCAACCTTAGTCTTTCTTTTCAATTTTCATTTCCAAATGCCGGGGGAGACTTAGCTACTCTTTTTTGTTTCAATTTTCAATTCACAATTTCTAATTTGAGCATTTCCAACTCATAAATTCATATGTTGAGTTATCATACTCACATAGCATTTCTCTTTTCCAATCATGATATCTAAATTGTTCAAATAGTCCATGACTATACATGAATTTCATATGCTTTATCAATTATCACTTTTATTCTGAAATTCACATCACTAACGAATATTCACAATTCACATTTTTCAAGCTATTCTCGAATGAGAACAATTCACATCCATCACATAATAAAAGACTCATTCTTTACCACAGTAATCTTCTAATTCTTCATTTCAAACTCTTTTTGCAAGGTATAATTTTCACAAAGTATACACATAGAACCATAGTTCTATTTATGCATTTTATTCTCAAATCATAGTCTATTTCATGCAAATAATTCCCAAATCATTTTTATAAAGTCCCATATAATTTTAGAAGAATAACCATATTTTTTCATAATTTTTGGACAATTAAAACCCCCAAAAAATAATTTTTTTCAATCTTGCCGAGGGCAAGATTCGAACCCAGTACCCCAGAGAACACGGCCAACCGCACAAGCCACTAGGCCACATGTGCTAAGCGGTATAAAGGGAAAGCCGAGGGTATTTAAGGCTCTCGAACGCTGATTCTTGTTTTTAAAAAATTACATGAAACAATATAGTACCGCAAGGATTCGAACCGATCACCACAAGGAACCCAACCGCGCACTATGACCACTTGAGCTACAAGCTCAGGTTGTCACTAGTATAATTCCAATTTCATTTAACCCATACTCTCTGTTATTTAGAACATTTTGACGTTCAACAAAGTTGCATATCACATTGTTCTTACTAAAATACTGTAAAAATCCGAATTAATCATTTTCCATCATGAATTTTATTCCAGTATATGAAAATAATTTCTTAAATAATTAGACATAATTTCCTCCATAATTGACACATTTCTACCATACAATTTGGTTAATGTGACATACTACTAATACAATTTTTTTTTTGACATTATAATTTCATCAATCTCTATAATAATTCTCTACTCTTATTCATTTTCTAAACATAAGAATTCCTCTTAATTTATTCTCTACCACGCCATACAAGGTTTCCAATTTAGCACAAAAAGTGACACAATCGATGTACTAACTTTTGCACATAATTTTTCATGCTACTAACAAATGTTCCTTCACATAATTTATAGCCACATTCATATTGCACACAACTTAAATTTTACTAATAACAACACACATAACTTGCATATCAATAAGTTAATCAATTAGAGATCATCTTTTCAATTAAAATGTGCATTCTTATTAGTCATTTTCATGCATTATTTTGATAATTTAAGCTAGCATGCATTCCTATGTTAGAAATAGGAAAATTTACCCACCTTGTTGAAGAAAAGAACAATTAGCAAACTCCTAGACGAATGTCCTTGCAACAAGATGCTCCTCCTCCTTGAATGCCGCACTCGAGCCTCCAAAAGCACACTACTAAACGGAACGTCTATAGCGGCGTTTTTTTCTGTCTATGGCGGCGCTTATAAACGCCGCCATAGATGGTAGCGGCGTTTTAATTATTGCCGCGGGCAGCGCCGTTGCATCGACCGTCGTTACAGATCATAGGCCTATCGCGGCGCTTTTCTAGAGCGCCGTTACAGACCATAGGTCTACAACGGCGCGTCTTAAAAGGCGCCGCTATAGACCTATGATCTGTAACGGCGCTCTAGAAAAGCGCCATTGTAGGTTGGATGCCTATACCGGCGCTTATAAAAAACGCCGCTATATGTGTACAGCTTGTAACGGCGCATTTTTAAACCGCCGTTACAACCCATAGCCCTATAGCAGCGTTTTTAAAAAGCGTCATTACAATTCGTAGGTCTATTACGGCGCTTTTAAAGACCGTCGTTACAGTCCGTAGGTCTATTAAGGCGCTTGTTTAAAACGTCGTTACAAGTCGTAGATCTATTACGGCGCTTCATAAATGCCGTGATAGACACATGCGCGTATATTTTCTAAATCATTTCAATATGCTATGCCGGTGTTCCTAAACGCCGGGATTGGTTCTTTTTTTTTTATAATTCACCAGGATTGGTGGATCCTCCCGGCATATTTATCTCAAAACGGATTGATAGGGGGTGTCGAGTTTTTTCCCACTATTTAAAAAATGTCACAAATTCAAAATATCTGTAGTCATATCAAATTTGAACGTTCAAATCTTAAAAACACTAATAGCAGCATAATAAACAACTATATAATCATGGACCACAATAAACAATAATTACTTGTCTAAAAATGACCATACGAAGAGTTAAAAATATACTTGTTATACATCAATTTCTTTAACAAAGCATAAATTCAGTTTCAACAAAACATAAAAAGACTAAAGTCCAAATTTAACTCAACAATGGCAAAGTCTACTGAAGCGGCTCGACATTGCTTTGATTCCCACTGATATTTTGCCCAGATGTATGTGCGTGACTAGAAGTCGATGAAATTCGCTGGCTCTGTATAATTCACAATAGTGTCATTTATTAGATTATTGCTGAATACTTACAGTTCCATGAACTGGATTGTTAGAGTTCTGGTTTTGTTGGGAGATTAAAGAAACAATCATATCTTTCAAGCCGTCAATCTCTTCCTGCATCTTGGCTTGCATCTTGAACACATCCGGATAGGATGTACGACTGGAGGTAGATGCACAAGAACCAAATACCTGTGTCAAGGAGGTAGATCACAAAAAGTTTAAAATAAAACTCGGAATTTCTAATACTTCATTTATAAAAGTTAGTGTCAAGGAAACTAGTATACTGATCAAACTAGTATACTGATTAGTATATACAGCTCAAAGAATGACATTTGACGTAAGGAGGAATGACCACAATTCTATTACCGGGTGGTCCTTCTCAATGCCCACACACAAAAAAAGAATTTTCAGATTCATGATGGATATATACAGCTCAAAAACATGGACTAGGTTGACATTTAAAGTTAACAAAAGATGTAGAATTGATAATGGACAATGTGGATTTCCGATTAAAAACATGGACTAGGTTGAGATCAGAAAGCTGTAAGGTTAATGGACAATGTGGATTTCCGATTGGGCTAGATTGTGGTATGCTTAATAAAAATGAAGTGGTTAGAGAGGAGCTAGGTGTCAGACATTCCCTCGTGACGTTTTAAGCCGGACATTCAAGCTTTAAAGCAACATAATCAAAATGAGGGAAGAAAATATTGTTCAGATTGCCTTCACATCTCATTCTCAGAATGCTAAATTTTCACAATATGCACAATTCATCTGCACATTATCTTCACCCATCTTTAATCTGTTTTCTCAGTGGGTTCGGTTTCCATTTGTTTCATTATTCACTCAATCAAATCCCTTGTGTACATTTTTTTGGAAGTTCTTTTTTTCTGTGTAGTTGGGATTTAGGTTTAAAGACATAAACGCTCAGATTTATTATTATGTCTGTTAGCTTGCAGTTAATAAGCTTACTTCTATTAAAAAACGATTGAGGTATCACTTTCATGTCTTTGATAGTAGCCTCTCTCATGAGAAATTTCAGGGGCTTTTATAAAAATTTCAAGCTAACAAAATTATAACTATCACTAAATCATTTGAAGAAAAAAAAACCATCGCAAAATCAGATTTTTTTTCCGAAAGACCTGGGAACTCTTTTATACTCACAACTTATAAACTCTAGAAAGAATGCGAAACACCGAACCTAACTGTATACTTCCTGGGTCTTGCCTCACTAATTCATTTTATTTTCTTCTGGAATGTTGAGTTACTTTTTTTTTCTAAACCCTAAAATGGTAGGTGGAGAGCTTACCTCACTAATATAGAGATCACAAGCCAACATAGCTGCTGCTACTTATTTGTCTAAAATGTTGTTTGATTACATATTTTTGAGAACTGAAGTCACTATAAGAACCTGTAGGTTTCTTCCCTACAACAAAAATGGGTCAAAATGCCAATTTGAGATGTAAAAGATGATTTGTATATTGGTTTTCTATAGAAAATTAGATAGAACATATATGATTGAATATGCATCCATCATTATCATGTTGATGTTATATGTTTTATTTATGTGGATATTTCTCATTTGTTTTGTCATATATATGGGTTTTAATTGTATTATGTTTTTCTTAACTTTACTGACCTATTGTTTGTTAGATAAAAGATAATTGAAAATTATGTATTTTTCAGGTGAAAGAAAAGAAAACATTAATGATCTGGCATATCAACTTGTAGATGTTCGTTCAAAGGCCAGGCAACCAATAAATTATTTTATCATCATCAACGAAATGCGTCATGTTTTTTGACAAAATTAGCCTTGTAATCTTATTGATGCCTGTTAGATTGTTATCACTCCAACTACGCGCAGTTCAAAGTTCTCAATTTCTATAAACAAGGATGATACTCTTTATTTTGGTATCAATTTCAGGATGCTAAACTTAGTATCAGTATTTGCATTGCTCATGTTGGGTTGGACTAATTATATTTGTATCAAATTATTATATACAAATAGAGTATTTTTAGAATGATTAAGAAGTAGAAATATTTTCACATTATTAAGAGAGTTGAAGATTGCTTCTGAGGAGTCAGAGTTGATCAGTATCTGGATTGGGTGTCATGGTACTTTCCATTAATTTGTAAGAGATGAAAGAGAATACGAGATATTCATAAGCAAACCTCTGCACGTCAGGATCTCGACCACTGCTGCTGTTGGTCGTCTCAGTCATGGGGACTTGGTGGTTTCGCATTCTTCCTGCATATTAAAAAATAACAAATAGGCACATTGATATCTAACGGTAAAGTAAAAAATAGTGGTGGTACCTTTGCTATTGTTTTGTAAATAGGAGTACGAAAATTGAATTATCAAAAATGTGATTCATTGATGTCATAGATGTTATATGTTGAGATATAAAAGTTGAATTCGAATTGATGTCATCACATGTTGAGATATAAAAGTTTTATTGATGTCATAGATCTCCTAAAACCTTCCCAATCAGATCTGTCATGAACTTGTCTCCTGTATCATCCCTCTTTGATGGATGAACTGGCAGTAAGTTGAGATATAAAAGTTAATGTTCAAACAAGTATCAAACTAAACTGAATGGGAGTTCTATTACATTGAAATTGAAAGATGATTTACTCTCTGTTCTGATGTGAATTGTCTAGTTTGTTTGGACAACAATACACGGATTAGATTGAAATCCAAATAAGGATCGCAGCATAAACTGATCCTGATCCATTATCCAATATGTACCAACAATCCCTTTTCCTTTTCTGATCCAGATATTGACATATGCTGCTCAATATTTGAAATTAAATAAACAGAATAGATAATAACAAGGGAAAAAATCCAAATAGTCATGATTACAAATATGGTTTGATATTTTATTAAAGGAAAACATAATTTCAAATTTCAAAAAAATATATTTAATATGGATAGATAAGAAGCTACAGTTTTTTTAGGAAACACTCTGGATACATAGCACATGCCTAGAAAGCAATATATATGTTTAGAAATAATGGTATCTGATAATGGTACCATATCATTTGATGCAATACTGTCTATTAAAGCCTAATGAATAGATAATTCACTCATGAACTTGGCAAAATAAATCCAGCCATGTTGAACATTTTAGCACGGCAGCATGAAGTCTTTACTACTTGCTACAGTCTCAACTTAGAACTAATTTCTACCTGCATATAAACTTCCAATCTGATGTCCATAAAACAGCACTAGCAAAACTACCAAGCATCCTGACTTCATTACCAAGCGAAAATTTCTAAGCATCTAGCCACAGCATGGGTTTTGAAGAGGAAAATGAGAAAAGTTGAGGAAATTCATACTTCCCCTAATTTCTCCCGCTTTCCACTTCAAAACTCATGTGCGAAACAACTCCTTACCTTTTCTGAAACTCTAGGAAAAGAACAGTTTTCATAGAGATCATATGAAATACTTCCAAGATTAAACTTTTCCAAGATTAAACTATAAGCCTAACTGATTAGGCTATACTGGATAAGATCATTTCTAATTTAGCTCTACTTTAGATTTGAATCATGATGCAAATGCACCACCCACATAAACAGTTTATAGGTGTATTATTGATAAACAGTGGGTTATACAAACAATGGTTATAGTTTTTAAATCTCAAAACTATTTTATGAGCTTTTAATAGATAAACCTCAATACACCAAGTCATTACTATTAAGAGTTTTTTTCAGTGTCAATGCTAATGTACCTGTGAGGGTGTTGGCTCCAATCCCATTCCCCGCACACGACCAGGTCGATAAAAAACATCGGTCATAGCTTGACACTGGATCGTTAATCGAACTGCTGTAGAAGATGACGACCTCTTTTCCATCAGTTTTCTAGCTTCTTTCTACAAAAGAGAGCAAACACAAATTTTAATACAAAAAATTAGTTTGAAAGTCAGTTTGAAAGTTTGAAAGTTTGAAAGTTATTACCAAATTAAAATGAGTTCGAAAGTTCTGTGGGTATTGTATTAGCATAATCAATTATATATAGATCATACTAAAAAAGATCACAAACATAATGAAATTAACAGACGTAAGACCTACCCGAATTTCGACCAGTGGTATTATTAGAAATGATCACAAACATAATGCAGGAATAATCAAACACCCTAAATCTGAACATATTCTCTTTATAATGGAACACTAACATATATCCTACTTCTAGTTTATTGGCAATTGTGAATTCTCTCCACTTCTCTCCATTAAATGGAGAAATCAAGTTGCTTCACACACAAATTAAATATTTTAAAAATATACCTTAATCACATCGATGGCCGTCGCCTTGGTCGTCGTTGGTACTTTCGACCAACTCTCGTAGCTTAGGGGAAGGATACGAAGATTACTTGCTATGACACCGCAAAACTTCCCGAGCTTTCTCCCGCCATCTCCAACTGGTTGATTGTGTCCGTTGCATTCCACCTTCACCCCCCTCGACTGTAGTAGCACCCCTATCCGCCACCCCTCCAAGCTCTTCCGTCGGGTGCTGAGTAGAAAGTCCTCTGCTAGGCTCTTCTACGACCCCGTCTTGGTCGTGCACAATTGTTGCCAACTTTCTCTTTGTTCTAGCCATATGTCACCTGTTTCAAGAAAATTCACTAATTATAATTTAATCAACAAATCGAACACATGAACAAATAATGACATTAAAACAAAAAATAAATTAAAACAACCACAATCATCACAATATGCCAACATTTTTAAGCTTTTACGTCAAATAACATTAATTATAATCATACAAACAATAAGTTCCACTAATTAACTGCACTGAAATATATGAAAACAATCGACCAACAAATGAGATGGCACAAAAACAAAATATGTGTATAAGATACTACACTACAACATCATCAAATATATGAAAACAATTAATTTTGATTCTATTTTTATAACTTCCCTTGAATGCATGAGTATTCACTCCTCTCCTATCTTATATATGTACGTGTATATATGTGTGTGTGTGTGTATGTGTGCGTGTGTATATATAGTCCACCCTTATCCTTTCTTTTTCAGATATTTTCAAATAGTAGCATTCTTTCCTATATGTTTTTACCTAATTAATGAATGGTTCAGGAAGTGCAACTGGATCAAATTGGCGCATTTCATCAGTTTTTGGTACCGGTGAGAATCGCATACCAGCAAAAGAGAGTTCAGTTAACAAATCCCATGCCATGCCTTTAAACAGCATGGCACATTCACTATCCATGATCCAATTAAAAGAGGTAGACAAAATTTGCAAATTATCTTTTCACTTAACTTCTCAATTTCTCTATGTAAGGTATACCAAATTTGCAAGAATCTACTCTCACTATATTATCAAGATCTCATCCTTTTATATCACTACGGCACTACTACTGTAATGAATGATACCAGCAAATTTAGAGTCTTTTATTACTACAGGCACCTTCGTATACAAATCTAGACAACGAATTAAGAAAAAAGAACATCAGTTTGCATCTACATGGAAATTGACAACCATTATCGAAATAACTCTGCTAAAATCTCTAGCAATCAATGAATCAAAAACCCACAACGAAATTGACAACCATTATCAAAATCAAAATCCTTACAAGAATTAAGAAACCCATATCATTTCTATCAAAAATAACCAAAAAACGATTACCTTTACACGATTACGGCTTCCAAGATTAAAACTTTTTGGGAAATTTTGGGGAGAGGATCGAATCTGATGTGGGTTTGGAGGGTGTTTCTTACTTCTTAGCAGCGAAGAAGATGGGGAGAGGGGACTGAGGAGGAGAGGGGGCTGAGATTGAGTGGTCAGAGAGAGAGAGAGAGTTCGCGAGAGAGAAGTCCAGGAGACGGAGGATTTAGGGTTAAGAGATTTTTTTTTGGTGTGGGGGGGGGGGGGGGGGGGGGGGGGGGGGGGGGGGGGATGAATCGTTACGGCGGGAATTGCCAAAATACTGTACCCTATAACTGCGTTTACAATTAAAAACGCCTTAACAAATATGTCAATTAACTAGCTCACAGATACGGCAGTCTATAACGCCTTGTATATCATATATATAATGGCGTTTTGCATCAACGCCGTTGTAGACATTCAATATTAATAAAAAATTTATAACAACAATCTATCTCGGCGTTTGGGTGCAAACGCCGGGATAGATATGCCGTTATAGACATTCCGATTAGTAGTGGCACCAAAACCGAGAGCTCCTTCCCTTTGAATGCCGGCCTCTTCTCCTTTTGTAGTTGCAAGCACCACTCCCACACACAACTCAATCTTTTATCTCACAAAAATTACTACTAGATAATATAATTGGACTATAGGTTTGGAAGAGAATAGTTTGGCACAAGAAGAACTAGCCATGGGGGGTATTTATACTAAAAGTCAAAGGGAATGGAGGGCAAGGATCAATTGGTTGGTTGTAAGATGGAGAGCTAGGATGAAAGTAGGAGTTGCAATAACCACCCACATCCAAGTAACCACCACACCATGATCACCACTCAAAATTTGGGTTTCCCTCCAAAAAGTCACAACTGGCCATGGAAGAGTGCATTTTGCACGTGTACGTGTAGTGTACGTGCATGCAACTAGGCCCAAAAATTGTACATTTAATTTTTGTATAAAAATAAAATAGTCTTTAAATTGTATTCTACATGACAAGTTGCATAAAAAATAGTCCATGGGCTTTAGTTTATGGGCCAAAATAGTTATTTTAAAATAAAATAAATAAATTACATTTTGGGCTTAAAGAAAAAGGCTTTTTATCTAATTAAAATAAGGCTTTTGTATAGAATAATTAAAAGCACATATTAAAATATCTTTACTCATCTTGATGAAAATATTATCCAAAATATTAAAATAAGGCTTTTTTTTTTGGGTTCTGTTATCTTTCCCATAGCTAAAGGATTTTTTCATGATAAAATGTGCTTTTAGAGTATCTTAAGGTGTCTACTCTCTATTTGTATGTAAACTTTATTGTAAGTTTGAGACGAATCCAATCACCCTGAGACCAAGCTGAATTTTATTTTCAGGCCTTTAGTTTGTATTGGCTGATGCTTTGGGCAAATTGATTTTCCCAAAGAATGGATTGTATTTTCTTTAGATTACTATAAAAGGATCTTCAAGTTCTTCCATTTTAAGCTATAGTCTATACAGTTCAAAAGCATACTTATAAGATGTTTTTTGAGCTATTATATATTTATATTAATTACATTATGTTGTTGCATTGTTTAATGTTCAATTACATTTAGGCATTACCTGAATCATGATGTGTACTTTGTTTCGTGTTTGGATCTTTATTTTCCTTTGTTTCATATAGGTTTCAGTGATACCTATAGATTACTTAAGACTTGCGAGAGGGTGCATGGTTGATCAATGTGACATGGTCATGATAACTAGGTATATTCTTGTTCATGCTCATGGCTTCTATCTTTTAAGTTTACGGTTCTACTTATACTGTGATTAAGTTATACTTGTACATGCTTCTATCTTTTAAGTTTACGGTTCTACTTATACTGTGATTAAGTTATACTTGTACATGTTTGCCTGATAGATCACAGGTATGTTTTTTATACTTATAAGTTTTAATTGTTTTTAATTGTGTGTTTGAATTGTGATTGTATTGATGTAGATTGTATGTATTACAATTATTATGTTATACCTTTCATTGTGTCTGCTCGTTTTTATGCCAACAACCACATATCTGTTCTGTAATCAATATTGCTCAAATTACATATACTAGTTGATGCGGTTTATTTCTGGGAGACGTGTGGATGCACCAGGTGTGAGTTCGGACTCGATTTGTATTTGAAGGAGAATGCTGCTCGTCTGCCGACCCTTGACTGACCGGGTGGAATTCGTGGCGACCTCGGGGTGGCTCGGAGATCTGGGCTCGGATCAGAGGATTCGGATCCGAGGTCTTGTGTACCTGCAGACGGTCCTGAAACACCGGGGTTTGTCCCGGTGGCGGACCCTCCGACGATCTAGTCAGTCTCTGTGAGAGAGTAGCAATAACTAGGTGAATTTAAGTGGCAAAAGATTCATTACCTGAAAAGGTGGGTGAGGGTCTAGTATTTATAGAGAATCCCAACCGGGTTTGGATCCGCTTGGGGGCCGAGTCTGAACCCGAAAGCCCATGGGCCTGTCGTGGCATAAGGCCCAGGGGGTTTAGGGCTGACGTGGCAATACCAGGAGTGGTATAGGGCTGACGTGGCAAAACCCTGAGCGGTATAGAGCTGACATGGCTGACCGTGGGTCTTTTGTGCTTCTGGGAGAATCAGAGGGCCTAGGTTGCACCAGGTCAATCCCCTGCTTTGCCAGATGGGACTGTCATGGGTCGGAGACCGAGGACAACTGAGGCTCGTCGAATACGAGGAGGCCGGCTCTGGGGGGGGTTGCACTTGAGGCTCGGCGCCGACCCCGTAATGGTTCGAAGCCGAGCTAGATTGCTATTTTTACCTTTCTTGAGTGAGCGTTGTGTTGGGCCCTGGTTGGGCCTGCAGGCCATTTTTACCCTACCACACAAGCCCCCCACTCCTGCGGGGGTGCGGGAGCTAGCCGGGGAGGAGTGTTCATGGTCGTGGAAATGGGAAGTTGTTTCCTCCTGAGAAGAAGGCCCTGGTGCACGACCGAACCTCGAGATGACGAGGGTTTATGTGTCGGCAAGGGTGATGGCGAGCCGTTGTTTCTTCCTGAGAAGAGTACCCTGGTGCCAGACCGAACCTCGAGTTGAGGAGGGATTACGGGTCGGTAAGGGTGATGGCGAGCCGGTGGATCTTCCGAAGAAGAGTACCCAGGTGCCAGACCGGACCTCGAGTTGAGGAGGGATTACGGGTCGGTAAGGGTGATGGCGAGCCGTTGTTTCTTCCTGAGAAGAGTACCCTGGTGCCAGACCGAACCTCGAGTTGAGGAGAGATTATGGGTCGGTAAGGGTGATGGCGAGCCGGTGGATCTTCCGAAGAAGAGTACCCAGGTGCCAGACCGAACCTCGAGTTGAGGAGGGATTACGGGTCGGTAAGGGTGATGGCGAGCCGTTGTTTCTTCCTGAGAAGAGTACCCTGGTGCCAGACCGAACCTCGAGGTGAGGAGGGATTACGGGTCGGTAAGGGTGATGGCGAGCCGGTGGATCTTCCGAAGAAGAGTACCCAGGTGCCAGACCGGACCTCGTGCTGGCGAGGGATTATGGGTCGGTAAGGGTGATGGCGAGCCGTTGTTTCTTCCTGAGAAGAGTACCCTGGTGCCAGACCAAACCTCAAGTTGAGGAGGGATTACGGGTCGGTAAGGGTGATGGCGAGCCGTGGAGCCTTCCTGAGAAGACTATTCCGGTGCTAGGAACTGGTCTCGAGCTGGCGAGGGGTTTAGGGGCCGGTCAGATTGTGGGCGAACCGTTGTGTCTTGGGAATGTTGAGCAGGGTGGTCTGCTGTCTTTGCGGAGCATTGGGGGCGCCTTGGGATCTGTGTGAGGTTCCAATTCCCCAGGTGTTTTAATGGCACCGCCTAATAAATGTATGGCGCATGGTCTTCCGTCGTTTGGTTTCCCCCATGTCATAAAGGCCGGCCCCTGGGGGAGGCTATAAGTACCCCCCCCCCTTTTTCGTAGTGGGTCAGATCAAAAGCAAGGGTGGTCTATTGGCCCTTAAAGGTGTCTGCTCCGACGGACGCTTGTCGCTTGTCAATTTTTACCCCCGGTTGTGTCGGAGAGGTGGTTTCTCTGCCGCCCGGATCTTCTCTTGGATCTGATGGCCCTGATACGGCTGCCAGATCCAGGGGGGATCAGGGCGAGAGGGGTGACGACCAAACTCCGAGGGGTGAGCTGTTTGCAACTGTGAAGGGTCTGTCCTTTCGGAAGAGATGAAGGGCGTTCCGGGCCAGTTGTTTGCAACTGTGAAGGTTCTGTTGCCTTTGCAGGCCGAACCTTTGCAGTTGCATCAACTGGCTCGGAATGTTGCACTTCTCTCGATCTCTGAGTGTCGATCTGCTTTCGACCGGGGTGCTCGCCGAGGGCGGCATCTTAAGGCTTTAAGCCTCGGATGGATGAGTTGTTCTCCGATTGGAGGTTGACTACTCTGCATTCCGATAGGGATCCAGGTGATGGTGGTTTCTGTCTCACCCTTGAACAGTTCGGGTCTTCGGCCGACGTGTATGTAAGCCCCGAGCTGTTCACGGGTGAAAGGGGAACCGACCTCGCCTCGGAGCCCGGGGCGTCTGTCTAAGGACGGCGCCTTAAATCTTAAGTAAAAATGTTCCCTCCTCCGAATATTTCTTCCGAGCTAACCTCCTTGCCTGGCTGTCAGTCTGTCATTGGATGATGTCAGCAGCGCACGTTTCGAGGACGTGGCACGAATTCCCAGGCGGCAGTTGCATGTCAAATAGATGAACAGTACTCGCGGAAATCGAGGAGTCGCCTTTATCTCCTATAAATATCCCCCCCTCTCCCCCACCAGTCCACTCCTTTCTTGCTGCTTTCTTTTTTTTTTTTCAAAAAATTTCTCAACCCTTCAGCGCTCATCTTTGCAGCTTGCTGTACTAGGATCGCCCTTCCAAAGTAATCCCAGGTGAGTTGGTAAGTCTGCTTAGTTTAGGCATAGATGGATAGGGCTCAGTCTGGCTCATCAGCGTCGACGTCTGGGGGGGGATGAAGCCTATCTCCGAATCGACGTCCTGGGAGGAGCCCATACTCGAGGGTGAGTCAGTACATGTCGACGAGTCTTCTGATACGGTTTCGTGGGAGGAACCAGTAGGTGAGGAGGAGGTATATGGTGCGAGGTTGTTGCGTTCTCGTCGTCCCTTCGTGGTGGAGAGCAGCGAGTCGGAGGAAGCGGATGATGGTTCGGACGGCGTCCGTGTTTTGGAGTTGACTTCCGAGGGAGAGGGAGGCGAGGGTGGCACCGTACGGGGATCCACCGTTCAGGGTGCCGGTCCGAGTTCCATGCTGACTGGTCGGGGGCCCTTATCCATTCCCTCGGCGGAGCGAACCAAGAAGAGGAAGAAGGCTCCGAGGAAGGCAGGGTCGAGGACTGGTGGGTCGAGCCAGGGGTCTGTCTACCGCAACTTGTGGACAGGTTCGCCCGTGCAGCCGAAGCATTTCCGTCAATATCCTGACGACCTGTCCGACAAGGAGCTCTTTGGTGTGCAGGCCTCTTCACCGAGTCGGAAGAGGGTGTTGATGGATGCGATTCTGACCGTCTTGGATGGCGGGGACTTGGAGGTTTTGCAGCTGGCGTACCACATAGGCCCCAGCTACGAATTGATGCTGCCGAGCTCTACTTTGCGCCCAACCGATCCCCTGTCTGCTTGGTATTGTGTCTTCCCAGTGGACGCGTTCATTTCTGGACTGAGGCTGCCAGTCCACCCTTTTGTTCGGGAAGTACTGAACTGGGCTTCCCTGGCTCCGATGCAGTATGAGCCGAACTCTTGGAAGCAGATAATCTGTTTTGTGCTGATGTGCGAGGAATAACAGGTACCCCTGCGGTTGAACGTGTTCCGAGCGATGCTGATGATTAGTTCGGCGGCTGAGGGTATTTACTATATCTCCCCTCGGAGTAGGAGGAAGGTCGTTCATAGCCACCCGGACTCCATCAAGGATTGGAAGAAAAAGTATCTGGTGATCCGGAGTGAGCAGCCCTGGGACATTCTGACCCGATGGAACTACTCCAAGCCGAGCCATCCCGCGCCGGGGCCGGGGGATCTAACGGCCGAGGAGTTGGGGTTTGTCGAGCGCCTTCGTTTGTCCCCTAGTATTGATTGGACGAAGGTGACGGAGGTCCACCTGGCGAGCGTCGGACTGAGCCCAGCCGTCCTGCGTATGTAGTTTGTTTCTTTTCTTTCGATTCTTTCGTACCTTCTTGCTCATTGTTCTTTAATGGTTTTTTCTGTAGATATGGATGATGCATCGATCAAAGCCAGGAGGCTCGCCATGAAGAAGGAGAATGCCGAGAAGAAGAAGGGGGAGGCGGCGAAGAGGCCGAGGGAGCTGCCCCTCGTTATCTCGGAAGTACCGCTCGAGCCGAGGGTTAAGAAGACTCGTTCGGAGACGAGCAAGGGGGCTGCCCCTTCGAGGGGTAAGGGCCCCGTGGGGGCATCCGGCCTTGACAAGGGAAAAGGTCCCTTGGTAGAGTTTGAGGAGGAGGACCCGGTGGTGGAGATGTTGCGGCAACGGTGGGCGCCGGACTGGTCGATTCGGATGGGAGACTGTCTGACCGGGGAAGCCCAGGCCGTAGAGGTGGTGGAGAAGCTGGCGACGCCTGGCGATCGCCAGATGATGGAGAGCGAGCCCGTAGAGGTGGCCTTTACGCGCCTAGCGCAGGCCACCGTGTTGGTAAGTTTGCCGACCTCCTTCTTCCTGTTAGTCTTGCTTCGGGAGTTTTCTTCTTATGGGTGCCTTTCGGTCGCAGACTTGTATGCAGGGAGCTAATGTAAAGAATCTCTACGAAGCGTCCCTATCACAGGAACGTGCTCGGGCGGACAAGAGCGAGCGAGAGATGAAGGAGATGCGGATCGAGCTCGAGGGTTCGCATAAGAGGGAGCAGCAGATGAAGCTGGAGCTCGAGGCCAAAGACACCGAGTGGGGGAAGAAGGTGGCCTCTTTGAAGGGGAAGTTCGTCAAGGAGAAGGAGGAGTTGACAGCCGCGTTCGCCAAGGAGAGGAAAGAGCTGACGGATGCGGGTCAGCGGATGGTGATCGCCGCCCAGGATGAGTGCTACGCGAAGGCCCTCAGTCATGTGAGGCACTTCTATCCGACCGTCGACCTGTCCAACTTTGAGTATGACATGGAGATCGATGGGACCCCGAAGACTCCTGTCGAAGAGGGGCCCGTTGTCGACCCGGCCGTCGACCCTCTGGCGAACCCGATCGATGACGAGGAGGGAAATCGAGTTGTATAGTTTTGCCTTTCTTTCTTTTTCCCTTCTTCTAATTGTGCTTGCCTCCCGCGGACTGGCCACCGCCTTTTTGTATGACGCAGCAAAATTTTATAAAAAAGTATCTATGACTTGTCAAGTGTTTTGGCACCGGACATTTCCGAACCTCCTTGCTTATGTGTTTCGAGTTGGTTCTCTTTGTAAGTTTCCTCTGAACCTAATAAAGGAACATGAATAGGTAACTCATTTCACCCTTAGCTTCGGTTGATAGCATACGAGATGATGAAGGGGATGTGGTTCGGCTTTATCGTTTTGTGAGGAATCGGAGTGGGGTGAGGTGAAGTCTTCGGTGTCGATCTCCTAACCTGGTATTAGGTCGGATCTGCCGAGGCGTTCTGAGTATGATACAACGAGACTTCCTTCGTATAAGATAGGGGGGGCCGCTAAAAAACGGCCCTTTACAAAGGAAAGCTTTACAAAAGTTCATTTCTTAGCTAAGTTAAAACCTATGCTCGTTCTTCGCAAGAATCCACTGGGTGCTTGGTGTCAAGGGGGAATCTCTCTTGCTCGACGGCAGGTCCAGTGGTAGGGCCGTCCTTCTCTGGCTCGATTTCGACGGCGGTGAGGGGGAACACTCCTCCCCCGACGGTGGTCATGTAGCACGATCGCGCTGCTTCTTGGCTGCCTCGGACGACGCCGACTCCTTGTGGGGTGGGAAATTTTAGCTTCAGATGGTAGGCCGAAGGCACTGCTTGGAGGGAGCATAACCCGGGTCGGCCGAGTATGGCGTTGTAGGCTGCCTTGACGTTGACCACCATGAAGTCCATAGACTCGGTCCTCTTGACGGGAGCCGATCCTGCGGTAACGTCGAGGGTGACAATCCCCTCTATCACGACAGGGACGCCGGAGAACCCATGCAAGGTGTATCCGGCCGGCTTGAGCTTGCCCCTAGGTAACTTCAGATTCTCGAAGGCTTCGAGGAAAAGAATGTTCACCGAGCTGCCGTTATCGACGAGGATTCGGCGAACCTCACAATTAGCCATGTAGAGGCTAATGACGAGGGCATCGCAGTAGGGGAGGCGAACGCCTTCGAGGTCCTCCCCTGAGAATGAGACTGGCACGGGTTGTAGCTTGGGGGAGGGGTTGTCTTGGACAGCATTCACTTCTCGGATGAAGGCCTTTCGGGAAGTATTCGATTCCCCTCCCATTGGCCCACCATGGACACAGTGTAAGATAAATGGCGGGTCCGCGGCTCCCTCGGACTCGGGATCCCGACTCTGGATGCGGTTCGGAGTAGGGTTCGGGGGCGAGTGCCTCCGGTTCCTAGTATCTCGTCGATCCCGCGGGACTTCTCGGGTGAATTCTCGGAGGTACTCCCTGGAGATGAGTTCCTCAATCTCGTCTTTCAGGGCCCGGCATTGGTCGGTGTCGTGCCCATGGTCTCTGTGGAAGCGGCAGTAGAAGCGCTGATCTCGGTTCTTGCCGTTGTTGGGTCGGGGAGGTAGTCGAACAATGCCTTTGTCTTCGATCTCTAAGAGGATGGCGGATACGTTATGCGTCAAGGGAGTGTACTTCTCGAAGCGGGGGATCGGCGGGATCTTTTTTACGGCCCCTGCGTCCCTCGGAGCTTTCTTTGATGGCTCGACTTCTTCGGCTTTCCGCTTTCCCTTCGGGTTGGCCTCTCTGGCGTCTTCGGGGCTAAGGGCTTCTTCTGCTCTAATGTATTTCTCGACCCTGTTGAGGAGGTCGGGAAAGTCGATGGGGGGTCTCTTCGCTAGAGAAGCTTTCAGCTGTTCGTGACGGACGTTGTGCCGAAAGGCCGCGGAGGCAACGCCTGGATCAAAGGAGGAGACCGCCCTGGCTTCCGTGGTAAACCTTCGGACGAACACTCTGAGGGATTCTCCATCTATCTGCCTGAGCCCAAGTAACGAGGCGCTGGTCCTTTCTGCCTTCCAACTGGTGACGAAGTGAGCGAGAAAATTGCCTTCTAGTTGGTCGAAGGAGTAAATGGAGCCGGGGGTGAGCTTGGAGTACCATTCACGAGCCGGACCTCGGAGTGTGGCGGGGAAGGCTCGGCATAGCAGGGGATCCGAGGCGCTGTGAATCATCATGAGGGTTTTGACCCTCCATGTGATCAGCGGGATCTCCCTCGCCGTCGTAGGTCTCGAACTGAGGTGGTCGGAAATTCCTGGGTATCTCTGCTTGAAGGATGGGGGCGGAGAAGGGAGGACGGATGGGTCTGTACCCCTGAGCCACTCATCGGTCGCCGTCCCCTATGTGATCGAGGCGGTCCTCCATTTCTTGGAGGCGCCTCAGGAGTACGCCGCCGTCTTCTGGCTGGATAGTGGACGTGTGCGACATGCTGGCCTCGGCATCCGACCTAGTTTGGGAGTGGGAGGTCTCCTCCCTGGGGGCCCGTCGGAGGGCCCCGAGAATTTCTCTCCGGAATTCTCGGAACTCCTTGTGAGTGACGGGGGCTCCCTCGACCCTGTTCGGTTGGTCCGAGGGCTGTCTTCCGATGCGGCTGAGTGCTGACCTCCGTCCCTCGGGTGGTGGTCTTGGATGGTTCGGGGTCGGGTTGGAAGCGGCCCTTCCCCTGTTGCGGTTAACCTGTCGGTTGATGATGACTCCTCGGAGGTCGGGCTGGTCTTGGCGGGCGACGCTCCTTCGGAATCCCTGATGGGAAGCCCTGTGTTTTGAAGTGTGTGGACCGGCGTTAGCGATTGGTGGGGGTGAGTCCCGTCGGTTGACGGAGGAGGCAGCCCCCTTGCCCTTCGAGGCCATGAGAATTCGGCTGTCGAGGTGTCTTGATGGTCGTGCTCGGGTCGGCTTCTGAAGCAGTGTTCCCACAGACGGTGCCAACCTGATGCGGTTTATTTCTGGGAGACGTGTGGATGCACCAGGTGTGAGTTCGGACTCGATTTGTATTTGAAGGAGAATGCTGCTCGTCTGCCGACCCTTGACTGACCGGGTGGAATTCGTGGCGACCTCGGGGTGGCTCGGAGATCTGGGCTCGGATCAGAGGATTCGGAATCCGAGGTCTTGTGTACCTGCAGACGGTCCTGAAACACCGGGGTTTGTCCCGGTGGCGGACCCTCCGACGATCTAGTCAGTCTCTGTGAGAGAGTAGCAATAACTAGGTGAATTTAAGTGGCAAAAGATTCATTACCTGAAAAGGTGGGTGAGGGTCTAGTATTTATAGAGAATCCCAACCGGGTTTGGATCCGCTTGGGGGCCGGGTCTGAACCCGAAAGCCCATGGGCCTGTCGTGGCATAAGGCCCAGGGAGTTTAGGGCTGACGTGGCAATACCAGGAGTGGTATAGGGCTGACGTGGCAAAACCCTGAGCGGTATAGAGCTGACATGGCTGACCGTGGGTCTTTTGTGCTTCTGGGAGAATCAGAGGGCCTAGGTTGCGCCAGGTCAATCCCCTGCTTCGCCAGATGGGACTGTCATGGGTCGGAGACCGAGGACAACTGAGGCTCGTCGAATACGAGGAGGCCGGCTCTGGGGGGGTGCACTTGAGGCTCGGCGCCGACCCCGTAATGGTTCGAAGCCGAGCTAGATTGCTATTTTTACCTTTCTTGAGTGAGCGTTGTGTTGGGCCCTGGTTGGGCCTGCAGGCCATTTTTACCCTACCACACTAGTATCATGCACGTGCGATGCACGTGGAGGAAGAAGGAAAAAGACCCAAAAAAAAAACCGAATGGAAAGGATTAAACAAAAAAAGCACGTGAGATGCACGTGGAGGAAGAAGGAAAAAGACCACAAAAAAAAACGGATGAAAAGAAAAGAAAAAGGATAATGAAAAGCATATAAAGAAAATAATTTCCAAACTGATCCACTGTCGAAAATATTTACCAAACTGGTCCACATTCGAAAATATTTATCAAAGTGAGTCATTTTGTCAATACGTGCGCTGCACGTGTTGACAAAATGACATGCGGTGACAGCTGACACTAAGCCCTTTTCCCATTATAATAGTAGAGATGATAGTGTGAGACATAGTAGATATATATATATGTAATATACTTCACAGATAGGAAGGATATTTTTATCCAACAAAACACACCGATATTTCAAAATATGCCCAAAATTTCCCGACATCCGATATGAGAATATTTAAGACATGATTGTGTAATCAGAGATTTAGACATGATTGTGTAATCAGAGATTTAGAACCTTGACAGTGGCACTCATTAACACCCCATATTAATGACTTTTCTTATTTTTTTTATAAAAAGCATGACCAAGATTATTTGATGCAGTTCTATGAACTAAGTTTGGGGATGCCTCATTGGTCTTTGTCTCTTTCAATTTTTTTAGCTGACCCATTTTGATGGAAAAACGCTTAGATGATGATGTGATCCCAAATAGTCAAGGTAGGAAACTGCAAATTCTAGATATCCAGTACTATCATGGTACTACCATTATCATACCGATATTTCGGTATTACCGAACTCGGTAGTACCAAAATTTTGGCACGGTAATGGTAGAGAAATTTGTGTACCAAGTACTCCGGTACTGTAGATGGTAGAGTAATTTTTGTACGGTACAGTACGGTATACCACCCCTAGAACTCACACACCACAAGCAATAGAAACTTTCCAAGAACTAGATAAATCAAGAACAAGTCACCACAATAATAACAAGATCTCACAAGAACACAATAATATGCAGATATAACTGATACTTCTTATTCCTCAAGAAATACAAAGATCACAAAGAGATTACAACTCTCAATGTTTCTCTCTCACACATTTGAAACACTCAGCGCAATCCCCTCTTGGAGTTGAACAGTGATAACAGCTCACCTCGATCAACACTTGATAAACCTAGAGTTCACATCTGCTGCTATATTTGTAGCCCCAAGTAAACCTTAAAACATAAACACAAATACAGTTTATTGGACTCAAAACTCGTCAGCTCGAATAACACACAGCGCCGATGTCAGTCGACCGCAACGTGTCAAGTCCATACTTGAGGCATGACCGGTCGACTGAACGATTGACCACCTTCTCTGTTAAACCATGTACACTCGAAGAACTCCTTAACAGTTTGGGTCGGTCGACCGCACACCCGGTCGGTCGACCGCAACTCTTCAACTACACTTCTTCTACTTGCTGCTGTATTCTTTAACTGTCTTCATCTTCTCATCTTCTTCTCTAATTTTAAGTAATTCGTATCTACGTGTATTTGAGGTCATAATCCTAACACAACCAGAGGATGTAGTAGAGTAAAGACAAAACTAGCAAGTGCGGTTTGCTAGCACATAAACTGGTTGGCGAAATTGACACTTCTTCAACGTTTGAGAAAGTAAATATTATTTTCATGATTCAGCGATCGCCAACATAAAGATGATGATGAATCGTGCTGACTGATTGACTTAAAAAGCAAGGTTCTATAAATATCAAAGCCAAAAAGACTACTGACCAGAGACAAAGATATATCATTAATAAGTAAAATCAATGATTTTTCCAGGCTGTGCAAGTTTTCAAGTAACCAAGTTGATGCGGTTTGTTTCTGGGAGATGTGTGGATGTACTAGGTGTGAGTTCGGACTCAATTTGTAAGAGGGAAAGAGTTCGGTAACGGACGGTGAGCTGGAGGCTCGCTCCGGTATGTAGGGTCGGCTCGGCTGGCCTTGTGTACCTGCAGACGGTCTAGAAACACCGGGGTTTATCCCAGTGGCAGACCCTCCGACGATCTAGTTAGTCTCTGTAGGTGAGTAACAGTAACTAGGATTTTGTGAAAGAAAGATTGATTACCTTTGAAGGTGGGTGAGGGCCTGGTATTTATAGATAACTCAACCGGGTTTGGATCCGCTTGGGGCCGGGTCGAGACCCGAAAGCCCATGGGCCTGACGTGGCAAGAGGCCCAGGCAGTTTAGGGCACACGTGGCAGTGCCTCACAGCGGTTTAGGGCTGACGTGGCAGATCGTGGGGGCCCTGTGTCTCTGGGAGGATCGTAGGGACTAGGTTGCGCCAGGTCATCCCCCTCCTTTACCCGGCTGAGTGGAAGGCCCGTGAGACCGCCGAGGGTCGGAGACCGAGGGTCGTGGCTGGTCACGGATCGGGAGGGGCTGGTTTCGTGGCGGTGAACTTACGGATCGGCACCGAGCCTGTGAAGGTCCGGGGCCGAGCCGGCTTGACTTTTTTACCCTACCTCATAAGCCCCCCACTCTTGCGGGGATGCGAGAGTTGGCCGTGGAGGAGTATTTTCGGGTCGTGTTGGGCCTCCGTGGGGAGGCTACCCTGGTGCAAGGCCCGACCTCGGGCTGGCGAGAGTTTACGGGTCGGCAAGGGCGATGGCGAACCGTTGGGCCTCCGTGAGGAGGCTACCCTGGTGCGAGGCCTGACCTCGGGCTGGCGAGGGTTTACGGATCAGCAAGGGCGATGGCGAACCGTTGGGCCTTAGTGAGAAGGTTACCCTGGTGCGAGACCCGACCTCGGGCTGGCGAGGGTTTATGGGTCGGCAGGGATGATGGCGAACCGTTGTGCCTTCATGAGAAAGCTATCCTGGTGCGAGACCTGACCTCGGGCTGGCGAGGATTTATGGGTCGGCAAGGACGATGGCGAACCGTTGTGCCTTCGTGAGAAGGCTATCCTGGTGCGAGACCTGACCTCGGGCTGGCGAGGGTTTATGGATCGGCGAGGACGATGGCGAACCGTTGTGCCTTCGTGAGAAGGCTACCCTGGTGCGAGACCTGACCTCGGGCTGACGAGGGTTTATGGTTTGGCGAGGACGATGGCGAACCGTTGTGCCTTCGTGAGAAGGCTACCCTGGTGCGAGACCTGACCTCGGGCTGGCGAGGGTTTATGGTTCGGCGAGGACGATGGCGAACCGTTGTGCCTTCCTGAGAAGGCTACCCTGGTGCGAGACCTGATCTCGGGCTGGCGAGGGTTTATGGGTCGGCAAGGACGATGGCGAACCGTTGTGCCTTCGTGAGAAGGCTACCCTGGTGCAAGACCTGACCTCGGGCTGGCGAGGGTTTATGGGTCGGCAAGGATGATGGCGAACCGTTGTGCCTTCGTGAGAAGGCTGCTCTGAGTTGATTACTGTCTTCATGGGGCATTAATGGCGCTCCGGAGTTTGTGCGATGTTCCAATTTCCCAGGGGCATTAATGATGTCCCCCAATAAATGTAGGGAGCTTCAATTTCCTAGGTGGGACGGTTGGGCTTCCGTCGTTTGGCCTCCCAAGGGCCATGATGGCAGGTTGCTTGGGGGAGGCTATAAATACCCCTCTCCCCCACTACTGTTTTAATCACATCGAGGGTGGTCGATCGACCATCTGAGGTGTCTGCCTTGGGCGGGCGCCTGGTATGTTGAAAAAATCCCAACCCTGGGAGCCTCAGATCGGTAGTTATTCTGCCGTCCGGATCTTCTCTTGGGTCTGACGGCCCTGACGGGTGCGTTTGCCCAAGAGAGGTCAGGACGGGAGGGGTACCGACTGACGTCCGGACCCGGGGTTAAGGAGCTCTGGCGGGATGGCCCTTCTGTCGTCACTGTCTTCCTTCCGGGCCGATGCTCTTTGAGGGCTGTCTGCCCGAAGGGGACAGTGATGGGAGGCGTGCCGATCCGTTTTCCGACAGGGTCCCAGGCAATGGTGGCTTTTCTCCCACCCTCGAACAGTTCGGGGTTTCGGCTTCCGAGGCCGCAAGCCCCAAGCTGTTCGCGGGTGAGAGGGGAGCCGACCGAGTCCTGGGGCCCGGGGCGCTCGCCGAAGGCGGGTGCCTTAAAACTTTTAATCTGAACTTTCTCTTGTCTCCTGGGACTGATGCGGGGTGTCCGGGTCCGAGGTGCTTCACCCGGACCGACCCCTGAGTCTGGTTTCCATGACGTCAGCGGCGCACGTTCCCAAGTGACGTGGCGCGATTTTATAGGCGGCAGTTATACGTCAATCAAGGAACAGTTACGTGAAAAACGAAGAGTCCTTTCTTCCTCTATAAATACCCCCTCCCTTCTTCCATACTGCTCACTTCTCTCTCGCTTCTTTCTCCAAAAATTTTCAAACACTTCGGCGCTCGTCACTACTGCTCGCGGCACCAGGCTCGTCCTTCCGAAGCAACCCAAGGTTAGTCGGTAAATTTATTTAGTTAGGCATGTCCAGGGCTCAGTCTAGTTCTTCGGCATCGACGTCTAGAGGGGAAGGGCCCCCTGCCACCGGGCTTTCAGACTCGGAATCGTGGGAAGAGGAGACGGTGTATGACGTGAAGCCCCTGCGCTCCCGGAAGCCGTTCGTGGTGGAGAGTAGTGATTCTGACGAGGGGAGTGACAGTTCGGACGAGGTCCAGATTCTGGAATCGGTTTC
Organism: Hemerocallis citrina; assembly: GCA_017893485.1. Taxonomy (NCBI): domain Eukaryota; kingdom Viridiplantae; phylum Streptophyta; class Magnoliopsida; order Asparagales; family Asphodelaceae; genus Hemerocallis; species Hemerocallis citrina. The sequence continues at coordinate 251,586,291 of CM030364.1, read as the reverse complement.
CGAAGAGGAGGGTGGCCAAGGCGAGGGTGAAGCTGTTGAGGCTCGGATATGAGGTGCGGGGAGGAGATCCACGGTCCGGGGAGTGGGTTCGTCCTCCGCGCCGGCTGGTCTGGGGAGCTTATCCACTCCCTCGCCGGAGAGGGCCAAGAAGAAGAGGGTGCCGAGGAAGAAGGGGTCGAAGTCCGGTGGGCCGAGCCAGGCGCCCATCCTCCGGAATGTGGTGACCGGGTCGCCTGTACAACCAAAACCGTTCCGACGGTACCCCGACGACCTCTCCAATAAGGTGCTATATGGGGTTCAGCCGTCTTCGCCGAGCCGGAAGATGGTGAAGATGGATGCGCTTCCAGCTATCTTGGAAGCTGGTGACTTGGAGGTTGCACAGTCGGCGTACCACATCAGGTCCGGTTATGAACTCATGTTGCCGAGCCCTAGCCTACGCCCTACCGACCCCCTATCTGCTTGGTACTGCGTCTTCCCTGTGGACGCCTTCGGCTCTGGACTGAGACTGCCGGTCCATCCGTTTGTTCGGGATGTGCTGAATTGGGCGTCCCTGGCTCCGATGCAGTACGGGCCGAATTCCTGGAAGCAGATCATCTGCTTCGTGCTGCTGTGTGAGGAGCAGAAGGTGCCCCTTAGGTTGGGCGTGTTTCGGGCGATGCTGGGGATCAGCTCGTCAGGGGAGTCGGAGGGGATATACTATGTTTCGCCTCGGAGTAAGGGAAAGGTGGTTCATGGTTATCCGGACTCCATCAAGGAGTGGAAACGAAAGTATTTCGTGATCCGGAGTGAGGAGCCTTTGGACATCCCCACTCGTTGGAATCACTACAAGCCGGGCTTCAAAGCGCCGAGGCCGAAGGACCTGATGGCCGAGGAGTGGAAATTTGTTGAGCGCCTCCGCCTGTCGCACACCATCAGCTAGCCGAAGGTGACGGAGGGTCACCTGGCGAGCGTCGGACTGAGCCCGGCCGTGCTTTGTATGTAGTTGTTTCTTTCTCTCGGTGTTATTGTTCTTTTGAGCTCATTGTCCTTAATGGGTCTTTTTGCAGGTATGGATCCAGAATCAATAAGGCTCGCCTTGAAGCAGAAGAAGGCCGAGGAGGGGGGAGACGCGAAGAGGGCGAGGGGGCCGACTCAGGTCGCATCCGAGGCAACGCTTTAGCCAAGGGGCAAGAGAACTCGCTCGGAGACGAGCAAGGAGGTGGCTACTCAGGGGAGCTTGGGTCAGGCCAAGGTTTCCGAGCGCAGCAAGGGGAAGGGTCCCCTGGTCGAAGGCGAGGGAGAGGACACCGCTTTGGAGGAGCTGCGATGGCCGTGGGTGCCGGCCTGGTCAATACGGGTGGGGGATTGTCTAACCCGTGGGCCCCAGGCCATCGAAGTGGCGGAGAAGCTGGCGACTCCCCGGGACCGCGCGGAGATGAACGCCGAGACCTTGGAGCAGGCGTACACGCGCCTCGCGCAGGCCAGCGTGTTGGTAAGTCCGCCGACCCTTCCTTCCTTGTAGATTTATTGTGAAGGAGATTTTCTTAGTAGCGCTCGGTTTCCGCAGGCTTGCGTGCAAGGGGCCCACGTGAAAGGTCTCTATGAGGCGGTCGTGGAACGGGAGCGAGATCGGGCGGACAAGTGCTCGCAGGAAATGAAGGAGATGAAGATCGAGCTCGACGGCTCGCACAAGAGGGAGCAGCAGCCAAAGCTTGAGCTCGATGCCCGGGATGCCGAGTGGTCTAAGAGGGAAGAAGTTCGTGAAGGAGAAGGAGGAACTGACGACGACGGGGTAGGATTTGGTGATCGCGGCCCAGGACGCGGTCTACGCAAAGGCCCTCAGCCATGTGAGGCACTTCTACCCGACCATCGACCTGACTGGCCTCGACTATGACATGGAGATCGAGGGGCCACCGAAGACCCCTGATGCTGACCCTCCCGTCGTGGGTTCGGCTGCCGACCCTCCCGTGAACCCGGCTGATGCTGAGGTGACAATATAGGCTGTTTGTTCCCTTGTTTTTCTCTTTCTTTCCATTGTATTTGCCGAACGCGGACTGGCCACCGCAATTTTGTATGAAGGATTTGATTTATGAAAAAGGATTTTTTGATTGGCCAAGTCTTTTGTACTCAGATTTTTTCGGACCCCTTTTGCCGATGCGTTTTGAGTGGTGGTTGGTTCTCTTTTAGGTGACGGTTCTCCTTCCCGAGGCGGACCCTCGTCGCTTCGACGTGGCGTGGCTCCGGAGTAAAATCAGGGTCCTAGAGGCCATGTTGGTCCGTTATCGCAAGGGTGCTCGCGACCAGGATGCTGCCTTTAATTACTACCGGGAGAAGTCCGAGGCTCTGAGTGCCGAGGCGAACCGGCTGAAGAGGGCGATGGTAGATCAGGACCTCGGAAGTGCCGGCCTAGGGTATACCCTGTCGAGTTCCTCGGTGCAGAGTCCCCCTTCTGAGAGGCTCCTTCGCGATGTCATAGTGGAGAAGGAGATGGAGATACACCGTTATAAGACGATGTTGGGTGTGTCGGGAACGAGGATGGAATCCCCCTCGGGAGACCGGCGAGCGGAGGGGGTTCCTTCGGCATTGCTGCAGCTGGAGCCCGTCCGGCCGGCTGATGCCCAGAGCTCCGTTGCTGGTGTGTCGACCGTGGCTGACTCTAAGGACCATCGCGGCGAGGAGAGAGATCCTAGTCGTTCGATTGGAGTGGAATTGCCATTCCTCGGACCCGAGGGGCCCTAAGACTGAGTTCTTTCTTTGTGAGATGAGTGGAGTGGTCATGTAACGGTCTTTGTTTGTTTTCTAGAACTAATAAGGGAGTATGAATATGGGGTGTCTTTTCATTCGTTGCCCCGACCAAAAAGCCTATTAATTGGAGGAGGTGAGGTTCGGCCCTGCCGATCCGTGAGCGATCGGTACCGGGCATGGCATCTTGGGCACCGGGAGGCGTTACGGCGACTCCCTGGCCTGAAGCCGATTCGGACCTACCGAGATATTGGGGACGATACCAGAGTGAGGACTCGGGTGTCGATCCCATTGTCCGGTGTTAGGTCGGACCTACCGAGGCGTTTGGGGTTAACAAAAAGGGATCTTTTCATATATGACAGAGAGAGGCGATTTTACATATAAAAGCTTACAAAATTATTATTTACATTAGCCAAGCAAAGACCTATGTCCGCTCTTCTAGGAATTTCATTAGGTGCTCGGCGTTCCAGGGTCGCTTGATCGCTCGACCCTCCATGTCCACCAGTCGATAGGTGCCAGGCCGTATGGCCTCGGCTACCCTGTAGGGGCCCTCCCAGTTGGGGGCCAGCTTCCTCTTCTTGGTTGGGTCGGACACGGACAATTTGCGTAACACGAGGTCCCCGACCTTGATGTCTGTTGGGCGGACCTTCTTGTTGTAAAACCTCTCGATCCGCTGTTGGTAGATGCTCCTTCGGACGGAGGACTTCTCCCTGACCTCGGCGACGAGGTCTAGGTTGGCCCTTAGATCGGATGAGTTGTCGGCTTCGTCGAAGGCCATGATCCGGGGGGAGGGCAAACCGATTTCTATGGGGATCACCACCTCGGTCCCGTAGGTTAAACTGAACGGTGTCTCTCCTGTGGGGATCCTCTTGGTGGTTCAGTGCGCCCATAGTACGCTGGGCAGCTCTTCTACCCACAGCCCCTTGGGGGAACTGTCGAGGCGCTTCTTGAGGCCGTCGAGGATTTGTCTGTTCGCGTTTTCCGCTTGGCCGTTGGACTGAGGGTGGCATATAGCGGAGAAGCGTTGCTGGGTTCCGATGTCTTCGTAGAACTTTTGGAAGTTTTGGCCTGCGAACTGGGTCCCGTTATCTGTAACGAGGACCTGGGGGATTCCGAACCGGCAAACGATATTCTTCCAGAAGAACTGCTGTGTTTGGCGCTCGGTGATACTGGACAGTGGCTCGGCCTCGAGCCACTTTGTGAAGTAGTCGATGGCGACTATCAAGAATTTCCTTTGCCCTGTTGCTACGGGGAAGGGGCCCACAAGGTCCATGCCCCACATGGCAAATGGCGTAGGACTAGCCAGGGATCGGAGGTTGGCTTGAGGAAGCCTCTTGATAGGGGAGAACCTCTGGCAGGGGCCGCACCTCTTGACCAGGTCTTGGGAGTCTTGGAGCATGGTGGGCCAATAGTAACCTGATTCAGGGCTTTGCGAGCGAGGGATCTGCTTCCCATATGGCACCCGCCGATCCCTTCATGAAGTTCTTTCAGTGCGTAGCCGGCTTCGTCAGAGGTGAGGCAGCGAAGGTACGGCTTACCATCGGCCAGTGTGTAAGCGTTTGAAGAGGATGTCGTCGATCATGACGAACCTTTCAGCTTGGATCCTGACTCGTCCTGCCTCGGTCCGTTCTTCAGGAAGCTCGGCTCGGATTAGGAATCTTCGAATGGGGGCTGTCCAGTCGTCCAGACTGGCGCCGTTCTGCACACACATTGCCTCCTGTTCTCGGTCATCGATTCTTGGTTTTAAGAGGATTTCGACGAGTACCGTTTGGTCGAGACCCTCGAAGGAGGAAGAGGCAAGTTTTGACAAGGCATCTGCTTGGGCGTTCTGCTTTCTGGGGACCCTAACAACTGCGGAGCCGCAGAAGAATGCTAGGAGTCGCCGGACCACGGCCAAGTACCGCACCATCCGGTCGTCGCGAGCCTCGTACTCCCCGGTGATCTGGTTGACCACGAGCTGAGAATCGCTAAAGGCTCGAATCTGCTTGGCTCCGGCTCGGTGTGCCAGGGTCAGTCCGGCAATCATGGCCTCGTATTCCTCCTCGTTGTTAGAGACCGGGAAGTTGAGGCAGAGGGAGTATTGAAGGAGGAATTGGTCAAGACCCCGGAGGATGATCCCGACACCACTCCCAGGGTCACAGGAGGACCCGTCGACATGGACTTCCCAGATCGGATCCGACCCTATGACGCTTGGCTGCTCAGAGGCCATGCACTCGGTGATGAACTCGGCGAAGGCCTGACCTTTGATCGCCGTCCTCGGCTGATAGCCAATGTCGTATTGGCTCAGCTCTATTGACCACTTGACCAAGCGGCCAGAGTTCTCCGGCTTGTGGAGGACGGTTTTCAAGGGCTGGTCAGTTAGAACTTGGATGGAGTGAGCTTGGAAGTAAGGGCGGAGCTTCCGGGTAGCCATGACCAGAGCATAGGCCATCTTTTCGATCTTGGCGTACCTCGTCTCGGCGGGGAGTAGGACCTTACTCACATAATACAATGGCTTCTGAACCCCGTCCTCTTCTCGGACGAGGACGGCGCCGAGGGCGCTATCCGAGGCGGAGAGGTAGAGCCACAGGGGTTCGCCCGGCTCGGGTTTGCTGAGGAGCGGAGGGTTGGTGAGGTACTGCTTGAGCTGCTCGAAGGCTTCTTGATGAGGGGCGCCCCACTCGAAGCCCCATTTGCCGCGCAGAGCCTTGAAGAAGGGGAGAGATTTCTCCCCTGGCTTGGAGAGGAAGCGGCCGATGGCTGCCAACCGGCCCGTGAGTCTCTGCACCTCCTTCACGTTTCGGGGTGGGGCCATGTCTATTATGGCCTGAATCTTCTCGGGGTTCGCCTCGATGCCGCGCTGGCTGACGACGAACCCCAGAAACTTTCCGGAGGAGACCCCGAATGCGCACTTGGCCAGGTTGAGCCTCATGTTATGGCGTCGGAGGATTCCGAAGGCTTCCTCGAGGTCGACGACATGGCCCGGCCCGGCCCGGCTTATGACGAGCATGTCGTCGACATACACCTCCATGTTGCAGCCGATTAGGTCTTTGAAGATTCGGTTCACGAGCCGCTGATAGGTGGCTCCGACGTTTTTTAGCCCGAAGGGCATACGCGATAGCAAAACAGACCCTGGTCGGTCACGAACGAGGTCTTCGCGATGTTGGGTGGGAACATCCGGATTTGATTATACCCTGCGAAGGCGTCCATGAAGGACAGCAGCTCGTGTCCCGAGGTCGCGTCGATCAGGGCGTCGATGCTGGGGAGGGGGAAAGGATCTTTAGGGCATGCTTTGTTTAGATCCGTAAAATCTATACAGATCCGCCATCCCCCGGACGCCTTTTTGACCATGACGATGTTGGCCAACCACTCGGGGTAGCTGACTTCCTGAATGAACCGAGCAGACAAGAGTTTGTCCACCTCTGCTTTCACAGCTTGCTGCCTCTCCGGGGCGAACTTGTGCCTCTTCTGAGCGACCGGCTTGGATCCCGGGGTGACGCTCAGCCTGTGCATGATCAGGTCTTCGGATATCCCGGGCATGTCGGAGGGCTTCCAGGCGAATAGATCAATGTTGCGGCGGATGCTGTCGATTATGTCCACCCTCAGACCTTCGGAGAGCGAGCGGCTCACTCGGAACCACTTCGATTCATCTGCGGCCCCGAACGGGACCTCTTCCAGTTCGTCGGCTGGCTCAGGGGCGGAACCGTCGCCCTTGGATCCGAGCTCGACGGCGTCGAAGGGGAAGACACCCCCTCCGACGGAGGTCATGTAGCAGGACCGCGCCGCCTCTTGGTTTCCTCGGACGACACCGACCCCTTGCGGGGTGAGAAATTTCAGCTTCAAGTGATAGGCCGACGGTACCGCCTGAAGGGAGCACAGCCCCGGTCGGCCAAGTATGGCATTGTATGCCGCCTTGACGTTCACCACCATGAAGTCCATAGACTCGGTCCACTGAATAGGAACCGAGCCGGCGGTGACGTCGAGGTTCACGATCCCTTCTATGACGACAGGGATGCCAGAGAACCCGTGCAAGGTGTATCCGGCCGGCTTAAGCTTGCCTCTGGGCAATTTGAGATTCTCGAAGGCTTCGAGGAAGAGGATGTTTACTGAGCTGCCGTTGTCAACGAGGATCCGACGTACTTTGCAATTAGCCATGTGAAGGCTAATGACGAGGGCATCGCAATGGGGGAGGCGGACGCCTTCGAGGTCCTCTCCGGAGAAGGAAACGGGTACCATTTGTAATCGAGGTGAGGGGAGATCTTGGACAGCATTCACTTTGCGGACGAAGGCTTTTCAAGAAGTATTCGACTCTCCCCCCATCGGTCCCCCGTGGACACAATGCAGAATTGCCGGGGTTCCGGTTCCCTCGGGGTCGGGATCCCGACCCTGAATGAGGTTCAGAGTATGGTTCGGAGGCGAAGGCCTCCGATTCCTGGTATCTCGCCCATCCTATTGGTTCTCTCTTGTGAACTCCCGGAGGTACCCTCGTGAAATGAGGGCCTCGATTTCGTCTTTCAGGGCCCGACACTGGTCGGTTTCGTGCCCATGATCCCTATGAAAATGGCAGTAGAAGCGTTGGTCTCGCTTCTTGTTGTTGCTTGGTCGAGGGGGAGCCGGACAAGGCCTTTGTCCTCGATTTCTAAGAGGATGGCAGACACGTTCTGTGTCAAGGGAGTGTATCTTTTTAAGCGAGGGACCGGAGGGACCCTCTTCGCGCCGACCCCTTCTTTTGCTGCTTGCCTAGCGGGTTCGATCTCGTCGGCCCTACGCTTGCCCTTTCCTACGACTTCTTTGCTGCCCTCTGGGTTCAGAGCTTCCTCTGCTCATATGTACTTCTCGACTCGATTGAGAAGGTCAGGGAAGTCCAGAGGTGGCTTCTTCGCCAGGGAGACCTTCAACTGATTATGCTGGACATTGTGTCGGAAGGCGGCCGAGGCGACCCCGGCATCGAGGGCAGAGACGGATCTTGCCTCGGTTGTGAACCTTTTGAAGAAGTCCCGGAGTGACTCCCCCTCCCTCTGGCGGAGGTCGAGCAGGGAAGCGCTCGTCTTCTCGGTTTTTCTGCTGGTGACGAAGTGGTCCAAGAAGTTGGCTTCCAGCTGATCGAACGAGAAGATTGAGCCTGGAGGGAGTTTGGAGAACCATTCCCTGGCCGGACCCCAGAGGGTGGCCGGGAAAGCTTGGCACAGCAGGGGATCCGAAGCGCTATGAATCATCATGAGGGTTTTGAAGCCCTCCATGTGATCAGCTAGATTACCCTCGCCGTTGTATGTTTCGAATTGCGGAGGCCGGAAGTTCCGGGGGATCTCTGCTTCTAAAATGTTGACGGAGAATGGCGGCCGGGAAGGCGTTCGGCCTAGGACGGGGTTCGGATTCCCGTCGCCGATGCGCTCAAGGCGATTCTCCATCTCAACGAGGCGACGGAGTACCTGGTCTCCGCGCTCCGGTGGAGGAGGTGGCGCATGAGTGTAGCTCCTTCCTTCGCTCTCTTGACGGGGTCGGTCGAGCATTGTGGATCTTGGCGCTCCATGAAGTGCCTCCGTGATTTCCTCCCGAAAGCTCCGGAACTCGGCCCTGGTGATCGCGCCATGGTCGGAAGGGTCGGGTCGGGGCGTAGGTATCCGACCGATGCGGCTGTGTACTGACGGCCTTGAGTGGTTTGGGGCCGAGTTAGGAGCGGTCCCTCCCCTGGCTTGACTAGCCCTTCGGTTCATAATGATCCGACGAAGGTCGGGTTGCTCGACGTGAGGTTCGCCTTGCTGGGGTCCGGGGTTCGCCCCCAGGTTATTTGACCCTTGCCCTCCGGCGAGGGGGTCCTGATTGGGAGGCCCGTTCCGGTGGGAGGAAGAGGCCGATCTCCGGGCCCTAGGGGGCATTGGAGAGTGGGTCGGTGGTTGAGTGTCGGCGGCGAAGCTCGGACTGTCGTCCCTACCGAATAAGTAGAAGTTCCCACAGACGGCGCCAACCTGATGCGGTTTGTTTCTGGGAGATATGTGGATGCACCAGGTGTGAGTTCGGACTCAATTTGTAAGAGGGGAAGAGTTCGGTAACGGACGGTGAGCTGGAGGCTCGCTCCGGCCTGTAGGGTCGGCTCGGCTGGCCTTGTGTACCTGCAGACGGTCTAGAAACACCGGGGTTTATCCCAGTGGCAGACCCTCCGACGATCTAGTTAGTCTCTGTAGGTGAGTAACAGTAACTAGGATTTTGTGGAAGAAAGATTGATTACCTTTGAAGGTGGGTGAGGGCCTGGTATTTATAGATAACCCAACCGGGTTTGGATCCGCTTGGGGCCGGGTCGGGACCCGAAAGCCCATGGGCCTGACGTGGCAAGAGGCCCAGGCAGTTTAGGGCACACGTGGCAGTGCCTCAAAGCGGTTTAGGGCTGACATGGTAGATCGTGGGGGCCCTGTGTCTCTGGGAGGATCGTAGGGCCTAGGTTGCGCCAGGTCATCCCCCTCCTTTACCCGACTGAGTGGAAGGCCCGTGAGACCGCCGAGGGTCGGAGACCGAGGGTCGTGGCGGGTCACGGACCGGGAGGGGCTGGTTTCGTGGCGGTGAACTTACGGATCGGCACCGAGCCTGTGAAGGTCCGGGGCCGAGCCGGCTTGACTTTTTTACCCTACCTCACAAGTAACAACCTGTAATGTAAGTATTTTCTACCTTTTTCTTCTTAACCCCAATCAATCATCCTTTTAACCCCAATCAATCAAACAAGCGAAAAAGCACCCAAAGTAAGGGAGATAGCAAGTTGTGTTAGGAATTGTTGCTGGATTTAGCGACAACTAATTTAATGAATAATCAAATAAATAGATCAAAATAAGCACACAATATTTGTTCCGATTTGACTACCTATATTTTATTTGGGTGAAAAATAAGAAAAATATTATACAACTATAGAAGATATAAGAGATACAACACTCTCACCAAGAATATATCTATCTCTCAAGTCTTACTAGAAGATAATATGTTATTTACAAAGGAAAACTCTCTCTATTGCTCTTTACAATGAGGTATTCTTTCTTGCCTTTCAAAGGAGGCCTATACAATAATATATAGAGATCTAGAGATACCCTAAATTTAGTCTTGATCCAATAACCATCCGATATATTATGAAGAAGAAGATACATAATATGAACCATATGATCTAACTTGCAATAGAAGATGAGCTCAAACAGATTACCCAGACCCGAACCCAAACCGAATCTTTAGCCGCAGTTGGTCGACTGCCAAAGTGGCATTTGACTGCAATTGATCAATCCCCAAACTAGAGAACATGGGCAGCGACTGCCTTGCTACTGTAGCTACTAGCCGGTGCTTTCTTCTTCTCTCCATCGATGCTTCAACCTTTTCTCTCTTCATCGCATTCTCTTCACATTGAACTCAAGTATTCAAGACATAAACCCAAAATTTTTTACCTTGGATTACATAATCATGATATCAACACTATGCGATTAAACTCTTCTAAACTCTTTCATTCTCCACCTGTAAACGAACGCGTTCAGTGGTTTTTCAGCTAGTTGAATCTATCTACCAATTTTTTCTCCAATCAGTATGCCCCCTCAAGGGCACACTCCATTAAGCGTTAGCCTGGAGGTGCCCTCCGCATGAACTATACTTACCCCGAGGCACTCTCCACCTCTCGAAGATATTTGAATGTCGTGGTTTTCCTTCAATGATTCTAGTGGTGGCATACTAGATAAAGTTTTAGGAACACTCGGCTTAGAAACACTTTGTAACACCCCGTAGTTTTCAAAAGTGTATAAAAATATATGTAAATATATATGTTGAAAGTATAAAGTATGTTGGATGTTGAAATTTAGCCATGATGGCAATATTGTAAAAATGAATTGAAATTTAGTAGTGAAATGGTGGGGGCCACAAGTTGAAAGCACAGCATGACTTCGACAATGTAACAAAGCAACATATGCTTTGTTGACCTTGGTCAAAAGCCTATGTGACGTGGCTTTCAAGTTGGGGGCCCACCTGCTGAAGCTTCCGCTAGACACTTCAACGGAAGAGTGAAAGAGCATATGGGGTGTGATTATTATCCCACATCGGTAACTAAAATAGTAATAATATAATATAAATAACATAGCCTATAATCAAGAGTTACCAATCCGGTTAATCACTTTTTGAGAGGCAGCCTGTGGTGGGTAGTTGTACTATATAGTATCTAATTTGTTTTATAAATTGTATAAATTGTCTGAGCTAGGGGTAGGGGCGTTACACACTTGGCCAAAATTTTTCGTTTCCACAAAGCTTGTAGATGTAGTGCTGCACCTCTTTCCCTTAATCACCTTACAATGACCTTCTCAAACTGATAGAACTCCACATTGAGCTGTATATCTGCAACCTTGTGCTTCAAGAGTTCCTAAGGGTAAAGAGTTCTGTTTCAACAAAATAATATGCATAACTTTCTCTAGTGTGTACCCTTTTTCATCTAGTGCCTCCAACTCGACTGTTCTCTCACCCAATACTTCTGTAATACCTTAAACTTTTATTTTAATGAAAATATTGATTTTCACGTGTTGTGCACATGCAAATTTCATGTGTATATTTATTTATTTATTTTTATATATAAAGTTTCATTTTATAGTATGAACAATTATTTTCTTCTTTTATTTTTCTAAAAGCCTATTTTATAAAGCCTAAAACACTATTTTTTTAATTTGCGTCCAATTTAATAAACTATTATTTTATTATTTTATTATTTGGCCCACAAGCCTAAACCCACTATTTGTGAAGCCCACAAATTTAATTAATCATTTAAATGGTCACACTTGTCATGTAGACACAAAATGTGAACAATTTGATTAATTAAAATTGTACAAACTTCAAATAGGGGTACTAGGGGGCACGTGCATGCACGTAGTGTGCAATGCACACTATTTTGAGGCCAGATTGTGCATGGAGGAATGGGAGAGTGGGTGTGTGTGCATGGGTAGTTTATTTGAGTGTGGGTGGTTGCTACAACTTCCCTTCCTATCCTAGCCATCCATCCTATAACTATCCAATGAATCCTAGCCCTCCAATTTATCCTAGAATTAGTATAAATTCCCCCTATTTATTTGTTTTCTACATTAAGAAACTATTGAAAGAAGAAATTATATAGGAGATATATATTAGTGTGAGTGTGAGTGTGTGTGTGTACCATTGGAGGCCGGCCATTCATTCCCCCACACTTGGAGCTCTCGGTTTTGGCAAGGAAGCAAGGAGAAGGAGTTTTTGCATCGCAATCTAGGAGGAGAATGCACTCTCTCGCATTATAGGGGACTCTAGGAGCTTTTAGTTGGCTTTTTCTTCAAAGAGATGGATGTTTCTCATGACTTCTGAAGTAGAAATCATGCTAGGAATGAAATTGAATTGTTATTATAGAGCAACTAGTTGAAATGAAATGCATGTTTGCCTAATTAGAGAAGAATTGATAAACTATTAGATGTGTGTTAATTTGGTTGCTAGATTTATTAATTATGAGTAAAAGTGAATGTTCTCATTGTTTCTAATGTTAGTATGCATGCTAAGTATGTTCTAAATGCAAACTATGTGGATTAACTAGTAAAAAGATTAGAACTATGTTTGTTGATTAAAGTATTAAAGTAGAATGTTATTATGCTGGAGATGAATTGATGGAATAATTTACTATGAGATGATTGTTAATTGTTGTAGTAGAAGTTTCCATTGTTATATGTGCCATATGAGTATTAGAATAAAAGAAAAGATTGTATTTTTGCAAACAAATGATTGAATGCATTATGTGTAAATTAGTGGATAACAATATGAGTTTTATTCATTAAGAAAGATGAATTTTTTGTGTTCTAAAAACATCGTGAGAAAGAAAACATTTTTGTAGTGATTTTTGTGGGAATCTATCTTTAATTATGAAGAATTATGCTTTAGTTCTCGAATGTCGAAATTATAATCATGGAATACAAACTAAGACTAAAATGCATGTTTTAAAGAGTTAAAATACTCATAAAAATACTGAGTTGCTGTAATTTTATGTGTGCTATAATCCGGAAAGTTATGTTTCAACAAGAGAAGAAAAAGAACTAAACAAAACATTTTTTTTGAGAAATTGAAAAACCCAGTAGCTTAGTCGACTGATCACGTCGAAACAGTCGACTGGACTGAGAAAATGAAAAATATATAGTTCGAATCTTTTACAGAACAGTCGACCGACTTTTGTAACAGTCGACTGCCCTGATCGTTTTTTTTTTAGTTTAAAGATCATCGCAGAACAGCCGACTGGTCATATGTGACAGTCGACTTCTATGATTACTTTATTTTCGAGCTTTAAAACCTCGCAGAACAGCCGACTGGCCATGATTAACAGTCGCCTGCCCTGAAGTTTCAAATAATATCTATATTTTGTGAGAAAATCTCTATTACCTGTGGCCTTGTATAAGTGAGACCGTTTTTACAAGAAGGAACTTATTTTAATTATTAACTTAAATTGTTTTCTTTTGAAGTTCGAATGGATTGTTTTAGCAGTTTAAAATGAGATTTTGGTAATGAGAAATTTGAAAAGTGTGAAGTGTGAACTAAGTGAAATTGTGAACTGTGGAATTAACATGGATTAAAATAGAATTATGTGGGTTATAAACTAGCGATTGTGGCATGTTGCATTTTTATTGTTATGTATGATATTTTACTTGAGAAATTGAAATTAGTTGACATGATGAGTTAGGAAGAGTACCATGAATATGAATACATAAATGTTATGAATATGAAATGTGAATTGTGATTAATCATTAAAAGATCTTATGAGTATGAAAAGCTCGATATTGTAATTATGAGTTGAAATTGAGAATTAGGGTATAGCCAAGCCTTATATCGGCAATGAAAGAATTATGAAATGATATTTGAAATGAGAAGACCAAGGTTGGGTCATGTGAATTAAATGAATAAGACCGGTATAGTGGGAGTGCTACATTCTAAGAGTTGATTTTATTCGTGATTCAATTAAACTAAGGATTAGATGCATAGTGAAGATGTGATGAAAGTAACAGAAAATTATTGAGTATGAGGACCATTGGATTGGCGGCATGAGAGTATTCACATGATGTCCCATGATGCGTCATGATAGGGCGTGGATACTGCTCCAGAGTACCATCCCAGCGGCGATGCTCGTGGGGTGTTTGACGACTGCGGGTGGTGTCATGTCTATGGTAGGAGCTGAATTACCACAGGATGCCTGCATGATGAGTTATGTGTCAGTGCGTTGGGATTCCCTCTAGGGTGTCTAGATATGAGTTCGTAGGTCAGAAAACATCTAGGATACTTACCGTAGTTACAGTAGTAGATTAAGTCATGGCGAGGGATTGAACCCTACAAGATGAAAAACGGTTAAGGGCTTGCCCTCGAACCTATATAGTATGGGCTGCATAGACTCTGAATAAGTGCGCATTAGTGTCATATAATAGAAATAATTGCATTAAGGACTAAGTGCACATTCATAAAACGACATCAATAGGATAGTCCCTTTAGCTTTGTTTGTGAACAAGTTTGTGGATTGCTAAGTCATGAGAATCGTTATACTGTTTTCGGCATAGAGAGGATGGTCGTGTATAATATTTCGTCAGTTGAATGAACTGACGCGCCCACAGTTTTATATGCAGGGTAAATATGCTTGACAAATTGAAGTATACATGCTGCGCAAGATTGATTTAAATATTGTTTCATGTAAATTATTGTAAAATTGCTTCCGCTGTGACAATGTACAAGTGTAATGTAACTCTGATAAAAGAAAAGTTTTTATTTCCTTGTAAAATTGTACGAAAGAAGTGTAAAGATCCTGTGGAACTTCGAATTCAGTTGTATTTTGGAATTCAGGGTGTTACAACTTCACAAATTTCATAAACCACCATTTTCACACAATGATCTCCTGTGAACTTGTAAGTAGAAAGCATCTCCCTCTTGGAGCATATATGAGAAGAACTACCTGAATCAAGAAATCAGCATGAATACACATCTATATAACTTGAGACAATAGTACAATCTAAGTAATCACCTGATTCAATAACATTAGTAATGTTGGTGCTCTTCTGATTCAACAAATTGCGATAATTTCTCTAGTAATGCACAATCCCTCTGCAGTGGTGGCAACAGATCATACTTTTACATCCTCGTTTCCTTCCACTCAAAGTACAATTCACCCCGACGCAACTCGTAGAAGTAGACGCTAATCTTTAAGTCTCCCTCCTAAGTCCATCCTCCTCCAAGCCCCCAATCACCTCTGCTACTGAAAACTTCTCCTTGGTAGACTCCTTGTCTAGCATGATGTTTATCAAATGGTCGTATGGATTTGGCAGTGAATTTTATCAAGTTGTAAGCTTTAAGATCATCTGAGTTCATCATCTTCAATTTAGATTACTCCGAATTGGATTCCCTTATATGATCTTGAATAGAGTTATCTTCCTTTATTGAGTAACTGAACAAATTTCTCTTCCAGTACATTAGTTCTTGTAATGGTGATTCTATGTAGTCAGTTATGAGTTGGCCACAGACTCGCTGTAGTTCTACATCTGACTTTGTTCGCCAAAAATAATCCAATTAAACCCAAGGCTTTTGAATAAATCTTCAACCAATTATTCTACTTTATGCCGGGTAACCTCCCCTGCTTAATCTTCGTGAACCTCTGATATGTTATCTTCTCCAAGGAAATTCAGGCAACTCTTGAACTACAGAAATTTACGACTTGAAGCTTTGATACATATTGTTAGGATTTCCTGCTGAGTTTCTGCGACACAATCTCTACGAACAACCACCAAGCAAAATAATAGATCATACCAAACACACCAAAGCACAATTTTATCCCGGTTGGAGCGAACCTTAATCCGAGAGAGAAATAACCAAGTTGATAATCAATTTGAGAAGTTGCAAGAGTTACAACACTCTCACATAGAACATATTTATCTCTCAAGCCTCACTAGTAGATAATCTGCCGTTTACATTGGAAAAATCTCTATATTGCTCTTACAATGAGGTACTCTCTCTTGCCTCGCCCTTAAAATGATGTATTCTCTCTTGCTACTCAAAGGAGGTCAATACAATAATATATAGAGATCTAGAGAAACCCTTAGTTTAGTCATGATACAATAGCCATCTGATATATTATGAAGAAGAAGCTACACGATAGGAACCGTACGATCTAACTTGCAGTAGAAGATGGATTCAAATAGATCACCCATACCCGAACCCAAATTGCCTCTTCAGCTGTCGTCGATCGATTGCCCAAAGTGGTAGTCGATTGCAATTGGTCAATCCCCAAACCAGAGAGCATGGGCAGTCAACTGCCAAATTTGAACTCGACTGCATTGTTGTTGTAGCTACTAGTTGTTGCTTTCTTTTTCTCTCCATAGATGCTTCGACCTCTTCTCGCTTCATCGCCTTCTCTTCACATTGAACTCCAGTACGCATGACAAGTCAGCATAGAGTAAGAGTGAGAGAAAAAAAGAGGGATTGATGGGTCATCCGTTACTGAGTTAAGGTTTGGATTCTTATGGAGAGTAAATCCATATGTTAGAAGATAAGATCCAATAGTTTAGGAGATAAAATGACTTATTTAAATTATTTATCCAATCATCTATTAAATTCATCATTATTATGTTTTGGGTTTCTGATCACTTGTGTTTCAGATTTTGGCCCGCACTGGGTTCCAGGCATTGACCCATATGGGGTTATAACCCAAATGACCGTCCAACTTGACAGTTTTACCCCTCTATATCATGATACTTGTCATTGATATACATGTGTGAGATTTTATCCTTATCATAATGCCTTACTTCGAAAATTTCCATGAAATGAACTGTCTGGAGTATTTAGACACTTACTTGTGGAAAGTCGCCATTATTGTGTTGAACCTCATCGTTTGGAATTGTTCTAAAAAACACTCCTGAATTTTAAAGATACCATTTAAATATATATATTTTTCTTCTGAATTTAAATTACTTCATGATTTTTTTTCAATTTTTCTTAAAAATAAATCATTTTTTAATAGTTTTCTAGAGTTTTCCTAGTTTAAAAAAAAACCAGTTTTAATGAATTTCCAATGTTTTACCTTTGTGATGATAAGATCCTGGTGCGGATTATGATGGGATCAAAAGGTTTCTACAGGCTAGACCCACTTTACTTAAGTTTTGATATGCACTTGGCGCCGCTTTTCTTAAGTTTTGATCATCAACCATAAGCATAAACTGTGTGTGCAATCAAACGACTCCTCTTCACTGGACCCCAACTGGCTAGCCTTTTTATAAGGTTCTGTTTCAACAAACGAATATGCATGACTTTCTCTAGTGTGTACCCATTTTCATCTAATACCTCCAACTCGATTGTTTCCTCACCCACTACTTCACAAATCTCACAAACCATCGTTTTTACAAAACGATCTTATCACATCCAGCTTCCCAAAATACGGGAATACGAGTCTGTGACGAAGGCCCAGCGAATAATTTTAACATCATCCATAAGCTGTACCAGTTTTAATTCAACAACATGAAAAGAAATAATCACAACCACGTAGAAAAACATTATCACATAAACAAATACTGAGATAAAACATGCAGTAGTCCAACATAATAACCAATAACTGGAAATAAGCAACAATTACGGGTCAACAAAGCCCGGGATACAAAGTTCAACAAAAGTAACAATGCGATATGAAAATAACATGGAAGAAACAATTTATTTCAAAGCATATCCTGCTCCAATCCTAAAAGAATTGCTCATCGATGCCTTCTGGCAATTCTCCTTATGCACCTGTGGTTGGATCAACTAGAGTGGGAAAAAATGTCCGTTAGAGCAAGTACGGACAACAAGTAGTGAAAAGCAAAGAGTAAAGGAATATGGTACATCAAGGAATATGAAGCAAGATCAAAATCAAAAGCAATAACATGGACTGATAAACAATGGTCATGATCAAGTGTACAAGTGTCAACTTTGATTTATTATCATTATGTTATCCTATCTAATGCATATACTACTGTGTCCCATACCACAGGTTCGGTGCATGCAAAACAATGTTCGTTTTAGACATGGTGGTGGGATCTACAGAGCATGTACTCGGTGTAACAAGATAACAAGATAAAATCATAAAAAGATAACATGATAACATGATAACAAGGTCACATGTATTTATCCACCTTCCATGTCAACAATTCATGTAAACAAGAAGGGCCCTACCGAGTAGAGTTTCTGAGATTATCCACTACTAAGTCAACTCTTATTACCCCGGCTTATTTAATATTTTATTATGTCATTCATGATCATGCAAGTGTGTATAAGAGTATCAAGGCGATGATAAGGATGCATCAAAATGATGCGATGCATGATAATATACATGTAATTGTGAATCTGAAAAGAGCAGACACAGCAGTACTAAAACAGCAATAACTCCCAAACTATAATTCGGAATTCGATTCCGTCAAAATGGCTGTAAACTAGACATATAGGGCTACAATTTATATTCAGTAAGTTTCAATTGGTTCTGACTATAGGTAGGTCGATTACTCTAATCTTTATAGCTTAAGGGTTCTGGCAGCAACTTATAATCAAAACTCTACGTGTGAAATCAAGATGTAAAATCACTATAAAAATCTACAAAAATTAGAAAATGAATCCTAAGCATGTTTAATAAGTTTCTGGAGAGTTTCATGTTATTACACTACTGTTATCATGGTGTTTCAACTGAAAGTTGTGTCGGTGTTTCACTAAATTGCAATTCTGAAAATACAGACCAGCAGTGACTAAAACTATAATATCTCACAGGTCACAGATCGGAATCTAGATCCTTAAGATTTTCTGGAAAGTAGATTCATTAGGATATAATTTCTTTTATATAGTTTTGGTTGATTCTTATTTTAACAGGGTCGAAACCTCAGTACAAAACAGGGCAGGCAACAAGAAATATAAAAAGTCATCATGTACATTCATAACGAACAATCTACTTATTCTTGGATCATGAAATGCATTAACATTATATACAACAAGTTAAGATAAATTTTTACAGTGTACAAAGCCAAGTTATCAAGTCACGATTCAAGTCTCAATAACACAATCGATCAACATGCATTGAATCACTATATTTTCTATATACAAGTTTCTAAACAATTTATTCATGTCGTGTGTGCATGTAAGCTTGGATTTGAATCAATGGATGTTGGCACGAAGTCAAGGATACTTCGGGTTAGCTCGTGTAAACTCTCGATATCCCTAACGGAAGGTACATAATGCAATATTACGATAATCAAAAGAGAACTACTTGCGGAGATCAATAATCTTGAACTAGAAAAATCAAACAAGTTCAAGTGGACTTGCCTTTAGATGACGATTAGATCCGAATGTGCAAATAATAATGGGATCGGAATCCCGGTGACACCGCGACGATCAACGATCATGATGATCACCATCGAGCACAAATCTTAATGGGATCAAGATCGGATGATTGGATGGCTGAGATTGAAGATCAAGATCAAGATGATGATCACGATCACGATGATCAAAAGAGATTCGACGGTCGAGATCAAGATCTTGATGATGATGATGATGGTGATGATGATCAATGCAAATCCAATGACTAAGATCAACGGATCAAGAAGTGATCACGATCGTGATGATCAACGATCGGATGGCCTAGATTGAACTTGATGCACTGTTGGCTGATGATGAGCAGCACTGGGGGATGGTGGTCGATGGTGCACAGGGGTAGTGACAGTAAGGGCAGCGCAAGGCAGGCGGCGGCTAGATGGCGACGGTGGAGCTGGTCGACAAGGCTGAGAGGAGGGTGAAGGACCTCGAGGATGCTCTGCTTTTGGAAATGAAATAGGGGGGATAGTGACGAGGCTCCGATGGTGACAGTGGAAGGGGAAGAGGGCGACGGCAATGCATAGGGCATCGACGAGCGGCGAGGAGTCAGGGAGGTGCAGTCGATGGCTCGATGGCGCTCAGGGAAGAAGGGGCAGCAATGGCGAGACTCCGATGGGTTACGGAGGTTGAAGATGAGGGGATGGAGATGGCAGGGGCTCGACTGATGGCGGAGGCAGTCATCGAGGGGTTCTGGGGTGGCTTGAGCTATGGCAGTTGATGGAGTCAACGGGAGGGCGAAGGATGGGATGAGGAAGAGGAGCTTCGAGGTTCGGTGGTCGACTGGAGGTGGCGACTGCGATAACGATGGGGCGCGAGGAAGATAACTGCGATGGAGTTTGGGGAGTGTGAGGTGCAGATGGGCGAGGCAATGGCGAGAGGGATGGGTTTCGAGGTCGGGGTGAGCGGCGGAACGAGGAAGACAATGGAGAAGGGGGGTTCTCTATTTCGTTTGGGTAAACAGAGAAGAGAGGGAAGGAGACGGGGAGAGAGAGTGAATAGGGGAAATTTTATATAAAATAATAATATAAAATAAATATAATAATGGGAGTGAATTGTGGGTAGTTAGAAGATACGTGGGATTGTGGGGGAGAAGATCTGGTTTAGTTGTTAGGGAGAATTTGGGTTGGGTGTTGGGTATTAAAAGGGGATCCAATAAGATGCGGGTTTGGGTTTGGGTTAAAATTTAATAGGAGATGGGCTAAACTTTGGGCTCAGGTTACTAATAAATAATGCAAATCAAATGAATATAAAATTGGGCTTTAGATGAGATGCTTCGATATAAATAATTAGATAATATAATATAGATCAAAACTAATGAGTTTTAACAATAATAATAATAATAATAATAATAATAATAATACATACATACATACATACATACATACATACATGACATAATTGATTCAACACATTCATGAAAATAATTCAATAATAATAATAATAATAATAATAATAATAATAATAATAATAACATTATACAACAAAATAAGTATTTGACTTATCAACTTTATATTAAAATAATCGGGACAGAGATATATATAGTCGATCAATTATAAATAGAAAATACATCGTTACTCAAAGTAAATATAATTGTAGATTATAAAACTCTTAGTAAAAGATCCGAAACCAGTTTAGCAAAAAATGAATTTATAAATAATCAAAATACCGAAAATATTCAGGAAATACGTATTTACGGGAACGGGGGTTACAGATCTCCTATAAAGTAAGTAGAAAACATCTCTCTCTCAGAGCATATATGAGAAAAACTACCCAAATCAAGAAATCAGCATGAATACACATCTATAGAACTTGAGACAAGGGTACAATCTAAGTTATCATCTGACTCATCGACAATAGCAATGTTGGTGCTCTTCTGATTCAACAATTTGCGACAATTCCTCTTGTAATGCCCAATCCTTCTGCAATGGTGGCAATGGATCATACCCTTACGTGCACTTTCCTTTCCACTCGAAGTACAATTCACCCTGATGCAACTCGTAGAAGTAGATACTGATCTCTGAGTCTTACTCAAAGTTCATCCTCCTTCAAGCCCTTGATCACCTCTGCTACCAAAAACGTCCCCTTGGTAGACTCCCCATCTGGCATGATGGTTATCAAATGATCATATGGTTCTGGTACTGATTTATCAAGTTGAAAGCTTTAAGATCATCTGTGTTCATCGTCTTCAATTCAGATAACTCCGAATTGGATTCACATATATGATCTTGAAGATCGGTACATTCCTTTGTTGAGTAATTAAACAAGTTTCTCTTCCAGTACATCAGTTCTTGTAATGGTGATTCTGCATTGTCAGTTATGAGTCTTGCCCACAGACTCGCTGCAGTTCTACACCTGACTTTGTTTGCTAAAAATATCCCAGTTAAACCCAAGGCTTTTTGAATAAATCTTCAACCGATTCTTCTACTTTTTTTCGGGTAGTCTCCACTACTTGATCTTCGTGAACCTCTGATATGTCATCTTCTCCAAGGAAACTCAGGCAACTCCTGAACTACAGAAATTTACGACTTGAAGCTCTGATACAAATTGTTAGGATTTCCTGCTGAGTTTGTATGACACGATCACTACGAACAACTACCAAGCAAAATAATATATCAAACTAAACACACTAGAGCAAAATTTTGTCCCGGTTGGAGCGAACCTTAATTTGGGGAAGAAATAACCAAGATGATATTCAACTTGAGAAGTTATAAGAGTTAAAACACTCTCACCAAAACCTATTTATCTCTCAAGCTTCACTGGTAGATAATCTGCCGTTTATAATGGCGAACTCCCTCTATTGCTCTTTATAATGAGGTACTCTCTCTTGCTTCTCAAAGGAGACCAATACAATAATATATAGAGATCTAGAGATACCCTAAGTTTAGTCTTGATACAATAATCATCCAATATATTATGACAAAGAAGCAACATGATAGGAACCGTGCTATCTAACTTACAGTAGAAGATGGGCTCAAACAGATCACCCATACCCGAACCCAAACAGCCTCTTTAGCCATTGTCGAGCAGGCAGTCGATTGCAATTAATCAATCTCCAAACTAGAGAGCATGGGCAGTCGACTGCCAAAGTTGCACTCGACTACATTATTGTTGTAGCTACTGGCTGTTACTTTCTTCTTCTCTCCATCGATGCTTCGACATCTTCTCGCTTCATTGCCTTCTCTTCACATCGAACTCAAGTACGCAAGACATAAACCCAACAAAGACAAAACACCGGAGTTGGTTCCAGAGTTTGAACCTCTGATGCTCAATTTAGCATAGAGTATGACCGAGAGAAAAAGAGAGTGTAACGCCCCGAGCCCCGCTCAGCTGCACACACGACTACGCGTGCACGCACGCGAAAAATCAATTCCTAACAACTGCCCACCACAGGCTTGCCTCATAAAAGGTGTCATGACTTGTAGGTACCTAATGATCATTGGCAACTATTATATACACACACAATCCTAACTCATCTTCCATGCGGGATTAAGTCACCACCACCTACCATGAACACCATGGCCCTATAGTAATTAATTCATTCTTTCTATAGGTCTCCAACCACAAACTACCACAACTATAGGCCACATATGTATATACATACCATATATATACGTACTCCTCAAGTACGGAGTATTACATACACCCCACCTTGAGATCTCAACGTCCTCACTAAGCTCAAAACACGCAAGCTGATACAGGATCGCCTTTCTAGCCGATGTGGAGTGGAGTACCCTGCTAGCGTACTGCCACTGTTCTTTCTACCAGCATCATGTCCTCTGCTAGGCATACACCTCACCCACTCTTACCCACAATCGGTGTCGAAAGTCGGCTCTGATATCATTTGTAACGCCCTAAGCCTGCGCACACTGCTACGCGTGCGCGCACGTGCGAACAAAACAAATCCTAACAACTATTCACCATAGACATGCATCACAAAAGGTGCTATAGCTGGTAGGTACCTCTTGATCATAGGCTAATCTATTATAACCACTCTTTTTCTCACCTCATAACCGATGTGGGATATAATCCCACCTTCCCAACACTCCACAACACTCCACCACCTCATCACGTGAAGAGCAGGCATGCATGCATCTTTCACCACACAACAAAGCCACCCGGGCCTTAATCCAACCATGCTGCCAATTAATTCTTGATTTGGTCCATGTAAATATTTATTATATGAGGCTTAGGCATTTAATGAAAGGAATGAAAGATGAAGAAGTGGGCTGCAAGTGGGGTGATGTGGCTCTTGGCTTGGAAATGTCCAACATCGGAATTGAGTGAGAAAGAGAGTGAGTTATATTGAAATTGCCAAGGATCAAAGGTACCTAACGGTCCGGACACCTTTTTTGAGGCACGCCTGTGGTGTGCAGTTGTTAGGATTTTATTTGTTCGCGTATTGCGTGTACGTGTAGCCACCTTTGTAACGCCCCGAGCCCCGCCTAAATAAATTCTAACAACTGCCCACCACAGGCTGTCTCTCAAAAGGTGTCATGACTAGTTGATGCTTCTTGATCATAGGTTTCCTAATCTATACACACACAATCATAACTAACCTTCCATTTGGGACTAAGTCACCACCACCTACCATGAACACCATGGTCCCATTGTAATTAATTCATTCTTTCTATAGGCTCCACACACACACTACCAAATCTATAGGCCCATCTAACCATAAATTAATTACTAAGCCCACCATGAAGCCCACCATGAAGGCTCATCTCATACTGGGTATTACATACACCCCACCTTAAGAACTCAGCGTCCTCGCTGAGCCCGGGACACACAAGTTGATACAGGATCGTCTTTCTAGTCGATGTGGAGTGGAGTACCCTGCTAGCGTACTGCCTCTGGTCTCTCTACCAGTGTACTATCCTCAGCCAGGTATACATCTCACCACTCTTACCCACTATCGGTGTCGAAAGTCGGCTTTGATACCATTTATAATGTCCCGAGCCCCACCCAAACAAATTCTAATAACTGCCCACCACAGGATGCCTCTCAAAAGGTGTTATGACTAGTTGGTGCCTCTTGATCATAGGCTTCCTAATATATACACATACAATCCTAACTGACCTTCCATGTAGGCTAAGTCACCACCACCTACCATGAACACCATGGCCCCATAGTAATTAATTCTTTCTTTCTATGGGCTCTATACACACACTACCAAATCTATCGGCCCATCATGAATTAATTACTAAGCCCACCATGAAGCCCATCATGAAGCCTCATCTCATACGGGGTATTACATAATACTTCATATATTCATACAACAAGATCACTCATTTCCTTCCTCCTAGTGATCCCTACGAGTTGAACCCTCTGCTACAGTTAGTTGCTCAAGATGGGTTTGTAGCTGAGCAATCTGTGACTGCATTTGTTCATATTTGCGCTCTAGTCGTGCCAATTTAACTGGATAACTGTGCTTCATAAGTACAAGCTTAATAACAGTCTTCTTTTTAAACTTCTTCAGTGGTGCCACCTTCCTATTTGTGGCCATCAGGGCAAGTCCACAAGACTCAATTCGGTCCTCCAACTGATCGTGACTCCACTTATAGACTGCGAATTCTCAGAATAGCTAGCTTATAACACGCTCCACGACTGTAGGCTGTGGTGGTGGAGGTGGAGGGGACTGAGTATTTGTAGAATTATGTCCTATACTTGTAGATACTAAAACTCTCCCTGCTGCTCCTATTCCGTTCGCCCACCCATTATGAACGTCCTCAATCGCCATCTGTCAAGAGAAAATACGGTAATTAGTTCAGATATAGAAAATTATAAAACATAAGTTCAAAAGATCAACAATATGAATTATAATCATCTACTAAATGGCCAAACCCGACTCTCCTAGTGGCATCCAAGTCTAATTTCCTGTTGTGTTGGACTGTAGTTTGAAGGTTGCTCTGATACCAACCACTGTGGTGCCCCGAATCCCTCTACTGGAGATTCGAGACAAACCATAATCTTTCTTTCAAACAATCACATAACACACAAAAATACATGAAAATTTTAAACTTTTTATTCCATAAAAATGTTACAAGGTTCAAGTGTTACAATACTTCCAATGGTGACAATCAGAGTTTACAAATAACAAAATAATGTGCACTTGAAACTTCACTTGGACGCTGCTCTGGCTTGAGCTCTCCTGTTCTTGCGGATCGGCATCCACTATCTAATAGAGTGGCACGTCAGTACATATACTGATGTAATTCTGATAAAAGCAGCGATCTCCAACTTACAATTAGAATTGATGCAACATGAGAGTGTATCTAAGTTCTAGTGTCTGTGTATGTCATGACCTAGTAATCTAATGCATAGGTTAGTAATGTACTTACTCTAATGCAAGCGAGACTTGGAAACTCATGCATCCCATATTACATATGTGCCAAATCAAGTCGTTGTCTCCAAGTTCAGGGTTTTGAAACATCGTCATGCATCATACTCTTGTACTCATCCTGTTCTTGACAGATACAATGTGGTTAATAAGGTAGCAGATTTACGATCTATACCCGTTACTACAGTCACATAGTGGTGTCCTCGTTTATCACTATTGCTTGGCAACCGGACCTCACTCAAAAGCCACGAAGAGCTACAAGTTACCCGCACTATACCAAGTGACGTCAAGACCTATAAGACAGCAGTCTATGGTCCGCTTTTGTCCACCAACATAGAACATGACGGAGTTGTAGGGTCCACTCTCTGGTTCCGACAGGAAATCCCATCCCGTTCTTACCATAAAACTTTAGGAATTAACAGATCGAGATAAGATACTTGCGCTCCCAACTCGTGAGAAGGCACCACACGTATCCCTACGACAGGGGAATACAACACCCGACTAAAGCCTACTAAAACTAGTGCAGATTACAAGTATTACTACCTAACACTGAACCTACCCTAGGTAATCATAAGGGTACAAGGTTAATAGGGCTCTAACAATATGCTTGACAACTACTTGTTCTACACAGGTTTACCCTGAACCAAAAATCAGTCTTTCAACCCAGGACACTAGCAACACGATTACTTTCGCTCGTCACTTCCCCTATCTTGGATCTTGTCCACATCCTCTGTCATGATCAGCCTCCATTTGCTTCAGATCCAACGGCGTATGAGGAATGACTATTCAATCCTCGAGGCGGAAGATTATAAACTAGATCTAAGGGTTGATAGTCTTAGGGTATCTTACCCTAGGCAATGAGTTAAATAACTCACCACGAGGCCAAACATTCCTACAAGTTTCTATAACTCAAGCAATGATACAACCAAGATTTTTAAGTACGAAAATACTATTAAGTCCCGATATCGAAGGACTTAGAGTCGGGAGAGTTTACCAACTCTCAAAAACATTAACTACCACTTACCAAGTTTTTGTCTAGATTTAGAAAAATCATATCTCATGATCTACTAACAGGAATTGCATAATTTTAGATTTTACAGAAAGCTAAGAATCTCTACTTTACTTCTCTATTTGATCACTTTCTTAGATTCTATACACAAGTGATGGGAAAATATCAAATTTATCAGGCATGCAGAAATTTAACATTACTGAGCATGGTGTATTGTAAATTCTATATCAAATCATACAAAAATCCAATCTTTATAAAATTTGGAATATAGTAACTACACATACACAAGTCCAACATATCCAAAATTGCATCAAAATTCAAATTATACAAGGAGTTGTTGCTATTTGAATATGGTACTAAAATGTTGTTGCTTTCAGGCAGTGTACTATTCCTTCTTTCACAATCTAATTTTTAAAGACCACCAAATGTTTTCTAAAAAATTCTAAAATTTTAGATATAAGTTGCAGATACCTATTAGATGCTACATCAAAAATTTTATCGCAAGATTCTATACCAAAAGGAAGTTATGATTTTTGTAATATGCTTCATCAAACAGAAATCAGAACACTTATGTCTCTGGATACAGTCAGCCATATATTCACTTAAATATATATCAAATAAAATCATACAAATATATAATTTGGCATAGCTTCTTTTAACATAGCCAAGTACCTTCTGAAAATTTTGAATTTAAAATACTTAACCAAAATCATGTTGTAATTTTTTTGAATATAATCATAGTATCACCAAAAACAGCCAGAATTTCCATACTTTGTGTTTCGAAATTTGATTTTATTTAAAATAGTCAACAAACTCAGAAAATTATGAAATAAATTGAGTAATTTGTAAACATATAGAGGATCATGCCATAAAAATTTTAGGTCTATATTCTAAGCTATGACCAAGTTAGAATTTTTCTAATTCTAACATGATTCAAGAACATAACAAGCATGAAATTCAATCCTACAATCATACTAGCATACATTTTATCTTCCTACCATACAAGCATGATATCAATCATACTTCTAACATTCCTACACAAAATAACATGATAAAATCAAGTATTTAGAGTTGTAGAACACCCACCTTATGGTGTGAGATGATTGAAACAAGTTTTGGCTTGTTCCTCCTCTTCTTCCTCCTTGGCCTTCTTCACCCTTGAACACACCTACAAAAGATAGGTAGATGGTAATGGCTAAAACTCTGTAATTTCTCCTGACTCAAATGCTTCTTCTTCCTTCTTGCTTTCTTCTTCTTCTTTTTGTTTTTGTTTTTTTTTTTGTTTTTTGAACTTACTAAAAGATGAATAAGAAAGAAAGAATGAAGCTTTTACTGAAAAATGAGGATAGAGGGATAGGGATTGGGTGGGGGGGGGGGGTTAGGGTTAGGAGGAAGAGCCAAGTGGCATTTGCTTCATGCAAAAATTGACAACACACACCCATAGTTTCATAAAACCATGGGTAGTGTTAAAGGTTTGATTTTAACACTTAGGTAAATTATTTTCACCAAAGTAGAAATTTAATTCTCATGGTAAAATTCAATTATCTCCTCATTTTCCATTAAAAGCTTCATTCTTCCGTTCTACTTCATCTTTTGGTAAGTTCAAAAAAAGAAAAGAAAAAAAAGAAGAAGAAGAAAGCAAGAAGGAAGAAGAAGCATTTGAATAAGGAGAAATTAGAGAGTTTTATCCATTACCATCTACCTCTCTTTTGTAGGTGTGTTCAAGGTTGAAGAAGGCCAAGGAGGAGGAAGAAGAGCCATAAGCCAAAACTTTTTTCAATCATCTCACACCATAGGGTGGGTGTTCTACAACTCTAAATACTTGATTTTACCATGTTATTTTGTGTAGGAATGTTAGAAGTATGATTGATATCATGCTTTTATGGTAGGAAGATAAAATATATGCTTGTATGCTTGTATGCTTGTACGATTGAATTTCATGCTTGTTATGTTCTTAAATCATGTTAGAGTTAGAAAAATTCTAACTTGGTCATAGCTTAGAATATAGACCTAAACTTTTTATGGCATGATCCTCTACATGTGTAGAACTTACTCAATTTATTTCATAATTTTCCGAGTTTGTTTACTATTTTAAATAAAATCAAATTTCAAAACCAAAAGTAAGAAAATTCTGGCTTTTTTTGGGGATACTATGATTATATTCAAAAAAATCACAACATGATATTGGTTAAGTATTTTAAATTGAAATTTTTACAGAAGATATGGCAAAATTTACATTTTTTTTATTTTATTTGATATATTTAAGTGAATATATGGCTGACTGTATCCAAAGACATGAGTGTTCTGATTTCTATTTGATGAAGCATATTACAAAAATCATAACTTCCTTTTAGTATAGAATCTTGTGATAAAATTTTATATGTAGCATCTACTAGGTTTCTAAAACTTATATCTAAAATTTTCGAATTCTTAGACATTTGGTGGTCTTTAAAATTAGATTGTGAATGAATGAATAGTACACTGCTTGAAAGCAGCAACAGTTTAATACCAGATTAAAATAGCCACAACTCCTTTGAATTTTGATGCAATTTTTGGATATGTTGGACTTGTGTATGTTTAGTTATTGTATTCCAAATTTTAAAATGATTGGAGTTCTGGATGATTTAATATAGAATTTACAATACACCATGCTCAGTAATGCTAAATTTCTGCATGCCCGATAAAGTTGAGATTTTTCCATCACTTGTGAATAGAATATGAGAAAGTGACCAAATAAAGAAGTAAAGTAGAGATTCTTAGCGTTCTGTAAAATATAAAATTATGCAATTCCTGTTAGTAAATCATGAGATATGATTTTTCTAAATCTGGACAGAAACTTGTTGCGTGGTAGTTAATGTTTTTGAGAGTAGGTTAACTCTCCCTACTCTAAGTCCTTCGATGTTGGGACTTAATAGTATTTTCATACTTAAAAATCTTGGTTGTGTCATTGCTTGAGTTATAGAAACTTGTAGGAATGTTTGGCCTTGTGGTGAGTTGTTTAACTCATTGTCTAGGGTAAGATAATACCCTACCTTAAGACTATCAACCTTTAGACCTGGTTTATAATCTTCCACCTCGTGGATTGGATAGTCATTCCTTGTGTGCCGTTGAATCTGAAGCCAATGGAGGTTGATCGCGGCAGAGGATGTGGACAAGATCCAAGATAAGGGTAGTGGAGAGCGAAAGTGATCGTGTTACCAGAGTCCTGGGTTGAAAGACTGATTTTGGGTTCAGGGTAAACCTGTGTAGATCAAGTAGTTGTCAAGCATATTGTTAGAGCCCTACCCTTATGATTACCTAGGGTAGGTTCAGTGTTAGGTAGTAATACTTGTAATCTGCACTAGATTTGATAGGCTCTAGTCGGGTGTTGTACTCTCCTGTCGTAGGGATACGTGCGGTGTGTTGACTCTTAGTTTGGTGTGTACAAAACGTGTCTATAAATACTAATAAGTTTAAATTGAGTTGTTCAGATTTTCAGGAGCAAATGATATCCATAAGAGATCCAAGAGAGATTCAAGAATAATCAAAGACGAAAAGTAATAAAGAAGGATTGAGAAATCAAGCAAAAGAAGAAGATATTCAAAAAGAGATGTTGATTGATTAGTGTCCGAGAAAGCTATCGAAGACCAGTTGCTATCATTCTATATTTGTGAGATTTAATCTGTATAAAATTGATTGATTGATTGATTAGTTTTTGGTAAGAATATTGAGTGGATTCGGAATGAACAGCGCGATACCGGTCGACCGTACCTCATAACGGTCGACTACATCGTAGTCGACTGTAACTCACGTTATGAAAGAAGCAGTCGACCCTTCATTTCTTTACTTTACGTTAGAGAGATGAATGGTCGACTGCACCGAGATTGCAGTCGACCGTACTTTGCGCTATTCACATTTTTGGAATGTATCGTTTTTAATTTTGATCGATACACTTTCCAGTCTATTTAATTTGACGAACCCACTGTGTATTCTTCGTCTATTACTTCTGAGAAAAATCTTCTGAACTAATCTTTCAACAATCAATCCAAGTGTGTCTGATAACTATTTTGTATTCTTCAGTCATGATCATTAAAGATCTTGAGCTTTTTCTTTTTCTTCCACTTCGGTGAGATTGATGGGACTTATGTTAGAAGTCCTGTGGGTGTAATAGGTCTCTCGGTCTGAATTCGAGAATCTCTGTACAAGGGTTTTGAGTATAGTGGAACGCTTGTGGCGGAGAATTGCTACAAGTAGGAGGTGTGGACGTAAACCTGGGGGTCGAACCACGTTACATCGCTGCGTCACTTGTGCTATCTGCGTTTGCTCTTCTTAACTCTTTTTATTTACTCTGCACTTTATTTTAGTTTTTCTAATTCCGCACAATCACTCTATTCACCCCCCTAGGGTGATTTACAGTGGTATAAGAGCTAGGTGTTTATCAAAAGCTTAAAAGCTTAAGCAAAAGGTCCAATGGCCGAAATCCCTCCGCCCGAAAACTTATACTCATCGGAGCCATTCGTTTCCAATGGGACAAGTCTTACATGCTCACCATTTTTTGATGAAAAATGCCATGATGTTTGGAAAGTTCGTATGTCTCATTTTCTACAGATGCTTGGAGAAGAAGTATGGAATGTGGGCATCAATAAAACAGATATTCCGGTCAGCGACGGAAAGACAACTTTCACAAAAGCGGTGCTAGCTCTTAAGACAGCAAATTCCAAAATCATGACGGCTCTATATGCAGGGTTGAATAACGAAGAACTAATGCGATACACATACGGGATCTGGAACAATATGCTAAAGCAGCAAGAGGGAACCGCTTTTGAGGTAAAAGCTAAAGTTAATTTATGTTTTTATAAGTTTGATGTGTTTCGTATGTTGGCAGGAGAAAATGTGGATCAAATGCTCGCCCGCTTCGATATCATTGCCCACAAACTTGAGAGCTTAGGTAAGGGGTTGGATAATGACCGAAATGTCAGAAAACTCATAAGCTGTCTCACGCCAGAGTGGAATGTAAAGGCTGCTGCAATAAGAGAGACCCTTGAAGAATATGGATTCGACTACTATACATTCCAAGGGAAGCTGAAGACATACGAGATGGAGATGACGGAAACCAAAAGATACTGACAAAACATCGGGATTGAACCAAAAACCGAAGAGAAAACCATTGCACCGAAGGCAGAAAAATCTCGACCATAAAAAATAGATTCAGGCCGTGAGGAGTCAGACGAGGACATTGCCTTATTGACCAAGCAATTTTGTAAGTACCTCAAACATAAAAAATATGGCAGGTACCAAGGAGAAAGGGAGAAAGATAAAGATGACGTGTGCTATAAGTGCAAGTAGTCTGGACACATCCGTGCAAACTGTCCCGTATCACAAGACGGGAATAGGGACTACTACCGCTCAAATCCAGGTCTGAAAAGGAAAGCACTGTAAGCAACATGGTTAGACTCCGATTCAAGTGAGGGAAAGCAAGGCTATGATGATGTCGGCTTCATGGCTCTTGGGAATGGTGAGGTGCAATCACCATCTCAAGAAGAGGAATCGAAGAACCCACTTATGATGAGCTAGTAGACATGTGTAATGGTTTAAAAGACTATGTTAAGAAACTAAGTCGTGAACTTAGGTAATATAAACAAATTCCAAATAAAACACATGACTTTTGCATTACAAAAAATCAAAAATTGAAAAATAAGAATGCCTTGATCATGAAGAATTTGAGTCATTTAGAAAAGATCATGATGTATTACTAGAGGAAAATGAACTTTTAAACCAACAAATTCGAGAATCCTTAGCAACACATGATGATCACTTAAGAGAAATTCATGAGAAATTTGTTTATATCGCCAAACTCACAGATGATTTAAAAGAATACAAACGAAAATTTGATGAGGTGGTGGAAGGCTGTAATGAAGCTCTTAAACAAAATAGAATTCTTGATGCTACATTAGACACTCTTCGTTGGAATACAAAAGACGATGAGATGACTAGGAAAAGACTTTGTAAAAGAGTAATTGATCTTGAAAAAATTGTAGAAAAATATGAAGGGCCCAGTTACCTTATTACAAAAAATTCAAGATCCTATCATGACAATCGAGGGCTTCGTTACGAAGAGCCAATACACCGTCAAAATTTTAAATCATCATGTCATACACACTTGCACAATCACCAACATAATCACAAACCAACTCAAAACTATGCAAGTGTGCATGACTCAAGACATAGTCGTATCACATGTCATTACTGTTGTAGATTAGGACATATTTCGTATAATTGTTCATTAAAAAGGAACACTAACTTTGTCGGGGTAAGAAAGAATGTTAATGCAGGCTCAAAAACCACTTAGACTCCTACAAAATTCCATGTAGGAGGTCTGATGCTCTCAACTTAGAAGATAGCAGACACCTTGATAGAAGATGCTCGAGAGGCTCAACAAGTTATACTAGCAATCAGCATCTTTATCAAGGAAAATGGAGAAGGATCTTGGTCCTTCAAATAAGTATAGCACCGGGTAAAATCCACACTTGCTTGAACCAATATTAAATGTTAACTATTTCTGAAATACATGAAATGTGTGTACTTTACAATATCCAAACATAAAATCACTATGCAAAAATTGAATGATTGGTCGACCGACCGGTGGACCATACTACTCATTTGTTCTTGATCATTCAAGAATGGACCGGTCGACCGTACAGTCGACCGTCCACCCCTCTATCAAAAATCACCAAATTAAACTCCCTATATCATGTTGTGCGGTCGACCGTATTCGTGAACCGGTCAACCAACCAAGTCGGCTGACTTGCTTGTTCCCCTACTAATATAAATACCGCTTCACCCTAACCTCTTAATCTTACAAAAACCCTATCCTCCAAATACTAACCCATCAAATAAACCTCTCATCTCTCAACATTCTCCTCAAATCTCTACAGTCTTTCTCTTCCTCTGTCTTAATGGCATCCTCCTCACATAAATCAAAAGGCAAGAAAGCCATTGCGTCGAAATCAGTCACTAGAGATGGTATAATCTTTCGAAACTCTCATTGTGCTGATATTTACTTCCCTTCTCTTTATAATGCCCTTGTTGTTGCCAATTGGGTAATTAACCTATCATCCTTGGGGGGTCAATTTTCTGTCATGGTTAGAATCCTTAGAGATTTTGAGTGGGAAAACTATCTTACTACCCCTAGCACCCACTCTGAGTCTCTAACTCATCAATTCTATGCAAACCTTGAGGGACTTCAAGATGATGATCTCACCCTCTCCTCTATAATCCTTGGAAGAAGAGTCAAAATCACTCCCTAATATCTCCGTGGGAGAAACGAATTTCCCGATGGAGAATTTGATGCATACCATCTAGATTTTAAAACCCTTAATTATAAACTTGGTCATGACCAGAATACTGTCAAATCTATGATCGTCCAACCCGAATTCTCTCGTCTTCCTCATCCTGCTCCCACAAGTTTCACTGATACAGCTCGGGTCCTAAATAAAATTGTCATTGCTGATATTTGGCCCAAAAAGAATGATAAAATAGAAATTCGGGTCGATCAATCATTTATTATTTTTCTTATTCTTAGGGAATACAAATTCGATCTTGCTACATTCATCATTCGCATGATGAATTATGCAACTACTACAAATCGTGGTATCCCTTTCTGCTCTCTCATATACAACCTTGCCATTGATTCCCGTATTGATGTTGGGAACTTCTTGCTCTGCAAAAGTCTTATGCCCATCATCCCTCAACAAATGGGTATTGATGTACCATTCAATCAGTGGGCTCGTCGTCGTCAAGCCCAACAACAAGAACGCCAAGCCGAACAAGCACCACAAGCCTCTTCCTCCTCGTGCCGCAAAAAAGCCACTCCCTCTTCATCGTCATTCATGACTCATGAGCAGTTTACTACTCATCAAATGCAAGTGTATGAATACTATGTTAACACGATTGAGTACTTGCAAGGAAAAGAAGATTGGAAAATTCTTTCTCCTCCGAATGATAAGGAAGATGATGAGATGATGACGGCGTTGAAGATGATGGTGGGGATGATGAGGAGTAGATATCTTCTTGTAATTGCTAATTATAATGTATGCCCTTTAATAGTTATGTAACCTACTATAAATTGCTATTCCTCCATATCTAGTTGCTTATCTTGATTATCTGTTTTGGTATTTCGGTCGACCGTGTGGTCGACCGGTCGCTCCCCTGGACTCTTAAACCTGTATCTACACTTCGAAAAACTCTGCTTTCAAAACTCTTTAGTCTTCAGTAGTTGCGGTCGACCGTGCAGTCGACCGGTTCACTCTCTATGATTCGATGTGTGGTCAGCCGGTTTGGTCTCGGGAAACTTTTTTGCTCCACTGGTTTTGCGGTCGACCGGGCGGTTGATCAGCACTTTTTCTGGTTACATGTTGTGATTTTTAAGAACTCTCTGCTAACTATTTTTCTATCCTATCGATTTCTTGAAATTCATTCTTCATATATTCTGCTTATCCATGCTTCGCATCTGTATTGGGAAAATCTCAAATCTATGATACCATGAAGAGCTCTCC
The DNA here is from genome assembly GCA_017893485.1 of Hemerocallis citrina. Taxonomy (NCBI): domain Eukaryota; kingdom Viridiplantae; phylum Streptophyta; class Magnoliopsida; order Asparagales; family Asphodelaceae; genus Hemerocallis; species Hemerocallis citrina. The sequence goes on along the minus strand of CM030364.1, from coordinate 251,551,349 downwards.
CTGTATATCAAAGAGTCTCGCTATCCACGGTATCATGTAAGTAGATTTTCCTCCATTTTTAGAAAAATTATTATCTTTCCAAACTTCATCTCTCTTGTTTTGCTTAACGAAAGTTCTTTTCATTTACCCATGGTTTTAGGGGGAGTATATTATATTTTATTTATACTTGTTTTTTGCCTCCTATTGGTGTGTTACAAAAAAAGGGAGAATACTTATGCATCTTATGCATATTACTTATTACTTATGCATCTAATTTTTATAATCTATGAATTTTAGGGGGAGTATTTACAAATTTCTCTTAAAAGCTATTTACTTATGAAAATCTGTGTACTGAACTCAGGGGGAGTATTTTTATGCCAAATTGTTTAATTTTTACTTTCAATATTCAAATGAATGTTTTGTTCACAACAAAAGGGGGAGATTGTTAACTCTTAGTTTGGTGTGCATAAAACGTGTCTATAAATACTAATAAGTTTAAATTGAGTTGTTCAGATTTTCAGGATCAAATAATATCCATAAGAGATCCAAGAGAGATTCAAGAATATTCAAAGAAAGAAAGTAATAAAGAAAGATTGAGAAATCAAGCAAAAGAAGAAGATATTCAAAAAGAGCAGTTGATTGATTAGTGACCAAAAAAGCTATCAAAGACCAGTTGCTATCATTTTATATTTGTGAGATTTAATCTGTATAAAATTGATTGATTGATTGATTGATTAGTTTTTGGTAAGAATATAGAGTGGATTCGGAATGAATAGCGCAATACCGGTTGACCGCACCTCATGACGGTCAACCGCATCGCAGTCGACTGCAACTCACGTTACGAAAGAAGTAGTCGACCCTTCATCTCTCTACTTTACGTCAAAGAGATGAACGGTCAACTGCACCGAGATTGCGGTCAACCGTACTTTGCATTGTTCACATTTTTGGAATGTATCATTTCTAATTTTGATCGATACACTTTCCAGTCTATTTAATTTGACGAACCCACTGTGTATTCTTCACCTATTACTTTTGAGAAAAATCTTCTAAACTAATCTTTCAACAATCAATCCGAGTGTGTGTGATAACTATTTTGTATTCTTCAGTTAGGATCATTAAAGATCTTGAGCTTTTTCTTTTTCTTCCACTTCGGTGAAATTGACGGAACTTGTGTTAGAAGTCCTGTGGGTTTAATAGGTCTCTCGGCCTGAATCCGAGAATCTCTGTACAAGGATTTTGAGTATAGTGGAATGCTTGTGGTGGAGAATTGCTACAAGTAGGAGGTGTGGACGTAGACCTGGGGGTCGAACCAAGTTACATAACTGTGTCACTTGTGCTATCTGTGTTTGCTCTTCTTAACTCTTTTTACTTACTCTGCACTTTATTTTAGTTTTTTTAATTCCGCACAATCACTCTATTCACCCTCCCAAGGTGATTTACGCGGTGCCTTCTCACGATTTCAGAGCACGGGTCTCTTATCTCGATCTTTTAATTCCTGAAGTGCCATGGTAAGAACGAGATGGAATTTCCTGTTGGAACCAGGGAGTGGACCCTGCAACTCCGTCATGTTCTAAGTTGGTGGACACGAGCGGACCATAGATTGCTATCTTATAGGTCTTGATGTCAATTGGTATAGTGCGGGTACCTTGTAGCTCGTCGCGGATTTTGAGTGGGATCCGGGTGCTGGGCAATAGTAGCAAACGAGGAAACCACTATGTGACTGCAGTAACGAAAATAGACTGTAAATCTGCTACCTCATCAACCACGTTGTATTGCCAGGAAAAGAATGAGTACAAGAGTAGGATGCATGGCAAGGATTCAAAACCCTGAACTTAGAGATAGCGACTTGATTTGGCACGTATGTAGTATGGGATGTATGCATTTCCAATTCTTGCTTGCATTAGAGTAAGTGCATTACTAACCTGTGCATTAGACTACTAGGTCATGATATACACGGACACTAGCACTTAGATACACTTTTGCATCAATTCTTATTGTAAGTTGGAGATCGCTGCTTTTATCAGCATTACGTTAGTATATGTACTGACGTGCTCACTCTATTAGGTACTGGATGTTGATCCGCAAGAACAGGAGAGCTCAAGCCAGTGCAACGTCCAAGTGAAGTTTCAAGTGCACATTATTTTATTATTTGTAAACTCTGATTGTCACAATTGGAAGTATTGTAACACTTGAACCTTGTAACATTTTTATTGAATAAAAAGTTTTAAAACTTTCCTATAATTTTTTGTGTTATGTGACTATTTGAAGGAAAAATTCTGGTTTGTCTTTCGAATCTCCAGTATAGGGATTCGGGGTGTTACAGAGAGGGATTGATTAGTCACCCATTACTTAGTTGAGGTTTGGATTTTTATGGAGAGTAAATCCATAGGTTAGAAGATAAGACCCAATAATTAGGAGATAAGATGACTTATTTAAATTATTTATCCAATCATCTATTAAATTCATCATTATTGTGTTTCGGTTTTCTGCTGGCTTGTGTTTCGGATTTTGACTCGCATTGGGTTCCAGGTATTGACCCATATGGGGTTATAACCCGAATGACTGTCCAACTTGACAGTTTTACCCCTTTATATCTGGATACGTGTCATTGACATACATGTGGGAGATTTTATCCTTATCATAAGGCCCTACTTCGGAAAATTTCATGAAATGAACTTTTTAGAGTATTTATACACTTGTGGAAAATCGTCATTATTGTGTTGAGCCTTATCGTTTGGAATTGTTCTAAAATATTTAGGATTTTCCAAGATTCCAGGAATTTTTGTAACCACTCATGAATTTTAAAGATACCATTCAAATATATTTTTTCGACTGAATTTAAATTACTTCATGATTTTTTTTCGAATTTTCTTTAAAAAAAATCAAATTTTAATGATTTTCTAGAATTTTTTGAATTTAAAAAGAAAATCAGTTTTAATGAATTTCCAATGTTTTAAATTACCTTTGTGATGATAAGATCCTAGTGCGAATTATGACGGGATCAAACGGTTTCTGCATGCTAGACCCACTTTACATAAGTTTTGATTATCAACCACTAGTATCATACACGTGATGTGCACGTGGGGAAAAATTGGGGGAATGAAAAGGAAAAAAGAAAAAAAAATTACCTGCACGTGCGCTGCACGGGTTGGGTTATGGACAAAGGCCTTCTCCCATTATAGTAGTAATAAGAGCATCCACTATGGTCGGCTATTTATCTAAAAAATGCAAATTTTGGAAAATTTTACGCCACTACGGTCTGCTATAAACCTAGTTTATAGCAGAGTAGTGAACAGGAGTCGGCCATATATAGCAGGGCAGAATAGCATTTGGAAATTATAGAAGACGGTAAACGATCTTCCGTCTATCAAAAATTTTGATTTCTTTGGAATTAAAAAATCGAATAGACAGTAGAAGATCTTCCGTCTATACAATTTGACCGGTCAAAATTGTATAGACGGAAGAAGATCTTCCGTCTATACAATTTGACCGGTCAAAATTGTATAGACGGAAGAAGATCTTCCGTTTTTATATTTATTTAATTATTTTTTAAAAAAAATTGAAAGAGACGGAAGATTAACTTCCGTCCCTTTCATTTTTTTTTCCTTTTTTTTTCCTTTTTTTTTCCTTCCATTTCTTTTTTGTCCTTTTCCTAAAAGACAAAAAAAAAATCAAAAAATCCCAAACGGAGGATGAACATCCGGCTTAGCTATTTAAAGACATTTTTTAAAAAATTAAAAAACCCTGACGGAATATCTTCTTCCGGCTGGGTTATTTTTTAAAGCAAAAAAATAAAATGGAGAGCAGACGGAGGATCTTTTTCCGTCTATATATTTTACTAATTTTTTTTTGCAAATTATAGCTTTCACCATAGTGGCGGAAGAGCATCCATGCTAAAAGCAAATTTGCATATACTCAAAATATAGTTCGAACCATAGTGGATGCTCTAATATAAGAGATAAGCGTGCATTGTGGGTGCAATCAAATGACTCCTCTTTACCGGACCGGCGGACCCCAACCGGCTAGCCTTTATATAAGTTCTACTGCGAAGTTCAGTTTAGATCCACGTTGTTGCGACTTTAGTTGAGATCCCAGCTGGGTTTTCAATATGGGGCCTTGCTGCGGAGCACTGTGACTCCACTCAGCTATCTCGCAGTTCTGCCCCACTTTTCCCTTTTTGTGGTTTTACCCGGTAACATGGCCGTTAGAGGGAGCTGATGATGATGGGCTCTCTGAAGTGCTTATATCTAAGAGAGGAGAGCATGTAGGATGTGGTAGAGGCGAGGTCATTCCACGCTGGTTTGGATGTCGATGAGGTTAACAATGATGCCATGGTGGAATTCGTGGTGGCATGACTGTCATGATTGTGGGGCTCACGATAGTCAAGTAAAGGTGGACGCAATCTCGTAGATGATGTTGTTGTGTCGGTCTAAATTTCTATGGAGTAGGAGCCATGGGCTTTGAAGCTTTCATCTGGGTGAGTACCGATTGTCCTGGAGTTGGTTCCCCTGGTTCTGGAAGGGGACAAGTAAATGAAGAGAAAAAAAACCCCTATGCTTCTATTTGCATAAAATATGTCTATGAAAACCTCGGGAAGATATTGGATGACTTCATGAATCCTGCTACTTTGTTTCAATGCTTGAATACTTGGACCTTCCGTGAGTGGGTTTGACTTTTGAGATGACTCAATCTTTACTTTCTTTTTGGACTTTATTAGATGAATAAGTTGATGGTGAAGACCTGGTTGAATTAATGGACTTGTTTCTACCACTTCGAAGGAGGGGGAAAGTAGAGATTTTTATGTTATTTCAACTCCCCTTTCCTTAGCTAAATTTGATGGAGGTTGCACTTGATTGCTTCTTTTTAGAATTGCCCTCTTCGGTCCTCCTACATGATTTCTTTTTGAGAAATGCTACACTTACATTGTTTCTTATCCCAAACATACATGAGTTTGTCTTTTAATGGTGATTGGACCTTTTCCATTTGTCTTTTAGTGAGGGATGGACCCAATGATCACTAAAAGACAAACCTCATGTATGTTTGGGGTAAGAAACAATGTAAGTGTAGCATTTCTCTTTCTTTTTACATGAACTACTAGGAAGTTATGATAATATACTTGTAAAAACTATTTGGACTCAGTTTTTTTTTAATATATAAAACAAACATATTGAAGAGTTTCTAATCTAATCAGCTTTTGAAATATGAACTGTTTAATCGAACTAGTATACCGATTTCCTCTTTTTCATGCTTGTGATTTCACATTTTAAAGTGAATTTCTTTAGCTTGTTTCTAGCCATACCAGCCTCTTTTTTTTTTTGTAGAGTTCGATAATCTTTTGTAAGTTATCGTCGTCCCAACATTTAATTAGTTTGTGTGGACACAAACTATTACAATCATTGTAACAAACAATAATTTTACTAGAACTGAGAAAATGTGTACTGAGTTATTTATAGGACAACTAAAAATCCAAAAAGTAAAGAGATAATTTGTAAACAACCCGAAAATCTTACTGTGTAGAAGGGTCAGTTAAGGCGATGGCAGCACATCTATCGTTGTGACTCGTAGTGTGCTTAGGCACTGAATGATGGCTTTGGGAAACCCCTGGTGTGGCCCTGGCTAAGGAGGCTTGAGACAAGGGCGGTGGCTCATCTTAACGACTGGTGGCAATGGATGTATTCTTCTTTTTCGGCGGCATGACTGAAGGTGTTCTTAGAGGTGGATCTGATCAAAAAGGCAGATCTATAGGTTTTTCCACAGACAACGTCAATCTATTATTGCACAAATCGGTGTGGGCACAACAGATGTGAGTTTGATATTGATTGGGTTGGGAAAGTCTATGATCTGCACCTTTGGAGCTTGATTTGAAGATCACCTCCATTGAATACCTGCAAAATCCAAAACACCAGAGTTGGCTCCTGCGTTTGGCCTTCCAACGCTCGAGTCAGTATAGAAAATATACGAGTTAGAGAAAAAGAGAGGGATTGATTGGTCACCTATTTCTGAAGAGAGGTTTGGATTTTTTTGGATATGATGAATTATTTGAATTACTTATCTAATCATCTATTAAATTCATGCTTATTGGGTTTCGAGTTTCTGCTGACTTGGGTTTCATATTTTGACACGCACTGGGTTATGTGTTTTGACCCATATCTGGTTGTAACCCGAATGATTATCAAACTTGACAATTAACCCGTCTATATCATGATAAGTTTATTGATATACATGTGTGTGATTTTATCTTTATCACAATCCAACATGAGTCTAGAGGAAAGTGAAGCAATGACTGTTAACTTATTTCGCATTTCACACAAATTTTTTCTTCTTCTATTTATTAGGAGGGAAGAGGGGAAAAAATATCGAATTGGTCTCGCTTTCACAAAAGAGAAAAATTGGGCTTTTTGTTTATGCATATAGGTTTTTTGTGTCTTAGTGAAATCAAAACGAGGTATGTTTATTTTTAGAGTACCTTAGGTTCCACACTGTAAATATGTGGTTGACGTGCATCTTTATTTTATTTGTGTTATAGTTACTTCTTAACGTACTCAGTATTCTAGTTGATGTGTTGGATTTCTATGTGAAATTCAATTGACACAATCTGTCACGCCCCGCTTCTCGTAATACGAGAATACGGCGCGTAACTGAGGTCCAGCAAATGATGCAAACACAGCATCCATAAGCTGTATACATAACTCAATAACGATACAATAACAACCATGCAAGCATGTATAATCACAGACAGGATAACAATGCATTAAGAAATAGTTCATAACCAACAACTGGAAAAATATATAGTTACGAGTCAAACACGTCCGGAATACAATAAGAGTAGCATGAATAAAACATGAACTAAGGAAACATGATAATTAAACAAGATTATAACACTTGATTAGCAACACCTTCGGGTAACTCTCCTTCCAGACCTGCAAGTACATTATCACAAAAGGAAAAACAAGAGGATGCACGTTAATGCAAGTCACGGGCCGCAACTAGTATAAGCAAAAGGTATAAGAACGGGAATATAATAAAGAACAAGAACCAAGATATAACAAGAATCAAGTAACATGAAACAAGACGAAATCAAGTGTAATGCAGTTAACTGTAAACATATGAATGGGGACAGCAATAACTTGTAACTGGAAGACATGTAATTGTAACGGGATCATGCAACTTGCGAATCAAAATTATGTGACTTATAAATCAAAATCATGTAACTTGTAACGAAATTAGGAAACTGATAGACAGAATTATGCATGTGCTCGGTGCCAACTTGAGTCTATTCATTTAATCAATCCTAGCTAATGCACACGATCATGCGTCCCATACCACAAGTCGGGTGCATACAATCATGTTACATTTAGACTTTAGTGGCATACTCTATAGGTTCATGTACTCGGGTCTTACAGTGGTGAACCATATCATGTAACCAAATCATATTAATTTAACCAAATCATATTATGTAATCCAAATCATCCAAATGTAACCAAATTAGGTGCCACTATTACGGGAAACACGGGCCCCCTTCCGAGTACACTCTCATATATTGTCCACTACTAGGTCTTACCCTTATAGCCTGACTTGTTACTTTTTATTACAAAATAAACATGATCAGGAGAAAACGAGAACAAAATCAGGACAGGACAAGGATGTGTCAAAAGCTTATATGATGCAAGGAACATGTTCTGATCCACGAAATGCCAGAAACAAGCATGTAAATATTAAAAAGAACGAAATATCGGTTCAGAACATTATTATATAGCAGTACTAAAACATCAATAATTTGCTATCAGAAGATCAGATCGAGAATCCGATCAATATTCTGGATTCAAGACTCAGTGTGCTACAATTTCTATATACGGAGTTCTAAATTTCGGTGTCAAGAACCGGGTCGAAACCTCAGTACAAGATCAAGAAATTTACAGGACAACAACTTTGAATATTCAATAACATCAATCTCAACATATATCTATATATATTTATGCTACTATATCATGTGTTCGTGTCATGCATGCAACAACAAGATAAACGATGATCTATCTACGAATGCAGGGTTGACCGAAAATCAAATCAAACTACATATATTGATGGGTCAAGATTATTGATGCGGTTTATTTTTGGGAGACGTGTGGATGCACCAGGTGTGAGTTCGGACTCAATTTGTAGTTGAAGGAGAAAGCTGCTCGTCTGACGACCCTAGGCTGACCGGGCGGAACCTGTGGCGACCTCGGGATGGTTCGGAGATCTGGGCTCGGATCAGAGGATTCGGATCCGAGGTCTTGTGTACCTGCAGACGGTCCTGAAACACCGGGGTTTGTCCCGGTGGCGGACCCTCCGACGATCTAGTCAGTCTCTGTGAGAGAGTAGCAATAACTAGGTGAATTTAAGTGGCCAAAGATTGATTACCTGGAAAGGTGGGTGAGGGTCTAGTATTTATAGAGAATCCCAACCGGGTTTGGATCCGCTTGGGGGCCGGGTCTGAACCCGAAAGCCCATGGGCCTGTCGTGGCAGAAGGCCCAGGGGGTTTAGGGCTGACGTGGCAATACCAGGAGTGGTATAGGGCTGACGTGGCAAAACCCTGAGTGGTATAGAGCTGACATGGCTGATCGTGGGTCTTCTGTGCTTCTGGGAGAATCGGAGGGCCTAGGCTGTGCCAGGTCATCCCCCTGCTTCGCCAGAGAGGGGGGGACAGCTCATGGGGCTGTCACGGATCGGAGACCGAGGACCACTGAGGCTCGTCAGATACGAGGAGGCCGGCTCTGGGGGGGTGTACTTGAGGTTCGGCACCGACCCTGTAATGGTTCGAAGCCGAGCTAGATTGCTATTTTTACCTTTCTTGAGTGAGAGTTGTATTGGGCCCTGGTTGGGCCCGCAGGCCATTTTTACCCTACCACACAAGCCCCCCACTCCTGCGGGGGTGCGGGAGCTAGCCGGGGAGGAGTGTTCATGGTCGTGGAAATGGGATGGCAAATCGTTGAATCTTCCAGAGGAGATTACCCTGGTGTCCGGCCCAACCTCGATATGACGAGGGATTATGTTTTTGACAAGGGAGATGCGAGATGTTGTTTCTTCCTGAGAAGAAGGCCCTGGTGCTCGACCGAACCTCGAGATGACGAGGGTTTATGTGTTGGCAAGGGTGATGGCGAGCCGTTGCTTCTTCCTGAGAAGAGTACCCTGGTGCCAGACCGAACCTCGAGATGAGGAGAGATTATAGGTCGGTAAGGGTGATGGCGAGCCGGTGGATCTTCCGAAGAAGAGTACCCAGGTGCCAGACCAGACCTCGTGCTGGCGAGGGATTATGAGTCGGTGAGGGTGATGGCGAGCCGTTATTTCTTCCTGAGAAGAGTACCCTGGTGCCGGACCGAACCTTGAGTTGAGGAGGGATTACGGGTCGGTAAGGGTGATGGCGAGCTGGTGGATCTTCCGAAGAAGAGTACCCAGGTGCCAGACCGGACCTCGAGATAGCGAGGGATTATGGGTTGGTAAGGGTGATGGCGAGCCGTTGAGCCTTCCTGAGAAGACTACCCTGGTACCGGACCTGACCTCGAGCTTGGCGAGGGATTACGGGTCGGCAAGGGCGATGGCGAGCCGTGGAGCCTTCCTGAGAAGACTACCCTGGTGTTGGACCCGACCTCGAGCTGGCGAGGGACTTATGGGCCAACAAGGGAGATGGCGAGCCGTTCAGCCTTCCCGAGAAGACTACCCTGGTGCCTAACCTGACCTCGAGCTTGGCGAGGGATTACGGGTTGGCAAGGGTGATGGCGAGTCGTGGAGCCTTCCTGAGAAGGCTATTCTGGTGCTAGGAACTGGCCTCGAGCTGGCGAGGGGTTTAGGGGCCGGTCAGATTGTGGGCGAACCGTTGTGTCTTGGGAATATTGAGTAGGGTGGTCTGCTGTCTTTGCGGAGCATTGGGGGCGCCTTGGGATCTGTGTGAGGTTCCAATTCCCCAGGTGTTTTAATGGCGCCGCCTAATAAATGTATGGCGCATGGTCTTCCGTCGTTTGGTTTCCCCCATGTCATAAAGGCCGACCCCTGGGGGAGGCTATAAGTACCCCCCCCCCCCCCTTTTTCGTAGTGGGTCAGATCAAAAGCAAGGGTGGTCTATTGGCCCTTAAAGGTGTCTGCTCCGGCGGACGCCTGTCTCTTGTCAATTTTTACCCCCGGTTGTGTCGGAGAGGTGGTTTCTCTGCCGCCCGGATCTTCTCTTGGATCTGATGGCCCTGATACGGCTGCCAGATCCAGGGGGGATCAGGGCGAGAGGGGTGACGACCAAACTCCGAGGGGTGAGCTGTTTGCAACTGTGAAGGGTCTGTCCTTCCGGAAGAGATGAAGGGCGTTCAGGGCCAGTTGTTTGCAACTGTGAAGGTTCTGTTGCCTTTGCAGGCCGAACCTTTGTAGTTGCATCAACTGGCTCGGAATGTTGCACTTCTCTCGATCTCTGAGTGTCGATCTGCTTTCGACCGGGGTGCTCGCCGAGGGCGGCGTCTTAAGGCTTTGAGCCTCGGATAGACGAGTCGTTCTCCGATTGGAGGTTGACTACTCTGCATTCCAATAGGGATCCAGGTGATGGCGGTTTCTATCTCACCCTTGAACAGTTCGGGTCTTCGGCCGACGAGGCTGTAAGCCCCGAGCTGCTCACGGGTGAAAGGGGAACCGACCTCGCCTCGGAGCCCGGGGCGTCTGTCTATGGACGGCGCCTTAAATCTTAAGTAAAAAATGTTCCCTCCCCAGAATATTTCTTCCGAGCTGACCTCCTCGTCTGGCTGCCAGTCTGTCATTGGATGATGTCAGCAGCGCACGTTTTGAGGACGTGGCGCGAATTCCCAGGCGGCAGTTGCATGTCAAATAGGTGAACAGTACTTCGCGGAAATCGAGGAGTCGCTTCTATCTCCTATAAATATTCCCCCCTCTCCCCCATCAGTCCACTCCTTCCTTGCTGCTTTTTTCAAAAATTTCACAACCCTTCCGCACTCATCTTTGCAACTTGTGATACTAGGCTCGCCCTTCCAAAGTAACCCCAGGTGAGTTGGTAAGTCTGCTTAGTTTAGGCATAGATGGATAGGGCTCAGTCTGGCTCGTCAGCGTCGACGTCTAGGGGGGAAGTGAAGCCTATCTCCGAATCGACGTCCTGGGAGGAGCCCGTACTCGAGGAGGAGTCAGTACACGTTGATGAGTCTTCTGATACGGTTTCGTGGGAGGAACCATTAGGTGAGGAGGAGGTATATGGTGCGAGGTTGTTGCGCTCTCGTCGTCCCTTCGTGGTGGAGAGCAGCGAGTCGGAGGAAGCGAATGATGGTTCGGACGGCGTCCGTGTTTTGGAGCTGACTTCCGAGGGAAAGGGAGGCGAGGGTGGTACCGTAAGGAGATCCACAGTTCAGGGTGCAGGTCCGAGTTCCATGCTGACTGGTCGGGGGCCCGTATTCATTCCCTCGCCGGAGCGGACCAAGAAGAGGAAGAAGGCTCCGAGGAAGGCAGGATCGAGGACTGGTGGTTCGAGCCAGGGGTCTGTCTTCCGCAACTTGTGGACAGGTTCACCCGTGCAGCCGAAGCATTTCCGTCAATATCCTGACGACCTATCCGACAAGGAGCTCTTTGGTGTGCAGGCCTCTTCACCGAGTCGGAAGAGGGTGTTGATGGACGCGATTCTGACCGTCTTGGATGGCGGGGACTTGGAGGTTTTGCAGCTGGCGTACCACATAGGTCCTAGCTACGAATTGATGCTGCCGAGCCCTACTCTGCGCCCAACCGATCCCCTATCTGCTTGGTATTGTGTCTTCCCAGTGGACGCGTTCATTTCTGGACTGAGGCTGCCAGTCCACCCGTTTGTTCGGGAAGTGCTGAACTGGGCCTCCTTGGCGCCGATGCAGTATGGGCCGAACTCTTGGAAGCAGATAATCTGTTTTGTACTGATGTGCGAGGAACAACAGGTGCCTCTGCGGTTGAACGTGTTCCGAGCGACGCTGATGATTAGTTCGGCGGCTGAGGGTGTTTACTATATCTCCCCCCGGAGTAGGAGGAAGGTTGTTCACAGTCATCCGGACTCCATCAAGGATTGGAAGAAAAAATATCTGGTGATCCGGAGTGAAGAGCCCTGGGACATTCCGACTCGATGGAACTACTCCAAGCCGAGCCATCCTGCCCCGGGGCCGGGGGATCTGACGGCCGAGGAGTGGGGGTTTGTCGAGCGCCTCCGTTTGTCCCCTAGTATTGATTGGACGAAGGTGACGGAGGTCCACCTGGCGAGCGTTGGACTGAGCCCAGCCGTTCTACGTATGTAGTTGTTCCTTTTTTCTCGATCCTTTCGTACTTTCTTGCTCATTGTTCTTAATGGTTCTTTCTGCAGATATGGATGAGGCATCGATTAAAGCAAGGAGGCTCACCATGAAGAAGGAGAATGCCGAGAAGAAGAAGGGGGAGGCGGCGAAGAGGCCGAGGGAGCCACCCCTTGTTATTTCGAGCCGAGGTTTAAGAGGACTCGTTCGGAGGCGAGCAAGGGGGCTGCCCCTTCGAGGGATAAGGGCCCAGCGAGGGCATCCGATCTCGACAAGGGGAAAGGTCCCTTGGTAGAGGTTGAGGAGGAGGACCCGGTGGTGGAGATGTTGCGGCAACGGTGGGCGCCGGACTGGTCGGTTCGGATGGGTGACTGTCTGACCGAGGAAGCCCAGGCCGTGGAGGTGGTGGAGAAGCTGGCGACGCCTCGCGACCGCCAGATGATGGAGAACGAGCCCGTAGAGGTGGCATTTACGCGCTTGGCGCAGGCCACCGTGTTGGTAAGCTTGTCGACCTCCTCCTTTCTGTTAGTCTTGCTTCGGGAGTTTTCTTCTTATCTGTGCCTTTTGGTCGCAGGCTTGTATGCAGGGAGCTAATGTAAAGAACCTCTACGAAGCGTCCCTGTCGCAAAAACGTGCTCGGGCGGACAAGAGCGAGCGAGAGATGAAGGAGATGCGGATCGAGCTCGAGGGTTCGCATCAAAGGGAGCAGCAGATGAAGCTGGAGCTCGAGGCCAAAGACACCGAGTGGGGGAAGAGGGTGGCCTCCTTGAAGAGGAAGTTGGCGAAGGAGAAGGGGGAGTTGACAGCTGCGTTCGCCAAGGAGAGAAAAGAGCTGACGGATGCGGGTCAGCGGATGGTGATCGCCGCCCAGGATGAGTGCTACGCGAAGGCCCTCAGTCATGTGAGGCACTTCTATCCGACCGTCGACCTGTCCAACTTTGAGTACGACATGGAGATCGATGGGACCCCGAAGACTCCTGCCGAAGAGGGGCCCGTTGTCAACCCGGCCGTCGACCCTCCGGCGAACCCGATCGATGACGAGGAGGGAAATCGAGTTGTATAGTTTTGCCTTTCTTTCTTTTTCCCCCCTTTTCATTGTATTTGCCTCCCGCGGACTGGCCACCGCCTTTTTGTAAGAAGCAGCAAAATTTATAAAAAAGTATCTTTAACTTGTCAAGTGTTTTGGCACCGGACATTTCCGAATCTCTTTGCTTATGTGTTTCGAGTTGGTTCTCTTTGTAGGTTGTGGCTTTCCTTCCCGAGGTGGACCCCCGTCGTTCCGTCGTGGCGTGGCTCCGGAGCAAGGTGGAGGCATTGGAGGCCACTTTGGCTTGGTACCGTGAGAGGGCCTGCACCGCCGAGGCGGCCTTTAGCATTTATAGGAACATGTCCGGAGCCCTTGGTGAAGAGGCAAGTCGTCTGGGGAGGGTGATGTTGGATCGGGAACTCGTGGGTGTCGGACCTGGATATGCTCTGTCGAGTTCCTTGGTGCAGAGGCCCTCCTCTGAGAAGCGACTTCGCGATGTGCTAGTGGAGAAGGAGGTGGAGATACACCTCTACCGGTCGATGCTGGGCGTCTCGAGAACTTCCTCGGGTGGTCAGTGAGCAGGGGGGGTACCTATTGCGGTGTTGCTAACGGAACGTATGCGGCCCACCGATGCCCAGAGTTCCGTGGTTGGTATATCAATCGTGGCCGAACCAAAGGACCCTTATGCCAAGGGGAGAGCTCCTAGTTGTTCGTTCGGAGTGATCCCGCCGTTTGTCAGACCAGAGGGGCCTTGAGAGGGCGGCCCCCTGCTGTTCGAGATGAGGGGAGTATTTCTGTAATGGTCTTTGTTTGTTTCCTCTTAACCTAATAAAGGAACATGAATAAGGAATTCATTTCACCCTTTGCTTCGGTACGAGATGATGATGGGGATTTGGTTCGGCCTTATCGTTTTGTGAGGAATCGGAGTGGGGTGAGGTGAAGTCTTCGGTGTCGATCTCCTAGCCCGGTATTAGGTCGGATCTGCCGAGGCGTTCGGAGTATGATACAACGAGATTTCCTTCGTATAAGATAGGGGGGGCCGCTAAAACGGCCCTTTACAAAGGAAAGCTTTACAAAAGGTTCATTTCTTAGCTAAGTTAAAACCTATGCTCGTTCTTCGCAGGAGTTCATTGGGTGCTTGGTGTCAATGGGGAACCTCTCTTGCTCGACTGCAGGTCCGGGGGTAGGACCGTCCTTCTCTGGTTCGAATTTGACGGCGTCGAGGGGGAACACTCCTCCCCCGACGGTGGTCATGTAGCACGATCGCGCTGCTTCTTGGCTGCCTCGGACGACGCCGACTCCTTGTGGGGTGGGAAATTTGAGCTTCAGATGGTAGGCCGAAGGCACTGCTTGGAGGGAGCATAACCCGGGTCGGCCGAGTATGGCGTTGTAAGCCGCCTTGACGTTGACCACCATGAAGTCCATAGACTCGGTCCTTTTGACGGGAGCCGATCCTGCGGAAACGTCGAGGGTGACAATCCCCTCTATCACGACAGGGACGCCGGAGAACCCATGCAAGGTGTATCCGGCCGGCTTGAGCTTGCCCCTAGGTAACTTTAGATTCTCGAAGGCTTCAAGGAAAAGAATGTTCACCGAGCTGCCGTTGTCGACGAGGATTCGGCGAACTTCACAATTAGCCATGTGGAGGCTAATGACGAGGGCATCGCAGTGGGGGAGGCGAACGCCTTCGAGGTCCTCCCCTGAGAATGAGACTGGCATGGGTTGTAGCTTGGGAGAGGGGTTGCCTTGGACAGCATTTACCTCTCAGATGAAGGCTTTTCGGGAAGTATTTGATTCCCCTCCCATTGGCCCTCCATGGACACAGTGCAAGATAAATGGCGCGTCCGCGGCTCCTTCGGACTCGGGATCTCGATCCTGGACGCGGTTCGGAGTAGGGTTCGGGGGCGAGTGTCTCCGGTTCCTAGTATCTCGTCGATCTCGCGGGACTTCTCGGGTGAATTCTCGGAGGTACCCCCTGGAGATGAGTTCCTCAATCTCGTCTTTCAGGGCCCGGCATTGATCGGTGTTGTGCCCATGGTCTCTGTGGAAGCGGCAGTAGAAGCGCTGATCTCGGTTCTTGTCGTTGTTAGGTCGGGGAGGTAGTCGAACGATCCCTTGGTCTTCGATTTCTAAGAGGATGGCGGATACGTTATGCGTCAAGGGAGTGTACCTCTCGAAGCGAGGGATCGGCGGGACCTTTTTTACAGCCCCTGCGTCCCTCGGAGCTTTCTTTGATGGTTCGACTTCTTCGGCCTTCCGTTTTCCCTTCGAGTTGGCCTCCCTGGCATCTTCGGGGCTAAGGGCCTCTTCTGCTCTAATGTATTTCTCGACCCTGTTGAGGAGGTCGGGAAAGTCGATGGGGGGTCTCTTCGCCAGAGAAGCTTTCAGCTGTCCATGACGGACGTTGTGCCGAAAGGCCGCAGAGGCGACGCCTGGATCAAGGGAGGAGACCGCCCTTGCTTCCGTGGTAAACCTCCGGACGAATACTCTGAGGGACTCTCCGTCTATCTGTCTGAGCCCAAGTAAAGAGGCGCTGGTCCTTTCCGCCTTCCGGCTGGTGACGAAGTGAGCCAGAAAATTGCCTTCTAGTTGGTCGAAGGAGTAAATGGAGCCAGGGGTGAGCTTCGAGTACCATTCACGAGCCGGACCTCGGAGTGTGGCGGGGAAGGCTCGGCATAGCAGGGGATCCGAGGCGCTGTGAATCATCATGAGGGTTTTGAAACCCTCCATGTGATCAGCGGGATCTCCCTCGCCGTCGTAAGTCTCGAATTGAGGTGGTCGGAAATTCCTGGGTATTTCTGCTTGAAGGATGGGGGCGGAGAAGGGAGGACGGATGGGTCTGTACCCCTGAGCCACTCGTCGATCGCCGTCCCCTATGTGATCGAGGCGGTCCTCCATTTCTTGGAGGCGCCTCAGGAGTACGCCGCCGTCTTCTGGCTGGATAGTTGACGTGTGCGACATGCTGGCCTCGGTATCCGACCTAGTTTGGGAGTGGAAGGTTTCCTCCCTGGGGGCCCGTCGGAGGGCCCCGAGAATTTCTCTCCGGAAGTCTCGGAACTCCTTGTGAGTGACGGGGGCTCCCTCAACCCTGTTCGGTCGGTCCGAGGGCTGCCTTCCGATGCGGCTGAGTGCTGACCTCCGTCCCTCGGGCGGCGGTCTTGGATGGTTCGGGGCCGGGTTGGAAGCGGCCCTTCCCCTGTTGCGGTTAACCTGTCGGTTGATGATGACTCCTCGGAGGTCGGGCTGGACTTGGCGGGCGACGCTCCTTTGGGATCCCTGATGGGGAGCCCTGTGTTTTGAAGTATGTGGACCGGCATTAGCGATTGGTGGGGGCGAGTCCCGTCGGTTGACGGAGGAAGCAGCCCCCTTGCCCTTTGAGGCCATGAGAGTTCGGCTGTCGAGGTCGCTCGATAGTCGGGCTCGGGTCGGCTTCTGAAGCAGTGTTCCCACAGACGGTGCCAACCTGATGCGGTTTATTTCTGGGAGACGTGTGGATGCACCAGGTGTGAGTTCGGACTCAATTTGTAGTTGAAGGAGAAAGCTGCTCGTCTGACGACCCTAGGCTGACCGGGCGGAACCTGTGGCGACCTCGGGATGGTTCGGAGATCTGGGCTCGGATCAGAGGATTCGGATCCGAGGTCTTGTGTACCTGCAGACGGTCCTGAAACACCGGGGTTTGTCCCGGTGGCGGACCCTCCGACGATCTAGTCAGTCTCTGTGAGAGAGTAGCAATAACTAGGTGAATTTAAGTGGCCAAAGATTGATTACCTGGAAAGGTGGGTGAGGGTCTAGTATTTATAGAGAATCCCAACCGGGTTTGGATCCGCTTGGGGGCCGGGTCTGAACCCGAAAGCCCATGGGCCTGTCGTGGCAGAAGGCCCAGGGGGTTTAGGGCTGACGTGGCAATACCAGGAGTGGTATAGGGCTGACGTGGCAAAACCCTGAGTGGTATAGAGCTGACATGGCTGATCGTGGGTCTTCTGTGCTTCTGGGAGAATCGGAGGGCCTAGGCTGTGCCAGGTCATCCCCCTGCTTCGCCAGAGAGGGGGGGACGGCTCATGGGGCTGTCACGGATCGGAGACCGAGGACCACTGAGGCTCGTCGGATACGAGGAGGCCGGCTCTGGGGGGGTGTACTTGAGGTTCGGCGCCGACCCTGTAATGGTTCGAAGCCGAGCTAGATTGCTATTTTTACCTTTCTTGAGTGAGAGTTGTATTGGGCCCTGGTTGGGCCCGCAGGCTATTTTTACCCTACCACAATTATCGACACAATAAAGCAAGAAAATGGGATTCAATCACAATGGATTAACAATAAAATCTATTTGCAGTATTTCAAAAGGAAGCTTGTAAGAGAACAAAAAAATTGTACAAGGGGATACTTGCCTGATATGATGACGATGATACTGAATATAAGAATAACTGGATTAGGATTCCGGACAACATGCATGCAACCACGAAAGCACGTGCAAAATACGTGCAAGTAGCACGTGTACAAAGAGATAGCAACATAGCAAAAGAAACGGCAGTAACCCACGGAACTAGCACGTGCAATACACAGTAACTAACCCAAACAGGGGCAGCAGTAACACAGCGAAAGCAAGCGCAGCAAGGGGCAGCACGGGTGGTGCTCGCTGCGGTGGTCAGCAATGGCAGCACAAGAGACGGCAGAAACACCACGGGCAGCGGGCACGGCGAACGACTCAGCAAGGACAGTGGCAACGAACAGAGATAGACGACAGCAATGGTGGAGTGGTTGCCAGTTGTTGCGGTGGTGTCGAGGAGAGCAGCAAGGGGTTTCTGCGAAGGGGGTGGTGCGGTGCAGGAGCAGCACCAGGTTGCTGCGGCGGCGCTCAGGGCTGAGAGACGCGAGGATCAACCGCAGGTGGCAGACTTCGGCAATGTCGGAGGAAGAAGAGGGAGACAAAGGGCGAGGGGATGGAGGGAAATGAGCAGTTGGAGAAGAGGTTGCGGGGTTGGTCGCTGTGGCGGGACGAGGTTGACGGGGGCAATGGCGTGTAGTGGTTGGAGACAGGGCTTCGGCGATAAGAGATGAGGTGATGAAACTGGAGGTCGACGGGGCGGCGACGGGGATGAAGATGGCGGTGGCTCGGTGGTTGGCGAGCGACGGGGGTCCGAGGTGAAGCAATGGCAGGGCTCGCAAGGTAGCTTCGGGTGGTCGCGAGGTGTGGCTGTGGCGAGGGCGACGCTCGAGCGGGAGCGCTCGCGAGGAGGTGAAGGCGACGATGAAGGTGGTCGAGTTGCGGCGGAGTGGTGAGGTGAAGGAGGAAGACGAGGAGTCGGGGGTTTGCAGGCGGAGCTCGATGTGGAGGGGAAGGCGAGGAGCTTGAGGGGGAGCTTCGAGCGGGAGGATGAAGGGGGTATGCTCTGCTCTGATTTGGAACAGAGGAAGGAGGAAAGAAAGAGAGATATTGAGTACAGGGAGAGAGACTACGGGGGAGGGTTTTATTTAATAAAAATATTAAAGTAATTGGGGTGATAACAGGGGGTAGTTAGGAGATAATGGGAGTTGTGAGGGATTTTGTTGATCTGGTCAACAAAAAGATAAGAGGGGAGTTGAGAAAGAGAAAATGAGCGGATGAGTTAGAAAACATGGGGGTTTGAATTAAAGTATATAGGATTGAGTCTATACAAATATATATATGGGTACTGGATTTGGATTTGGGCTTGGTCTATAAATTAGTTATAGGATTGGGCTTATAATAAATAGTTAAACAATTGAGCTTGGGCTTCATGCAATAATTAAATGAAAAGAATATATATATATATATATATATATATATATATATATATATATATATATAATGTAATTGGTTTCTAACAAGTAATCGAATAAATAAATTGGTTAAATAATTAATCAAAAGTAAAAGATTCAAAATTCGGGTTCTAAATAATTTAAATAATAAATGAACACAATAAAAATAAAGAAGTTGTTCATAAGATGAAATAAGATTCTGATTTTATAATATAAATAAATAATCTAAAAGAGTTGAAATCATAGAATGAAACACAATTCAGGTTGAAAATCGATAATTATTTAAAAAGAATTAGTTACAATATACTAAGAATTTGAAATACGAAAAAAATTATACCAAAAATTCGTATAAACGAGAATATGGATTACACAATCACTTTGGTATGTATTATCACCTAATCAGAGATCGGTAAAATTAATAATTTTTTTTGATTCTACATACCGTCTGTGCCAATCGGATTCTACATTGGTGATATTAGTGATGGGCCTATTATAAAATGATAGTTATGGCAAATAATTTTGTTGATGGATGAACTATAGTTGTCATTGTAGCCCAATTACTAAAGAATACGAGAGAGTGTTTCTTCGGATTGGGGGATTGTTACTTATGTAGTCTTCTAAATACCCTGCATGTATGAGTTATGAAGTGTTATCCAGTATTGGGTCAACTCTTATCACCTCATCATCAAGTTTTCCACTAGGGGAGTAATAAAAGGATCAGATCCTTTCACATCAAGACTTCCCCTATGGGCCTTTCTGTTTCGCTGTACATACACTGTATGATTAGATTTCTTTGGGGTGTGCACTGTAGCTGGGTTTGGTTGGCTAGACTTGAGCTTGAATTTTCTTTCCTTCAGCATATGCACGGTAGCTACTGTAGCTACTTTGTTTCCTTTTGGAAATTCAGGCAAAATGAGCGGATTTCGTTGGTTTTTCACTATTCACATATTCAGAAAAAATCAAAACTGTAGCAAAAAGTGGCTCTGCATAGGGTGGGATCATGTTGGTCCGGCATTCGTGTCCACAAGTCGTGCGGGCGCACACAAGTCGCTTGTAATCCGGTCTGAGATTTGCACCCCTGCGCGCGAGAGAGAGCCTCTCTTCTAGTTATCTTACAATGCTTAAAAGGAGGTTACTATATATCCTCTTCTATTTCCTTTGATTTTTTCGATGTGGGACTATGTTTCCTTAACCCATTTTCAAGAATGAAAACGTCTCGCTTTGAGAGACAATTTCTCATTCACCCCTTAACCGTTTTTAGCAAATCAATATATGATTTTGATCTACTCACGAAGGAGAACACAAATCAATTAAGATCTCTCAATAATTCATTGAGGATCTTACTCAAAAAATTGCTCAAAACTCAGGTCGTAAATGGTGTATAAAACACTCATTTTAAAACATTTCCCACATGAATGAAAATTGACGACCAATGACACGACAGACTGACTCGACAGACTGACACGACAGACTTTGTGATAGAATTCAACGGTTGATTCCTTCATAGGATAGGTAGGTGTTACCCTTTGAACCGTCCCTTATGAAAATATGTTTACTTTACTAACTAAACAGTAGACGCGATGTTCTTGAACTGTTCCGTCATTTGTGTAAACGATGACATATCTCACACAGAAATCTTCCTAACGCATTTTCAGTTCTCACTGTTATATTCATTTTGGCCATGAACATACGCCTGCTTCTGCAATAGTTTAACAGGAATATTGCCCTATATTATTTTCTTGGAAGCGGTCATTCTTCCCTCTTGCATAGGTGATTTCTTACTTAAGAGTAACCCGCATTACTCTGCTCAGATTCCGACGCATAAGAATCATTAAAAGCCTAACTTAACCTGTTACCTTACGGGCATCATTGTTTCATCATGGGAATGGACATGGAAAAATCCCCACAATGATCCAACTTGGTCTTTACAATTTAGTTGTCTCTTTGAACCTAGATCTTGGGATCTCCAGTCAACTAGGTTCGGTGTCCATTGTATCGACTTATTTTTTCATGGACTTTAGTCCCATTCTTCTCGATGATTTATCAACTAACTCTCTGTTTAACCCTTTGGTTAGCGAATCCTCAATGTTATCCTTTGACTTTATATAGTCCACAGAGATAAACCCAGTAGAGAGTTGTTGTCTAATGGTATTATGTCTTCGACGAATATGTCTAGATTTACCATTATACATATTGTTCTGTGCTCTACAAATTACAGATTGACTATCTGAATGTATGCAGATTGGAGGCACAGGCTTCGCCCACCTTTGAATATCTCGAGGAAGTGGCGTAACCATTCAGCCTCTTCCCCACATTTGTCCAGTGCGATAAATTCAGATTTTATTGTGGATTTAGCAATCACTGTTTGTTTCGAGGATTTACAAGAAATTGCTGCACCACTTAGTGTAAACACATAGCCACTAGTGGATTTTGAATTTTCACTAGATATCCAGTTCGCATCACTGTATCCTTCAAGTACAGTCGGGTATCTCGTATAGTACAGTCCATAGTTACGAGTAAAACGCAAGTACTTCAGTACTCTTGTAATTGCTTGCCAATGCTCGCTTCCAGGATTACTCATATATCTACTTAGTTTACTCACTGCATAGGCTATGTCTGGTCTTGTACAGCTCATTAAGTACATTAGGCTACCTATGATTCTAGAGTATTCTACTTGAGAAATATCCTCACCTTTATTCTTGGATAAATGTAAAGTTAGATCTATTGGAGTTCTGCCAATTCCAGAATAATCTTTATCAAATTTTTCAAGAATATTGTCAACATAATGTGACTGGCTTAAAATAAGCTCGTCTGATGTTCTTGTGATTTTAATTCCCAATATAACATCAGCTAGTCCCATGTCTTTCATGTCAAACCTCGAGTTCAACATGTTTTTAACAGAATTAATTATCTGATCATTGCTTCCAATAATAAGTATGTCATCTACATACAAACATATAATGACATATCCATCTTCTATGTCTTTGATATATACACATTTGTCACATTCATTGATCTTGAAGCCATTTGTCATCATGACATTATCAAATTTCTCATGCCACTGCTTTGGAGCTTGTTTCAAGCCATATAATGACTTCACCAATTTACACACTTTCTTTTCATGTCCTGAAGCTGAAAAGTCCCCAGGTTGTTCCATGTAGATTTCTTCATCTAAATCTCCATTAAGAAAAGCTGTTTTTACATCCATTTGATATACTTCAAGATTGCGCAGAGCTGCTACTGCAAGGACCATCCTAATAGAATTTATTCTCATCACAGGAGAATATGTATCAAAGTAATCAAGACCTTCCTTTTATTTATAGCCTTTAATTACAAGTCTTGCCTTATATTTTTCAATTGATCCGTCAGGTTTTATTTTTCTCTTGAATATCCACTTGAAACCTAAAGGTTTACTACCTGGTGGAAGATTCACTAGTTCCAAAGTATGATTTTGCAAGATAGAATCAATTTCACTCTTGATGACTTCTTTCCATAGAGGACCATCACTAGAGTTCACCGCTTCCTTGAAGGTTTGGGGTTCACCTTCAAGCATAAAAGTCAAGAAATCCAGACCAAAAGATTTTTCCATTCTTGTTCTTTTACTGTGTCGAGGTTCCTCCTCAACTTCTTCATCTTGGTCTTCACTATCTTCACTAATAGCCTCATGTATTCGTTTGGAGGAACTTGGTTCCTCCTATGACTTACATAGAAATACATCTTCAAAGAACGATGCAATTTTAGACACTATTATCGTGTTCTTTGATATATCAGTAATATCGGATTTGTGCACCAAGAACCGATAGACACTACTGTTAAGTGCATAGCCAATGAAAATGCAATCAACCATTTTTTGTCCTATTTTCACTTTCTTAGGTGGAGATACTGTCACCTTGGCAAGACATCTCCACATTCGCAAGTAATTGTAGGATGACTTTCTTCCTTTCCATAATTCATATAGAGTTTTTTCTTCTTTCTTTTTGGCACCTTATTCAAAAGGTAGTTAGCTGAAAGAATAGCTTCTCCCCACAAGTTTGGTGGCAAACCAGAACTTATTAACATTGCATTCATCATTTCTTTCAATGTACGATTCTTTCTCTCAGCAACACCGTTGGACTGAGGAGAATAAGGAGGTTGTGACAGTGTAAAAATGGCCTGAGGCCCATCCAGGGCCCAATGCAATTCCTACTCAGAAAAGCAAAAATAACAACCTGGTTCGGCTCCGGACCACTTCAGGGTCGGCGCCGAACCTCGTGTTTGCCCTCACAGTGCCGGCCTCCTCGTACTGGCGAGCCTCAGCATCCCCCGGAGTCCGATCCGGAGCAGTCCCTCAGGCCGTCCCCCCTCTCTGGCGAGGCAGAAGGATGACCTGGCGCAGCCTAGGCCCTCCGATTCCCCCCAGAGGCACAGAGGGCTCACGATCGGCCACGTCAGCTCCAAATACCGCCAAGGGTTTCGCCACGTCAGCCCTATACCACTCCTGGTATCGCCACGTCCGCCCTAAACCCCCTGGGCCTTCTGCCACGTCAGGCCCATGGGCTTTCGGATCCAAACCCGGCCCCCAAGTGGAACCAAAACCGGTTGGGATTCTCTATAAATACTAGACCCACACCCACCTTTTTGAGGTGATCAATCTTTTGCCACTTAAATATACCTAGTTATTGCTGCTCTCTCACAGAGACTGACTAGAGCGTCGAAGGGTCCGCCACCGGGACAAACCCCGGTGTTTCAGGACCGTCTGCAGGTACACAAGACCTCGGATCCGACCCTTCCGATCCGAGCCCAACCTTCAACATCTTTCCGAGCTCCTCGTAGGTCCCAGAAGGTCAACTGAAGGTCGGTAGACGAGCAGCAATCTCCTTCAATACAAATTGAGTTCGAACTCACACCTGGTGCTTCCACACGTTTCTCAGAAATAAACAGCATCAGGTTGGCGCCGTCTGTGGGAACCAGCTGCTCCAGAAGCCGATCCGACCCAGACCCTCAAAGGCCATCGACAACCGAATCCTCATGGCCTCCAAAGGCAAGGGGGCTGCTTCCTCCGTCAACCAACGGGACTCGCCCCCACCCACCGATAAAGCCAGGCCACGCCCATCGAAACACAAGGCTCCCTCTCGGGAGTCCCAAAGGAGCGTCGGCCGGCCAGCCCAGCCCGACCTCCGGGGAATAATCCTCAACCGCAAGATTACCCGCCGCAGGGGAAGGGCCGCTTCCAACCCGGTCCCGAACCGTCTGAGACCGCCGCCCGAGGTACGAAGATCCGCGCTCAGCCGAGTTGGAAGACAACCCTCGGACCAACCCAACCAAGTCGGTGGAGCCCCCGTCACTCACAAGGAGCTCCAAGACTTCCGAAGAGAAATTCTGGGAGCCCTCCGACGGACCCCCAGGGAAGAAACCCCCCATTCCCAAGCAGGGTCGGACGCCGAAACCAGCGCGTCCCACCCTTCAATAACCCAGCCTCAGGAGGACGACGTTCTCCTAAGGCGCCTACAAGGGATGGAGGATCGCCTCGACCACATAGGGGACGGCGGCCGAAGAGCGACTCAGGGGTACAGACCTGTCCGTCCTCCCTTCTCCACCCCCATCCTCCAAGCGGAAATACCTAGGAATTTCCGACCCCCTCAGTTCGAGACCTACGACGGCGAGGGAGATCCTGCTGATCACATAGGGGGTTTCAAAACCCTCATGATGATTCACAGCGCCTCGGATCCCCTGCTATGCCGAGCCTTCCCTGCCACCCTTCGGGGTCCCGCTCGTGAGTGGTTCTCAAAGCTCGCCCCTGGCTCCGTTTACTCCTTCGACCAACTCGAGGGCAATTTTCTCGCCCACTTCGTCACCAGCCGGAAGACCGAAAGGACCAGCGCCTCGTTACTCGGACTCAAACAGTTAGAGGGGGAATCACTCAGCGTGTTCGTCCGGAGATTTACCGCTGAGGCAAGGTCGGTCTCCTCCCTCGACCCGGGCGTCGCTTCAGCGGCATTCCGGCACAACGTCCGTCATGGACAGCTGAAGGCTTCTCTGGCGAAGAAACCCCCCGTCAACTTCCCCGACCTCCTCGGTAGGGTCGAGAAATACATTAGGGCAGAAGAGGCCCTTAACCCCGAAGGTACCAGGGATGACACCGTGAAGGGAAAGCGGAAGACCGAAGAAGGCGAACCATCGAAGAAAGCTCCAAGGGACCCGGGGGCCATGAAGAAGGTCCCGCCGACCCCCCGCTTCGAGAGATACACTCCCTTGACGCACAACACATCCGCCATCCTCCTAGAAATCGAAGACAAAGGCATTGTTCGACTACCTCCCCGACCTAACAACGGCAAGAACCGAGATCAGCGCTTCTACTGCCGCTTCCACCAGGACCATGGACACGACACAGATCAATGCCGGGCCCTGAAAGACGAGATTGAGGAACTCATCTCCAGGGGGTACCTCCGAGAATTCACCCGAGAAGTCCCGCGGGGTCGACAAGATAACCGGAGAGGGATACACTCTCCCCCGAACCCCCCTCCGAGCCGCATACCGGGTCGGGATCCCGAGTCCGAGGGAACCACGGACGCACCGTTTATCTTACATTGAGTCCATGGGGGATGAATACTGTCCAAGACGACCCCACTCCCGAGCTACAAACCGCGCCAGTCTCCTTCCCAGGGGAGGACCTCGAAAGCGTTCGCCTCCCCCACTGCGACACCCTCGTCATTAGCCTCCGTATGGTTAAGTGTGAAGTTCGCCAGATCCTTGTCGACTACGGCAGCTCGGCGAACATTCTTTCCCTCAAAGCTGTCGAGAAGCTGAAGGTACCTAGAGGCAAGCTCCAACCGGTCGAATACACCACATGGGTTTTACGACATCCCTATCAAGCTAGAAGGAATTGTCACAACACCAAGACAGCTAACAACGCCATACTCGGCCGAACCAGATTATGCTCCCTCCAAGCAATGCCTTCGGCCTGCCATTCGGAACTCGAATCTTCCACCCCACACGGGGTTGGCGCCTTCCGAAGTAGCCAAGAAGCAACGTGGTCGTGCTGCATGACCATCGACGGAGGAGCAATGCCCACCCCCCAACGCCGTCATGCTCTAACCTAAGAAGGACAGCCCTACCCCCGGACCTACCGCCGAACCAGAGAGGTTCCCCCTTGACGCCTAGCACCCAGTGGACTCCTGCAAAGAGCAAATCTAGACATTAACTTAACTAGAAGTAAACCTTTTTGTAAAGCTTTCCATTGTATAGGACCGTTTTTAGCGCCCCCCCCCCCTATCTTATACTAAGGAAATCTCGTTACATTATACTCCAAACACCCCGGCAGACCCGACCTGATACCCGGTTAGAGGGTCGACCCCCAAGGCGTCGCCTCGCCCCACTCCAATTCCTCGCGAAACAAGAAGGCCGAGCCACATCCCCTTCGTCACTTTATATACCGTCAACCGAGGCAAAGGCCGTTACAGAGATACTCCCCTCGTCTCGAGCGGCACGCCGCGTCGGAACGACAGGGGCCCACCTTGGGAAGGGAAGCTGCAACCTACGAAGGGAGCCAACTCGAGGCACATAAGCGGGGAGATCCGGAAACGACCGGCATCGAAACCCGTGGCAAGTCCGAATTACTTTTTTATATACATATATATAAACACGAAAAGGCGGGGGCCAGTCCGCGGGAGGCAAATACAATCGAAAGGAGGAAAGAAGAAAGAAAAGCAAAACTATACATCTCGGTTTCCCTCCTCGACGCCGATCGGGTTCACAGAACGATCATCGGCCGGGTGGTCAACGAGCCCCTCTACGGCAGGGACCTTCGGGGTCCCATCAATCTCCATGTCATACTCGAAATTCGACAGATCGAGGGTCGGATAGAAATGCCTCACGTGACTGAGCGCCTTCGCGTAGCACTCATCCTGGGCGGCTATCACCATCCGCTGGCCCGCATCCGTCAGCTCTTTCCTCTCCTTGGCAAACGCGGCTATTAGCTCCCCCTTCTCCTTGGCAAACTTCCTCTTCAAAGAGGCCACCCTCTTCTCCCACTCGGTGTCCTTGGCCTCGAGCTCCAGCTTCATCTGCTGCTCCCTCTGACGCGAACCCTCGAGCTCGATCCGCATCTCCTTCGTCTCTCGTCCGCTCTTGTCCACCCGAGCACGCTCTTGTAACAGGGACGCTTCGTAGAGATTCTTTACATTAGCCCCCTGCATACAAGCCTGCGGCCGAAAGAAGCGGATTAGAAGCAAACTCCTGAGGCAAGACCAAACAGAAAGGGGGAGGTCGACGAGCTTACCGACACGGTGGCCTGCGCCAGGCGCGTGAATGCCACCTCCACGGGCTCGTTCTCCATCATCTGGCGATCGCGAGGCGTTGCCAGCTTCTCCACCACCTCTACGGCCTGGGCTTCCTCGGTCAGACAATCGCTCATCCGAACCGACCAATCCGGCACCCACCGCTGCCGCAACAACTCCGCCACCGGGTCCTCCTCCTCGACCCCTGCCAAGGGACCTTTCCCCTTGTCAAGATCGGACGCCCTCGCCGAGCCCTTACCCCTCAAAGGGGCACCCCCTTTGCCCGTCTCCGAACGAGTACTCTTAGCCCTCGGCTCAAGCGGTGCCTCAGAGATAATAAGGGGCAGCTCCCTCGGCCTCTTCACCGCCTCTGCCTTCTTCTTCTCGGCGTTTTCCTTCTTCATGGCGAGCCGCCTTGCTTGGATCGATGCCTCATCCATATCTGCAGAAAAAACTATTAAGAGCAATGAGCGAGAATGTACGAAAGGATCGAGGGAAAAGAAACAACTACATACGGAGAACGGCGGGGCTCAGTCCAACGCTCGCCAGGCGAACCTCCGTCACCTTCGTCCAATTAATACTAGGGGACAAACGAAGACGCTCTACAAACCCCCACTCCTCGACCGTCAGATCTCCCTGCCCCGGCGCAGGATAACTCGGCTTGGAGTAGTTCCATCGAGTCGGAATGTCCCAGGGCTCTTCACTCCGGATTACCAGATACTTCTTCCTCCAGTCCTTAATAGAATCAGGACGGCTATGAACAACCTTCCTCCTACTCCGGGGGGAGATATAGTAAATCCCCTCGGCTGCCGAACAAAGCGTCAGCGTCGCTCGGAACACGTTCAAGCGCAAGGGTACCCGTTGTTCCTCGCACATCAGTACAAAGCTGATAATCTGCTCCCAAGAGTTCGGCCCGTACTGCATCGGCGCCAGGGAGGCCCAGTTCAACACTTCCCGAACAAACGGATGGATCGGCAGCCTCAGTCCAGAAATAAACGCGTCCACGGGGAAGACACAGTACCAAGCAGACAGGGGATCGGTTGGGCGAAGAGTAGAGCTCGGCAGCATCAATTCATAACTAGGACCTATGTGGTACGCCAATTGCAAGACTTCCAAATCCTCGCCATCCAAAGCGGTCAGAATCGCGTCCATCAACACTCTCGTCCGGCTCGGCGAAGAGGCCTGCACACCAAAGAGCTCCTGGTCGGACAGGTCGTCCGGATACTGACGGAAATGCTTCGGCTGCGCGGGCGAACCAGTCCCCTGGCTCGAGCCACCAGTTCCCAACCCTACCTTCCTCGGAGCCTTCTTCCTCTTCTCGGACCGCTCCGGCGAAGGAGTGAATAAGGGCCCCCGACCAGTCAGCACGGAATTCGGGCCTGCCCCCGGAACCGTGGACCTCCTTACAATGCCGCCCTCGCCTCTCTCACCCTCGGTAGCCGGCTCCAGAACACGGACGTCGTCCGAACCATCAGTCGTTTCCTCCGACTCGCTACTCTCCACCGCGAAGGGACGACGAGAGCGCGACCGCCTCGCACCATGTGCCGCCTCCTCAACCACCGGTTCCTCCCACGAAACCGTGTCAGAAGACTCGTCAGCGTGCACTGACTCCTCCTCGAGTACGGGCTCCTCCCAGGACGTCGAGTCAGTGATAGGCTCCACCCCGCCCCCAGACGTCGACGCTGATGAGCCAGACTGAGCCCTGTTCATCTATGCCTAGACTAAGTAGACTTGCT
Organism: Hemerocallis citrina; assembly: GCA_017893485.1. Classification (NCBI taxonomy): domain Eukaryota; kingdom Viridiplantae; phylum Streptophyta; class Magnoliopsida; order Asparagales; family Asphodelaceae; genus Hemerocallis; species Hemerocallis citrina. The sequence goes on along the minus strand of CM030364.1, from coordinate 251,522,313 downwards.
AACTCACCTGGGGTTACTTCGGAAGGGCAAGTCTGGTACAGCAAGACGCGAAGATGAGCGCTGAAGTGTTGAAAAATTTTATTTTGAAAAAAAAAAGAAAGGAATGGACAAATAGGGAAGAGGGGGGACTATTTATAGGAGATAGAAGCGACTCCTCGATTCCCGCGAGTACTGTTCACCTATTCAACATGCAACTGCCGCCTAAGAATTCGCGCCACACCCTCGAAACATGCGACGCTGACATCATCCATTGACAGGCTGGCAGCCAGTCAAGGAGGCCAGCGCGGAAGAAGTATTCGGAGGAGGGAACGTTTTTATTTTTAAGATTTAAGGCGCCGTCCTCAGACAGACACCCCGGGCTCCGAGACTGGGTCAGTTCCCCTTTCACCCGCGAACAGCTCGGGGCTTACAGCGTCATCGGCCGAAGACCCGAACTGTTCCCGGGTGAGACAGAAACCGCCTCAACCTGGAGCCCTATTAGAACACAGAATAGTCAGCCTCCAATCGGAGAACTACTCATCTACCCGGAGCCCAAAGCTTCAAGACGCCCCCCTCGGAAAGCACCCCAGTCAAAAGCAGATCAACACCCGAAGGCCGAAAGAAGTGCTCCATTCCGAGCCAGTTGATGCAACTGCAAAGGCCCAGCCTACTCCAGTAACGGAACCTTCGCAGTTGCAAACAACCGGCCCGGAACGCCCTTCATCCCTCTCGGAAGGATAGAACCTCCGCTGTTGCAGACGGCTCACCCTTCGACGTTCGGTCGTTATCCCTCTCGCCCGGATCCCCCCTGGATCTGACCGCCACCTCAGGGCCATCAGATCCAAGAGAAGATCGGGCGACAAAGAAACTACCTCTCCGACAAAACCGGGGGCAGGAATTTTTAAAAAAAAACAGGCGTCCGCCGAAGCAGACACCTTCAAGGGCCAAACGGACCACCTTTGCTTGGATCTGAACCACAACGAGAAAGGGGGAGGGGGGTACTTATAGCCTCCCCCCAGGGGCCGGCCATTATGATGTGGGGAAAACCAAACGGCGGAAGACCATGCGCCATACAGTTATTAGGCGGCGCCATTAACGCACCTAGGAAATGGGAATCTTGCACAGGTTCCAAGGCGCCCCCAAAATGCTCTGCGAAAACAACGGACTACACTACTCAAAACAACCCCAAGGCACAACGGTTCGCCCCCTAACGGCCCGACCTATGATCCCCTCACCAGCTCGAGGTCCGGTCTGGCACCTGGGCACCCCTCGTCGGAGGATCCACGGGCTGGCCATCACCTTTACCAGCCCGTAACTCCCCCTCATCTCGGGGTCCGGTCTGGCGCCCGGGTACTCTTCTCAGGAAGAAACAACGGCTCACCTTCACCCTCACCGACCCATAATCCCTCGCCAGCTCGAGGTCCGGTCTGACGCCTGGGTACTCTTCTTCGGAAGATCCACCGGCTGGCCATCACCCTTACCAGCCCATAATTCCCCCTCGTCTCGAGGTTCGGTTTGGCACCAGGGTACTCTTCTCAGGAAGAAACAACGGCTCGCCTTCACCCTCACCGACCCGTAATCCCTCGCCAGCTCGAGGTCAGGTCTGGCACCTGGGTACTCTTCTTCGGAAGATCCACCGGCTGGCCATCACCCTTACCAGCCCATAATTCCCCCTCGTCTCGAGGTTCGGTTTGGCACCAGGGTACTCTTCTCAGGAAGAAACAACGGCTGGCCTTCACCCTCACCGACCGATAATCCCTCGCCAGCTCGAGGTCCGGTCTGGCACCTGGGTACTCTTCTTCGGAAGATCCACCGGCTGGCCATCACCCTTACCAGCCCATAATTCCCCCTCGTCTCGAGGTTCGGTTTGGCACCAGGGTACTCTTCTCAGGAAGAAACAACGGCTCGCCTTCACCCTCACCGACCCGTAATCCCTCGCCAGCTCGAGGTCAGGTCTGGCACCTGGGTACTCTTCTTCGGAAGATCCACCGGCTGGCCATCACCCTTACCAGCCCATAATTCCCCCTCATCACGAGGTTCGGTCTGGCACCCGGGTACTCTTCTCAGGAAGAAACAACGGCTCGCCTTCACCCTCACCGACCCGTAATCCCTCACCAGCTCGAGGTCCGGTCCGGCACCTGGGTACTCTTCTCAGGAAGAAACAACGGCCCGCCTTCACCCTTACCAGCCCGTAATCCCTCGCCAGCTCGAGGTCCGGTCTGGCACCCGGGTACCCTTCTCACGAAGATCCAGTGGCTCACCATCCCATTTCTACAACCATGAGCACTCCTCCACGGCTAGCTCCCGCACCCCCTGCAGGAGTGGGGGGCTTGTGTGACAGTGTAAAAATGGCCTGAGGCCCATCCAGGGCCCAATACAATTCCTACTCAGAAAAGCAAAAATAACAACCTGGTTCGGCTCCGGACCACTTCAGGGTCGGCGCCGAACCTCGTGTTTGCCCTCACAGTGCCGGCCTCCTCGTACTGGCGAGCCTCAGCATCCCCCGGAGTCCGATCCGGAGCAGTCCCTCAGGCCGTCCCCCCTCTCTGGCGGGGCAGAAGGATGACCTGGCGCAGCCTAGGCCCTCCGATTCCCCCCAGAGGCACAGAGGGCTCACGATGGGCCACGTCAGCTCCAAATACCGCCAAGGGTTTCGCCACGTCAGCCCTATACCACTCCTGGTATCGCCACGTCCGCCCTAAACCCCCTGGGCCTTCTGCCACGTCAGGCCCATGGGCTTTCGGATCCAAACCCGGCCCCCAAGTGGAACCAAAACCGGTTGGGATTCTCTATAAATACTAGACCCACACCCACCTTTTTGAGGTGATCAATCTTTTGCCACTTAAATATACCTAGTTATTGCTGCTCTCTCACAGAGACTGACTAGAGCGTCGGAGGGTCCGCCACCGGGACAAACCCCGGTGTTTCAGGACCGTCTGCAGGTACACAAGACCTCGGATCCGACCCTTCCGATCCGAGCCCAACCTTCAACATCTTTCCGAGCTCCTCGTAGGTCCCAGAAGGTCAACTGAAGGTCGGCAGACGAGCGGCAATCTCCTTCAATACAAATTGAGTTCGAACTCACACCTGGTGCTTCCACACGTTTCTCAGAAATAAACAGCATCAGAGGTGTTGTTTCATGTATAATCCCATGCTTAGCACACGTGTCAACAAATGGCGATTCATACTCTCCACCTCGGTCGTTTCTTAGCACCTTAATTTTCTTATTGAGTTGGTTCTCAACTGCATTCTTATAGAGAACAAATTTCTCTATAGCTTTATCCTTTCTTTTAAGCAAATATACATAACAGTATTTCGTGCTATCTTCAATGAAGGTAATAAAATACTTATTACCACCTCTTGTTTGTATCATTTTTAAATCACAAATATCAGTGTGAATTAGATCAAGGGGTTCAGTATTTCTTTCAACATTTTTAAACGATGATCTTGTTAGTTTTGCCTCAACACAAGTTTCACACTTGTGTTTAGAATCAATTTAGAATTTTAGTATGTGATTCAAGTTAATTATTTTTCGCAAAGTATCATAATTAACATGTCCTACTCTACCATGCCATAAATTGTAAGCCTCAAGCATATAAGTAGAAGAGCTAGCTTTATTGATATTCTTGACCATGGTCATTACATTGAGTTTAAACATTTCACCACTCATGTATCCTCTACCAACATACATTCCACTCTTTGACAAAATAAATTTGTTCGACTCGAACACTAAATGAAAACCGTGGTCATTAAGCAACGAACCAGATACTAGGTTCTTACGGATTTCAGGAATATATACAACATTGTTCAGAGTCGGTTCCTTTCCAGAAATCATCTTTAAGATCACCTTGCCTTGGCCATTGATTTCTGAAGTAGCCGAGTTCCCCATAAACATTTTCTCCTCATTCTCTAATGGTTCGAAAGTTGAGAACATACTTCTGTTGGAGCACACATGTCGAGTAGCTCCAGTGTCAATCCACCATTCCTTCGGGTTTGAACCTATCATATTCACCTCTGAGATCATAGCTGAGAGGTTGATATCGGAAACATCTTGAGCAATGCCTTGAATCAAGTTTACTTCTCTATTCCTGTTCTTCTTGGGAAGCCTGCATTCAGTAGATTTATGACCCATTTTGTCACAATTGAAGCACTTGCCTGGAAACTTCGGATTCTTGGAGATTCCTCCCTTAGGCCCCAACTTGGGACCCTTATTGTTGTGCTTGTTGGAACGTTGTTTATGTTCCATTACTTTTATCTTGGCTGCATGACTGACGAGTCCAACATTTTCAGATCCTCTATTGTCTTCTTCAATACGAAGCCTGACAATGAGATCTTCAATGCCCATTTCTTTTCGCTTATGCTTTAGGTAATTCTTAAAAGTCTTTCCAACCTAGTGGTAATTTTTCAATTATACATGGTACTTGGGAACTTTCACTTAAGTTCATACCTTCAGCATGAATCTCATGCAAGATAAGCTGTAGTTCTTGAACTTGACTGATCACTGTTTTAGAATCTACCATTTTATAGTCTAGGAAGCGGCTCACAATAAATTTCTTGGCTCCGGGATCCTCAGTTTTATACTTATGGTCTAGTGATTCCCAAAGTTCTTTAGCAGTTCTTTTGTCAATGTATACATTATACAACGAATCGGCTAATCCGTTCATTATGTAATTCCTACATAAGTAATCAGCATTTTTCAAGCATCCACAGCGGCAATGACTTTGGTTATCTTGCTCATCTTTCTTAGGATTTTGAGCTTCTTCGTTCAAGAATCTTGCAAGATTCAGCGTGTTCAGATAGAACATCATCTTCTGTTGCCACCTTTTGAAATTCTGCCCGTTGAACTTCTCAAGTTTCTCCCCATGGGAGACTGAGACAGGTACAACGGTTGGCATTGGCACTCGTGCCGCAGCAGTAGTGGCACTTGCATCGTATCAGCACCGGCACGTGGACCGTTTCAGACATAGCAACATTGTCCGATGCAGTAGTCATTTTGATTCTGAAAATTACACAATACGAGTGTAAGTTTTTCAGATTAAAGAAAAAGAAAAGAAGTGCCTCAAAATCGGAAATCGAGAAAATCAAAAAATATGTTTTAAGTTTGTTAAAAAATTCTTTATAAAGTTTCTTTTACAATAAACTCAAGTGATTGAGAGGCACAGAAAACAGAGAAAAAAATAGGAGAGAAAGAAAAACCGAAAGGAAAATAGAATAAATAAATAACAACTTACAAAAACGAATTTCAGATTACAAGTTAGAGCAGTGGAGGCCTGTGTATCACACAGTGTCCTTAAAACAGATTTCGCCTCTTCCGGTTGCTGGATTGTACGAAGACGTCTGCTCCCAGGATGCAACGACCAGAGTGTTCACGTAGGCACCACGTAGCACTCTCGAACCGAGCAGCAGCATCAGAATCCTATCACCGACTTACCAAACAGCAGGAGTGAAGAACAGAACAGAACTCAGAGGAGGAAGAAAGAAGATTACTGGTGCAGGGAAGAAATAAGAGGGGAGGCCTCTATTTATAGGGCCAGGGTTCAAACTGTAACGGTAGTAATGCCTTCAGTATAACGGCACACACTCAATTGAATGCCAGCACTGTAACGGCAGGCATCAATTATTGCCTTTGAATGCCTTCAGTATAACGGTAGACAAAACATTCAACAAAGCACTGAAACGGCAAACGGAACCGTTTCTGTATTTATTTCAGCCGTTACAAAAGAAAAAATCAAAACTGTAGCAAAAAGTGGCTCTGCATGGGGTGGGGTCATGTTGGTCCGGCATTCGTGTCCACAGGTCGTGCGGGCGCACACAAGTCGCTTGTAATCCGGTCCGAGATTTGCACCCCCCTTGCGCGCGTGAGAGAGAGCCTCTCTTCTAGTTATCTTACAATGCTTAGAAGGAGGTTACTATATATCCTCTTCTATTTCCTTTGATTTTTTCGATGTGGGACTATGTTCCCTTAACCCATTTTCAAGAATGAAAACGTCTCGCTTTGAAAGACAATTTCTCATTCACCCCTTAACCGTTTTTAGCAAATCAATATATAATTTTGATCTACTCACGAAGGAGAACACAAATCAATCAAGATCTCTCAATAATTCATTGAGGATCTTACTCAAAAAATTGCTCAAAAACTGGTTCGTAAATGGTGTATAAAACACTCATTTCCTAACAATGCAACTATTGCTCTCATCATAATAGTGAGTGTAACGCCCCCGAGCCCGAATTACTGGAACTCGAGCACGTTTATAAACTTTCTATCAAATAATATACAAAGCTTCTTATAATCCACAAGTTTATATTCAATTGCAGAAATAGATATTACAGTGCTGATTTCTCCTTAGTCAAATGCAACTTTCTTCATATTACATATCGTTCCAAATGCAAGTAAATTTTCTCTTTCTTTTTGGCAACAAAGTACATGTGTATTGAAGGCAAAATATACAACTATTATGAGTCTTCGATACTACTGTAAAATGTGGTGCTTCCATCGTCTTTTAGTTGTTAAGTATAATGAGGAATAATAAGAGAAAGATTAGGGTTAATATCATTAGTCGCTTGAGATATTGTATTCTCGGTATCTAAATTGAAATACCTAGACTACTACCTCTAGCGAGTTTTTATAGGATAAATACTGGGTTTGGGTATTGGGCTCTAAGCGCACTCAACCCGTGTTATGATATCTATACAAGTGTAAGTGTAACATATGTGTTACCTATACAATATTATTATAAATAATATTATGCATATAGTGAGAATATACCTATATATCGATACTAATGCAAAATGTGGTACTTCTATCGTCTTTCAATATCTATTTCTTATTATGAACCTAAAACTGAGAGTCAAAGGGATGAATATAAAGAATTGCTCAGTAAGGGTTGCACCGCAGGGTGCCACAATGATGTACAGTAAAAATACTATAACAAATGAGCAAAGAAACGACCTTACTTGAACATTGACCAGGTTCAAGTAATGTCGTGTTTTTTCTTCAAAAAAAAAATACTATAACAAATGCTACATATGAGTAATAGCAATAAATGTGAATATTCTGTGAAACTGGCAGCAACAACAACTTTATGCTAATAATTGAACAAAACATCTTATAGGAATTACAAATCCTCTTTTGATAACATAATCTTCTTTTAACAACTGAGTGACTCGTAAGTTTTTTTAACCAATCACAATCATAGTAATACTGGCATACTGAGTGCCTTCTTTTCCCACCTTCTTGAAGATATAATTTCCATCTGGTGACTTACTTGGCACCCTCTAACAATTCGGGGTTTCGGCCCCGAGGGCCGTTAACCCCGAGCTGTCTGTGGGTGAGAAGTGGGTCGATCCAGGGGTGAGATTCGGGGTGCCTGCCGAAGGCGGGCGCCCACAAGTTGGAATTTTTGGCCAAGAGTCCCGGATCGGTAGCTCTCCTGCCATCCTTTAGTATTTTTTGGTAAATGGCTCTAAGGGAAGTCTGCCTTGAAATGCTAGCAGGTGAGAAGTGGGCCGACCAAGGTCCGAGGGCTTGGGGAGTTTTTTTGGTCGAGAGTCCTGGGTCGGTGGCTCCCCTGCCACCCTCGAACAACTCGGGGTTTTGGCTTTGAGGGTCGTTAACCCCGAGTTGTTTGCGGGTGAGAGGTGGGTCAACCAACGGTCTGGGGTTCGAGGCTTTTGCCAAAGGCGAGCGTGCTAAATCTTAAATGAAAATTTTTAGGTTAGGTGTGGCTGAAGGTCATCGCCGAGCATAAAGGTCCCGCAGCTTGAAAAGGCCAAGGCCTTGCTTGAGATCGATGCCGAGCCCCCATACCTATTTCTCGGGTAGATAGCATGAGTGTAGCTGGCGGTCATCGCCGAGCTCATAGGTCGTAGGGTGTCAAAAAGCCAAGGCCCTGCTCGAGGTCAATGCTGAGCCCCCACACCTAGAGAAGCTGTTATGAGCGTAGGTGAAGGTCATCGCCGAGCGTAAAGGTTGCATGGCTTGAAAAAACCAAGGCCTTGCTCGAGATCGATGACGAGCCCCCATACCTGTTTCTCGAGTAGAAATCGTGAGTGTTGCTGGCGGTCCTCACCGAGTGCATAGGTCGCAGGGCTTGAAAAAGTCGAGGCCCTGCTCGAGGTCGATGCCGAGCCCCCACACCAAAAGAAGCTGTTATGAGCGTAGCTAAAGGTCATCACCGAGTGTAAAGTTCGCATGGCTTGAAAAAAGCCAAGGCCTTGCTCGAGGTCGATGACGAGTCCCCATACCTGTTTCTCGGATAGATAGCATGAGTGTAGCTGGCGGTCATCGCCGAGCGCATAGGTCGCAGGGCTTGAAAAAGCCGAGGCCCTGCTCGAGGTTGATGCCGAGCCCCCACACCGAGAGAAGCTGTTATGAGCATAGCTGAAGGTCATCGTCGAGCATAAAGGTTGCGTGGCTTGAAAAAGCCAAGGCCTTGCTCGAGGTCGATGACGAGCCCCCATACATGTTCTCGGGTAGATAGCATGAGTGTAGCTGGACATCGTCACTGAGCGCATAGGTCGCAGGGCTTGAAAAAGTCAAGGTCCTGCTCGAGGTCGATGCCGAGCCCCCATACCTAGGAAAGCTGTTATGAGCGTAGCCGAAGGTCATCGCCGAGCATAAAGGTTGCATGGCTTGAAAAAGCTAAGGCATTGCTCGAGGTCGATGACGAGCCCCCATACCTGTTTCTCGGGTAGATAGCATGAGTGTAGCTGGCGGTCATCGCCGAGCGCACAGGTCGCAAGGCTTGAAAAAATTGAGGTCCTGCTCGAGGTCGATACCGAGCCCTCACACCTAGAGAAGCTGTTATGAGCGTAGCTGAAGGTCATCGTCGAGCGTAAAGGTCGTATGGCTTGAAAAAGCCAAGGCCTTGCTTGGGTCGATGACGAGCCCCCATACATGTTTCTCGGGTAGATAGCATGAGTGTAGTTGTCAGTCATCGCCGAGCGCATAGGTCGCAGGGCTTGAAAAAATCGAGGCCCTACTCGAAGTCGATGTCGAGCCCCGACACCTAGAGAAGCTATTATGAACGTATCTGAAGGTCATCGTCGTGCGTAAAGGTCGCATGGCTTGAAAAAGCCAAGGCCTTGCTTGAGGTCGATGACGAGTCCCCATATCTATTTCTCGGGTAGATAGCATTAATGTAGCTGGCGGTCATCGTCAAGCGCATAGGTCGCAGGGCTTGAAAAAGCTGAGGCCTTGCTCGAGGTCGATGCCGAGCCCCAACACATAGAGAAGCTGTTATGAGTGTAGCTGAAGGTCATCGCTGAGCGTAAAGATCGCATGGCTTGAAAAAGTCAAGACCTTGCTCAAGGTCGATGATGAGCCCCCATACCTATTTCTCGAGTAGAGAGCATGAGTGTAGCTGGTGGTTATCGCCGAGCGCATAGGTCGCAGGGCTTGAAAAAGCCAAGGCCCTGCTCGAGGTCGATGCCGAGCACCCATACCTAGAGAGCTGTTATAAGCGTAGCTGAAGGTCATCGTCGAGCGTAAATGTCGCATGGCTTGAAAAACCCAAGGCCTTGCTCGAGGTCGATGACGAGCCCCCATGCCTGTTTTTCAGGTAGATAACATGAGTATAGCTGGCGGTGATCGCCGAGTGCATAGGTCGCAGGGCTTGAAAAAGCCGAGGCCCTGCTCAAGGTCGATGCCGATCACCCATACCTAAAGAAGCTATTATGAGCGTAGCTGAAGGTCATCGTTGAGCGTAAAGGTCGCATGGCCTGAAAAAGCCAAGACCTTGCTCGATGTCGATGACGAGCCCCCCCATACTTGTTTCTCGGGTAGATAGCATGAGTGTAGCTGGCGGTCATCGCCGAGCGCATAGGTTGCAGGGCTTAAAAAAACCGAGACCCTGTTCGAGGTCGATGCTGAGCCCCCACACCTAGAGAAGTTATCATGACTGTAGCTGGAGGTCATCGCCGAGCGTAAAGGTCGCATGGCTTGAAAAAGCCGAGGTCCTGCTCAAGGTCGATGCCGAGCCCCCATACCCTGAGAGAGACTTTTTGTGGCTCGTGGTACCATCCGAGAGCCGAACCTCAAACTTGTAGGAGAAGACTTTTGTGGCTCGCGGTACCATCCGAGGGCTGAGCCCAAGGCACGAGGTTAAGAGGGGTAAACGATTATATTATATTAAATTTACAAAATAAGGCACAAGGTGCCGATTACATCTTGGAGTTTACAAAAGGGATATCTACAAGAGTTATGCGAGGTGCTAATTCTCCCCCTCGAGAAATTTGATGGGTGCTCCACGTTCCAGGGCCTCTTCACGGCCTTACCCTCCGGGGCGATAAGGCGGTACGTGCCCGAGCGTACAACCTCAGAAACTTTGTACGGGCCTTCCCAGTTTGGTGCCGGTTTCCTCTTTTGGCTGGGGTTGGATACTGCCAGCTTTCGGAGGACGAGGTCCCCTAGCTTGATGTTGGTGGGACATACCCTTTTGTTGTAGAACTTCTTGATCCTCTGCTGGTAGGTGCTCCTTCTGATGGAGGATTTTTCCTTGACCTCGCCTATGAGGTCCAGGTCGGCACGCAGTTGCGCCAAGTTGCTTTCTTCATCAAAGGCCATGATACGGGGCGAAGGGAGCCCGATCTCGAGGGGAATTACTGCTTCTGCACTGTAAGTCGGATTGAATGGTGATTCTCCCGTGGGGATCCTCTTCGTCGTTTGATGGGCCCAAGGAACGGTCGGCAACTCGTCGACCCATAGTCCCTTGGACGAATTATCAAGCCATTTCTTCAAATCATCGAGGATCTGGCAGTTCGCGTTCTCGGCTTGTCCGTTCGACTGCGGGTGGCAGACCGAGGAGAAGCATTGCTGGATTCCGAGGTCCTCGCAGAACTTTCTAAAATTTTTGCCCGCAAACTGGGTCCCATTATCCATGATGAGTATATGCAAAATTCTGAACCGGCAGATGATGTGTTTCCAGAAGAATTGCTGAGTTCGCCACTCGGTGATCATGGCCAGAGGCTCGGCCTCAATCCACTTTGTGAAGTAGTCGATGGCTACTATTAAGAACTTCTTTTGGCCTGTTTCTTTCGGAAAAAGGGCCTACCAGGTCCATCCCTCACATAGCAAAGGGGGTAGGACTGGCCAGGGAGCGGAGGTTTGCTTGTGGCACCCTTCTTACTGAGGAGAATCTTTGACAGGGTCCACATTTGTTGACCAGGGCCAGGGCATCCTACAACATCGTGGGCCAGTAATACCCGTGGTTCAGAGCCTTTCGTGCAAGCGATCGGCTTCCCATGTGGCACCTGCCAATTCCTTTGTGGAGCTCATTGAGAGCGTAGTTTGCTTCGTCAGGGGTCAAGCAGCGGAGATAGGGTCTTCCATCCGTCATGGTGTACGAGCGTTTGAAGAGGCTTTCACTGATCATGGCGAACCTTTCCGAGCGGACCCTAACCTGCCTTGCCTCGGCTAGGTCTTCGAGGAGATCGCCTTTGATGAGAAATTTTGGATGGGAGTGGTCCAATCATCGGTTTGAGCTCCGTCGCCTACATAGAGGGTCTCGGGGAGGTTGATGCTCGGCTTCAGGAGCACCTCAATCAGGACGGTGCGGTCGAGGCCTTCAAAGGACGAGGAGGATAGCTTTGACAGGGCATCGGCCTGGGCATTCTGCTCCCTTGGTATCCTCAAGATTGTGGAGTCGTCAAAGGATGTCAAGAGCCGCTGGACCACAGCCAAGTACCGGATCATCCGATCGTCGCGGGCCTCGTACTCTTCGGTGATTTGATTGACCACGAGCTGAAAGTTGCTAAAAGCCCTAATCTGTCTGGCGCGTGCCTGGTGTGCTAGGGTGAGCCCCATGATCATAGCCTCATAGTCTGCCTCGTTGTTAAAGGTCGGAAAGTTGAGGCGGAGAGAATATTGGAGAATGAAGTTGTCGGGTCCTCGCAAGATGATTCCTGCGCCATTCCCCGCTTCGTAGGAAGAGCCGTCGACGTAAACTTCCCACGTCTGATCAGCCTCCACGCTATCGGGTGGCTCGGAGATGGTGCATTCTGTGATGAACTCGGCGAGGGCTTGTCCCTTAATTGCCATCCTTAGTTGATAGCTGATGTCGTACTAACTGAGCTCGATCAACCACTTGACCAGGCGGCCGGAGCTCTTGGGCTTGTGGAGGACGGCCTTCAGAGGTTGGTCCGTGAGGACTTAAATTGAGTGTGCCTGGAAGTAAGAACAGAGCTTCCGAGTGGCCATGACCAGTGCGTATGCCACCTTCTCCATTTTTGCGTATCTGGTCTCGGCCGAGAGCAAGACTTTGCTCACATAGTACAACGGCTTTTGGACTTTGTCTTCTTCTTGAACGAGAACAGTGCTGAGTATGCATTCTGAGGCCAAAAGATAAAGCCAGAGAGGCTCGCCCGGCTCGGGTTTGCTAAGGAGCGGAGGATTGGCAAGGTACTCTTTCAGTTGGGCGAACGCCTTTTGCTGCTGAGGCCCCACTCGAAGCCTCCGGTCCCGCGCAAAGCTTTGAAGAATGGGAGGGACTTCTCCTTGGATTTGGATAGGAAACGGCCAATGGCCACCAGTCTACCGTGAGTCGCTGGACTTCCTTGATGTTCCTCGGAGGGGCCATGTCGATGATGGCCCGGATCTTCTCAAGGTTCGCCTCGATGCCGCGCTGGCTGACGACAAGCCTAAGAAATTTGCCCAAGGAGCCGCCGAATGCACACTTGGCAGGGTTGAGCCTCATGTTGTGGGTCCGAAGGACACCAAAGGCTTCTTCCAGGTCGACGATGTGGTCCTGTCCCTGCTGGATTTTGACGAGCATGCCGTCGACGTACACCTCCATGTTGCGATCGATCTGGTCCTTGAAGACTTGGATAACGAGCCTCTGATAGACAGTACCGGCATTCTTCAGCTCGAAGGGCATAACTCGGTAGCAGTAGAGACCTTGGTCGGTGACGAAGGATGTCTTATCTATATCAGGGGGAACATTCGAATCTGGTTGTAGCCCGATAAGGCGTCCATGAAGGATAGGAGCTCGTGATCTGACGTAGCGTTGATCAGAGCATCGATGCGGGGGAGGGGAAACAGATCTTTAGGGCACGCCTTGTTAAGGTCCGTAAAGTCTATGCAGATCCTCCAGCTCCCGCTTGCCTCTCTCACTATTACGACGTTCGCCACCACTTGGGGTAGTTGACCTCTTGGATGAACCGGGCAGACAAGAGCTTGTCCACCTCCGCTTTCACAGCTTGCTGCCTTTCCGGGGTGAACTTATGTCGCTTATGGACGATCGGCTTCGAGCCAGGGATCATGCTCAGCCTGTGCATGATCAGGTCTTCGGAGATCCTGGGCATGTCGGATGGCTTCCAAGCGAAGAGGTCGACATTACGGCGAATGCAGTCGATCAGGTCGGACTTTAGGTCGGGCGCGAGGGAGCGGCTTACGCGAAACCATTTTGAATTGTCTTCCGTCTCAAACGAGACTTCTTCTAGTTCGTCCGCAGGTTCGGGCTCTGGTTGGCTCCTCTCGGGTTGTAGTTCGATGGCATCCAGGAGAAACACACCGCCCCCGACAGCCGTCATATAGCATGCTCGCGCTGCCTCTTGGTTCCCTCGAATGACTCCGATACCTGACTCGGTAAGGAACTTCAATTTCAGGTGGTAGGCCGAGGGAACAGACTGGAGAGAGCAGAGCCCCAGTCGGCCGAGGATGGCATTGTAGGCTGCTTTGACGTTCACAACCGTGAAGTCCATCGACTCGTTCCATCTGTGGGGGGTCGAACAGGCAGTAACATCCAGGTCACGATCCTCTCTATCGGCACCGGGACACCAGAGAACCCATGTAGGGTGTACCCGGCTGGCTTCAGCTTCTCTCGGGGGAGCTTGAGGTTCTCAAACGCTTCCAGGAAGAGGATGTTCACCGAGCTCCCGTTGTCCACGAGGATCCGACGGACCTCGTAGTTCTCCATGACGAGACTGATGACGAGCACATCGCAGTGTGGGAGTCGGACCCCCTCCAAGTCTTCCCCCGAAAAGGAGACAGGAAGCTATTGAACCTGGGAGGAAGGGAGTCATCGAACGGCATTTACCTCGCAGACGAACGCCTTCCGGGAAGTACTAGAATCTCCTCCCATGGGCCCCCCATGGATGCAGTGCAGAATGGCTTGTCCTCCGGTCTCTTCGGGCTCCGGGTCCGGCTCGGAACGCTGCTTAGGGGCGCGAGGAGGAGGAGAAGGCCTCTGGTTCCTCGTATCCCTCTGGTCCCAGGCGTCTTCTCGGGTGAATTCTCGGAGATACCCTCGTTGGATGAGGGCCTCGATTTCGTCCTTCAGGGCCCGGCAGTAGTCCGTGTCGTACCCGTTGTCCCGGTAGAAATGGCAGTAGAACCGCTGGTCTCTTTTCTTGTTACTGGTTGGTCGAGGGGGCATCTAGACGAGGTCCCTATCTTCGATCGCAAGCAGGATGGCCGACACATTTTGTGTCAGTGGCGTGTACCTCTAGAAACGCGGGATCGGAGGGCCCTCTTCATACTGGTCCCGTCTCTCGGAACCTTCTTGGTCGGCTCGGCCTCGTCGGCCTTGCGCTTTCCCTTCCCTGGAACTTCTTTGGCGTCCTCGAGATTTAAGGCCTCCTCCGCCAGAATGTACTTCTCGACCCGATTGAGCAAGTCAGGAAAATCGAGGGGAGACTTCCTGGCCAGGGAAGCCTTTAGCTGGCCGTGTCAGACGTTGTGTCGGAAGGCTATCGAGTTGACCCCAGCATCGAGGAAGGAGGCAGACCTTGCCTCAGCGGTAAACCTCCGGATGAATTGTCAGAGTGGCTCCCCTTCCTTCTGTCGGAGGCCCAGCAGGGATGCGCTCGTCTTCTCAGCCTTCCTGCTGGTCATGAAGTGGGCAAGAAAGTTGGCCTCCAGCTGGTCGAACGAGTAGATTGAGCCAGGGACGAGGGTAGAGAGCCATTCCCGAACCGGACCCTGGAGGGCGGCAGGAAAGGCACAGCATAGAAGGGGGTCCGAATCACTGTGAATCATCATGAGGGTCTTGAAACCCTCCATGTGATCAGCAGGATCACCCTCGCCGTCGTAAGTCTCGAACTGAGGAGGCCGAAAGTTCTAGGGTATTTTCGCTTATAAGATTGCAGCGGAGAAAGGAGCACGTTTCGGCCTATGGCCCTGAGTCGCCCTCGAGCCGCCCTCGCCAAAGTGGTTGAGGCGGTTCTCCATTTCCTGTAGGCGTTGCAGGACATCCTCTTCATGCTCTGGCGGGCGGGTTAGGCCGTGAGACTCGCTGGCTCTGGCATCCGACCAAGAGTGAGAGCAGTAGAGTGTCTCATTTGCCGGGATTCTAAGATGGCCTACAGGATCTCTTTCCGAAAGTTTTGGAACTCGAGGCGGGTGACTGGGGCTTGTCTGGCCGGGTCGCATTGGGGTGGCGGCCTTCGGTCGGCGCGACTGAGCTCCGGCTCCCGCTCTCAGGATGGGTGCCTGGGACAGTTCGGGATCGAGTTGGAAGTGGCCCCTCCCCTAGTTCGGCTGGCTTGTCAGTTCTGGATCTGCTGACATAGGTCGGTAGCGACCGAGCGAGAAGCACCCAGCCCGGGTTCGCCGTTGACCCTCTGATGATTGGATCCATGAGTGTCGACAGGGACGTCCTGGGGAGGAGCATCCGGGCGACGTGCAGAGGTGACGACTCTTCTAGCCTTGGGCACCATTTGAGAGCTCGGAATGAGGGGATGGCGTCAAGGGCCGGGGTCGGACTGGGGTCAGTAGCGAGGTTTCCCACAGACGGCGCCAACCTGATGCAGTTTGTTTTTGGGGGTGGCTGCACCAGGTGTGAGTTCTCTCAATTTGTTATTTAGCAGAAGTCTCGGTACCAGCTATACGCTCGACCCTCGACTGAGGATGGTCCAGGAGTGGCGGGAGTGAAGTGTAGGACTGATGCTCGGCTCGGATCCTAGCAGCTCGGCTCAGATCTGGGGGGCTCGACTCGGTCTCGTGTACTTGCACTTGGCCGAGGAACACCAGGAGAGATCCTGGTGGTAGGCTCTCCGACGGTCTAGTCAGTTACTTGAAAGCAACAGTAGCTAGAGCTTTTTAAAGGGGAACGATTGATTACCTTGTAAAGGGGGAGAGGGTCGGGTATTTATAGGCAGGCCAAACGGGTCTGGACCCATTTGGACCGGGTCTGGACCCGCTTGCCCATGGGCTTGACATGGCGGAAGCCCATGGGGCTTAGGGCTGATCTGATGATCAGGGGTGAGCGGTTTTTGAGAGGATCCGATGGCCTAGGAGAGGCCACGTCATCTGACCCATATCACAGCAATCCATGCCCCACTATTGTAGGTTGTTAAACTCTGTCATATACTATCAATCAATGAGTCAATCAATCAATATCTATTTAAACAATTGGAATACATACGACAATAGCATAACCGATCATAAAAGGTAATATTAAGATAAGGCTGAATGCAAATTAATTACAAAAGAAAAGACCAAATCATAGTGTACAAGAGGGAACCCCTAACCTAAATTTTAGCTTTTTAATATTATCTCGCTCCCTCTCTCGCTTTGAATTACTCTTTAGTAAATTCTTTGGTGTTGTAATTAATTTAGAGCATAACTCATCAACATATATCAAACTAGGAGAAGTTTTCAATAACAGAAATTCAACTCTTGTCATATCGAGTTCAGAGAAATTAATGGCCTTCGAGGCCGGTGGAGTGCCTAACCTGGTGGAGTGCTTAATTTGGTTGTGGCATCCTTTCCACCACCGAAATGGCAGATGATGCCGGTTTCGCCATCAAAGGGGCATCTCTATTTGGTTATTCGTCAGGTTGTTAGTAGAGGATTTTCGGTGATGTGTTTCAGTGACTTCAATAGTATTCTTTATCCTTTAGACATGAAGGGCGGGTCTTCAGTTCATGGTTCAAATATGATTGAATTTCGCGAGCTAGTGCATGAATGTGGTTTGTGTGGCTTACAATGCTTTGGTGCCCCTTTCACTTGGTGTAATAATCGGAGGGGGGAGGTTATTACAGCTTGACACTCTTACTTTAAATAGGGGGGGCTCGCCGCTCTTATCAAAGAAGTAGATGCATTATAGTTCAAGGATTGTATAAGAAAACTCTCTTCGGGGGAAATTGATATGCTGGAGATTCACTCTCGTGAGCTTCAAGAAAATGTCAATATGCATGAGAAATTATGGCATAAAAAATTGCGAGTTGATTGGATTAAAGACGGGAATAGAAATTCTAGTTATTTTCATCGAGCTGTGCTTATTCACCGAGCTAGGAACTCTATTTATATGGTACAAAGTATGAAAGGTGTTCAATTTACTATAAGAGTGGATGTGCCAAAGTGATTTGTTGATTATTTTAGGGATAAGCGGTCATCCACTTTTGACCAACATCCTAATTTAACTATTCCTTGCATTAGTCCTGAAGTTACTAACGATATAAATGATCAGCTAACCGCCCTTTTTCAGTCAATGAGATCTACGGCGTCATCCGCTCAATGCCATCTAATAAATCACCTTGTCCTAACGGTTTTTCTGGAACATTTTATTAGCACTACTAGAATATCATTGGTGGTGATTTTGTTGCAGCTCTTAATGATTTATGGCTCACGGCATCCTTACCATCCCAATGGAAGTCAAACTTCATGCCTCTTCCTAAGGTCTCTTGTCCTTCAAGCATGAAGGATTATCGCTCTATTAGTCTTGGAAACTTCTCCTATAAAGTTATTGCAGCAATGTTAGTTAATCATTTGAAGCATGTTCTAAGCTCCCTCGTTACTGAGAAACAATGTGTCTTTGTTCCTTGGCATTTTGTTTCGGATAATGTGTTTCTTACTCAAGATTTTTTTCATTCCATGAAGAAGACAGAGAAGTGTGCAGTGTTTATGGCCTTGAAACTTGATATGGAGCGAGCTTACAATATAATTAGGTGAGATTATCTTTAAACTCTTTTTTTTGCAATTTGGATTTAACGCCAAGTTTGTTAGGTGGGTCAGGGCTTTGGTTGAAAATCCGCAATTTTGCAATGCTTGTTAATGACTCTCATTCTAATTGGTTCAAATCGACGATGGGGCTGCAACATGTTATCCTCTCTCTATTTATCTCTTCATCCTATATTCAGAAGTGTTATCCCGTCTCATTAAACAAGAAATGGCTGGTAGTATGCTCTCAAGTATTATTATTGACAATCAGATTATCTCCCTCAGTCATTTATTTTATGCAGATGATAGTTTGTTTTTTTCTAGAGCTAATGTGTCCGAGTGTATGGTGATTAAAAAGCTACTTGATACATATTGTTCTCTCAACAGTCAGAATGTAAATCTTAGTAAGTCCACCGTTTTCTTTAGAGAATGTGTTAGTTTGAATAAGCAACGCAACGCACTTAGACTTTTGCAGATGTAGGTGGGTTCTATGTTGTTCGAATACCTTGGTACTACAATTAACTCGTCCTGCATTCTCGCTGCTAATTATAATGATGTGGTAGAGAGAGTTCGTAAATGTCTATCTAGTTGGAAGGCTAACACGCTGAGCTTTGCAGGTAGGTTGGTTGTTCTGAAATCAGTTGCTTAAGCTCTCCCAATGTATACGTTAGCTCACAGTTGGGTCCCGAAATCTATTGTTGTTAAACTTGAGCAAGAATTTCATGCTTTCCTTTGGGCTAAAATGTAATGGTGACAAGGGTTTGCATATGATTATATGAGATAGAGTTTGTAGACCCGTTGAGTTCGGTGGTGTTGGTTTAAGACGATTGGACACTCTACAGGAGAGCCTTATGGCTAAAAATTTGGCTCGAGTTTTTAGTAAACCTCAGTCATTACCGTCTAATTGATTATCTACTAAGTATAAGCTCCATTCATCTGTGTGAGATATTCAGTATCTGAAACAATATTTGTGGCCCTGGCGCACTTTCTGCACTGGTAATGACCTAATTTGCAATGGTCTTAGTTGGGAAGTAGGTAGTAAGATAGAGATATATATCTTCTCTGATCTTTGGAACTTTTATGCCCCCCTGAATAGAATGACATCACTGCTTCTATTGAGTTGTTTGAGTTCTTCAAAGATAGTTGCTGATTTTATCTCCCCATATAAGGAATGGATTACGGCTATGTTGGAGTCTAACCTGCCATGTTTGATCGCTAATATTGTGCTACAAATGTCAATTCTAGTGAATCAAGTCATCGATCACCTCCTTTACTATGATTCTTCTTTGTCAAATGTTATCTTGAAAACTGTATTCATCTGCTAGTGGAAGGATTGTGATGTGCCAAGTTTTCCAAATAGTTTGATCCATAAACTGAAAGTTGCACCAAAAGTTATTGCCTTGTTGTGGAGAGTTACATGTGGTGATATTCCTACTATGTCATAGTTGGTTAGTCGTGGGACGCAAGTAATGCCTACTTGTCCAGTTTGGGAGGTTGGAGATAAAATAATTGAACATATTTATGAGGTTGGATATATTACTCATGCTTGAAAGTAAGAATATTGGTGGGATAAAACATATTTATCAAGGGGAGAATATATGTGCTGACTATGCTGCAAAAAGGGGACGTAGTAATGGTCAAAGTTTTCTATGGGTTAACATCTCTAACCCTTAATTTCTTGTTTTCGGCTCAGAAAGATGTTAGAGGGGTCTCCCGATTAAGAGATGCTTCTGTTTTGTAGTCGTTTTTTATTTCATTTTAAATTATTTTGTCTTGCAAAAATAAAAAAAATATTAGTCTAATTATTCTATCTTTAAATGTTATGCTTTATTAAATTATTAATACTTGCAATTGCACATATTTGTCTTTTATGGCTTAGTTAGAGCATCTGTAGTCGTTTGCTATTTATGGATAATATGCATATTATCCATAAAAAGTCGCTGCAGTCGTTAGCTATTTATCCATATTTTGGATAAATCGCTACAGTAGATTGCTATATTTAGCAATCCGCATAGACGATATGCATATTTGGCGCACGGCACATCATGTGCCGTCCCAAAAAAAAAATTAATTTTTTTTTTCGTCGGACGGCACATAATGTGCCGTCCCATTCGTAAATAATCTATTTTATTTAATTATAAATTCCAAAAAAATCCAAAAAAGCCCCCCCACCCCGGACGGCACATTATGTGCCGTCCCATTGTATTTTAAAAAAAAAAAAAATTTTTAAAGTGACTAAGTATCTACTTCAATAATGGCTGAGTATCTAACTACTTCAATAATAATGAATAAATGAAACTTCAGATAGTATTAACTTCAGATAGTATCTAACTACTTCATTAATTAAACTCCCTGGTTCAAACTTCAATAGTATTAACATGATTTTGATTTTTTTTTGATTTTTTCTGGTCAGACGGCACATTATGTGCCGTCTCTCCTATAAAAAAAAATTAAATTTTTATTTTAGCGATCGGACGGCACATTATGTGCCGTCCCACCTAATTTTTAATTTTTTTGGTCTTTTTTATCGTCAGACGGCACATCATGTGCCGTCGCGTATTTTAATATTAATAGAAAGCTAAAATTTAGCTTTAAACGACTGCAGCAAAACTAGGATATCTATATCTATTTATCCATATATCCATATTTTACCATTCAACGACTACAGATGCTCTTAAAGATTCTAAAACATCCTGTCCATTCAGCGATCGTAATCTTATTTCTCAAAATTTGTTAATCATGCTTGAAGATATTAATATTGGTAGGATATAATATATTTATCAAAAGAGAATGTGTGCATTGATCGTGATGTAAAAAAAGAACGTAGTAGTGGTCAAATTTTTATATGGGCTAATATCTCCGATCATGAATTTTTTGTTTTGACTAAGAAAGATAATAGAGGAGTCTCTTAATCGAGGGACACATATTTAGTAGTCGTTTTTTTTTAAACTATATTTTTAATTATTTTGTTTAGCAAAAGAAAAGATTCTGAAACACAATTCTTTTAAAGGATAATATAGTTTCCATTAATTTTTCATGTTACTCGAAATACTGTCACTTTTACAATGAAGATTTTTTTTCAAATTTTAAATGAGAGTTTGACTCCAAAATAAATATACAAGTAATATCCATAGCCCTCTATTTTTTCGAACCAAGCTTTGATCTTCTTGAATTAACTTACACCCTTAGATTCTCGATCCAAGGGACGGGATGGAGAAGAATCATGTATATAAAACCGAGTTTATATGATTTCCTATAGAGTAATATAACACCTACCACAAATTTCATTATATTTTTCTTTATCATCTTAGGTGGTATGCCATCTAAAGTAATGAAAAAATTGTTAGTAGAATTGGTAGTGAGTGTGATATCACTCTTTTCATTAAATTTTGGGTCTTATCGCGTTGAATGGTCTGGGTACACCTTTTTTTTTTATTAGAAAAAAATCTTATACCGAGGGGGAGGCATTTTGAGATACATTTTTTTCTCCACGCACAAACCCTCCACCAATCGCTTTCGTTTTTTGTCCTAGTTGGTCACAGCCACTTTTGTCCTTGTTCACAGAAAGAAGAATAACAAAATGTTGCCCTCAGAATAAGAGTATAGTTTCTGATTTGGATCACATAGAATTCAAAGCTCCATATTAATAATGAAACATAGCTCTCACTAGTTATTTGCATATCCCACGTTACAATTTACTTCATTAATAAGTAGCGTTATAAAAAACTTCTTATAAACCTTGTTAGTGTTGCTGGTCCATTCTTTCACTAAGTTTAGGTTAAAAAGCCATTAAAATAAAGTAAGTCTCAAATGAAATTATCTTATAAGACTATAATAACTATTATAATCTCTACTATTTTGGTTGGATAGTATGTCATCAAACAAATAGGGTGCATCATAATCAAATAAATATGTGCAATACACATTCATAACTAATATAAATGAGATCTTAGGTTTAATGTCAGACAACGTCGGAATTGTTTTATAAAAAATATCTCTCTACTATTTTAATGGGAGAGTTGTAACCAAACAAACTCCATTTGTAACCAAACTAACACATGCATTGTAATCAAACAAACATGTGCAATGTACATGCATAACTAATATAAAGGAGGTCTTAGGTTCGATGTCAGACAACGTCAAATTTTTTTTACTAAAAAATATATATTTATAAAGATGTGTACCGCACGTGTAAATTACTAGTAATCTCTATATCTAATCTCTCATATTAGAATGAGAGAAGGTCTTAGTGTCATTTGTTAATCTATCAACGCGTGCAATGCAAGTGCATAACTATTATAAAGAAGGTCTTAGGTTCAAATCCATACTACTTCTAGACTTTTACTTTAAAAATACTATATTTATTAAGACGTCCATCGCATGTGTAAATCTCTAATAGTCTTTAATCTCTAATATTGTAATGGGAGAATACCTTAGGGGGTGTTTGGTAGGGGGATTAATTTTTGTTTCATGTGAATCTTAACTTAAAATTTTAGTTTTTCATGTTTGGTGTGTTAATTTTTAAATTTAAATTCTCATGAAACTAAGATTTCTAGAAGAATTTTTTGCCACAATTCCCACAAAACTTTTTCCATGGGGAGGGGTGAGATTCTTAGATTCCCAAGTACTTGAAAAAATATTAATTCCTTGAAAAGACAAGTATGCCCCGTTGCTCCTCGCCTCTCCTCCCTCCTCGTTGACAGCACCGCGAAGCCAGTCGACCACGCCAAGCCTCCGCAACCACCACCCATCACGACGCCGCTCACGTCGACCCACTGCCCTCGTTGTGACCTCTGGACCTCGCCGCCTTCTCGTCCAATCCCAGCACCATCGTCCCTTCCATCGAGCAACCCAACCTCCGAAGCCGCCATCATTCCTCGTCGCCCTGAACACCACCTCGACTTCCCTTCACCCAAATCTCTGCCTTCCGCAGTCGCTCGCCTCCTCGTCTGTCACCGCCCGTGGCCGAGCCCCCTCGCCGTCCTCTCATCCGAACCACTGAGTCCCATCCGTCGAAGCCTCGTCGCCTTCCTCGCGACCCAACATCGCAACTTGTCGCCGATCGACAATAAGAAAAGAAAGAGCTTTCATATCAGTTATTTTTCTCAGCTATTTCATCGAACATTTTAGGGGTGTTTCATATCAGTTATTTTTCTCAGGTATTTTTCGAATTCTCTAATCCATATGTTTGAAACCATCGCATATGTGGTTTGGTGTGTGCCAGAAGGAGATTGCAGAGGTTTAGCGAGAGAAGGAGATTGCAGAGGTTTAGCGAGAGAATGAGGTTGCAGAGGCTTAGGATTATTGGTTTAGGATTCGTAGAGTTTGTATTGTTATTTGAGGATGAAAGTGATATTTTGGATAATAAGATTAATATTCCCATAAAATATGTAGCTCAACAAAACATAGGAAATTAAGTTTCCAACTAACATTCTCATATATGTTTAAGACCTACCAAACATGTTTTAAACATTCATTGGAATCATAAATCCTAGGAAGGAATCATAAATCCATAAATCCCAGGATTTATGATTTCTGGGAGCAAAAAAAAATCCTTGTACCAAACGCCCCCTTAGTGTCATTTGTCATTCTATCAATGGCTACAACACACATGCATAACTACTATAAAAGATGTCTTAGATTCAAACCTAGACTATATCTGATTTTTTTCTTTTAAAAAATTATATTTATTAAGACGTACATCGCACATGTAAATTAGTAGTAGTCTTAAATTGGTCAAAATGGATATAATATTGACTGAAGAAAACTAGCTAGATTTTATTTTGTTCTTTTCCGATGCTAACATGTAAACTTTTGAGGAGGCGGACTGGTCACACAAAATCAAAATTCGTACAGGAGTTATACGTCAAAGGTGCAGTAAGAAGTAAGGCAAGAAGAAGTGTCTGCTGGGCAACTTCAATGCAACTTCACAACCAAATTATAAAAAAAAATTTTGCTTTCCCTCTTGTCTTTGGCGAAGGACAATTTTCAAACATTAAATAAGGCCCAGCCCAGCCCAATAACCCTACCAAGAAATAAATTATTTTTTTTAAAAAAAAAACCCACAAAAAATGGTTAAAAAAGAAGAGTCCTGGTATTCACCCCCCGTTTTCTAGCTCACCAGGGCCGGCCCAAGGATAAAGCAACCAAAGCTAGGGTTTTAGGCCTCCAAAAAAAAGAAAAACCTAAAGAATAAAGGCCTCCTCACATACCAAAAAAGCCCAAAATAGGCCTCCTCACATGCCAAAAAGCCCGAAATTGATTACAATAATATAATAATAAAGACATTCTCACATACCAAAAAGCCTGAAATAGACCTCCTCACGTACCAAAAAGTCCGAAATTGATTACAATAATATAATAAATGATTTTGCATCTCAAAAAGCCCGAAAGATAACATTTAAATAAAAATATATTAATTTTAACAGAATATTATTATAAGCTTTTAAAATGCCTCATTTCGGAGTTCGCTTTAGGCCTTAATAAGTGTTGGATCGGCACTGTAGCTCACCCCCCCATTTTGCTCTTTATAAATTAAAATTCTCAGACATATCATTTTTAAGTTGTGAGGGGTAAACTGTTTGCTCACCCTACCTTTCCTCCCAATTTCTTGGTTCCGCTCCCCCACCCACTCCCCCCATCCAAAACTAACAATTTCCATCCATCCACCCCAAAAAAAATTTCCCATCTTTCTCCACCCTATTGTTTTTTCGAATCACTTGGACTCATTATCTTCATATAACTCTCTAATGGAAGAAGTGTAAGAAGAAGAGGCAATGAGAATTCAAGAAGAATCTAATCAAATGGATTTTGAGTCACTTGAAGTCAATGAACATCAGGGTTTTGGCAACTCACAAGCTACGGTATGTTAAAAATTCATTTTTTTAAGATTTATGATTCTAATCAACAGTCAAATTTTTTAGAGTTTGTTAAAACCCTAACGTAGATTAAATGAAATTTGTTAAATCTTAGTCAATGATGATTATCCACTTAAAAATGCAATCTTTTTTAGGATTTTGTGAGATGGACATCACATGAATTATGTATGCTCTTTCTTGTTTGATATTTATAATTGTATTATATCGATTTTTGTTTTAAAATAAATTGTGTGTATGACAAGAATTATGTAATTTCTTATTTGATATTATGTTATTGTGTCTTTGTATTGGAAGCACATAGCGTTTGTATTTTGCAAAATTTCTTTTATTAGATAAAGAAAAATTTATTTTATACGGGGTGCGTTACCAATGGGGTGCACGCTCCAGATTTTATGTTTTCTTACGAGGGAAGGGAACCAAATGGGGGGAGCGGCTAGAAAACGGAGCGTGAATACCAGGACTCAAAAAGAAAGGAAGAAGGAGATTCCCATGTTTTTTTAGTCATTTTCTTTTCGGGTAATGCTATACCTAATATCAAATCTAATACTTTTCTCTTTACTATCTTAGGTGGCACACTACTATCGGATATTTCTACTACCTACTCTATAATAACCTCCACTAATAATGTACCACTTAAGATTAGCATTGGTATAAATACCCAAACCCGGATCCGACCCGGACCCGGCATTGGACCGGAACCGACCCGGCCTATCCGGGTCCGGGTCCGGGTCCTAAAATGGGACTCGTTGTACTTTTGGGTTCGGGTTCGGGTGCGCTCAAAAGAGACCCTCCCCGGACCCAGACCCAGACCCGTTAAAAAAAACCCAAAAATCAACATAAAAATAAATATTCTTTCTTCATCTCTTGCCTCCTTCCTCCTCAATTCTAAATCTTCCTCTTCCAAACCCAAAACTCATGTTTTTTACTTCGCTCATCTATTTTAAATCCTCCACTCGCCGCCTCCGCTCGCCACTCACACTCCCGCTCCTACTCGAACGGGTAGGAATATTTTAATAGGACCCGTCCGAGTCCGGGTCCAGGTCCAATTTTTGAACCCGTAAGGGACCGAGTCCAGGTCCGGATAGTGAAGGATCCGACCTGATCCGACCCGACCCGATACCAATGCTATTTAAGATAGTAAAGAGAAAAAATAGTCCATTTAGTATTAGGGGTAGCATTTCCCCTCTTCCCCGGTGACTTCCCTCCCCAGATCCCGTCGATCCCCCTTCTTTCTCGCTTTCTCCCTTCAATCAAAATTGTAGTGCTCCCAAATCCCTACCGACCCATCTCAGTTTTTTCGAATTTGAAGCGAAGCCTTCTTCCTCTCTCTCCGCTGGAAACATCGACTCCAGCATTCTCCCTCCCGCCTGGCTGAGATCCCTGGGCCTCTCATCGCGTTGCGCAGCGATTCTCCTCTCGCGCTCTCCCTCGGCCATAGCTTTGGCTACCAGACCCGAGCACTGTAGCTCCGGTGCTCACCCTCTTCATCCAGCAATTCGAGGTTCTTTTCCCTTTGGCTGCGCTTTCTCTAGAGCTTCCCTCCAGGTGTCGCGACTCCGTCCGACCGCCAGTGTTGTCTTTCGGATTGTCTGTGTTATTGTTCTGGCTTTGCTCTCCCCTTTCCCTGGAGATCTTTTTTCTAGCGTTCTACTCTGTTTACGTTAGTGTGCTGACTGTTTACGTCAGTGTGCTGACTGTATTCTTATTCCTGATCGACCGTGCTATCGATCCTCTCTCTCTATCTCTCTTTCTCTCTATTTTCTTCATTCTTTTTCTCCTGATTGGAGAGTGCGGCATCTCCTTTTTGAGAAGCGCTAGTGTTTTAACACTGGTTAAGTTTTGTCTTGTGGGATTGTTTCCATTCTGTTAGTGATCTTTTTATTCACTACCTTTCCTCTATTGCATTTTGTCTTGCTCCATTCTTAGCAAGGCTTCTTATGTGTACTTTTTCATGGCTGTAGCGAGCTCTGTTTGCTCAGCTATGGATCAGGACTCGAAGAGGGTCTTATATTCTCCTCCCTGGGATTTCAGCTCACCCTCTCAGGGCTCTTCCATGTTTTCTAACTCCCCCTCGCCTTGTAGGCCCGATCTTCATCGGGTCTGCTTCAGGTGTCTCCGCTCTGGGCACCTTAAGCGTGATTGTTTGAATAAAATGAAGTGTTTATTCTGTGATAAGCTCGGTCACTCTCGTTATCGATGCTTTTCCCTTCAAAAACTTCTGGACTGGCCCAGAGGTCATCCCCTACCGGCCAAACTCCTCTCCTTTCTTAATTACCCACTCTTAAAGATCAAGCTTCAGAAAAGCTTGGTTAGTAAGCACAGTAAGGTTAAGAGCAAGGACATCGACTCCTCTGTCTTTGTTGTTCGTTCTGAGTCGAATTCCTCCACACCTATTTCTTCTTCTCGCGCTTCTCTTGTCCCTTTACATCGGCCTAATATTGCTTTTTCTTTTAAGGATCGTAAAGTTATCACGAACCTTGTTTCCTACCATCGCCGGTTCTCTTTCAAGGCTCGCCCCCGCCCTTTCTCAGCGGCTCCGTCATTGTGCGGCTTATTGGGTAAATATCCTGGCTGGCTTAACCACCACCTTTCGTATTTTTCGTGGTCTCGTTGTGCGAGGGAGACTGATCAGCTCTCCCGCTTTTCAGAGCCCATTTTGCGTCCTGATAGACCTATAGATACTTTTAAGGCCCCTTCTTTATGCTATATCTTTCCTTGCGCTCTGAAGATTACTGATCCCCTATGTTCTGCGTTATCATTTCATCATCCTGGCCGCCTATACTCTTGGTATCAACTTTTAGGGGCTCAGTCGTGGCTCCATCAAGTCCTGAGGGCTCTCAAACTCTTCTTGCTCTCCCTTCCCCTCAAGTATTCTATGAGTTTTGATGCCCCTTCAGCTCCCCGTTGGGACGGCTCCACCGAGATCACCCCTTCTGACTCATCGGATGCTTCCATCAGTCAGTGTTCCCCTCCGTGGCCCATCATTGAGAGCGGCTCTTCATCTGACATTGTGGAGTTCTCGCACCCTTCTGCGAGGGCGGCCCATCCTCCCGTCAAGCGAGTTTACAAGAAGAAAGTTTTCGATCTTTCGATGATTCGAGTGAGCGCTCGCCTTCTTGCGAGGAAAGCAGGTTCGGCGTCCGCTTTTCAACAAGGACACAGTTGAGATATGCCGTCTTGCGGTCATCACTGGTGTCAGCAGTGCTTTTCCGCCGTTGTGCCACTAGAGTCTCTCAAGACTGCTAGTGGAGTTGGATTTTCGTCATGGGGGGAGTTTTCATACTCCAGAGCCTATTTCAGGTTCGGATTATCGATTTTGGTCTTCTTTTCGCTTGCGGCGCCGGGCCTTTTGCTCCGCTCTCTGTTTTCGTAGTGGTGCGCCTTGCCGTGTATTTACCCTTTGTGTTTGCTTCTGTTTATTGTATTTCTTTTGTTGTTCGCTTTTTGTCTGTTTTACCCCTTGTAAAACCAGTGACGCTTGTTTGTATTATTACTGCTTTATTGATTAATATATTTTTGATGGTTGGAGCCTTTTGGTTCTATCCGATTCATCAAAAAAAAAGTATTAGGGGTAGCATCACCCCTTTTTTTTATCATATTTTATTATTAAAAATAAAACCCTCCTAAATTCCAATTTCTATTGTTTATCTGTCTATCTCCCTCTCCCTCTCCCTCTGCCCTCCACCTTCGCAATCCCAGCCGCCTCTCTCGCTCTACAACTCAACAACCACAACACAACACTGATGAGATTAAGAGTTTGTTCTTTTGCAAACAAGGACTCAATTTAGAGATAAATTATTTTCTCCTCTCTCTCTCTCTCATCTGAATTTATTTATCAAGCCGCAACGCCAAACGCCCCTCCGTTTCTTTTTCTTATTCCGCAATTAAATAAGGCTTTAATTAATCAACTAATCAAATAAAAGGCAATTAGGGTTTCGTTTCCATCATCAGTTTCTTGTTCAACTCTTTCTAGAGTTAGGGTTTCCAAACAATTTGGAATTCGATTTTCTTATCCCCCTCCTTTTCTTGTTAGGGTTTGTTTCTGGTGATTCCACTCTTGTCTCCGTAGCGATTTATATAACCCTAGTTTTTGTTCGACCGATCGATTGGTGGTTTTTTTTTTGCCATTTTAGGGCTCTCTTGTTGGCCTCGGATTTTTGGGTTTTATTCGGAAATAGGATTAGGAGAAGAGTAGATATCGAATTGTTTCGGGTTTCGGTATTTTGGGTTTTCTTTGAAAATAGGATTAGGGGAAGAGGAGGAGAGATTGATAGGTGTTACGGTTACAAAGGATGAGGTAGATTTCAATCAAATTTTGTTGGTGTTTTTTTTTTCCTTCTTCTCTTTCTGTCTTTTTTCGTTCTTGTGTGAGTAGATGATGCTTTTCCGTGCTGGTTATGGATCGAGGTGAGCCAACATTAGCCCCTCAGTGGTTGAAAGCGGCTGGGTCTTCTTCACATTCAGGTTTTTTGTTTTTTTTTTTTTGCTTTTGCTTTTCTTAATTTGCTGTTTAATTGTTGTGGATAAACAGTCTTATGTGCTGCTTGGATACCAAGGTAGGATACATATAGGTAATTGCTTTTATAAAAAAAAAGTTGGATTGGAGTTTATATACATACTTTTTATCTGAACTTTGATGTGAGATAAATGGAGATAATGTAACTCCAATATATGATCCTAACGGACCAATGTTTAGATAGTCGTAGGTATACAAGTCACATGATCTGTATCTAAACAAGGTTGGGTAAGTGGAGCTGACTTGCATGCATGTAATTATCTAAGCTAAGGTTTGATCTGTTTGGATTATTTTTGGAGTTGGTTTACTTTCACTTAGGTCATCTCAAACCCATTGCACCAAAATGATGCAACTTTTACTCCAAAATGAAGTAACTATCACATCAAACACATCAGTTTTTTTTTTTTTTTTTTTGATTTAACTGGGTATCCATCCCCCTCTATGGGTCAGACTAATCCCAGTCCCGTGGCTAGGTTTTGCGCAGGCCCATCTACAGCCCACGGCCACTGGCCACCAAAGTGTTTACCATAGTGTTCGAACCCAGGACCTTTGGAGGAGCACACTCCAAATCCCAACGCTCTAACCACTAGGCCACTTTGTGTGGTTCACATCAGTTACTTCATCTCCAACGCATCAGTTACTTCATCTCCAACGCATAACTCCGTTTCTTACACCAAAAAATTATCCTCTGCATATTGTTTTTTTTTAAAACTTTTTATATATTTATTTATTTTCTAATTCCACACTATTGTGGGTTTTTTTTGGGAAATTTTTTTAAAAAAAATCTGGCATTGGATGAACAGTAGGCCCCCCCCCCCCCTTCTCTCTCTCTCACACACACACACACACACACACAATTTTCATGCCAAAATAGTCTCTCTCTCTCTCTCACACACACACACACACACACAATTTTCATGCCAAAATAGCGTGAAAATTGTGGATGGGTTGGAGCTCTTTTTTGGCGCCAAAATGCCAATTCCACTCCATTTTGGTGTGGATTGGAGTTGTTCTTACTCACCCCAAAGTTAAGATAAGTGTAGGAATCTAAATTCCAACCCTGTGCCTATTATTATTTTTCTAAACGAAAACTTGAGAGCAGATTGGCAACCTGTTGGCTGCATTCTTCTGCGTAGACTCTCAAAGTTTCCTAAAAGTTTTGATCTTTTGCACTGAGCATGACATAAAAACAGAAACATATTAACATGGCTATGTTTTTTCATGTTGACAATTTCTGTCATTGAATTGGCCACAGATGAACACAATAATAATACTGGAATTTTATCAAGAAGTAGAGTGGCTGTGAGTGCTTGTGATCAAGATGCTCCCCGTGCATCGTCATTCCGGAGGACTGTGAGTAGTAATGGCTCTATGGGTCATGACAAGGAGCGAGGAGCATATAGCAGTTTTGGTAGGAGTTATCGAGATAGAGATAGGGATAGGGATAGGGATAGGCAAAGGGAGCGGGAGAAGGATGGTCCGTTAGATAATGGGTACAATGATCACTCTGATTTCTTGGTGTCACGAAGGGCTGAGAAGGAGACTTTGAGACGATCCCAGTCGATGGTATCAGGACGGCGAGTTGAGTTGTTGCCGAAGAGGTTAGGGAGTGATTCGAGCAATGGGGTTGGTTCTTTGGGGAGTTCAAGTGGTGGTTTTAGCAAGGTTTCATTTGAGAGGGACTTTCCATCTCTTGGAGCTGAAGAAAAGCAGAAAGGTCATGATATTGCTAGGGTTCCTTCTCCTGGATTAATCACAGCCATTAATAGCCTCCATTTAAGCACTCCGGCTATCATTGGAGCTGAAGGTTGGACATCAGCTTTGGCAGAAGTACCATCAATGTCACATAATCTACAGACTGCTGGAAATGTGGTATCTAGTACCGTGAGTACAAGTACAGGCTTAAGCATGGCTGAAACATTGGCTCAGGCACCATCACGGGCTCGTACTGCACCTCTGGTAATAACTGTGTAATTTGTTTTATTCCAATGCTAAGGTGCATTTCATTTACATATAATTTTTTATTATTCTACTGTTGTGTTGTTTAGTTCAACGAGAACGAAAGGCGCAAGGAAAGCCTTAAGCAGCAGTATAACAAACTAATACCAGTAACACCTTCAGGACCTAAAAGCACGGTAGGTATTTAATTTTCTTTGAAAAATATCATGCATTAACTGATACCTAATTGTAGACTTCTCTTCAGCCACTCTTATTGAATTTTTTGATGAGTCATAGATTATGTTTTAAGAATGTCAGTATATTAATTGGTATAGAATGTTCAAATATATTATTTTCTTCGTTTTCGTAACTTTTTATGCACAAAGTCATGTAGATCCTAGTTTGTCATGACTTAATTTTCATCTTTGATCAATTTGTGTATGTGATAATTTTACTTCTGCATGCCTCTAGGCCCTTTGAATTCCTATCTTAAGATATAGCACTTGTTAGTTGTTACTTAGTGGCATTTCTTTGATCTTTTTGATAATTTTGGTTGTGGGCCCACTGAGGAGTCGAGTCTTTTTCATGAAAGTACCTTGCATGAGGTACTTTCGAGGAGTCCTATTCTCTGAGTGAAATTGGTGGAACCTATCCTATATTTCACTGAAACTTACATCAAGTGGCTACGACTAAGTTGCACACATATTTAACGTGGTACTTTTTTATATGTAAATTGAAACTTGCTACACAGTTCTCTCCAGTCTTCTCTACTAAGGAGTAAGGACACATATCCCACTTGTAGTGTAAAACCTCAACCTTTATACTATATTTGGTTTTATATGCATTTTTCTCAGTTCTCTGTCGCACATTTACTTCCTCTTAAGTCTTACATATTACATGCTTAATTTTTAGTGTTCTCAATTGTTTCATGTCTTACTTTTTTAGATTCACTCTATTGAGATGGCTATATATTTTGAGGTGTTACTAATTCAAAACAAAAGTCTATTTTGCAAATTTATTTATTTGTTTATTTATAATACATGATTATTAATTTTTCTATTATTTTTATGCATGTGTTGGTGAAATTTAAGTTTCATATGAAGTTAGGGTGTATTTTTTACCAACTCCAGTTACATAATGTAGTTCAGCAATAATTTTTTTTCCTACAGAAGGGTGATTTTGAGATGTATTCTTCCATGTACATGATTATTATTTTTTCTGTAGTTCTTTTTATGCATGTCTTGGAGAAATTTAAATTTCATATGAAGTTAGGGATGATTTTCTACCAACTCCATTTATGTAATGTAGTCTTGCAACAATATCCGCCAAAGGGGGATTTTGAGATGTATTCTTCTGTGTATGTAGTTGTTGTTGCTGCTTTGAATGTTTGTCCTTTTGTTGATGCCTGTGATTGTAGTCATCTTGTGTGTTGTATAAGAAAATGATGTATGAAAAGGATGGTGTTTGGCGCATTTAGTCCCTGTTAAGAAGGATGAAGAGTTTCAGTAGAAGTTTGCATTTTATGAAATATGTCCCAATGAAGAAATTTTAGATATTATGCAGTATGTGAAATAAGTGGTATTTGAACACTGAGCTAAGAGTTTGTCGCTGTATTGCCGTGTTTTAAATATAAATGAACTTTGTGGAGTACTAATGTCCGAAGTTAGAAGTAAATAATAACCAAAGAGGTGGCAATAAAATTTTCAAAAGATCTTCCAGTATGGGGGCACAGCAATTGCTTGGATTAAAGGGCATACTTGTGCAGTATTTGGACATGAACATCACCAAGACGCTCAGTTTATTATGGATTTAGAATGGTGGTTATAGAGTTATTAGTCAGCTGGTACACAGGCTTAAGAGCCAAAGCCAAGAACAACAACAGTATACAGTCTTTGTTTACTTCTGGTCATGCCATGGAAAGACCTTAGTATGGACTTAGTTATTGTATTCCTAATACTGCTAGGAAATATGTTCTGTTGTTGGTTCTAATGGATAGACTTTTAACAAAGGTTCATTTTACACCCTGCAATTAATATATTAATTTTAACAGTTTCCTCTCTCTCCCTCTCTCTCTCTTTATAATTTATGTTATCCTCATCATAAAGAGTTATCTTATTAGGCTTATAAATGCATCTTGTGGGTTTTCTATATTCTGTGATCTTTTAGGCAAATATAGGATCGAATGAGGCCAAGAAACTTGAAGTATTATCTTGGTCTCGGCCAATATATAAAATCATGCTTGGTGTATAGGATTCATGGTTCGTAAGTAGTTCTGCTGATAGTAATTTTCCCATGCCTTAACTGATTGTTTTCGTCAATATTATAACACCTTAAATATGTAGCTATGTTACACTTGGTTAGCTTCTTCTTAAGTTTGATACCTTGGAATGAAAAAAATTAAAGGCATGGTAGTGTTTACGTGTCATAGCGGGGTGTTAATTTGTGTATTGGCAAGTTTGCAATATAATTAGCCATGATTGATTCAAGTTTGAATGAAATTTATTTAGTGATTCAGTAATTTTTCCAATGCTTCATGGAGAGTGTTTGATTGCATGTGAATTCTGTCTGCTAATGTTGTCATTATGCAAGAAAGCACCCCCAAATGGGGTTTGAATTTCCATAATATATTAGCTATACCGAATCAAAAACGAATATCCGATAGCAAGTTGATCGATTAAGTCAATAAGAACTAAAACACTTGATTTAGCGGTAATGTATGGGTGAACCAAATACTGGGCATAGGGATTGATTGAGAAATATCATTTGAATTTGAAATGTTCGTGTTCTTTCCCTAGTTAGGGATGTTAGCTAAGGATGTTGAAGACTATGTGGGATGAATATCCCATGCAAGTCCAAAGTCGACAAGTGTTTTGATTATTCATTTCCAGAAGGGCATATTAGACTTAATCATACCATATAATCTTTTAAAAGTTGGTCTGGGTGAGTTATTTCAGCTCGAGGGTTTCTTTCTATTGAATAAAAATGACAACATAAAATATTGAAAGAAAATTATGTGGGAAATATTATTCCTGAATTTGGGCATACCATATAATCATTATGTGGTATATTAGACTTAATCATACCATATAATCATATTAGACTTAATCATACCATATAATCTTTTAAAAGTTGGTCTGGGTGAGTTATTTCAGCTCCAGGGTTTCTTTCTATTGAATAAAAATGGCAACATAAAATATTGAAAGAAAATTATGTGGGAAATACTATTCCTGAATTTGGATGGAAAGGTGAAAATTTAAAGAAATATCATCGGTCCGAGAAACTACCTAATTATTAGATCGAGTAAGTTCAAATTGATAAAGATATGTCTGCCAAGTGCCAAGTGCCAAGTGCCAACTATATATGAATCCCTGATGTCCTTTTGTAATCCCATCTGATTGGTTTTAGAATAGATGTATCTAAGGTTGTTAGAGTACCACACACAGTTAGCTTTTTGGTTGCTAGTATTGCATTTTCCTCTAGCAAGTATTTATTGTCTTGTTACTGTAGTAGTTCATAGCTAGTACAGAGAATTGTAGGTCAAATTTTCTGCATATTGTCATCATCCATTTTTCTATCTGCCATTCTCCTTGTACTCCTACCATCTTACCTGCACAGTGCATTTATAATGTGTTGTGCAGTTGTATCCAAAAACAGTGGGTCCATACATGTGCAGTATATGTGTATGACTGATTCACCATTGATCTTCCGCCTCCTTTTTGAGCTAAATATATCCTGCTACTTGCTGAGTGTGTTAGGTATAAATCTTTCAAACAGTCTTAAGTTAATTGTCTCAATTGTTTAATGTAGACACTCATTCAGATTGGGTATAGTGCTCGGAGATAGCATATTTTATTGGCATTATGGGGAAGATATATTGCGAAAGTCAAAATACTCAAAACTTTGATTAGGCTTGTTCTGGTCAATGGTTATCATTGGGCACCTCGGATTTAAATAGTGGCTGAACTCAAAACATTGTCAGTTTGTCTTGACTATCATGTAGGCTATGTGCGTGAGAAATATTTCAAGTCAATGTTCTTCGATCCTGTGATGAATGGAGATTTTTCGTTTCCTATACTATTCTGGACTTTCATGTCATTTGCTTTTGGGAAAACTATCTATTGGCTTGGATCTATCAACTTATCTCAGTTCGAATCTTTTAACTGTTACAAAGTTATTATCTGTGGTGTTTGCACAAACATTATGTGCTTGGACTAGTTTCTCTTGAATCTTTTTCACTCTTGACGCTATTATTGCCATTGTTGTCTTAGATTTTTCACTAAAATTTTGAGAATGATGTTTTGTAGTAAGGGGGTATTTGGTAGCTTGCAAGTGGAAATTTAAATTTTTCCTCCAAAATTTTCTAACTCAATTACCTATAAATCCTCTTTGCTGAGAAGGAAAGGATTGTTAGGTAATTGTGTTTGAAAGTTTTGGAGGGAAATAAATTTCCACTTGCATATGTAAATGCAATTTGCATCTGCAAGCTACCAAACTCCTCCTAAGTCAAATCCATGGGAATGCAATTGGTTTTATTTAACAGTGAGTTTATTATGATTAAAAGAATGATTTCACTGTCAATGGAGTACCACTATCCCAC
Organism: Hemerocallis citrina; assembly: GCA_017893485.1. Classification (NCBI taxonomy): domain Eukaryota; kingdom Viridiplantae; phylum Streptophyta; class Magnoliopsida; order Asparagales; family Asphodelaceae; genus Hemerocallis; species Hemerocallis citrina. Next base: position 251,486,527 of record CM030364.1, on the reverse strand, counting down.
TTTCTATACAGCCTTATATGTGTGGTGCCTACTAAAGTTAGCTCATGAAATTTCCACCTCTGTAGAGTTCCTTCAATCATTTATTTCTTCCCAGTGTTTTCTTCTTCTTTTAAAGAAATGAATTATTAGCCTTTAATTCCCAATCATCTCTCTAATTTTTTATTACTAGTATTATACACGTGCTGTGCACGTGGGGGAAAATTGGGAGGAATGAAAAGGGCAAAAAAAAAAATTTACCTGCACATGCGTTGCACGGGTTGGGTTATGGACAAAGGCCTTCTCCCATTATAGTAGTAGAGATGTTCAATTGCACTGAAATTTTGGTTGCTTAAAATTCATCAATATAGCACTTCTAGCTGTCAGATTTTATTTATTTATTTATTTATTTATTGTATATTATCCCGTCTCTTTATTCCTCTAATATATAGTAACTAGATTTGCCCGTGGCTACGTGCCTACAACACGTCTTCGGAACGATACAACATATGAAAAGTCTTGTAAACAGTAAATCAACAATTATGTAGCTGAAGTTTGAATAGTGTATATATATATATATATAGAGAGAGAGAGAGAGAGAGAGAGAGAGAGAGAGAGAGAGAGAGAGAGGGAGAGAGAGAGAGAGAGAGAGAGAAATAATTAAATAAATAAATGAGTTGTTTTGTGGGGGGATTTAAATTTGAGTTTTGGGGGGAAACTTTTGGGGGGGAAATGTGTTTTGTGAGGTTAGATCTGGGCCTTTGATTTTGGGGGAATTGAATGAGTCACTTGATAGCTTTCTTTGTGTTTTATTATATAGACTAGATTTGCCCGTGGGCACATGCCTACGACACGTTTTCGGAACGATACAGCATATGAAAAGCCTTGTAAACAGTAAAACAACAATTATGTAGCTCAAGTTTGAATAGTATGACAATAATTAGTTGTAAATAAAAGTCCATTCTTCCGTTAGTATATGTTGAAAAATAATTATAAATGAGGGTATAAAATCCAACTTCTTAGAACTTTGAGGGGTGGAAAATGATGAAATTTAACTATTGAAGAGATATTTGCTATTTTCAATGTAACATGAACAATAAAAAAAACATAAAAAATTTGAAAATTTACAAACCTGAAATCTGGAAATCTAAATTTCTGAGAAAATAGAGAGGTTGAGAGAGAGATAGAGAGAGAAAAATAATTAAATAAATAAATGAGTTGTTTTTTGGGGTGGATTTGAATTTGAGTTTTGGGGTTTGAAATTTGTGTGGGGAGGGGGGGGGGGGGGGAATGTGTTTTGTAAGATTAGATTTGGGCCTTTGATTTTGAGGGAATTGAGCCACTTGATAGCTTTCTTTGTGTTTTATTATATAGATATATTGAAGATTGCACACTTTTGTACTAATAAAAAGAGTATTTCAAACAGTATATAGATATTTACAATTTACACAATGACATGCCAAACTGTGAGAAAACTAAACAAAAATAATTTGAAAGAGAAATCTAACTCAAACTAGTCTAGCTGGCGGAGTATTAAATAATTAAAGACAATGAGCCTTTATGGTTCTTTGTAGGTATAGAGTTCTAAGCTGGAAATAGATCTTCCTTACGGATTGGATAAGGGTGTCAACTGTGTGGATATATATACCATATCAAGGCCAACTCTTGTTACTTGTATATAAGGTGAAAAGATTAATGTGTGTGAAAAAGTTTGAAGGGTATATTTCCAAGGGCAATGCTTGGGTGTGGAATGCTTCCATTAGTTTGAGAGGAGTCTACAAATTTAGAATTGAGGGAACATGTGAAGTTGTTGATATTACAAAAACAACCAAGGGATCATATAGGTTGTTTGGATTTGAAGTTTTCAACATTTTATGTCAGATTGGTGTGATCATTATTGCTAGATTTACTGCTGAATCTTCCAGGTATAATCAATCTGGCTAAGTGATTTTTTATGTTTGCTAAGAGGAAAGGAATTTTGTCATTGTGAATGCAATTGTGCAATTGTAAATGTTTCTTAAAAGAGGTCAGTGATAGTCAATGTTAGTACATGCTGTATGATATTCATTTGCAGATAAAAGCCAGGGTGCAAACCAATCTTATTTTTATTACAGTTTCTGTCAATTACAATCTTTTGATATCTGTCCATTTGAAATTTTGATAAGAGTAGCATTGATCTGAAATGTCCGCATACTTACAAAATTTAATACATATTACTATGCATTTAGTACTATATATTTTTTGGAAGTGGAAAATTAGATTTAAGAAGTATAGTGTTGATGAAAAGCTATGTGGTTAGTGTTGCTATAGTTATGATTCGCATATAATAACATAAAAGATCAGTTAGTTTACAAGATGAGGGATAGTCTATTAAAGCATATCATTTTTATGTATGCATAGGATCAAATAAGGTTAAGATTAGTTTTAGCTTTTATAGAGGTCTTTCTGCGGTGTTTCTTGGATTTGTTTTATTCAGTTTACTTGCCCAAGCTTGGTATGTTAGTATGTAATGACAGTAAAATGTAAAGTATATTGGTTCTTCATATCATCCTCCCTGTTTGTTAATGTTTCTTTTTGTTACAATGTGTGACCAACTCACTAGAATTATCTGCTTTGTATATATTAAGATTCTCTTACAATTGAATCTTTTGCAGATCCTCAACTCTTCAGATAAATTAAAGCCCAAAGGAGCAAGAAATGGGGATCTTGTTGTCCCTAAAATTAGTCAGCAATCCTCATCCCTGCTCGTTAATCACACCAATCGACTGCCATCAACTCGACCCGAATCTTTGAAGACATCTCAGCCTGGGAATCTTCTAGTACTCAGCCGAGAGAAGAATGGTGCTTCTCCTACTTCCCTTGTGGTCAAGGACGGTTCAGCCCTGCCGACTGCACCCAGGGCGACAACTCCCCTTGGCGTTCCATCAACATCTAGTTCGCTTCTCAGAGCCCCTGCCAACACTAAGCTAAAAGCCAGTGGCGCGGGAGGAGAGAAAAAACCTTTGTCCCAGGATAAAATTGATTTTTTCAATTCCATTCGCAAACAGTCTGAGCCGAAAAACGGTGTGATTCATCATTCTGATCAGAATTCAAGTGCATCATCATCATCACTTGTGGGAGTTGCTGGAATTTCGGCTTGTGAGGAGAAGAGTGTTCCTCCTGCATCTAGCTCTAGTATAGCAGGATATTCTGTTGCTGTTGAGGATGGAATTGTTGATGATATTTGTGATGAAGAGCCTGAAATGCTTGTAGCTCCGGATGAAGAGGAATTGGCCTTTTTGGAATCACTTGGATGGAAGGAGGATCCAGGGGAAACTGCTCTCACAGCTGAGGAGATCCAGTCTTTTGTGAAGGAGGTAAAATGCAGATTCATATAAGCTTTCTTTTGTGGTTGTCTTTTGGGCTCTTTTGATATCATATCCAAAAAGAACTTATACCATAATCTCCAAATTCTTTATATGTCCTTATAAACCCCATTAAACATTAGTTATCAAGTATAACACCCCCCAAAAGTGACCAAATTTCCATTACCTTGTATTTGTCTACTAGGTGTCATCATATTTTCAGCGTATATTGAATAAGTTCTAGTTTTTTGTCAGCTATGTCAGAATATCAAGTTTTTTTTTTCTTTTTACTAGTGGTGTTATGATAAGTTTTGTTTTTTTTATTGTTTAGGAGTTCTTTTCCACTCTTACTGTAACTAATCGCTTTTTATTTTTAAATATTTATAATTTCTATCTGTAGCATGAGGAGAAGCTGGGACCGGAATTTAAGTACAAGGCAGGTCTCCCGGAGTCTCGGCGAAGTGGTAGCTGCTCATCTGGATTGAGTCTGTCTAGCTCAGAGACAGAAATGTGACTTTTTTGCTGAGATCCAACCATCTATAACCTCATCAAATTTTATTGCTTAGTTCTTGTCTAGTGGCAAAAAATATTTTTGGTTGATGGAGAGAGGAAAAGATTGATTGGTTAATGGGAGTTGGGAGGTACTTGAAACCCAAAATGTTCTTTTGTTTGTGAAAGCAGAGATGGAGTTGATATTTTTTCCCCTCTCGCCTTATAAATAGAAAAAAGAAGAAGAAAGAATTTGTGTAAAATGCGAAATAAGTTGACAGTGGTTGCTTCACTTTCCTGTAGACCCATGTTGGCTTGCTATCTCCCATAACTTTGGGTGCTTTTTCACTTGTTGGATTGATTTGGGTTTATAGGGAAAAGGTAGAAAATACTTACATTACAGGCTGCTACTTTGGTTACTAGAAAATTTGCAGTTTGGAAAAATCCTTGGTTTTACTTTTATTAATGATATCATCGTCTCTGGTCAATAATCTTTTTGCTTTGATATTTATGGAACTTTGTTTTTTTAGTCTAATCAGCCCACATGAGTATTCATCATCTTTAATGTTGGCGATGGCTGAATCTTGAAACACTAATATTACTTTTGCAAACAAACCTCTAATGGTATTAATTTTGCCAACCAAAACCGTTGATTCTGCTTATGTACTAGCTAATTTTACCTTAACTGTACCAGATGGCCTGCGCCAGGTAACTAACTCCAAGTTCTTGTTTAAGGTTTAAATGTATACGGTGACAATGTTTGTCTTGAGCGAGGTCCTAATGTCATAGGGTTTGTTCAAGCTGGAGCTGATCGACAACCTTTTCTGGAAATAAAAAATTAAACATTCAAATTAGAACCCAACTTATTGAAAAGAGAGCGTCTATTTATTGATTGCTCGAGTTGGATACTGCCTGTGCTATTAAGAAATCCGCTCCTCAGTTGGCTACTTGTGAGAACCAGATGCTGTCAGTAAAATGTTTATACGGAAGAATATCGCTGGAAGATAATATGAGTTTCTAATCGGTGTGTCCTGTTGAGATGAGCAGGAGTAATAGCTGTGACTGCTGCAGCAGCTGCTGCTGTAGTACCTGTATTTCATGTTCGGAACCTTTTCAAATGATATAGGGAGATTTGGCTTCCTTTCCTATGCAAATCCCAAATGGGGGCAATCCTATCGTTAATAGATGAAACACTGATTGAAATGGACTTTGAAGTTGACTGATTCATAAATGGGAAAAGGGAGGAAATGTGGTAAACGAGGTATAGGAGGAAATTCGGTCCTTTCCTTCCAAATTCATGATCCATTATTCATAGTGTTCAAACATTTTATAAAAATATATGCACGTCTCACAAAACATTAGCTTGAATTGTGTGTTGGTTTATAATTTTTGTTGCAGATATTGTATTTTTTACAGATGGTTATTTCCATAGAGAGGTCAACCCACAATTTTTCATAAATTTATATTTCTATTTACACCACTATATCAGTTAATACTCCAAAAAATATACAAGAATTTTGAAGTTCAATTCAAGATAATTTACTTAATAATTCGAACAGATTTAAACACCATCATGATGATTTTCAAACTAGTTTAGACAACATTAAGATCAAATCGTTCATAATCTTTTTATTGAATGAGACCCGTGTTATTGGTGTTCATATAAATATAGAGAATTAATATGACTTCTTTGAAATTAACAAACTTGGGAAATAACCCTTTTACCTCATAAGATCTTAGATCAAGTTAAACAACAATTAGAACAAGCTTGATCAAGTTAAACAAAAACTTAGGTTTAGTTTTGATAGGGGTGCGCCAGGCCTGTGCAGTAGTGCAACACACTGGCGACGCTTGAAGGCTCCAGCAGCAAGCTACTGTAGTGAGCCTTCCCCCAACTAAAAAATTAATTTAATATCATTGTGGGCCTATGGCCCACGTATCAGATATTAAACTGATAAGAACAGATACTACACTTGATCTTAGCCAAAAGGCCGAGAAAGGTATGAAATTTAAAATAGCCTTTGGCCTCCTTTTACTCTTGCTCATAGCCTTCAAGTTATAGACCCAGCCGATGTGGGACTAATAATTAGGTGAAACACACATTGCACATGGTCAGCTCCATAAGGAAAGCCCTGGCTCCAAAGGTCTTTATGATTTGGTAATTGTTTTTTTTGGTAATGGTTGATGTAACTAAGCATTCTGGTCTTAGAAGCCATGCATGCTTCTCTGACTCCAAAATAGGATATAGAAAAACAAAGTGATGCTTCGCCATAGTAATAGAAAACTTGGGATGAGTTTAACACCGTCTGTATTTATTTTCACAGTAAATGAAAGATGAACCTAGGATATCTAGTAAAAGTTCCCTCTCGTTTGATGGAATTTAAGCCGCCTTTCCCTCAGTAATGAACTTGAAATTTAAAACTATATAATGCCAAGTGTGCAGCTCCAAAAAATCATTCAGAACGGAGATCAAACATCACAGTACAGAAGCAGGATGCTTTGTTCAATTGATCGTACAAGCTTAAGTGACCCAGCTGCAAGCAATATGCAATGTTCACAAATTTATTTCAAGTGGATTTCGCATGCAGTTGCAATAGCAACTGGAAAGTAAGTAAGTAAGTAACCAAACACCCACCCCGGCCTCGCCTTTTGGATATTTGAATTCAGCATGGTGGCTTTGCTAGCTGTTCAGATAGATCAGATGTCAAGGGAATTTTAATTGACTTGGCATGTTGTGCTTCAATCTTCTATGATAATGCCTGTTCTAACTGTGTCTCAACTAATCAAAGCCATGAAAGATCAAACTTGATCATTTTCAATCAAATTACCGATTTTTTTACTTTCGACCTAACTACCACAAACCAATTAAGCCATAAATACAAAGTCTGTAGCTGTCTAACTGTCATAACATACACTAGGAAATATGTGATGGCAAAAAGGCAACTACCAATGCTTTAGCCACTACCAATTTCACTACCATTTCCTTCACTACCTTAGTTGGTATACTCCTATTGGAGAATTCTCCCACCTACTCTATCATCCCCTACCTATTGGAGTGTGCCACCTAAGATAGTGAAGAGAAATGTAGTGAAATTGGTAGTGGCACTAGCATTACTCAATCTCTAAATTAGAGCATACGTAGTTTACCAAAATTTGGGTTTCGATTGAACATTTGCTGGCTATATTTGGAAGACGACCTGACAATTGTCAAAATTTAAATAACAAAGATAATTTATTATCTGTTTGATCGGACAAAAATTTTATCTTTTATCAAAGATATTTTTTTATATTAAACCTTATCAGACGGGAAGTAATACACCATACCGAAAAAAAAATTCCCATCAGAAGAGAGATTATTTCCCGTCCCTTAATTTTTTTTTATAATTAAATATGGTCGGACGGGTCCCGTCCGTGCCATTTTTACACATAAAAAAAAAAAAACCCCGATCAGACGAGGGATTATTTCCCGTCCGTCGATATTAATATTTAAAAAAAACATTTTGGGCTCAAACAGGAGATTATCTCCTGTATAAACATTTTTGTGTTTTTTTTTATTGAATAGGCTTATATATATGTCTATGGGAATATATTAGGTAGTAATTAGGATTATATTAATAGTTAATAGTTAATTATGATTATATTAATAGTTAATTAGAATTAATTTATGAGTTAATTAATGAAAAAAATTATTGGGCGGGAAATGATTTCCCGTCCATGCCATTTTTTATATTTTTTTTGTGCGATGAGGAATCTTCCATCGTCCGTCCATTTTTTAAACTAAAAAGCCAAATTTTGGCTTTAAACGACTACAGCCGAAAGCCCAAATTTCTATTCTTATATGTCAAATATCCAAAATTTGGCTATTGACGACTATAGATGCTCTAATCTCTAATAATAGTCTCTGATATTATAATGGGAGAAGGCCTTAGCGTCATTTGTAAATCTACCAACGCGTGTATTGCACGTGCATAATTAATATGAAAGAGGTCTTAGGTTCGAGTTCTCACTACGTCAATTTTTTTACTTTAATTTTTTTTAATATATTAAATGTGCATCCCACATATAAATTATTATCTATCTATCTATCCATCTATCTATAATATAATATATAATCTCTAATATTATAATGGGAGAGTTGGAGTTGTAATTTGTCAATATACAAACACGTGCATTATACATGCAACTAAAACTCTCCCATTAATTACGTCAAAAACTAACAAATAAACAAAATTTCACATATTTAAAACATGCAACGCACGTGCAAAATAAATTTTCAAAATTTTTTAACACCAAACATAAACATATGTTGCACGTACAATTCAAATTCTACTTATAAACACGTGCATTGCACGTACAAATCGTAGCTTTTTCTTCAAAATATTTTTCCCAATTACGTGCAACGCACGGCCAACTCCAAAATCGTTTCTTAACACATGTATCGCATGTGAAAATCCTCCCAACTCTTATCAAAATGTGCATCGCACGTGAAAAACACTAGTAACTATTATAATGGAATAGGGCTGGTATACCGTACCGTACCGTATTATCATTACTCTACCGTCTACCGTACCGGAATACTTGGTACACAAATTTCTCTACCATTACCGTACCAAGATTTTGGTATTACCGAGTTCGGTACTACCGGAATATTGGTACGGTATTGGTAATACCATGGTACTACCGGACATCAATTAGCTTAAAAAAATAACATTCATATAAATGGCAAATGAAAGATAAATAAGCTCAACATAAATATATATATAAAGAAGTTCCAACATAAATAATTATATATATATATATATGAAGAAGTTCCTTAATCCACCCAGGCCAAACAACAAATCAGGGTTGTAGACTTTATTGTTGTACAATTTCAGAGATATATAAGTTTCAATATAATATATCTTTATTGTATGAAAATTAGTTTCAACATTCTACAATATGATTGATTTAATATGCTACTCTATTAGATTCAACATTCTGCAATATGCTTAATTAGATATAATTGGATAGCTTCAACATACAGAGAAAGAATGACAATAATTCCCGAAGTTAAGAAGATTCATATATAAAGAATGACAACAGTATTGTTATTTTCCGTTCATAACATTCATGATATTTGATGGTTCTTTCATTTCTGTGTATTGTTCTACTCCTTTTTTTCCCAGTATGTATCTCATTTAGAAGATTCATATATAAATCAATTTCAGGATTATGATACAAATATAATACATAAATAAGATTTCACCTATATTAACTCCTAAAAAAATACAAAAATTAATTTGATAAATCAAATCAGAAGATCTTTTACATTCTAAATTCCTAATTACTTGTGAATAATAATACCCAGGATCTCAAGAAAACCCAACAAGAACAAGAAGAAGATGGATCTTATATTAATACACCAACTAAACTCTAATGTTTCCTAATTTGTCAAAAAAATCTTCCAAAAATACCGTACCGATGGGGCTGAAGAAGGTAGGCGGCGTCGTGACAGCGTGGTGCTTCGGCAGCGTAGTGGGTAGGTCAATCAGTGCGTGTGCCCTAGATTCAAAAAAAGAAAAAAAGGAAGAAGGAAAAATAGAAGAATAGTTGAAGTACTAGTATAACTGGGGTGAAAAATTGAAAAAGAAAATAAGAAAAATGGGCTTGGAGCTAAGTCCGAGCATGGGTTTTTAAATATAAAAATTAAATTAAATATATATTAATTACTTGGTATGGTACGATATACCATGGTATCAGTATTGGGTACCAGTACCATACCATATAATTTCGGTATGGTACAATACCGAGATTTCGGTATGGTATTACCAAGATTTCGGTAATATATGGTATGGTAATGGTATGGTACGGTATGGTATGGTAATATGGTATTTTTTGACACCCCTATAATGGAAGAGTTGGAGTTGTAAATCTACCTACTTACGTGCAATGCACGTGCAACTCCAATTCTTCCATTATAGTTTTCACATTTACGTTTAAAAATATATAATCATATTTATTAAGACATGCAACGCACATGTAAATCAGAGTTTTCACTTCAGTTTGTTTTTAAAATTAAATCGTGCATTGCACGTGTATATTACTAGTTTCGATAAAGCGAAAATCTGAAGAAGGGAAAGGGAATGGACGGAGCTCGAGGGGTATGGGTAATGGGTCAAGGATCCGCATAGCTGGAATTGTCACATATGAAGTGGCGGTGCAAGAGATGGTCAAGAGGAAGGATGTGGGCCGGGTAAGGAACTGAGCTTTTGGGCCTGAGAAGACTAATAGATTTATTGAGGGGTTGGTTGGTTTTGGGACCTATTACGCATCGGTATTAATTCTAATACCGTTGAAGGTCTGAAAGGAAAAGAGGAACAATGTTGTGAGTTGCCCACTAGAGGGGCATCGATCATAGACTCAGGGGGGGAGTTCGGGCATGGTTATAGTTGGGGAAGTAGTGGCCGACGTCGGTATGGAGGAGAAGAAGGGATAAAATCTAAGAATGTGAAAATAGGGTCATCAGATGGAGCGAGAAAGCATTCATCTTAATGTGGAGGTATCGCCGATCACTATCCGTCAATCTTGCACTTTATTAATGATAATACTCTTATCTATTGTGTAAGCCTCTACGGTCTAGGCATTATTGTGCATGCATGAAAAAGATCTAGATATTAATGATCTTCGAGATATAAATCTTGCTCTACTGGATAAATGGTGGTGGAAGGTATTCCACCATAATGGAGAAGGGTGGCAAGATTTTGTTTAGGAATATCTTCATTGGAATAGAACGAGAAATTTGGGCTTCAGGGTAGGCTCACGTGTCTCATGGTTCTGGAAAGGCATCGCTAAGGCCTATGAATCCTTCATTAACTGTGTGACATCAGTTATCGGTAATGGCATACTCACCAGATTCTGGTGGGATAAGTGGTGTGATGATCACACACTTAGAGTCATGTTCCCCGATCTATATGATCATGCGTCATAACCACACTGCACGGTGGCCGCAGCCTGGAAAAGAGGTGCCTGGAAACCACCTTTTAAACAACCGCTCGATCTGGGCTCTCAGATTAGACTCATAGAACTTCAGACCTACATCATCGACGCTGGAATTAGCTGTTCTCAGGGTCCAGATAAGAAATCCTAGGGAATGGAAAAGAACGACACGTTCACCGTTCACTCCTTGTATAACCGCATTCACTTTAGGGGATGTACCCCAAAGTGGGCATGCGTCATTTGGAGGACGAAAGCCCCGCTGAAAATCAAAGTTTTCTTATGGCCGGTGCTGAACGATGCGATTTTGACTAGAGAAAATCTCACTAAACGCCAAACGAATGTGGACTCTCGTTGCGGGTTCTGCCACGATACCCTAGAAACTAGAGACCACCTCTTCCTACAGTGTCCTAGGAGCAAAGCGGTACTCGTGGTACTCAGCGCCCTGGGGACGAATCAGTACCCTAGTGTGTACGAGGACATAGGCATGTTCAAAATTTGCTACTGAGAGAAGAACTATGAGAGAAGCGTGGTACATCGCTATCGCCGTAACGACCAGGGTTCTTTGGCTATACAGGAATAATTTTTATTTTCGCAGAACTTGCAATAATATTTCTAGTAATTTGACTCACATTATGCATTTTATTTCATTTTGGGCTAATGCGATCGCAGCAGATCCCAGGGGGAGGATAGCGAGCGTATTCCAGGTTGAGGATTTTGATGATGAGGAAGTCGAGATCGGTCCGACGATCGACTGACAACCAGCTTAGCCTTTACTGTTGATAGATACCCACCGCCTCAGGGTTTGTTGGGGGGATATGATGTATTTTGTTTAGTTTCATGTATGTTGCGGCCATTTTGGTCTTCTGTTGTCCCACCCCCATGTTTGGGGTGGAGGTTATGTACTTTTGTTATTTTTGTAGGACCTTGTATTTGACTCAGTACTCTGAGTTTATTTTATTATTTCCTTATTAATGAAACAGAGTGGTCATACTCTACCTTTTCTTTAAAAAAAAAGCCTCTACGATCTAGACATGGGGTATACTAGTGAGGAGCAGGTACAACATGGTCAATTGTTGAGGGGGGAGGCCAAGAGATTAGGTCTTTAGGCTCAAGGTGTACATAGAGGAGCCTAGGTACAACATGGTCAGTTGTTGAGGGGGGAGGCCAGGGCTGGCCCAAGGGTAAAGCAACCAAAGCTGGGGCTTTAGGCCTCACAAAAAAAAACCCTAAGGAATAAAGGCCTCCTTACATACCCAAAAAGCTCGAAATAGGCCTCCTCACATACCAAAAAAATCCGAAATTGATTACAATAATATAATAATAAGGCCTTCTCACATACCAAAAAGTCCGAAATTGATTATAATAATATAATAAATAATTTTACATCTCAAAAAGCCCGAAAGATAATATTTAAATAAAAATATATTAATTTTAACAAAATATTATTATAAACTTTTAAAATGCCTCATTTCGGAGTTCACTTTAGGCCTTAATAAGTGTTGGGCCGGCCCTGGGGGAGGCTTAGGTCTTTAGGCTCAAGGTGTACATAGAGGAGCCTAGATGTTAGATGTTTATTATAGTTATTTAATGTTATACATATTTTAGAATGTTAGAGGTATGAGACAAAGAACGAAGAGAAGATTAATCAACGCGACGCTAGGAAAAAAGAATCATCGTATTTGCGCTCTTCAAGAGATGTGGATAGAGAACCCGAAGATGGAGGATTTCGGAGTAGTAGCTCGGTTGGGGCATTTGATTGGCCTTTTAAGTTAGCCATCAGATTGTCAGGGGGTATTGCGATTGGAGTTAACCTAACAATTTTTGAGGTTTCGGATGAATGGATTGGAAGATTTTCAGTCACGGTCAGAATTAGACGTAGAAAGGACGATTGAGAACACATGGTTACGTATATTTATGGTCCCTACGACTCTAGATTGCGGAGTCTATTCTGGGACGAGCTTAGAGCCATTAGAAGAATTTGGACTGGGCCATGGGTTGTGGGGGGTGATTTCAACATTACTAGATTTCAACACGAGCATAGAGGGAGGGGTAGAAGTTCTCTAGATAGAAGTAATTTCAATTCCACTATTGACGAATTAGAAATCATGGAGATTAAATCGTCAGATAGAAGTTTTACTTGGACGAACATGCAGGCTAACCCAGTTCTAACTATGCTTGATAGGACTTTAGTGTCCACTGATTTGGAAGGAGGCCTTCTTGTTAAAGGAGGTCAAGTCTATTACTAGATTTACTTCGTATCATACTCCTTTAGCTCTAGATTGTGGGGATAGAGAAAGCTATTATAGGCGGCCATTCCGCTTCGAGAAAACATGGACCTTGTCCAACAACATTCATAGGATTATTGACGAATCGTGGAAATTAGAAACTGAGGCAGTATGTCCAATTTCTAACTAAATGATCATGACAAGGCGACTTCGTGGAAATTAGAAACTGAGGCAGTATGTCCAATTTCTAACTAGATGATCATGACAAGACGACTTCGTAGATGTCTGAAGCGGTTGGCTAAACAAGAGTTTGGCCAAGTGGAAAATAGAATTGGGGAGCTAGGAGAGAGAATCAAGGAATTAGAGATACAAGAGGAAGAGAGGGACCTTCTCGGGTCAGAGGTAGAGGAACTAGCTAACAACAGATTAGATATCCAACATTTTCAGGAGATGAAAGAACAATATTGGAAACAACGGTCTAGGGTGCAGTAGCTCATAGAAGGGGATGCAAACACTAAATTCTTTCACAAGATGACCAATGGAAGAAGGCGACAAGATCACAAAGAGGGACTGCTTGTGGGGGAAAGTTGGTGCGAGGATGAGGGACAAATAAGACATATATAAATGGTAGGTTTAAGGATTTATTGGGAGCAAAAAGATCTCATAGATGCAAGTTGGCAGTAGACATGTGGAGCAACTCGAGAGTTGATGGTAGTGAGGGGATCGAAGGAATGTTTACAGAGGAAGAAGTTTTTTCAAGCTATCAAATATCTAGGGCAGGATAAGTCTCCCGGACCGGACGGTTTCCATATCTTCTTCTACAAACTTTATTGGAATATTATAAAGACCTGGTCATTCAACGTGGATCCAACCCAACCCGGTCTATTGCTCTATATAACAGAAAACACGCTCTAGTTGCGTTCGACACTGGAGCTACTACATGTTTGTGATAACACCCGTCTTGCAAACCTCCGCCGCTCTTGATGGCAATTGGCTCCGCTGCGCCCTGAATAACTATTAAGTTAAGTTAGGAAGAAGAGTGAAAATGTAGTACATGTGTGTTGTCCGCTGGTACAACATATGTCGACAAGACCCATCTCCATGAGACAGCAGACCTCTGACATGCTTGATTGGCTCATGCCAGCTATGATCGCCTGAAGGTGATGATGAAGAAAGGGATGGATAGCTTTCTACTAGGGAATCCAGGTCTTTCTCAATCTCTGCGTTAGCACACCTGGCAGTTGTCATCTGAAGAGCTTAGACAGAAGCCAAGCGAGTAGTTGCTCAAGTTGCGTATGGATAGTCAGCGGAGTGGGACGGAGAAGACAGAAGGCTTTCTTCGAGAAAAAGCCATACAATGCTCGAGCCAACTGGTGTGGAATGCTTTCGCAATCAGGCTCATTTATGGCAATGACAGGTCTTGAAGAGTGGCTTTAGAATCTACCAACGGAAAGAAAGCAGGCAGGGTTTTTGAGGGGAAGAATTGCTTCATTGCCAAGTTCACATTAATAGATTGAAGCCTGACCAGAAAGCAGATCTGATCTCAAAAGCCAGAAAACCACTGTCTTTATCTCCACAGCCGACAGCCTATGTAGCTCGGGCATTGAACTATTCAATCAAGCAAGAGAAATGAGGAGCAAGAAATGCGCCCAGGGTCGGAATCAGCAAGCCTAGAATATGTACCCTATTTTCGGAACTGGGAGCAGTCAAATAGTATGCATGTGCAGTCACCTAATGTGGAGATGTTTGACATTCCAAATCAAATTCTCTCTCGATACGTTCCTCAAAAAATCCGATTCATGCTGATTCTTCCCCCATGCGAAAGTATGTATAGCTGGTGCGTGCCTGCTTCGATAAAAGTAGTTTGAGCCTTCCCTTAATGTTATTAATGACATAAACAAAAGGATTGATACCCGGATCTTGCATCGGTATATTTAAAGACTTTTATCATGGCTCAGCGGTTATAGAGAGACTCAATTACGCGTCTATCATTCTCATCCCCCTGAAAAAGGAGGTCCTAAGGGTAGAAGACCTCGGACCAATTAGCATGTTGAACGGATCATTCAAGATTATTACGAAGGTATTGGCACAAAGATTGGCTCCTCATCTGAATGATGTCGTTGCCGAATCCCATAGTAGGTTTATCAAGGATAGGGATATTATGGACAATATCACCTCAGCTCATGAGATTGCCTTTAGAGGGTACAAGGCACAAACAGATGGGTTCCTTATTAAAAATGACTTTGAAAAGGCATATGATACTGTGGAGTGGGACAACGTGGATGAAGCATTTGAGCTCAAAGGTTTCAGATCTAGGTGGAGAAAGTGGATTACAATGTGCATAAGAGGAGGGAAATCGTCGATCCAACTCAACGAAGAAATGGGAATGGAAATCCGTTGTCGCAGGGGTTTGAGACAAGGAGACCCACTATCTTCACTCCTTTTTACACTGGCCGCAGATGGCCTAGCGTAAATGGTCAGGAGAGGTAGAGAACAACATGTTAATCGTGGTATTAAGATCAAGGGTATACCATACTCGATATCCATACTTCAATATGCATATGGCACTCTTATGTTTGGTGCAGCGAGAGAGGAGGAAGTCCTAGCGAGAGGTACGGTGTTAAAATGCTTTGAAGCGTGGGCGGGGTTAAAAGTGAATCTCAACAAGAGATCTTATTCCATCTGGCAATAACCTATCCACGCCAGTTGCAGACATTAAGGATTACTTTGGGTGTGACATTGGAGATTTTCCTCTCGTCTATCTTGGAACGCCTATTAGGCCAGGGGCGATGCGAATGGAAGACTGACATCAATTAATTGAGAATGTTGAGAAGAGATTGGCAGGATAGAAGGGACACTTTTTATCGCTTGGAGGAAGAATAACTTTGATTAATTCGGTCCTTAGTAGTCTCCCAACATATTTAATGATTATTTACTAGCTGCCAAAATGGTTTGTCAAGAGAACTGACAAGAGCATGAGAAGATTGTTATGGAAAGGAGCAGATGAAACTAACAAAGGATTTTATCTAGTGAGGTGGGGAAGGGTTTGTAAGAGAAAAGAGTTCAGGAGGCTAGGAATCTTGGATCGAGGAGATATGAATAAAGCGCTTATGAGTAAATGGTGGTGGAAAATGAGTAGGAAGCGCAATAGTTGGTGGTGCAAGTCCTTCGCAACATATCAGAAAAGAAAGAAATTCAAATATTGGGGGAGAAGCAAACACAACAAAGCTTCCTTCCTGTGGAAAGGTGCGGCTAGAATGGGGGAGATGTTTCACGCAAATACTAAGTGTAAAGTATGGAAAGGGAAGAATACCAGATTTTGGAAGGATAAATGGTGTGGAGACAATATCCTTATAAGTCTTTTTTTGGAGAGAGCTAAAGTGACAGTTAGTGTTGACACATTGGTGACAGATGTGTGGCATAACAGCACACTGAACCTGGAGGTGTGTGCGCAAGGTTCTCAAAAAGGCATTAATCAGTTACACATCCTTAACAGCTTCATCCGTTCTAACAAACAACATACCCAGGGTATAGGGGATGAAAGAATATAGAGTCTTGGATCGACGGAAACGTTTTCAGTGGCAGCGATGTATAGATGGCTTAATGACGGGGGTTTCAAAAGTAAGGAAGCGAATATCATGATACAAACGCGCTAGCAAAAGTTAAAGCATTTTTATGGTTGGTGGATAAGGATGCTATCTTATCTAGGGTAAACTTACTGAAAAGAAGTTTGTAGATTGATGTGAGTTGTTCTAGATGTGCCAATGGGGAGGAAGATACTAATCATATTTTATTCAACTGTCCAAGGGCAAGGTTAACGTGGGAGGTACTATGTATAGGGTTTGGGAGTCTGGAGACCTACCTCCAGTACTGAGAATCTGAGATCTGGGGTCATTGGAGAGAAAACATAGTTACAAGAATGATAGAATAGTCTAGGACATCTCAGCGGCTGCATCCATGTGGGGGTTATGGCTAGACCGTAACAAACCGTGTTTTCGAAATATCAATAATAGATTTTCAGTTATGATGCATAAAATCTTTGCTTCTATTCACATGTGGGCAGGACAGATAGGAGCAAAGAAAAGATTGTAGCTAGAGGAGGATGGGTAAATAAGGAATGGAGAGTGCGTCACGTAGGAGTAGCAGCACAGTTTTTATGTATCTTATGATGGGTTAGGCTAATGGATTGTATTGTCACCTTTTTTTTGTCGGAAAGTGATTGATGTAATATGCACTACCTGTTTTGTTAATTTTTCATTAATAAAGTGACGACGATGTCATCTTTTAATTCAAAAAAATATATACATTGGGTACATACCGTAGATTAAGAAGTACCTATAGCCTCCTCAAAAATAAATAAACGAACAAATAAATCTAAAATAGATAGCATCAATATCCAGTATACTAAAGTACTGGTAAGAGAAACAAGTTCAACCTCACAAGGTAGGCATATAAATCCACAACCTCACAAGTGTTTGCATGTGATCTACGTCAAAATTTTGATGACATAAATTATACATTGCGAGAATAACGAACTTTGTAAGAAAAAGAATTGTTGCAGTACTCAGAAGAAAATATGACTGCCTAGTTATCGATATATGTTAGCATTCACTCTCCCAGAAGATAAGAGGAAAAAGAAAATCCAGATCCACCAACTATAACAAGAAATTCAGCAAAATTGATAAAACACCGTAGACTGCTAGAACAGTTACTAAGGACATTGTGTTCTCTCCGAAAACAAAAAGCTTAATGCTGGTCTGACATAAAAGCAACATGCAAGCAATCAGAACCAAAAAAAACCAAAAAGTCTACAAACTCAATCATTGTTGGATAACATAAATAGATGAGTAAACCAAGCAACAGCAAAAAGTGTCCATATGCCAAACCTTCAACCTTCTCAAATTATCCTCCATCGCTCCTTGCAGACTGTTCTACAACTGGAAGTAAGAAATCCCTCTAGTTAACCCAGCAAGAAACATTCCCATATTATACCCAAGTGGGAAAATGCTTTCTTTTTTACCATAATATACCAAAAAGAAGCTCAAAATCTCTGAATTTATCCTCTTACAACAGTAAGTAGCCGACTAATCGCTGTCTTCATAAACATCATCATCCGAGACCTCATCAAACGACCTTATATCGAGCTGGTATCGCAAAATACCACCAATACCTCCAAAGCCTCGACAGAATTGTGAGCCCTCCTGAGATTTGTTGGTGACGAACTCAAGGGAGCAACCAAAACGCTTGTACTCATTGGCAAACCATTCCAGAAGAGATGACTTATCTTGAACCTCAAGTTCTGCATTAGAAACAGCATCTCGGAAGTTGCTCTGATCAGCTTCTTGCTCTTTGTTCAAATGTTTTATGACAATCTCTCCTGATCCACTGTTCTTGAGTACATAGCGACTGATATCCAAGTTCTCCCAAACTATCAATATCTCAACTGCTCCCATTTCGAGGGCCTTCAGCGTATCATCCACGCCGAAAACATACTTCCCTGTGTCTTGACTTATTTCCTCAAAGTATTTCCCGATTAATTTCTTTTCTTGGATGAACTTCACATTTGAAAGTATCTCAGCAGATAACTCTATTGCCTGGTTGAAACCGTTCTCTCCACCATATGAAACATCAACCACATTGAGTATTTTTGCCTGAAGACGTTGATCAAACATGTCAGATTGGCTCAACTCAGTCTTGAAATCAGCTGAACCAGCAAGAATTAATCCAGAGACGTTTGGTTGACTTGTAGCAGGATTGATGTAGAACTGTGTCGCCAGCTCAGCTGTTTTCCTCACATAATTGTGACGCTTCTCCATCCGAAGACGAGCAAATCGCAGTGCAGACTGTCCTCCTCTTCCATGCTTTTTAGGGAGATCAACAGTGAATTTGTGGAGCACCTCTCTTGTGTTGCCGCTCAAAGTGCCAAAAAGTGTGCCATTTCCATCCATAACTATGAAACCAAACTTGTCGTCTGACTCCAGCAGTTCATTCAATGCCTCGGTATGGAACTTGTTATCACAGAGGTAAAGAGATGCATTAATGGGTTTGAAAGGCTCAAAATCTATTGTGACCTTTTTCTCCTTTCCATCGTCAGTGACGATTGTTCCAGTGTATAAAACAAGCCCATTGGGAGGGACCTTATTGTAAAGTTTCAGCCTCTGCTGTGCAGAGGTGATCGCACCTAAGACAGACTGACGATTCACCCTACTCTTGATATTCGAAGCAGTTCCATACTCATCACCCAACATCTTGGTGACTCGAGAGACTTGATCACGAGGTGGCATGATAAGAGAGATCATGCTCGTGCCATTACCTCTTGCAGACTCTAAGGCCTTGATCAGCTTCTTAATCTTCCATATTTCAATATTCTTATCGGTTTCCTGACCATCTGACATTTTGATAAGGCCTCCTAACTAGCCCAGAGGTAGATAATCACCTGAACCAAATAATTTAATAATTAGCATAGATATGCATACATCCAAAATATAGTGAAGTACAATGCAGCATATCAAACTGAGAATTACAGAGACTATAAAAGTATAAAAACATGATTTGCCAGTAGAAATTGATTGATATACAACCTATCATAAAGAAATGACTTTGTGATTGTAATTACATGAAGAACAAAATAAAGTACCAACCAGATGCCAGTAATTGACCAAGATCTAACTATTTCTGAAATATATATCTTCAAGTGATTTTGGCCTATGTAATACCCCAAATTTTATGGTAATTATTGAGAATTCAATATTATGACTTTTGGATTGATTTGTAAATATCAATGATTTTGGGATTATGTGCAAATATTATAAATCTAAGGATTGAAGTACGAAAATGGATTTATGGAGTTTTGTGAAAAAAAGGGTTTTCCCCTTGCATTCTCCTCCTTTGGTTTGGGCCGCCAGAAGGAAAGAAAGGAAAAAAAAATGAGAGAGAGAAGTCTACGATGATGATGGGGAACCATGGCGAAGCATTGAAGCAAAGGGTTTGATCCAGGTGTCGTCAATGTCGACAAGTTAGATCTAATATTAGATTCCTGAGTTAAGGTGAGTGGTGATTCATATACTTCGTTTATAATTTTATTTACATTGATTTAATTTGTGATTTATGAATTGGGTTAATAATTGGTTCTTCTACGATTTTATTTGTATATATGAATTGTTGATTCGAGTTTATTGAAGGTTATGGTATAAATTACTTATGTTTTTTTTTTATAATGTTTTTTGATGTTTTCGTGGTGGTTGTTGTCATTATGTATTTATGGTTGAATTATTGGTTATGCGAAGAAGTTGTATTGACGTTTGTGCAATCAAGTATTTCTCATATAGTTAGGATGCGATGCATACCTTTATTGAGAATATGAAAATAGATGTAAAAATTGTATTTTGGAATTTATAGGAAAGGATATTATTTGTATGCATCCCATGACAACATACCGATATATGAGTCATGATTTTAAGTAATTCCTTATGGGCTCTCTCATGTGTCCACCCTACGAGTGATAAGTTCTTTTTGCGCACTAATTTGTCTTACCACGGACCGTAGTGGTGTTTACCTGTCAACCGAGCTATAAGTGCTGATATCATGAGAGGGGGACGTACCTTTATTGAGAATATGAATATAGATGTAAAAATTATATTTTGGAATTTATAGAAAAGGTTATTATTTGTATGCATCCCATGTCAATACACCGATATATGAGTCATGATTTTAAGTAGCGCCTTATGGGCTCTCATGTGTTCACTCTCTGAGTGATGAGTTCTTTTTGCACAATAATTTGTCTTACCATGGACCGTAGTGGTGTTTATCTGTCAACCGATCTATAAGTGTTGACATCATGAGAGGATGACGTACCTAAAATCCATTGCATGAATACTTGTATCTGTTTATTTATGCAGTATGAGATGCGTAAATTTTTATACAAGTATCGTACTAGGCATTCTGGATTGATTGTTTGTATGATCACCTTAATTGTCGTTAAATTTATATGTTGTAAGAAGATTTGTATTTAAAGTTTGGTTTTTGAGTTTTCATGAAGTTTTGGATATTTTTATTTGTTTTTATGGTATATGTTGAACTCACTAAGTGAAAGATTACCTCCAACATAGTTTATTGCAGGATTAGGGTGTAGATCGTGGAGCGTTTGATTTTTCGGATTGAAGGTTGGAAGGCCTTAGTTGGTTTTAGTAGGCATTCATGTTTATTTGATGGAAATTTAATTATTATAGATATATTTATCATCTTGCGAGAATTAATTTTGAGAAAGATCTTTCGAGGAGATAATTTTAGGATGATTTTTTATTATTTATTGGCTAACGTCCCCGATTTGTATGTGCTCAGATTCAGGGTGGTACAACCTATGCATTATCAAACTTCAAAAAGAGCAAGGTTGGTGGAGGCAGTCTCTTCATCATAAAGGATGATTGGCTCTTAGTCCCATCCTTCATCTATTGTTGTAGAGACACTATTGTTGTAGAGACAGCAACAGATACTGCAAATGGAGCTACAATTAAGGGGGCAGGCGACCTGGCTATGATTATATTCCGAAAATAACAAGTAGGAGATTTCCTAGATACAAGAGTAGATCGTGCATTGCAGTTACAACTCAAATTGCAAGCTTTCTTTTTCAGTATTAATAAAAGGGGGGAAAATATTCGAAAATTCCCTTCCCTATGTTTAGTCCTCTAAGAGCTCATATAGAAGGAAGTCTGAACTTTACAAAAACGAAGGGCAGAACTGCTAATTACCAAATCTTAAGATAACAATCCATATTGGCCATGATTACCAGTTTTAAAGAAATTAAAATCACATCATAGAAAACATATAATAACAAACAATAATAGTCATGATTACCAATTTTAAAAACTAAAAAATAACAAAACGAAATTAGCCACAACCACCCTATTTTATGGGAATTACAGTAAATGTACCAGATGGTTAAAACAAATCAGGAAAAAACTATAAACAAGATTCTTACTAAATAAAACTACACCAAAAGTGTGTGAACGAGTGTGTATATATACAGATAGAGAGTTTAGGTAGGGTACTCTCACTCTCAGGAGTACAACTCCATGCTTTTGTTTTGATTCCGAATTTAGAATAAACCATCAAAACTAAAAATACATACCAGGGGGTGTTTTCTACAACACTAGCTGGTCACAAGAAAATGAATCATGATTAGGGCATATATGGACATCTGCACCTGTATATACCAACCAATCGGTTGGTTGATAACATAAATCATTATTATAATATTATTACACATGGTTACTAACCTTTGTTCATCGGGCCTGCCGGAGGCATTCCCGGGTATCACCACAAGAGCCTGAGTAGCAGCAGCAATCTTTAGTGCAGGATCTCGACAATTGGAATTCAGATTTTCCCGATTCTTATTGTGATGGCAGTGCCTAGCAAAATGCCCAGGTTTGCCACACACATAACATTCCAGCGGCCTCCGCTGATTCTTCCCAATTTTGGGGTTATCCCTTACAAAGTTGTTCTTCTTGTTCACAATGGAAAGTTGTTTTTCATTTGGCTTGTTGTTAGGTTTTGACTCAACATTGTTTACCTTAGCCTCTAGATCTACAAAAATAGGTTTGTCTCTATGATGTAAAACTAACCCTAAATAGAGAATTTCCAAGAATCTTAAAGGATTAATTTTGCCAACATGTAATGCGGATCAAAGTTGGAATTTTAAACAATTAATCGGTTTGATGGATTTTCAAGAATTGAATTAAGTTTCACAAACTCAATTAATAATTCAGTTCTAACAATCAATAATTAAATTCTTAAGTGTTCTTAGCAAGTAAAAGATTCAATATTGATTCGTACTCAAATCAAGTAAGTGGAACATTCAATCTCAATTGTTTTTGTGGACGACAAACAAATCAGATAATATAATAGAGATAATTGAAAAAGCAGTATGACACAAATATTTAAAAATTGGAAAGAGTATACCGAGGGTTCGAAGAACTCAGCGTAGATCTCGGGTTGAAGAGCAGTAAAGAGCACAGCAATCAAAGAGACAGTAATGGCAGCACAACTTCAAGAGCAATGACAGCAATCAGCAGTGATGGGGGCCACGGGATCTGGCCGACGTGGCTCGGCGGCGGGAGGGTGTCGAGCGGCAAGGATGGCGGTGCAAATCGACGCACTACGGTGTCGGGGTGCCACTGGTCGATGGAAGAGGTAGGGTTTTGGCCTGGGGCGTTGGGTCGACGGGAGTTTGGGGGGGGGGGGTCGCCGGAGGTGAAGATAGGATGGGGAAACGGGTGTGGGGGAGTTGTCGAGAGCACGAAGTGGGGCTAGGGTTTCGATCGAAGGAGGGGATGGGTTCGAGGATGAAGTCGATGGCGAAGGAGGTGGCTGTGGTGGTTGTAGGATGACGACGTGGGGGCTAGGGTTTTGGTCGTTTGGGTTGAAGAGAATTAGGGGTTGGGTTATTTTGATTTTGGGATTAGGGTTAGGTTGATTTTATTTGAGGATTTTGAATTTTGTGGTAAATTTTAGAGTTAATCACTAATCCTAAAATTGTATTAGGATTTATCACAAACCCTAATAATTGGATCTCAATTGTATCACACAAAGGAGGGAAGAACAGCAAAACTCAACACAATAATTTTTAATCAAGAATAGCATATTTTCTTATTAATCTCAAGGCCTATAAAGAGGCTCAAAACAAATCTTGATACAAAATCTCAAAATATTCTAAAAATCTCAAAAATATTCTAATGCATAAAAGAAAGATTACGTATGGCTATAATTGTCAAAAACAAATATGATACTGAAATAAAATACTAAACTAAATAGAATAGATGTCCTCATCACTCTACCTCTACTTCCTCAGAGCAAAATGAAATTATCAATTCATCTGGAGAAATATTCTCTCTTTTGTATTTGAGAGAAAGACCAAAATCTTTCCAAGGAGGAGGAAGTTTATTAATGAAAGAAGCAACTGGAAACTTATCAGATGAAGACATGTCTTTTAGAGTCAATTCATGAATGATAGTTCGCAAATCATGGGTTTGTTCAAGAACAGACTTATCGTCAATCATTTTGAATTCTATAAACCTATCAACTACATAGGTCTCAGATCTCGCCCCTTCACTGGAATACTTTTTCTCAAAGGCTTCCCAAAGCTCCTTGGCCCCCTCAATAGTGCAAAAAACATTATACAACTTATTGGAAAGACAACTAAGGATCTTACGATGACAAATATAGTTTTTTCATAAAAAGCATCTATAATGTGAGATCTAGCAGGTTCAAGCTCATTAAGGAAAGGACATGAATCAGTAATGACACGAGCAAGTTTCAAACAACGAAGCCAATACAACATCCTTAATCCTACGTAGACATCTCTTAAAGTTTGTGCCATCAAAATTCTCAGGTTTGGATGAGTTCTAAATGGAATTAACATCATTAGAAATAGCCATGAAAGCAAGGAAAACTCCATCCTAAGAAATGTTGGGGAAATAACAAAAAATATGCTATCTAGACAGGAAAAACACAAACAAAGATGCAAAAGATTAAACAGATTAAATAGGCACGTTACAAAACAAAAGACATCCTTAGGATAGGGTTTTTGCATCCCTTAAGTGCAAACGGAATGTGGCAGTCTACCCCTAGATACAACTCAACCCTTACATAATCATTGGATGTTGTGCACACAATCTTTAGAGTTGCGTAGCGATCAACAGCCTTTTGCTCAAGAAAAATAGTGGACTTTTAGTGAAAGAACATATATGTTTTTCTCTTTTCTGTTTCTGCTCTCTATTTAAGTCGGAGCTTACATGGACTTAAGGAGAAGAACATTACATCACGTTCTTTAAATCTGCCCATAACTTTCTTCTTTATTGGGGGTTTGTTACAGAAATATCTGAACAGTTTTAACAACTTATTCAGTTATTATCTTGATCAACAAGTTTTCAAATATCTATTCATCTAACTAATTCATAAAACTAATTGAGTTATTATATAAGATAATCTCAACTAATTCCAATTAAATAGTTAAGGTTCTCCTGGGCATATAGGTAAGTCCTCCTGGGCATTCTGCAACATACACCCTGCACAATTGGTTTGACTTATTAAGAACAAACGGATGTCCATCCTCTTAGCAATTGCATTTAGCACTATACCGCCATAGTAAAGGGCTTTGGAACAATAATGTTTTTCCAAATTACTCATCAATTTGTTGTTACCCATTGAACCTTTTCTCGGTGTTTCCAATCCAAGGTTGGATTGCCATTAAGATAATTCATGTAAAAAGCTTCAGCCCCATTCCCCTCGATGTTTCTAACACTTCTCTCTTACAAAGACCTTTAGTTAGAGGATCTTCCAAATTATTTTGAGATGTCTAAATTTACCATTATATATTTTTGACTTAGCCCTAGCTATTGCAACTTAGCTATCACAATGAATTGGAATAGCAAAAACTGGCTGCAAATAGATTCCTCGACTAGTCTATTTCCACTCCAGTAAGATCAAGAGCTATGAACTCTACCACCACTGTAAAACTAGAAATACAGGTTTTCCTGGTAGAATTCCAAGCAACAACTACACCGCCAAGTGAGAATATATACCCACCGGTTGCCTTCGTTTCATCTGAATCTAAGATCCAATTAGCATCACTATATCCCTCTAGAGTGGAAGGATATCCTCCATAGAATAATCCATGGGATATTGTACCCTTGAGATACCTCATCAAACGTTCAAGTGCACCCCAATAATTTGACCTTCGTTTTTCTTTAGCCCATTATTTGCTTCAAAAAGTGTGCTCGCAGATTTGTAATCAAAGTAATTAAACCTTTTAAGGACATTTTCTATGCAGTGAGATTGTGAAATTCCAATACCACAGGCATTTCTAACAAGTTTAAGTCCCAAGATGACATCAACAACACCTAAATCTTTTATAACAAAATGTTAAGACAAGAAAATTTTTGTTTCATTTATGATGTCAGTATTAGTGCAAAAAATGAGAATATCATTAACACAGACACATAATAACATGATAACTACCATACGATTTGCAATAAACACATTTATCAGCATCATTAATGGAAAAGTCATTAGAAATAACGACATTATCAAACTTTTCATGCCACTAGAGTGGAGCTTGTTTCAAGCCATATAAGAATTTATGTAGTCTACAGAATGTATGCTCTTGTCTAGGTAATACAAAACCCTTCATGCTGAGACATAAATCTCCTCATCTAATCACCATTGAGGAATGTGGCTTTAACATCCATTTGATGTACTTCTAATTTGTAAATGGAAGTAATAACAAGCAAAATTCTAATAGTAAAGATTCTAGCTACAGGTGAATATGTCAAAAAAGTCAAACACATTCTCTCTGTTTAAAGCCGTTGGCTACAACCTAGCCATAAACTTTTCAACAGAGCCATCAGTCCTAAATTTCTTTTTGAATATCCATTTACAACCTATAGGTTTACATCCATACGGCAAGTCAACTAGTCAGGGCCGGCCCCCCAATGGAGGTCAGAGAGGCGGCCGCCTTGGGCCCCAGAATTTTGTGCAAATAAGGGTCCACAAATTTTTTTCCTTGTATTTACATATACGTATTTTGCGCGTAATATTTTTTTGGGGGCCCTTTTGAGCTTTTATTTTTAAAATTAGTACTTGGAACGACTTATTTTAGTTGGGCTTGGATTTGTATGAAGGTTTTTTTTTCAAATCCCTAAATCTCCATCTATTTCTTCATAAATATCGGTTTTTGAGAATTGTACAAAAAAAATTCAAAAATATTTTTAAACAACTTTCTTAAAAAAATAAATTTTGTATGGAGGCTCCATTTCGGGAGTTTGCCTCGGGCCCCCGTAAACTCAGGGCCGGCCCTACAACTAGTTCCCAAGTTTTGTTAGCTAAAATAGAGTTCATCTCAAAGTTAACCGTCTTTTTCCAATGAAGGGAGTCTAGAGAGGACATGGCAGACTCACAGGAAATAGGGTCTCCTTCTACAAAGTAATAACGTCATCGCCTAGGTTGGTTTCTCTCCTAGTTCTTACGCTTCATCTAGGTTCAGTGTTAGCATCATTTTCTCTAGTAGGGATTATGACTAGGGAATGTGATGGGAGTTTGTCCATGTCCACTAGGTCTAGGAACTCTATTTTTATAAAAATCCCATATAAAAATAGTGATAAAACTCCTTGTTAGGCAAACCAGAACTACAAAGCAAAGAATTTACCATGTCTAGAAGAGTCCTATTTTTCCATTTCTGCTATCCTGTTTCGATGAGGAGAATAAGGAGCAGTCTTTACATGTACTATGCTATGATAAGAAGCAGTAACTTGATGTACTAAGCCATGATCTTCACAATATTTAGAAAAAAACATTAGAGGTGGTAGGTGTATTCACCACCTCGATCAGTTCTTAAGATTTTAATCTTTATATTCAATTGATTTTCTACCTCAGTTTTGAAAACAACGAAGAAAAGCTTCATCTTTAGATGCAGTAAGATATACATAGCAAAATTTAGAAAAGTCATCAATAAAGGTTGTGAAGTATCTTTTCCCACCACGGATTAAGATACCATTTGAGTTCACAAATGTCACATGTATCAATTCAAGCAATTCAGTGTTTCTTTCAACATAATGAAAAAGTTTCCTATGTTGTTTTGCTTGAGTGCAAACTTCACATTTATTATTAACATCAACCGTAATGTAAGGAATCAAATTAAGAGAAATCATTCTTTTTAAAGTTCAACAATTAGCATGATCAAGCCTTTCATGCCAATAATCAAAATATTCAATTGAATGAGTAGAAGCAATAGAAAACCCATTAACATTATTTAAGGAATAAGAGTTCAAATAAACACAAGTAAAAAATCCCCCACAAACATAGCCTTTATCGATAAAATTTCCACCAGAGAAATAACAACTATATCCGACTCAAAGACAAGTTTGTAACCATGTTTTATTAATAATGAACCAGAAATTGGATTTTTAAAGACGTTCGGAACATTTTGCAGATTATGTAGTGGAAGGATCTTCCCCGAAGAAAGTTTCAGGTTGACCCGTCCTCTTCCTTCTATATTGGCAATGCTAAAGTTTCCCATCACTACAGATTCAATCTCTCCCGGTTAGTTTTTTGAATAATTTTTTTCTATCTTCCTAGTTCTCTTATATCTTTCAGTTTTTATTTAAATCTTATTTTCTATGATACAATTTTGGATTATTTTGTGAAAGTATCTGCTATGAATAGACTTGAACGAGTTTTTCAAAAATCAGTTGAGAACCTAACTATTTAATTGGAAATAGTTGAAATTATCTGTAAAGATAACTAGTTTTATGAATTAGTTAAATGAATAGATATTTGAAAACTTGTTGATTAAGATAATAACAATTGAATATTTGTTAAAACTTATCAGATATTTCTGAAACAAACCCCCAATAAAGAAGGAAGTTATGGACAGATTTAGAGAACATAATGTAACGTTCTTCTAAGTCCAAGTAAGTTTCTGCTTAAATAGATAGCAAAACTGAGAAGAGAAAAACATATATTCTTCCACTAAAAGTCAACTAATTCCGGATTATTTTCCTTGAGCAAAAGGCTATTGATCCCACGCCACTCCAAACACTGCATGCACAACATCCGAGGAGTATCTAAGGGTCGAGTTGTATCTTGGAGGTAGACTGCCACATTCCGCTTGCACCTACAGGAAATCTATCCTAAGGACAGTATCTTTGGTTTTGTAACGTGCATCTTCAACCTGTTTAATCTTTAGCATCTTTGTTTGTGTCTTTCTTGCTTAGATAGCATATTTTTTGTTGGGCAAATAACAAAAACTGATTTTTGAAAAACTCTTACAAGTCCATTCATAACAGATATTTTCTCAAAATAATCCAAAACTGTATCATAGAAAATAAGACTTAAAAAAAAAACTAAAAGATATAAGAAAACTAGAAAGATAGGGAATTTTTTTTCCCAAAAACTAACACAGATAACTAACTATATACGAACAAAATTTAAAAGGAATTGAAGGGGGAACCGTGCATCATGCAATCACAAATTAAATATTTTAGGCAATGTTTTGAATGATACAATTAAACTTTGTTCGACTACTTGAGATTTTGTTTGCACTTGATTTCAATAATGTACATTGCATCCAATGGTATGGATTTCCATCTTGATTGATCATACTAAAGTTGAATCAAAATTAAATTGAGAGCAGTACTACTAAAAGTAGCCAAACGTAATGAGAACCAGAGAGGGAGAGATGAATTGGGCTACTTCGAACACTAGTCACTTTAGTTTTGATTTCAACTTTGATGAGAATGAACCATCCAAAATGAAAATCCATGTTGTTGGACGTGATCTACATCATATAAACCATATACGAACAAAACTTCAAATGGCTTTGATGAGTTTTAACCTTCATCAATTGAGGTTTTAAAATGAGACTAAAAATTAGTCAATTTTGTGATTGCATGATGCACGGTTGAAAGTTGAAACTTGTCAATTTCACTTTCACTCTCTCCGTATATGAAGAGTTGAGTAGGACTACTTTTAGTAGTACTACTCCCACTTCACTTCTTGCTTTCAATATTGAGAATGAACCATCCAACATAAATCATAAAACCCTAATACAAACAAAGTTTCAACTGATCTCCATGAATTGGGAACCACAATATCGAGTAATTGAAGATTCTAATTAATACACCGATTTTGTTGTTAGAATATGCACGGTTGAACCTAGTTGAACCTCAACAGAATCATTTGAATTTATATCACACATAATTTTTATGATGTACACGACATCCATAGGTTCATTTTGGAAACTTCATTTTCAAACTTGGAATCAAAACAAAAGTGAGAGTACTACAATTTTTGTACTAAGAAAAAGTACTTGTGTTTTCTACATAATCAACCAATCTTCTTGCATTGACTTGCATTTACAGCGATCTCCTTAACTATAGCAAATTTAACCTCTTTAACTCTTCCTGACTTTCTTAGGCCAAATCCACCAATCAGTCCGCAACAAGAATAACACAAGTATCCAAACCACAAAAGAAAGCACATAGCGACCTCGAAACGTCACATTAATATTCGAGACGGAAAAGGTTGGCAAAGTGACAATGCACACGTGTCTCCCCATTTGTGAAGTCATGAATAAAGATAGTACAGCTCCTGCTATGCTATACTAGAATCAATTACTGTAAGGATCGGATCTTTGGTCTGCGTTAGGGAAGGTTCCCTAACTATAGGAAGACAATAATCAATCATAAACCTTTTTGTACATTAATATTCACCACGGGAGAAGGCCAAGGGCATCTGCTCTTGCAATTGCGTCATGGATCACCTTATCATTGATTAAAAATACACAATAACATATGCTTAATAAAAAAAAGAACTTGACATGGGGAATAATAATACAAGCTGTAAATATATACAGTTAAAATAGAAAGAATTAATTGATTCATTCTTTGTCTAATTCGACAAAGTTGGACCATTTCTGGCAAAACAATTATGTCACTCAACTTCCACATCCAACCTATTCATTATACGACGACAACATCCCACCAGTATGAGATCAAGAACAAGAATTTCAAGCACTAAAAATAGACGACAATTACAGGATTTTTTTTTTTAAAGATATAAAAAAAAAAGCATGGAAAATAACAACGAATAACTAATTGAATGAAGCTAAATCAAGATAATTAACAAATCTGAGAATGGGTCCGAAGCTAAAATTACTGATGATATGATTAAATGATTGATTAAGAAGGAGAGATTGTTAATTACCTCGAGCGAGAGAGGGCCAAGCAGGAGTGACGGAAACTGAGAAAGAGAGAGAATGAGAGAGATTTGGGGGAAGACTGTTAGATCTAGTTACTCCTAGAATCCCGTTTCTTTTTTTTTTTTTTTTTTTTTCTGTTCAGATTGGCCCAGTCCGTTTTCGTTGGTGAGTTGGGCTTCTTGGATCCAAGGCCCATTTCTTCAATTCATATTAAACACATCATAGTAATTGTATAAATGGGCCTTTTAGTTTGTTTTTGTTTTTGTTTTTTTTTTGAAAGTAGTAGATATCAATTAGATTTGGGTTAAGTAAGAAAATTTATTATCTCAGATAATTATGATCAACTTAAAGACATGTTAGTGTGCAATAATTTATATTATCAATTTCTCACATGGCTCGTATATGTATGTATAAGATCTATATCATTTATGTTGTTTTCTTTCTTTCTTTCTTTTTTCTTTTAATTTTTCCTTTTCCTTGCGGTTTATGGAATTTATTTTGGAGAATAGAATATTTATCTCTAATCTCTAATATTATAATGGAAAAATGTCTTACTGTCATTTGTAAATCTACCAACGCGTGCAATGTACATGCATAACTAATATGATGGAGGGGTCTCAAGTTCGAGTTCTCAATACGTCAGATTTTTTACTTTAATTTAAAATATATTAAATGTGCATCACACGTGTAAATTATTATCTATCTATCTATCTATAATATAATATATAATAACTATTATAATGGAAGAGTTGAAGTTGTAAATTTACCTGCTTACGTGCAACTCCAACTCTCCTATTATAGTCTTCACATTACTTTTAAAATGTTATAATTCTATTTATTAAGACATGCAGCGCACGTGTACATCAGAGTTTTTTTACTTTAAATTTTTTTTAAAAATAAATATGTGCATCGCATGTGTATATTCCTAGTTTATATAGTTGTTAAGATGCTTTAGGAGGCACAAAAATGAATCTCGGATATTTTTAAAATGAATGGTTAGAATTTTCTTTTGACGGATGGAATAACTTTTGTTTGTTGGATCATCCGAACTGTTGCTTTTTAGAGTATATAGGTACAGATATGGAAGTATACAAGTATAGATTTGGAAATATTGAACCAATTGGCGGAAAATTCTTAAAAGGAAAGATCTATAAAAAAAATAAGATTGAAATGAATCAAATGATTGATAGTAAATTCCAATTCCCCAACGTTGGTTCAATGGATCACCATTTCTTTGAACAAACCAGGTCCGTACTAGTGAGAATCGGGAGTACGTAAGGATCTCAACATGTTTTTGATACTTACCTCATTTTTGTTCGATGATTAAAACTTACTACGTACGAGAGCGGTTAGACATGAATGTGGTTTAGTAGGGAACTTTCTAAACCGAGTCTAATTAGTTGGAAAAAAAAAATGAAGTACATGTGAAATAAATTGGCTCTAATCCAGCCCACGTCTTAAGGTGAATTAACCCATTTTGTCTCTAATGGTAAATGCCTATATTTATTTATTATAAAAGAAACCGATTTTGTAATAGGCAGTTTGTTTTACATTATTGCTTTAGATGAGTTCACCTAATTAACTAAATAAACTAGTATTTTTTACGTGCGACGCACGTTTTGGTAAGAGTTTGATGATTTTCACGTGCAATATACGTTAAAAAATAGTTTTGGGATTGGATATACATTGCACGTAATTTTGAGAAAAATATTTTGAAGAAAAGCTACGATTTGTAGTAGCAATGCACATATTCATAAGTAGAATTGAAGGTGTGCGTGCAACATATGTGTTTATTTTGTGTTAAAAAAAATATTAAAAATTATTTTGCACGTCTGTTGCACGTTTAAATAGGTAAAATTTTGTGTATTTGTTTGTTTTGTTGTAATTAATGAGAGAGTTGGAGTTGCACGTGCAATGCACGGGTTTGTATGTTGATAAATGACAACCCCAACTCTTCCATTATAATATTAAAGATATATTCATATATTTAGCTACCATTAGCATTTTAAGTGTTAATTAATGTATGTATTTTTTGTACCATTTTATCTGATAATTGTGATTTCAATTTTTGGGTATATATGGTTAGATTAATAAAATAAATTAAACCTACTTTGTCTTTGTGCACCTAGCTAGCTAGCTTAAATTAATATCAGAGCATCCACAATGGCAATTCTTATTTTTTGGCAAAATTGGACGAATAGAAATGGAATAGAACGAAATGTCCGCAGCGATCGAATGCTATATTTTGAGTAGGACGAGACAACTTGTTTCGTCGTTTAAATTTTTTTTTTTAAAGATTTAATTAATTATCGATTAACTATTAAAACATATTAATTAAATAAATTAAATATTATAATATAACTCAAACCTATCTAAACACCGAGTAAACCTAAATTAAAGCAACTAAACCTACTTCTTAATGGTCCCTAAAACCTGGACGGGACATGATGTCCCGTCCGTGCTGTTGTTTGATTTTTTTTTTTTTTTTTTTCCGGCGAATCTGGTCCGTTGGATCATTAAAAAAAAAATTTCAAAAAACAACACGGACGGGACAACATGTCTCGTGCGATTGTTTTTTTTTTTTTTTTTTTTTTTGGGAAGGACGATATGTATCGTCCAACCCATTTTAAAAAAAAAAAAAATTTAATGGGACGAGACAACGTGTCTCGTCCGATTCTAATAAAAATCTATTATATCTCTGGAACGATACAAGATGTTTCGTCTTCTATATTGCTATATTCGTCAGCCCACTTCTCAAATATGAGATATGAGAATGGACTTTAGATCGTTTGTAATTTTATAAGAAAATAGCAAACGACTGCAGCGCTCCATTCTCATATTATTCTCATAATATGAGAATATGAGAATTATAGCAAACGACTGTGGATGCTCTCACATGTATTCATTCTGGTTTGTTATGTAACCTTCCTATTATATTGGGCATCCAAATCCATTCTTATATCATATATGTAATTTTATTGGTGAAAATTCAAAAAAGTAACAAAATAAGAATTTATTATATTTTGGTAATAATTGATATTTCCTTTATAATGGAAGAAAAACAACTTTACATGATTAATTTAGCTTTTTTTGTGGAAAATAAATCAAATCAGGATATATGGAGATTTCTTTACCATTCCAACTCTATTTAAGCTGAGCATACACTAATCTCTCTTTCTCTCTCACTCATTTTGTCTCATCTCATGCCCGTTGCTTGATTCACAGATAAATGGAGACAAAGGTTAGTAATTCGAATTTACTTTATATCTTTTTTTTTCTCTAGAAATTATAGGACTTTCATCACCCCCCCCCCCCCCCCCCCCCCCCCCCCCCCCCACACACACACACACACCCACCCACCACAAATTTATAAAAAAAGAAAAAGAAAAAAAAAAAGAAAGATTAAATTTGATCGGTTTATTTTGTTTTCTTGATTAACCCTAGATATCAATAGTCGGCTAATTACCTCTACTACTATAATGGGAGAACCCCTTAGTCCTTAACCCAACCCGTGCAACGCACGTGTGACTAACTTTGGTAAATATTTTCGAAAGTGGACCA
Organism: Hemerocallis citrina; assembly: GCA_017893485.1. Lineage (NCBI taxonomy): Eukaryota > Viridiplantae > Streptophyta > Magnoliopsida > Asparagales > Asphodelaceae > Hemerocallis > Hemerocallis citrina. The sequence continues at coordinate 251,452,205 of CM030364.1, read as the reverse complement.
GTTTGGTAAATATTTTCGAAAGTGGATCAGTTTGGAAATTATTTTCTTTTTGCCCTTTTCATTATCCTTCAATTTTTTCCACGTGCACGTGTGCACGTGTATGATACTAGTGATTAACTAAAAAGAATCATGAGCAATAAATTATTAGTAGTGCTGGTAACGGGTCGGGTCGGGTACCTCAATACCCGGACCCGGACCCGGTCAATGACGGGTCCAAATTCTGGACCCGGACTCAGACTCATGAAATTCGGGTCCGGTTCCGGTTCCCCACAAAAATTGTTACCCGTTCCCTTTCGGGTCCGGGTCCGATTCGGGTCTTATTTTTTGTCACGGGTCCGGTTCAGCTTTGGGTCTTTAAAGCACAACACAATATTACGGGTCCGGTTCGGTTAATCCCTACAAAAATTATTACCCGTTCCCTTAGAAATCTGTCACTAAATTTGCAATATTTTTCGATATACCAAAATAGTATCAAGGGCAACATTCCTAAAGAATTTGGAAACCTGAGCGGTTTAATTGATTTACATCATGAAGGTAATCAATTGATAAGATATTAAGATCAATATATACCATCAACTGTCAGTAGGATTAATTGAGATGAACAACAAATAAAACATTTATTAAGAAATGAAAAATGTACTAACCTAGGGTCTAGTTGAATTGATTCATTCAGAACAGAGATACCCCTTGAGCTTCACCTGAAATACCTGCACTCTCAATCCCATATAGAGTCGGAATCATTGGCTTTGTAGCTTGTGAGTCATTAGGAGTTTAATTGCTAAAGCCATTTGATGCATACAGGACAAAACAGCAAGTAAAGTCAAGAAGTAGTAACTGTAGTTTTTACTGCATGCAATTACTACAGGTTAACCGTTACAACATTCTTGATGGTACATTGACTTAGAAAAAAACTTACTTAATGATATAAATTTTAATAGGGCCATAATACCTTGGTGTTGTAAAAATGGACTAAGTCCACGTGTAAAAAAAAGAAGAGATAGATCATCAGGTAGTAGTTTTGAAGAAGATGAAAACTGGAGATGTGTTTGACAACAACTTTATGGCAATAGGTAGCAATGGATTTTATCCTGCTACATCCTGGAAGAATTTGAAGGAATCACCGATAAAACCAGGAGATGACAACTCGAAGAGGAAGGCGAGAGTAGACCCATTAGAAATCCAGAATCGAAAACAGATCACCATCCATGATTACAAAGATGAAGAAGAAGGGTACCATAAGAACTGCGCGTGTTAGGGAAGAAGGATTAGGAAATAGGGAAAGGCTCTGGACTCTGAGTGAAGTGGGGTACAGGGTGAGGGTGTATTTGTATTACGGGTAACGGGTCGGGTCCGGGTCGGGTCCGCTAATATTTTGTATTAATTCTTTAATGCGGGTCCGGGTCGGATCTAATTTTAGTGGGCGTATGTTTTTTGGACCCGTACTCTAGATCGGGTCGGTTCCGGTCCAACGTCGGGTCCGAGTTTCGGGTTATAATACTAGTGCTAATTATGAGTAGTACATCTCTAGTCTCTAGTATTATAATGGGAGAGTTGGGGTTGTCATTTGTCAACATACAAATCCGTGTCTTGCATGTGCAACTCCAACTCTCCCATTAATTATAACAATAACAAACAAATAAAAAAAATCACCTATTTAAAACATGCAACGCACGTGCAACTCCAACTCTCCCATTAATTACAACAATAACAAACAAATAAAAAAAATCACCTATTTAAAACATGCAATGCACGTGCAACTCCAACTCTCCCATTAATTACAACAATAACAAATAAATAAAAAAAATCACTTATTTAAAACATGCAACGCACGTGCAAAACAAATTTATAATATTTTTTAACACTAAACACACATATGTTGTACGTACAACGCAAATTCTACTTATAAATACGTGCATTGCACGTACAAATTGTAGATTTTCTTGCAAAATATTTTTTCCAATTACGTGCAACACACGTCCAACTTCAAAACTATTTCTTAACACGTACATTGCATGTAAAAACCTCCAACTCTTATCAAAACGTGCATTGCACGTAAAAAATACTAGTACATATATAGTTAGATTCATGTTGTTAGAGCATCTGTAGTCGTGAGCTAAATACCCAAAATTTGGAAAAAAGGGAATAAAATCATTGTAGTCGTCTTCCAAATACCCAAATTTTGGGTGTACGATGAATAGTGGACTGCCAAATATAGCAAACGATTTGGCAAAAGCCAAAATATAGCTCACGGGAAATTTTCTTTCGTCCCTGAAAATAGACGAAAGATAATATTCCGTCGCTTTACTTTTTTTTTTTCCCGGACGATAAATAATGTGTCGTCCTATATTATAAAAATAAAAAATAAAAAAAAAATTGTCGGACGGTGTTTAATACACCGTTCCAACAATTTTGAATAAGACAAAATTGTGGGCCGGTGTATTATCCACCGACCCACAGTTTTTCTTTTCTTTTTTTAAAAACAAATTTTGAGACGAGAGATAATCGATCGTCTGACTATATTTTAACTTTCAACCACTACAGCGCGCAGTCAAATTTTCTATTCCCACTTGTCAAATGCCTAAAAAATAGGTTAGAACGACTACAGATGCTATTGTGAGTTTGAAATCACACGACAACAAAGCAAAGAAGAAGACTATGAATGTGGTCACGGATATCAATGTATCAATGGTACGTAAAATTCTAAATTGTTTGATGTTTGTTTTCAATTCTAGTGCATGAGATGGAAGATACAAGCTAGTTTTATTTAATTTACAAAAAAAAAACAAAAGGAAAAAAAGGTCGAAAATGACCAACGTATTTATGTGGTGACACGGTCTCCGTAGATATGAATAAAATGGAAATGATAGTGGTGGAACTGATGGACCTGGCCTGACCCCCACCTTGCGCCTCAGGCCTCTGAATATTTTGTAATTTTAGCGTTCCAAATTTATATTTTCCTTGTAAATATAGACATGTATTTTGCACGTAAAAAAATATATTGTTATTAGGGTTTCCAAAAATAATTATTTGAGCCTTTCGCCTTGACTCCCCGAAAACTCAGAACCGGCCCTGTAATGGACCCGGTGAAAGTTGTGCACGGACAGGTTGAAGAAGTTCAATGCTAGCTTTCGTTAGGACCAGAGGAAGATGAAGAAGAGGAAGTTGATGAAGCCGAGAAGACGAAAGAAGTCATTGAGCACCTACATGGAAAGACCAAAGAAGTTGTTCAGTACTATACCTACAGAGTACATCAAGTATCCCTCCTAATCATCATCATCATTATCATCAATCTAGTTACAGCCCACCATCATCTTATGCTTATGAGTCTGTGTGCCTTACAACAATCCTCCTTAACACAACTACAATAATCCTCTTCAGCACTACTACTACGTACACAACTACTTCCCCGAACTATGTATCTGCAGAGGAGAATCCAAATTCTTGTGTTATCTCCTAAATGTATCATCGTGGGTCGTCGTATAATAGCTAGTGATGGATTGGAATAAGTGAAGTCTCCCGAATTAATATTTGATTAATTAAGAGGAGATTGGTAGTAACAGGTTTTTTTTTTTTTTTTTGGCAATATTTCTATACTTTTTTCTTTTTAAATCAAAGTACGGAATTAGTATTTTTTTCTCTAATTTCTGTTGGTTTAGCATTCAGTAGAGAATTTGAGATGCACGTTGTAAGCAAGCAAGAAAATTACTTATGACTAATTCTAGTTAATCTTTAAGATGCATTGGAGTCTTCTTATAATCAATTTCTTTTTTAATCAGTAAACTAAGAGTAAATGACAGAATATATATATTTAGAAAGTTGACATAATATATATATATTTAGAAAGTAATATATATATATTTAGAAAGTTGACAGAATATATATATATTTAGAAAGTAATCATTTGTATCAGGTATTATCAATCTCATCAATCTCTCCTCAATCTTAGCTTGTGATTGAATATGTATATATTTAGAAAGTAGTGATTTGTATCCATCAGGTAGTATTAGTCTCCTCAATCTTAGCCTAATATCAGGTTGTAATTCATGTATATATTATGGACATTTGTCAATCAATAGAGACAGGGAATCATTTTCTTTCATGGTATCAGAGCCATTTTCTTTACTCTCCTCCTCCTAACTACCATTGCTACCACCTCTATTTACTTTCTACATCTCCCCTCCTCCCTAATCTTAGCCGTCAATGGCAGAACAACCCAAGTTTCACTCGGCTTTAGCAATCACCAACGTGAAATCCCTCATTCCAGTCACGTTAGACAATGATTCTAGCCTATACATTTCTTGGGCAGCCCTCTTCAAAGTTCAAGCCCGTGTCCATAGCCTGCTTGATCACATCGTTCCTCCTACCGATGAAAAGGATAAGAAGGCGGCAGATGATGCCAAAACAGCCAACCCCGATCTTTGGCATCGTCTTGATGCGGCCGTGTTACAATGGATGTACGCCACCGTATCACATGATATTCTCAATTCCATCCTTGTGATAGATGACTCGGCCGAAAAGTGTTGGAAAAGAATTGCTGCTATTTTCCAAGACAACAAACACTCGAGGGCTGTCCACCTCGAAAACCAATTCACGAACACGAATTTGGAGGATTTCCCTACCACCAAAGCCTACTGCAACCACCTCAAACTTCTAGCCGATCAATTGGCGAATGTTGATGCTCCAGTCTCTAATACTCGTTTGATCTTGAAGATGATTTCGGGACTAACTAATCCTTATGCAGGATTCGTGACGTACATTCAACAACATGGTCCTTTGCCGCCCTTTGATACCGCCAAGTCGAGATTGGAACTGGAAGAGTCGACTATTCTTCAACGGGCCGCTCGTGAATCTGGCTCATCTTCATCTTCGGCTGCCCTTGTTGCAAACTCCCAACATTTTGATGATGATATGAATACCCAATATTCTTCTCCAGGTAATCAAAATCATAACAATCGGAATAATAATAATAACAGTTATCGTGGGAACAAGGGCAAGAAAAACCACAAACATTCTGGCGGTGGCCGGAACTTCGACAAGGGCGGACGGAGCAGTGGCGCCGGTCGTGGACAGCAGCAACAGTGGCAGCAGTTCAATCCATGGCAGCAGTGGGCTCCTTGGTCTCTTCCTCCATGTCCCTATCCATCCTACAATTGGGCCAGACCCAATTTTACTCCCAGACCACAGCAGCCAGGCCTACTTGGAACAAGACCACAACAGTCAGCGTTCACTGCAACTGCACCCAACCCAACCGACAATAAAGCAGCCCTTCATACACTCAGCCTTGCTCAGCCCGACCCGTCTTGGTATATGGACACCGGGGCAACATCACATATGACATCCGCGCAAGGTAATCTCTCGTCTTATTTTAATTTGAGCAAAAATAATGGTATAATTGTTGGAAATGGCCATTCTATTCCTATTCATGGTTTTGGTAGTGCTAATCTACCTCCCCCCACCCTCCATTAATGTTAAAAAATATCCTCCATGCCCCAAATTTAATTAAAAACTTAGTTTCAGTTCGTAAATTCACTACGGATAACCAAGTTTCTGTTGAATTTGATCCTTTTGGGTTTTCTGTGAAGGACTTTCAGACGGGGATGGCTCTAATGAGATGTGATAGTCGGGGCGAGCTATATCCCATCACCACCACCACCACCAAAAATAATCAAGCCGTTTCTCCATCCATTCTTGCAGCTTTGTCTTCTTCCCTTTGGCATGACCGTTTAGGTCACCCGGGAGCACCTACTTTAGACTCCCTTAGGTGGAATAAATTGATTGAATGTACTAAAACTAGACATTCGAGTTTTTGTCACTCTTGTCCTTTTGGTAAACATGTTAAATTGCCGTTTGTTGAGTCTCATAACTCCACTTATATGCCTTTTGATATTTTGCATAGTGACTTGTGGACATCTCCTGTTTTGAGTTCTTTAGGTCACAAATATTATGTGCTCTATTTGGATGACTATTCGCAATTTTTGTGGACTTTTCCTATCTCCAAAAAATCTCAAGTCTATCCAACTTTTCTCAAATTAAGAGCCTACATCAAAACTCAATTTGAACGGGAATTAAAAAATATTCAATGTGACAATGGTAGAGAATATGATAATGGTCCTTTTCAAAGTCTTTGTGAAGCTAATGGAATTTCCTTTCGTTTTTCTTGTCCGCATACTTCATCTCAAAATGGAAAGGCCGAAAGAAAAATCCGTTCCATTAATAATATCATTCGAACTTTATTAGCTCATGCTTCACTACCTCCGTTTTTTTTGGCACCATGCTTTGCAAATGGCAACGTATCTTCTAAACATTTTACCAAGTAAAACTCTCGCTTATCAGTCGCCTCTCAAAATTCTATATCAAAAAGACCCATCATACTCTCACCTACGAGTCTTTGGTTGCTTGTGTTATCCTTTATTCCCTTCTACTGCGATAAATAAGATTCAACCTCGTTCAATACCTTGTGTATTTTTGGGTTATCCGTCAAATCATCGTGGTTACAAATGCTATGATTTATCATCAAATAAAATTATCATTTGTCGCCACGTACTATTTGATGAAACCGAATTTCCCTTCTCAAAGTTGCATACTCCTCATTCCACATCCTATGAATTTCTTGACAATGGCTTATCACCTTACGTGATTAACTATTTGCAACAGCAGTCCACTCCACAAACTCAAGTGCAGGCCCAACCTTCACCTTCTCCCTCTTGGTCTAGCTCGCCAGCTACATCCCAGTCAGCTCACCCACCTTCTCAGCCGGCACAGTCAATCCTCTCTTCTCCACATCCGGCCCAGTCCGTCTCTTCCAACACAACACCATCATCTTCCATTTTTGGTCAGTCAGATCTCAGCCCACATTTAGACCAAACACAACATCCCCCTCTTCCTCCCATTTTCCAGCCCACTTCGAGTTCAGAAACGAAACCCGTGACAAGGAGCCAACACGGTATTTTCAAACCCAATACAAAATATCATGGCCTTCTTACTCATGTCACAAAATCTCCCCTCCCTCGTAACCCTGTGTCTGCACTCAAAGACCCGAATTGGAAAATGGCTATGGATGACGAATATAATGCTCTCATTAAAAATAAGACGTGGGATTTAGTGCCTCGTCCACCTGATGTTAATGTTATTCGGTCTATGTGGATTTTCAGACATAAAGAAAAATCTGACGGTTCTTTTGAGAGGCATAAACCCCGACTTGTAGGTGATGGTGCAAGTCAACAGGTTGGCGTGGATTGTGGAGAAACCTTTAGTCCGGTCGTTAAACCGGCGACTATTCGAACAGTACTCAGTCTTGCTCTCTCTAAGGCTTGTCCCATTCATCAGTTGGATGTTAAAAATGCCTTTTTACATGGTAAACTAAAAGAAACAGTGTACATGCACCAACCCTTGGGTTTTAAGGACCCAGCTCATCCTAATCATGTATGTCTTCTGCGAAAAGCGCTATATGGGCTCAAGCAAGCTCCTAGAGCCTGGTACAAACGATTTGCCGATTATGTTTCTTCCATTGGGTTCTCTCAGAGCAAGTCTAACAACTCTCTCTTCATCTACCGGAAAGGTACTCATATGGCTTACATTCTTCTTTATGTGGATGATATCATCCTTACTACTTCTTCTGATGCTCCTCGCAAGTCTATTATGTCACTTCTTAGCTCCGAATTTGCTATGAAAGACTTGGGCCCACTGAGTTACTTCTTGGGTATCGCCATCAATCGACATGCTGGTGGTCTATTTTTGTCTCAAAAAAAAATATGCAGAAGAAATTATTGAACGTGTTGGCATGTCATCTTGTAAGCCTTGTCCTACTCCGGTTGATACTAAACCGAAGCTTTGCGCTAAAGCTAGCACTCCATATGAGGATCCCTCTCACTATCGTAGCCTTTCCGGAGCCCTCCAGTATTTCACATTCACGAGGCCTGACATCTCTTATGCGGTACAGCAGATATGTTTATTTATGCATAATCCGATGGATGATCATATGCAGGCTCTCAGGCGCATCCTGCGCTACATTTAGGGTACACTTCATTATGGACTGCATCTTTATCCTTCACCGACTAATTCTCTGATTTCGTATACCGATGCAGATTGGGGTGGTTGCCCAGATACCAGGAGATCTACTTCTGGTTATTGTGTGTTCCTTGGTGATAACTTACTCTCCTGGTCTTCTAAATGCCAAGCCACTCTATCTCGCTCTAGTGCTGAGGCTGAATACCGAGGTGTTGCCAATGTGGTTTCTGAGTCATGTTGGTTACGCAATCTTCTTCTGGAGTTACATTGTCCTATCCATAAGGCTACATTGGTCTACTGTGATAATGTTAGTGCGATATATCTTTCCGGAAATCCAGTCCAGCATCAACGCACTAAACACATCGAGATGGATATTCACTTTGTTCGCGAGAAAGTTGCTCGTGGACAAGTACGCGTCCTACATGTCCCATCGCGTTATCAGATTGCCGATATTTTCACAAAAGGTCTTCCTTTAGTGTTATTTCAAGATTTCAGGGACAGTCTCAGCGTACGACAACCTCCCGCTTCGACTGCGGGGGTGTGACAGAATATATATATTTAGAAAGTTGACATAATATATATATATATATTTAGAAAGTAATATATATATATATTTAGAAAGTTGACAGAATATATATATATATATATATATATATATATTTAGAAAGTAATAATTTGTATCAGGTATTATCAATCTCATCAATCTCTCCTCAATCTTAGCTTGTGATTGAATATGTATATATTTAGAAAGTAGTGATTTGTATCCATCAGGTAGTATTAGTCTTCTCAATCTTAGCCTAATATCAGGTTGTAATTCATGTATATATTATGGACATTTGTCAATCAATAGAGACAGGGAATCATTTTCTTTCAGTAAAAAAGAATGTCCCTTTTTACATTTTTTCTGTTGCCAATTGTTGATTTGTATGCTATAAATATCAAGGTCAAAACAAGTGATGTTGCTTGTTTTTGGTGTGGGAGCAATAGATGTAAGTTCTTGTAATTTATGAAGTGGAAGGGACAAATCTCAACTGCAGATCCGGTCTGTTACTGGAGGTCAGCTCCAAAGAGTCGTTGGTGGCCGGCCGACCGAACACCTGCAAAGCGCCTAGAAATACCGGGAGAAATTCTGGCGACAGGCCCTACGACGATCTAGTCAGTCACTGGAAAAGATATAGGAAACTAGGGTTCAGGTGAGAAATTTTTTATTACCTTTATCAAGGAGGAGGGGGCCTGGTATTTATAGGCAGGGTAAACGGGCATCTGACCCTGGTGGACTGGGTCAGACCCTTTTGTCTATGTACCTGAAGTGGAAGAAGGCCCATTGGACCATTTGACCTAATGATCTGAGATGAGCAAATATCGAGGAGATCCAGCGACCCTAATTGGGCCACGTCACTTATACCCATATCATAAGCCCCACACTCCTAGAGGGTTGTGTGCATCAGCCGTCAAGGAGTAGTCCGTTCTTGCGAAAAGATCGGAGGCGAGTGTTTTTGTGAGGATGAGATAATGAGCTCCCAAAACAAGTGTTTGGGGTCGGAGCGGAGCTGAGCTTGGTGTATGACTGGGTCGATGTCCGAGCCGAGCTCCGAGCCTGGGGGGTTGGTGCCTATTGCTTCGAACGAGGCGCTTCTGAGAGGAAGCTGTGAACATGCTCAAGGCTCGTGCCGAGCTCCGAGCTTGGTGGGTCAGTGTCGATGCTTCGAGCGAGGCACTTTCTGATTGGAAGTTGTGCCTATGCTTGACGCACGTTCTGAGTGTCGAGCCTGATGGGTCGGTATCGAGCGCTTCAAGTGAGGCGCTTTCTAAGAGAAAGTTGTGTGCCTGCTCGAGGCACGTGCTGAGCTCCGAGCTTGGTGGGTCAATGCCGAGTGCTTCGAGGGAGGTGCTTTCTGAGAGGAAGCTGTGCGCATGCTCGAGGCACGTGCCGAGCGTCGAGCCTAATGGGTCGATACTGAGCGATTCGAGTGAGGCGCTTTCTAAGAGGAAGCTGTGTGCCTGCTCGAGGCATGTGCCGAGCTCCGAGCTTGGTGGGTCAGTGCCGAGCGCTTTGAGCGAGGCACTTTTTTAGGGAGAAAGCTGCCTGCTTGCCTATTTGAGGCACATGCCGAGCATCGAGCCGGATGGCCTTGCTTAGAGTCATTTATTTGAGAGAAAGTTGGCTGCCTGCTCGAGGCACATGCCGAGCATCGAGCCTGACGGCCTTGTTTTGAGGCACTTTTTAGGAGAAAGCTGGCTTCCTGCTTGAGGCACATGCCGAGCGTCGAGCCTGATGGCCTTACTTGAGGTGCTTTTTGAAAGAGAGCTGGTTGCCTGCTCGAGGCACATACCGGGCATCGAACCTGATGGCCTTGCTTTGAGGCGCATTTAGGAGAAAGCCAGCTGCCTGCTCGAGGCACTTGCCGAGCATCGAGCCTGATGGCCTTACTTTGAGGCGCTTTTTAGGATAAAGTCGGCCGCCTGCTCTAGGCACATGCCGAGCGTCGAGCCTGATGGCCTTTCTTGAGGCACTTTTTGGGGGGGAAAGCTGGCTGCCTGCTCGAAGCACATGCCGAGCGTCGAGCCTGATGGCCTTGCTTGAGGCACTTTTTAAGGGAGAAAGCTGGCTATCCGCTCGAGGCACATGCCGTGCGTCAAGCCCGATGGCCTTACTTTGAGGTGCTTTTTAGGAGAATGTCGGCTGCCTGCTCGAGGCAAATTCCGACCGTCGAGCCTGATAGCCTTGCACTAGGCAATTTTTTGGGGGAGAAATCTTACTGCCTGCTTTAGGCACATGCCGAGCGTCGAGCTTAATGGCCTTGCTTGAGGAACTTTTTGGGAGAGAAAGCTAGCTGCCTGCTCGAGGCACATGCCGAACGTCGAGTCTGATGGTCGTGCTTGAGACACTTTTTGGAACAAAGATGGCTACCTACTCGAGACACATGCCGACCGTCGAGCTTGATGACCTTACTTTGAGGCTCTTTTTTAGAGGAAGCTGGTGCCTGCTCAAGGCACATGCCGAGCGTCGAGCCAGATAGCCTTGCTTAGAGGCACTTTTTGAGAGGAAGTTGGCTGCCTGCTCGAGGCACATGCCGAGCGTCGAGCCTGATGGCCTTGCTTGAGGCACTTTTTGGAGAGAAAGTTGGATGCTTACTCGAGGAACATGCCGATCGTCAAGCTTGTTGGCTTTGCTTTGAGGCGCTTATTGAGAAAAGCTAGCTGCCTGCTCGAGGCGCATGCCGAGCATCGAGCCTGATGGCCTTGCTTGAGGCACTATTCGGGGAGAAAGTTGGTTGGCTGCTCGAGGCACATGCCGAGCGTCGAGCCTTGGTGGTTGATCAAAAGAATGTTTCTTTGTTGGCGGGCTCGAAGTGTATGTCGAGGCTCGAGCGTTCTAGACTTGGTGAAAAAGTCGACTGGGAGAGGAGTCGCGCCGCACGTGGAGCACTCCCGTAGTGACACGTGAGATGCTGACGTCATGTTTGTAGAATTCGAGGAGTTGCAAGATTTGCAGAAATCGAGGAGTCGTGGGGTTTAGTATATACCCCCCCCCCCCTTCATTTCTCGCTTTAGCTCTCTCTCTCTAAGTCTCCAAGTTTTCTTATCTAGCGCAGTGCAATCACCAGCGATGAAATTTTTAGCAATTTTCTGGCAACTCAAACAGGTTAGTGATTTCATAATGTCGAGGGCTCTGTCCGGTTCGTCAGCCTCTACCTCGGTTAGGTGCGAAGACCCACATCTATCCTACTCCACGTCTTGGGAGACAAGGGAGACAATTTATGATGTCCAGCGGATCCGTAGTAGAAAACCTTTTGTAGTGGAGTCGAGTGACTCGGAAGGGAGTGTGCACATGGAGGAGCTGGGTGAGGAAGTGGAAGTGGTGGGTAGAGGGGAGGAGGACGAAGTAGTTGTATGATTAGAAGAAGATGAGGCAGAGAATCCCAATCTGGCGCATTTGGCGACCCCCCCCCCCCCGAAGGGCCCTCGTGTCCGACGAAAGAAAATGAAGTGGACCTTGCCGGATAGTCCCGATGAGATGGCTCCGGAAATCAGACTCGACATTCTCTTCCTTCGGCAGTCGAGTTCAATCAGAATGTATCCGGACGATGTCAAGGAATTAGTCCGTTATGGTGTGCAGCCATCTTCGTTGGGTCGAACGAAGATCTCAATGGATAAGATGCTAACTGTTTTAACCGCGGACGATCTCCCGATCATCCGAGCCAGTTACTTCATTGATCCAAATTACGAGATGTCGATCCCCAACCCTAGGATCCGACCCAAGGATAACTTAGCGCCATGCTTCTATGTGTTCCCTATGGATGCGTTTAGCTCGGGCTTGCGTCTGCCTATCCACCCCTTCATCCAGAATGTCTTGTCATGGGCGTCGTTAAATCTGATGCAACATGGGCTGAAATCTTCGAAGCAGCTCGTGTGCTTCATATTGCTTTGCAAAGAGAGGGGGGTTCCCGTGCCGCTAAGGTTGATGTACCTCCGAGCTGTTTTGGGCATCAGCTCGTCGAGCGAGTACGAAGGGATCTACTATATCTTGCCCCGCTAAGGAAAGAAGGTCGTTCACAGCCACGTGGACTCGATAAAGGGGTGAAAGGGGAAATACTTCGTCGTTCGGAGTAAGACACCCTGTGTGATACCCACGAAGTGGAGTTTCTACAAGCCCAACCTTAAGAGCCCCCGAAAGGCCGATCTGACGGCAGAGGAGTGGGCGGAGGTCGATCGAATATGTGCGGGAAGCAGCATTGGTTGGCCGAATATGACGAAGAGGCATCTAGCTCGGATCGGACCGAGCCACATTAAATATAGTATGTCTTTTGTTGCATTTTTATTCAAGTTATTTTCTTCGTCTTATGCCCTTATCTTTCTTTTGCAGAAATGGACGATGCTGAGATCGCGCAAAGGAGGGCCTTGCTGAATAAGAGGAAAGCCGATCAGGCCGAGAAGGAGAAGCAGGGGAAGGTCTCTTCCGAGGGGGGTTCCGAAGAACCTTCCCACTCGGCGTCGAAGAGGTTGAAGACTCGGGAGGTCCCCGGTACTCCCGGCCCTTCCAAGGCGGCCCTAAGCTCAAGTAACCTGAAGGTTATTGAGGTCGTGAGGAGTGGCCTCCCTCCTGTCAATCCGGAGTCCCAGGAGGTCCTGGGCTACGCAGGGCTCCTACCGTGGGCCTCTGATTGGGCCATTCGGGTCGCCGATACCTTGTCCGAGGGACCCATGGCAATCGAGGAGGTTGAGAAGCTCGCTCCGCCTCGGGACTAGGAGGCAATGTCGTGTGATACCATTGAGTCCAGCTACATGAGGTGAGCTCAAGCGAGCATACAGGTAAGCTTCGTTCCGCCCTGATTTCCTTGTATTTTAGTGTTGCTATTTCTATTTTTTGTGTCAAATTTTCATTACCTCGGCTGTAGGCGTGCATGGAGGGTGCCCAGGTGATGAAGCTGCATCACCGAGAGCTGAAAAGGCAGGTGAGGAATGCTCAATGCTATGAGCGTGAGATGAAGGACCTCAAATTTAAGTTGTTGGCGGCCGAATCCCATAACTAAGCTCTTCAGATCGATCTAGCTTCTCAGGCCGACTCCAGCCTGAGGAAGGAGGGCGAGTTGAAGAAGGCAGCCACCCTTGAGATAAAGATGATCAAGCAGGCCGGCATAGACAAGGTCATCGAGGTCCAGGATGAGGTCTATGCCCTGACGATCGGGCATGTCAAGTACTACCACCCCGAGTTGGAGCTTGATCAATTCCACTATGACATGAAGCTGCCCGACCACCTGCCGACTCCCGGAGGTGGTGGCGATGAAGAAGTTATCGGGGCCGACCCTGATGCCGCACCCGTTGCCGATGAAGAGGTTTGCCTAACCACTTCACAGTAATGCTTGTACTTGATTTTCTGTTTCCATTTGTACTTTGCCGAACGCTGACTGGTCACCGCTCGTTCGTAAGGATTTTTATTTATGAAAAGAATTTTTGGCCGAACCTTTTAACTTGTGAAATTTTGCATAATTTTTCCTGTGAGATTTCTGGATTTTGCAGTGTATGGGGCTTGGGATAATGTTCTCTCTCTCTTTGGCAAATGGACGCCCCCCTTGATGTAGACCCTAGAAGTGCCGAGCTTGCATGACTTAGGGGCAAGGTCAAGGCCTTAGATTCTGTATTGACCTGGTACTGTAAAGAGACTCGCAACCGAGAAGCTGCTGTCCAATATTTTATGGATAAGTCGAAGGGACTTTGCCTGGAGTTGGCGCGCTTGAAGAAGTTGATAGCCAACCGAGACTTGGGGAGCGCGGAAGCTGCATTTTCATCGTCTGGCACTTCCGTCCGACGACCGTCGTCCGAATCTTTCCTTAATGAGGTCATTGTGGAGAAATAGTTAGAGATACAATGATACAAGATAATGTTCGGGATGTCAGGATCCTGATCCGCTTCTTCCGGTAGCGCCTGCCCTTCGGCCGGAGTCTAGTTACCGATCCTACAGCTGGGACTCATGAGGCCAGATGACGCCCAGAGCTCTGCTGCGGGTGTGTCCACCTTGGCGACCCGGGAGATCCTGTAGAGGAGCAAACTCCTTCGTCCAGCCTTGAACTGGTCTGTACCAACCCTGCGGCCATAAATTGGAGCTTTATTTTGAGTGATGTAACATAGTTGCACTGATTGTATTGATATGCTTCTGTTGGTTGAAATAATAATAAGAAAACATGTTTTTATTGGCATTTTCGGAGTTCTTTTGCCATGTGCATGCGTCCGAAATCCGAGCAGAGTGGCAAGGACGAGAAGTGGCGAGGATGAGAGATTAAGAAATCTCGCGAATCCCATGTGAGGCCGAGGGGTCAGGTGGTCAGCTTGAGGATCAGGTCAAGCGTCGAGCCCTGTGTGATTTGCGAGAAAGCCCGACGTTCGTTCGAGGTGCATGCCGAGCATAGGCCGATTATCAATGAATGGTAATGCGGGATGTTTTGTCTTCCAATGTCATAAATGTGCCTGATAGCCGTTTCGACTTCCCATGCCAATAATGTGCCTCGCGTTGGGCTATATAACCCCCACCCCAACCATTTTTCTTTCCTCACTTCACAGAGTTCTCGCAACTTGTGACTCTCCTGTCACCCTCTGACAATTAGGAGTAGCGGCGATGAAGGCTGCTCTACCCCTATGTGTTAGAGGGTGGAAGGGGGGCCAACTCGGAGCGTGGGGTTCGAGGTATTTGTCGAAGGCGAGTGCCAAAAATAAAAATTTCAACCGAGGGTCCCTATAACTGGTGGGTCTTCTACCACCCTCTAGCAGTTAGGGGTAGACGCGTTAAAGGCTACTTTACCCCTAGCTATTAGGAGATGGAAGGGGGATCAACTTGGTGCATGACGCTTAGAGGTCCTCTCTGGGGGTGATGGCCTCAAATCAAATTAAAACTTAGGTAATTAGTGAGTCGATGCCGAACTAGAGGTCTTGAGCGAAGCTTGGTAGCTATATCGAGGTAAGAGGCGAGGGGTGAGGACGTAAGAGAGTGAAGAATCCCTCGTAGGTGGTAGAAGTCCAAGCCGAGGGGTGAGGATGTGAGGTATTGAAGAATCCCTCATAGGTGGTCGAAGTCCAAGCCGAAGGGCGAGGACGTGCGAGATTGAAGAATCCCTCGTAGGTGGTCGAAGTCCAAGCCGAGGGGCGAGGACGTGAGGCATTGAAGAATCCCTCGTAGGTGGTCAAAGTCCAATCTGAGGGGCGAGGATGTGAGGGATTGAAGAATCCCTCGTAGGTGGTCAAAGTCCAAGCCGAGGGCGAGGGCGTGAGGGATTGAAGAATCCCTCGTAGGTGGTAGAAGTCCAAGCCGAGGAGCGAGGACATGAGGGCCAGTAGCTTGTTCTCTGTTGTGTTTTGACATGTTTACATGTTTGTAAAAAAAAAATCATTGCTTTTGTACAAGTTTACAATGGGATACAACATAAAAAGAGGAGTAGGGCCTACTACGAGTGCGGAAGACGTCTCTCCTCACGGAATTTAATAAGGTGCTCCACATTCCAGGGTCACTTGACTGCCTTGCCCTCTAGGTATTCGAGTTGGTACGTACCTGAGCGTACCACTTCGAAGACCTTATACGAGCCCTCCCAGTTAGGGGCGAGTTTCCCTTTTTGTCGGGGCCGGAAATAGAAAGCCTTCTGAGTACGAGGTCGCCTTCTTTTAGGTCAAAAGTACGGACCTTTTTGTTGTAGATCCTCTTAACTTGCTGTTGGTATATGGCTCGTCGGATGGAGGATCTTTCACGAATTTCATTGACCAGGTCCAAGTTGGCCCTGAGGTCGCTCGAGTTGGATTCCTCATTGAAGCCCATGATCCTAGGCGAAGGGAGCCTAACCTCTAGTGGGATGATAACTTATATCCCGTACGTTAGATTGAATGGGGACTAGCTCGTAGAGATTCTTTTGGTTGTTCCGTATGACCATAGGACTCTCGGCAGTTCGTCGACCCACAATCCTTTAGGAGATTGTCTTATTTATCTTTTGAGGCCGTCAAGAATTTGGCAGTTGACGTTTCAGCTTAACCGTTCGATTGGGGATGAGCTGTTGATAAGAACCGTTGTTGGATGTCGAGGTCTCCGCAGAACCTTCGAAAATTTTTGTCGGTGAATTGTGTTTCATTATCGGTGATGAGCATGCGTGGGATACCGAACTGACAGATAATGTGCTTCCAGAAAAATTGTTGGGATTGATGCTCGGTGATTGTGGCTAGGGGTTCGACTTTGGCCCATTTGGTGAAGTAGTCGATGGCCACGATGAGGAAACGTCTTTGGCTTGTCGCCTTCGGAATTGGGCTGGCTAGATCCATCCCCCACATGGAGAATGGGGCGGGACTGGACAACGACCTGAGTTCTTCTTGGGGCAAGTGTCTGATCGAGGAGAATCTCTCGTAGGGGCTGCATTGCTTAATGAGCTCACAAGTGTCTTGCAGTATGGTCGGCCAGTAGTACCCGTGGTTGAGCACCTTTCTCACAAGCGACCTGCTACCTATATGGCACCCTCCAATTCCTTCGTGCAGCTCTTCCAGCGTATACCTCGTTTCATTGGGACCCAGACATTGGAGGGAAGGCCTGCCGTCCACCCTTGTGTACGAATGTTTGAAGAAGATATTCTTGATTAAGGTGAACCTTTGTGACCGGACCCTTATCTTCCTAGCCACGACAGAGTCTTCAGGTAGTTAGCCTTCCAACAAGAATTTGTGGATTTGATCCATCCAATTATGCAATTGCACACCCATATTGAGGCAGACGACCTCGGGCCTCTCTATGCTTGGCTCGTGGAGGACCGTGCGGTCGAGGCCCTCGAATGATGATGAGGCAAGCTTGGACAAGGCGTCTGCCTGACTATTCAGTTCCCTGGGTATCCACTCGATGGCGGCATGCTAGAAGTCTCCCATGATGAGTTTGATGCGCGCCAAGTATCGGACCATCCAGGCATCGCTGGCCTCGTAATCCCCCGAGATTTGGCTAACCACGAGTTGAGATTCGCTGAAGGCCCTTACTCGTCTTGTCCCTGCATTGCGGGCCAGTGTGAGGCCGACGATCATTGCTTCGTATTCCGCCTTGTTATTAGAGGCCCAGAAATTGAGGTGCAAGGAATACTAGAGGACAAAATCATCGGGACCACAAAGTATGTGCCAACTCTGCTTCTTTCCTCGCAGGACGATCCATCTACATAAATCTCCCAAGTGGGATCCTGCTATAGGATCTTGGGTGCTTCAGAAATGGTACACTGTGATGAATTCTGCGAGGGCTTCCCCCGTGATGGCGGTCCGGGGTTTGTAGTTGATGTCGTGTTGACTCAGCTCAATTGACCATTTGATTAGTCGCTCGGAGTTTTCCAGTTTCTTAAAAATGAGCTTGAGCGGCTGATCTATTAGTACTTGAATGGAGTAAGCTTGAAAATACGGTCGAAGTTTCCGAGCTGCCATCACCATTGAGTAGGCAACCTTCTCCATTCAGGCATATCGGAGCTCCGCCTCATGCAAGACTTTGCTAACATAATAGATGGGTTTCTGGACCCCATCTTCCTCCCTGACAAGTACGGCACTGAGCACACTTTCAAATGCGGCCAGGTAGAGGTAGAGGGACTTGTCCGGTTCTGGTTTGCTGAGGAGGGGGGGTTGGACAAGTAGGTCTTAATCTGATCAAAGGCCTGCTGCTGGAGTTCTCCCCATTCAAAGCCTTTAGCCAGCCGGAGGGATTTGAAGAACTCGAGCGACTTTTTACTGGATTTGGAAAGGAAATGGCCGATGGCCGCCAGCCGACCCGTGAGCCTCTAGACCTCTTTGACATTTTTTGGAGGGGCCATGTCCAGTATGGCCTGGATCTTCTCAGGGTTCGCCTCGATGCCCCGCCGGCTGACCATGAATCCGATAAATTTCTCCGAAGTGACGTCGAAGGCGCATTTGGAGGGGTCGAGTCTCATGTTGTAGGAACTTTGGACTCCGAAGGCTTCCTCTAGATCAGTGACGTGGTCTGGGCCTCAGCAATTTTTGATGAGCATGTCTTCGACATAGACCTCCATGTTCCGACCTATTTGCTCCTTAAGCACCCGATTGACGAGCCTCAGGTAGGTAGCACCAGCATTCTTCAGCCCGAAGGGCATGATCCGGTAAAAGTATAGGCCCTGGTCAGTCACGAAGGCAGTTTTGGGGATGTCAGAGGGGAACATCCTGATTTGGTTATAGCCTCAAAAGGCATCCATGAAGCTCAACAGTTCGTAATGAGAAGTCGTATCTATCAGGGCATCGATGCTCGGAAGGGGGAATTGATCTTTGGGGCAGGCCCTGTTGAGGTTTGTGAAGTCTATGCAGATCCCCCACTTTCCTCTCGGTTTCTTCACCATCATTACGCTGGCCAGCCATTCGGGATAGATGACCTCCTGGATAAAACGAGCCAAAAGGAGCTTGTCCACTTCTTCTTTGTTCGCCAGCTGCCTCCCGGGGGCAAATTTGTGGCGCTTCTGCTGGACGGATTTTGAATCCGGCTGGACGCTCATTCTATGCATGATGAGGTCCTCTGAGATTCCTAGCATATCCGACGGCATTCAGGCGAAGAGATCATCTGCATAATGCAGTCAGTGATGGCCAGTTTTAGGTCTGGGGTGAGGGACTAGCTCACTCGGAACAATTTAGATCTATCCTCCCCAGTGAAGGGGATTTCCTCCAATTGGTCGATGGGCTCAGTGCTTAATAAGTTCCTGTTGGACAGAAGTTCGACCGCTTCGAGGGGAAAAACTCTACATCCTACCACTGCCATGTGGCAAGACCTGGCCGATTCTTGATTGCCTCGGAGCACGCCAACTTCGTGGTCGGTTGGGAATCTCATTTTCAAGTGGTATGCAGAGGGTACAACTTAAAGGGACCAGAGGTCGGGCCTGCCCAGGATCACGTTGTAGGTAGCTTTGACATTGACCACCATGAAATCCATGCTGTTCGAATGTTTGGGACTATTCCGGTTGTGACGTCGAGCGTGATTATCCCCTCGATCTGTACATGAGTGACTTAAAACCCGTGCAGCGTGTATCCCACCGGTTTCAGCCTTTCTCGAGAGAGTTTGAGCGCTTCGAATGCAGCAAGGAACAGGATGTTCACGGAACTTTCATTGTCAACGAGGATACGGTGCACCTTGTGATTCACCATGCCAAGGCTGATCACCACGACATCACAATGAGGTAGTCGGATACCTTCTAGGTCGTCGTTAGAGAATGAGACCGCCAGGCCTTGGTCCCTGGGGGCGGGTGGTCATGGACCGAGTTGTGTCTGTGGGAAGATGTCTCTTTGATCGCCAGCTGCCTCTCTGGAGTGAATTTGCGATGCTTCTGCTGGACAGGCTTTGAATTCGGGTGGACGCTCAGTCTGTGCATGATGAGGTCCTCTGAGATTCCTGGCATATCCGACAGCGTAAAAGCGAAGAGATCAACATTTTGCCTGATACAGTAAGTGATTGCCAGTTTTAGGTCTGGGGCAAGGGACTAGCTCACTCAGAACCATTTAGATCTATCCTCCCTGGTGAATGGGATTTCCTCCAATTGTTTGTCGAGCTCGGAGTCCAATGAGTTTTTGTCGTATAGAAGTTTGACCACTTCGAAGGGGAAAACTTTCCTCTTACCGCTGCCATGTAGCAAGACCTGGCCGATTCTTGATTGCCTCAAAGCCCGCCAACTCCGTGGTCGGTTGGGAATTTCATTTTCAATTGGTATGCCGAGGGCACCACTTGAAGGGAACAGAGGCCGGGCCTGCTCAGGATCACATTGCAGGCAACTTTGACGTTAACCACCATGAAATCCATGACTTCTGTTCGGATGTTCGGGACTGTTATGGCTGTGACGTCGAGCGTGATTATCCGCTCGATCTGTACGGAAGTTCTTGAAAACCCGTGCAGCGTGTATTCTGCCAGTTTCAGTCTTTCTCAAGAGAGTTTGAGCGCTTCAAATGCGGCAAGGAACAAGATGTTCACGAAACTTCCATTGTCAATGAGGATACGGCTTACCTCGTGATTCACCATGCCAAGGCTGATCACCAAGGCTTCACAATAAGGTAGTCGAACACCTTCTAGGTCTTCGTTGGAGAATGAGGCCGCCAGGCCTTGGACCCTGGGGGGCGGGTGGTAGGGATGGCGAACGGGTCGAGTGGGCCGGGCCGGGCCCAACCCGTACGGGTTGGCACGTATAGTGGGCGGGCTCGGGCCGGTTTGCCCACTTATCCGGGCCGGGCCGGTCTGGGCTCAAACTTGGTTTGGGTGGCCCGCCCAACCCGTGAACCCTTTAGGGTTCAACCCGGGTTGGGCCGGGTCGACCGCGGGTTGGCCCGTTTATATAGGGTTAGAATTTTTTTTTTGTAGCTTAAAATAATAATAATAATAATAATAATAATAATAATAATAATACTAAGTAAGTAATAATACTAATAAACATTAAAAATCGTAATAATAATAATAAGATTGAAAGAGTGAAATTGACAACAAATTTTGAAATATTATTCATATGAATTTAAGTTATACAATTTTCACAATTTCTAATGAAATGTCAAAATGAAGAATTCAATTCACAAATAAGTTTTATACAATAACATATTTCTTATATACAATTTTAATTGACTACAGTTTTTATAATTTAACATAACAAGCAAAGCTATTGTTGTTGTTGTTGTTGTTCTTCTTCTTCCGGCGAGTTGCTCCCACTTGTGGACATTGATAGTGCTTTCCCTTGTGTCCTATCTTCAGCCTTCAGCCAGTCTTCTGTGCAAACGAGCATCTCTAATGTGTCGGGCTTCATGCGATTCCTGTAATCAGTTAGAACCCTGCCACTTGAAGAAAATGCACTCTCAGAAATAACTGTAGAGACAGGAGGAGTTAGTAAATCTTTAGCCATAATTGACAGAATACTAAAAGTGTGTTCATGGTCTTTCCACCATTGTAAAATATCTAGTGGAGAAGTAGAAGGCTCAGAATCTTGTTGGTTATACCAATTTAATTCATTTGGTTGATTAGTCCTAGGTTTTTTTGATTGAATTTGTTCAAGTAAATTAAATGTTCTGTCACCAATTCTACTTTTACCCTTATCTTTAGAACTACCAGAAGAAGAACTAATTATAGAAGTTGTACTACTAGAAGCAAAACGTCTATCATAATAATCATACAAGTTATTTAACGTAGATTCAAACTGAACTATAAATGTAGCGCAATCAATTACTAATTCTACATGTTCCTCAAGTAATGCAAAAAATATTTCTATCAAACTCTTCGTACCTTCTAATTTGATAAGAGAATCCATAACCGTAGCAACACAAATCAACATAGGAGGAAGAAAATAATACTTCAAAAATTTTTGAAATGCAGGTTTTACAATCTCACCAACATCGATATCATTTAACATTTCGTTAAATGTTTGCATCATGCTAACTAATTCAATAAAAATGCTACTAGAAGTAGATTCATATGTTTCTGAAAATTTTAAAGTTGCGGTTTTAAAAGGTTCTAAAAATTTCAACAAAGATTTGGCAAAAAACCAATCGGGGGGAGTCATTTCAAAATTGTGCATATTTTTTGCGATACTAAAATCATTTACAACTGCTTTATATTCGGTAACAACATTTAGTAAATCAAAAGTAGAATTCCATCGGTGTCTAACATCCTTTGGAAATCTTCTAAAAGGAACATTTCTAACCCTACACCAAGCTTTCCATTCTTGTAAAATGCTTGGACTTAATGCAATGAAATGTACACAATTTTTAATTTTAACTATATATGGATCGGCTATTTTTAATGCATCTTGAACACATAAATTTATAATATGACATGCACATCTAACATGAAAAATATTGTCAGATGGAGGATTTAATACGGATTTTAAAGTAGTAATTGCTACATTATTGTTAGATGCATTATCAAAACTGATACACATAATTTTATCGCGAATATGGAAAATATCAAAAATTTCTATAATACGATTTGTTATTTCAGCGCCACTATGGGGATACGGCAACGCCGCAAGTGATATGATTCTTTTTTTAAGAATCCAATCATTGTCGATCCAATGACAGGTTATTCCTATCGTTGGAATATTGTTGACACCCGTCCAACAATCCGAAGTTAAACTAACCCTACAAGTTAAACTCCATAAGATTGCAATCAAAGCGTCCTTCATTTCGATGTATATTTTAAAACAATCCGATTTGCAAGTTTTTCTCGGAATTCTTCCAAAATGAGGGTTTAAGGCCGTTTGATTAAAATTTTCTAAGTTCCTACTCTCGGGATAGGAAAATGGTAACTCTTCCTTAATGACTAATCGGACCATTTCCTGACGAACAAGATCGGGATCATAAGGGTGGCTATCAACTAGACCGGTCCTAGGGTTGATTTTTTGTTGGCCTTGTAGTTGTTTAAGAAGTTTTTTATGGTTATGTTGGATGTGCCTACTAATTGTACCAGTGCCGTTACCCCTCTTGAATTTGTATGTTTTACCACATATTTTACAAACTTTCAAACCTATACCCGGAATATGTTCGTCCGAGATATAATCATAAAACTTATGCCAATCGCTAGTTTCTCCTCTACTTTTCCTACTACTACGGGGTTGTCTGGTTTCGGGTGATTGTTGTTGTTGTTGTTGTTCTTCCAATTGTATGTCACCTACAACTACGTCGTGTGTACCCCATTGTTCCATAGGCGGATCATGGTATTCTTAGGCGGGCTCACTAGTTGGGACAATTGGTGGCCTACAGAAAGAAGAGGAGGAATCTTGCCCGCTACGACCGCTACCGCGTGATCTAGACATAATGTAGTAATGTGCTAAAGTATGTAAAAAAAATATACAATGTAGGAACAGTGAATTATGCAAAAAAAATCTAAAAAATAAAAGGGTTGAGATAGAGAAGTTCAAAAAACGAACAATAATTTTAACTACAATGCAAAAAAAATATAACGAGAGAGGTATGAAATTTTGATACCGTTCAGTCGTTCACCGTGGAATACGCGTATGTAAAAAAACCCATAAAAATAAGAATAGAATAGAACTAGAAAGAAACGCTTTTGCCGATTCCGCAATTGAAGAGTTGAGGAGAGCTTGAAGTAGATTTGACGAGGGTTGAAGAGAGTTGAAGACGTTCAATTTTGATTTCGATACGACCGAAATTTGATCGTGTATATGCCTCGTTGTAGACTTGTTTGATGAATAATACAATTGTTGAAAAATTCTTTACAAATGATGTATAATAGTAGGGAAAGTAAGAGAGGAAGGTGTGATTTTTTATGAGACTTTTGGGGGTATTTATAGGCTCAAAATATGGGAGAAAACAAAAAAAAAAACAAAAAAAAGCCAAAAAAAGGCTAAAGAGCCGTTCGGAACGGCTCTGGAGACAGAGCTGTCGTTTTCGACCGTTCGACCCGCGGGTCTACGGTCGACCCGTAACGGGTCGAACGTTCGACCCATACGGGTCCAACGGGTCGGAACCCGCGGGTCGACCTGCGGGTTGGCGGGTTGAATTCGCGTACTTAACGGGTTCGTGGGCCGAGTTTCACAGGTTCAATTCACGTTATTTGCGACCCGGGTCGACCCGGTACTGTTCACCGGGTTCGACCCGAACCCGCCTAGTTGTTAAACGGGTTCAATTCGCATTATCTCGTCTTTAAGAGCGCGACACGTATCGGTCTCGTGCCCGTGGTCCCGGTGGAACCGATAGTAAAATCTTTGGTCCCTCTTCTTATTGTTGTTGGCTCGAGGAGGGCGGCTGAAGATCCCCTTGTCATCAATCTCCATAAGGATGGCTGACACGCTATGAGTCAGCGGGGTGAACTTTTCTAAGCGGGGGACCGGAGGCGTTGATTTTTGACCGAGGGGATCTTTTTGAGATTTCTTCATGGGCTTTAGGCCATCTACCTTCCTCTTTCCCTTAGCAGGGGCTTCAGTCAGACCTTTGGGGTGCAGAGCTTCTTCAGCTCGAATATACTTTTGACCTTATGGAGGAGGTCGAGAAAATTGATCAGAGGCTTATTCGCCGGGGAGGCCTTTAGCTGGCCATGGCGAACGTTATGTCGGAAGGTAGCAGATGCGATGCCAGCATCGAGAGAGGAGACTGCTCTGGCCTCGGTGGTGAACCTCCGCACAAAGTCCCGCAGGGACTCCCCTTCCTTAAGTTTGAGGTCCAGAAGTGACGCCTCGTCTTTTGGACCTTGCGACTGGTCACAAAGTGACCGAGAAAGTTTGCCTCGAGCTGTTTGAAAGAGAAGATCGAACTGGGGGCGAGCTTTGAGAACCATTCCCTTGTCGGGCCACGCAAAGTGGCGGGGAACGCTCGACAGAGGAGAGGATCCGAGGCGCTGTGAATCATCTTGAGGGTTTTGAACCCCTCTATGTGATCAGCTGGATCACTCTCTCCATCGTATGTCTTGAACTGCGGTGGTAAAAAATTCGTCGGGATTGAGGCGTCAAGGATTTGAGCAGAGAAAGGGGGTCGATTGGGACGGTACCCCGAACTCGATTGACCTCCACCATTGCCGATCCGGGCAAGGCGATTCTCCATCTCCTGGAATCGCCTGATGACAGCGTCATCCCTCATCGGTGGTTGGGTCGAGACGTACGACTCGCTACCTCGTTAT
This sequence comes from Hemerocallis citrina, assembly GCA_017893485.1. NCBI lineage: Eukaryota > Viridiplantae > Streptophyta > Magnoliopsida > Asparagales > Asphodelaceae > Hemerocallis > Hemerocallis citrina. The sequence continues at coordinate 251,427,112 of CM030364.1, read as the reverse complement.
TCTTCTTTCCAGGATGGGGTCGTCGACTCGTTGTTTGGTTCTGGGGGGGCCTTGGATGGCTCGGAGGACCTCGTTCCTGAACTCTTGGAACTCAGTCCTCGTGACTGTGGCCTCTTCGAATTGGACCGTCGGAGGTCGTCGATCTCTGGGTGAGCGACTGCGCCGTTTCTCCCGACCTTGTAGACTATGGGTCAGAACCTGGACAAAGGAGGCAGCTCCGCTCATGGAGCGCTCGAGCTATTTTTGGAGGTCGTCCTCAGGTTTTCGATGGTTGATGATCTTCCGAAGGTCATTGGCTTCCTGACACTCAAGTTGCCCATCGGCTGAGCGTGAGGCGCTCGGACCCAGACCCAATGGGTTCTCGGGTCGGTGTCTTCGGGACCCTGTGTGTTCGCCTGACGGTGAGTCTGGTGACGATGGTCGACACACTGCCCCGTCGTGGTCGCCCTCCTTGGTTTAGAGGCCATAGAAGGGAAGGATTCTGGAGATCGGAATCTGATTTTAGGTCTGTCAAGCCTTCCCACAAACGGCGACATGATGCTACTTGTTTTCGGTGCGGGAGCAACAGGTGCGCACAGGTGTGAGTTCTTGTAATTTGTGAAGTGGAAGAAACAGATCTCAATCACATAGCCGGTCTGTTACTGGAGGTCAGCTAGGAAGAGCCGCTGGTGACCGGCCAACCGAACACCTGCAAAGTGCCTTGAAACACGGGGAGAAAATCATGCGACGAACCCTTCGATGGTCTAGTCAGTCACTAGGTGTAGGAAACTCACTACAAAAGAAAGTAGCTTTCCCGGCGCTTTTTGACGTCTATACCGGCGTTTTTTTACGCCGGTGAAACTTTCACCGGCGTTTACAATAGCGCCGGTCCAAATGCCGCCGAAGCGGGCGTCGCTGAAACGAAGGGGTCTACACCGGCGTTTTTGGTGGACGCCGGTAAATGTTAGAACTACACCGGCGGTCATAAAACGCCGGTGTATGTCGGTCTCTGAGTGCCGTTCTTGCGCACCTATATACATTCACCGGCGGTCGTAAATCGCCGGTATTTATCAATTCACCGGCGTGTATGAAAACGCCGGTGTAGATCGAAAGTATACCGGCGGTCAAGGAGCGCCGGTGTATGTGCGTTTATGAGTGCCTGCTTTTCCCTATTTACGAACACCGGCGCGACCAAAAAATGCCGGTGTAGTTATATACGTCGGCGTTTATAAAATGCCGGTGTACGTCTGTGCCGTTACAGCTGATAACATTCACCGGCATGCGTTGAAACGCCGGTGTATCACACACTCCAACAATTAGATTATATAGACCGCCGTTTTTTAAAACGCCGTTCTGGCTATGCCCGTTTATTTTCGATACTCCGCTTTTCCGTTCGATTTCAATTCACAGTTTCATTTACAAAACCTGTAAACTAATTCTCACAACTGATTCAATCAATTTCGTTGCATATTACTGCGCAAACCACAACCAAACACAAGAATAATTAAAGATAATCAAGTTTCACACGTGTCATATCAACGTCCAAATTCATTGATTAATTAACAGTGTCATAATTAACAAATTAATATAGAGACTAACATCCCAAATATCCAAACAAACCAGTCTGACAAATATCCAAAATATCCCAAATTAAAAGTATAACATAACTCTCATAAAAAAAACCAGTCTGACATAACAACAGCAAGGAGGAGGACATAAGAACAGCAACCATACAGCAAGGAGGACATAAGAACAGCAAGGAGGACCGCAGATTCATACCTCTCGAGTAGCTTCAGCTCTGATAATCAGAATTTCCTTCATCTTGACGACCGCTCTATGAAAAAAAACAATAGTTTAATTGAACAGTAGACCACAATACAGAATATACATTTTTTTTGAACTTGCAAAAAGAACTACCTGTATCTTAAATTATAAGATCAAAGTGCCAACTGCAAATGGAATTGTTAATGATATATACAGAGGTAAAATAATTACATTGCAATGCTAAAAATCTAGTACTTAATTTTGTTTTTAAATATATCTAAAATAACAAAACAAATGAAAATTCAGTATCTAACTTGAAACTTTTATATTCTCCTCTGATTGGGAATATCCACTATCTAAAACAGTAAAACAAATGAAAAATCAGTATCTAAGCATGTCCTTCATGGATTGTTCAGACAATCCATGAAACTGTCATCGTGGACGGAAACCAAATATAAGAAAAATAAGATAGGGCTCATATCAAGTGTATTTTTAGGGAACTGTCATCGTGGAAGGAAACCAAATATATATAGAAGCCAGAAATGGAAACAGAAAGAAGAAAGGTAGAGACTTTGGATACACCAGGCTAACATAGCGGCATTTTCCTCATCTCTCTCTCATCCCTTGTTTCCCTTCAGCACACGAACACAAAGAGACATCAGCAACAACAGCAAGAGCGACAAGAACAACAATAATAATAAATTATTATGAACAAGATGTCTCTATATGGGTTTCCAGATCTCCACTCGAGCCCACTCTTTCTAATCACAGCCCAATTAAGAACATAGACAACATCCACTAAACAATCCAATCATAGCCCAGTCAAAATTTGCCATCCTGGATCTTAATGAAATAAGCTTCATTAACAGTGAAAGAAAATGAGGATGCTAGCAGCATACTTAGTTTGGAAGTGAACCCATTTTTTGTTAAAAAATCATGCCAAAGATGGCAATCAGCTTCATTAACAGTATCTGAAAATGAAAATTTCCATTATCTGAGCTTATATGTTGCTCTACTAATTCACTGTGCCCAACTAAATCTAAAACCCAATTGTTGTGCGTATCCGGAGGATTTTGGCATACGTACCTATAGCATCCTCAGTTCACAGTGAACCCGTTTTGGTCAAAAAAACATGCCAAGATCACAATCAGATGCATGAAAATAAGCTTCACTAACAACAAAAGAAGAAACTGGGGATGCTATGCAGCATACTTAGTTTGGAAGTGAACCCATTTTGTGTTAAAAAAACCATGCCAAAGATTGCAATTAGGTTACATTAACAGTATCTGAAAATGAAAACTTCTCCATTATCTGAGCTTATATGTTGCTCTACAACTTTTTTAGCCCAACTATATCGCAAAACCCAAGTGTTGTGCATATCCGGCCGGAGGATTTTGGCATACGTACCTATATACCATCCTCAGTTCACAGTGAACCCATTTTTGGTATAAAAACAAACATGCCAAGAAGACAATCAGGTGCATGAAATCAGCTTCACTAACAATTAAGTGAAAATGGGACCAAAAAATAGCTTAAGAAGACCATCAGGTTTGTGAAATAAGCTTCACTAACAGTGAAAGAAACTGGGGATGCTATGCAGCATACTTAGTTTGGAAGTGAACCCATTTTGTGTTAAAAAAACCATGCCAAAGATTGCAATCAGGTTACATTAACAGTATCTGAAAATGAAAATTTCTCCATTATCTGAGCTTATATGTTGCTCTACTACTTTTTTAGCCCAACTATATCGCAAAACCCAATTGTTGTGCATATCCGGCCGGAGGATTTTGGCATACGTACCTATATAATATCCTCAGTTCACAGTGAACCCATTTTTGGTAAAAAAACAAACATGCCAAGAAGACAATCAGGTGCTTGAAATCAGCTTCACTAACAGTTAGTGAAAATGGGACCATAAAATAGCTTAAGAAGACCATCAGGTTTGTGAAATAAGCTTCACTAACAGTGAAAGAAACTGGGGATGCTATGCAGCATACTTAGTTTGGAAGTGAACCCATTTTGTGTTAAACAATCAGGTTACATTAACAGTATCTGAAAATGAAAATTTCTCCATTATCTGAGCTTATATGTTGCTCTACTACTTTTTTAGCCAAACTATATCGCAAAACCCAAGTGTTGTGCATATCCGGCCGGAGGATTTTGGCATACGTACCTATATACCATCCTCAGTTCACAGTGAACCCATTTTTGGTATAAAAACAAACATGCCAAGAAGACAATCAGGTGCATGAAATCAGCTTCACTAACAGTTAAGTGAAAATGGGACCAAAAAATAGCTTAAGAAGACCATCAGGTTTGTGAAATAAGCTTCACTAACAGTGAAAGAAACTGGGGATGCTATGCAGCATACTTAGTTTGGAAGTGAACCCATTTTGTGTTAAAAAAATCATGCCAAAGATTGCAATCAGGTTACATTGACAGTATCTGAAAATGAAAATTTCTCCATTATTTGAGCTTATATGTTGCTCTACTACTTTTTTAGCCAAACTATATCGCAAAACCCAAGTGTTGTGCATATCCGGCCGGAGGATTTTGGCATACGTACCTATATACCATCCTCAGTTCACAGTGAACCCATTTTTGGTATAAAAACAAACATGCCAAGAAGACAATCAGGTGCATGAAATCAGCTTCACTAACAGTTAAGTGAAAATGGGACCAAAAAATAGCTTAAGAAGACCATCAGGTTTGTGAAATAAGTGGGGATGCTATGCAGCATACTTAGTTTGGAAGTGAACCCATTTTGTGTTAAAAAAACCATGCCAAAGATTGCAATCAAGTTACATTAACAGTATCTGAAAATGAAAATTTCTCCATTATCTGAGCTTATATGTTGCTCTACTACTTTTTTAGCCCAACTATATCGCAAAACCCAATTGTTGTGCATATCCGGCCGGAGGATTTTGGCATACGTACCTATATAATATCCTCAGTTCACAGTGAACCCATTTTTGGTATAAAAACAAACATGCCAAGAAGACAATCAGGTGCTTGAAATCAGCTTCACTAACAGTTAGTGAAAATGGGACCATAAAATAGCTTAAGAAGACCATCAGGTTTGTGAAATAAGCTTCACTAACAGTGAAAGAAACTGGGGATGCTATGCAGCATACTTAGTTTGGAAGTGAACCCATTTTGTGTTAAAAAAACCATGCCAAAGATTGCAATCAGGCCACATTAACAGTATCTGAAAATGAAAAATTTTCCATTATCTGAGCTTATATGTTGCTCTACTACTTTTTTAGCCCAACTATATCGCAAAACCCAACTGATGTGCATATCCGGCCGGAGGATTTTGGCATACGTACCTATATACCATCCTCAGTTCACAGTGAACCCATTTTTGGTCAAATTCAATTGCCAAGATGACAATCAGATGCATGAAAATAAGCTTCACTAACAATAAAACAAAATGGGTTCACTTCAACAACAGCAACAACAGCAAGAGGGAACCAAATATAGAACAATTGGGTTTTGAATGGAGATTGTAGTCATAGTTCAATTCTTCATGGAAGAAAAATACGAATAGGGCTCATAGCAAGTGTAGTTTTAACTGGAATTGTCATCGTGGAAGGAAACCAAATATAGAAGCCAGAAAGAGGAATGGTAGAGAATGAGGATACACCAGGCTAACATAGCGGCATTTTTCTCATCTCTCTCTCATCCCTTCTTTCCCTTCAGCACACGAACACATAGAGACATCAGCAACAACAGCAAGAGCGACAAGAACAACAATAATAATAAATTATTATGAACAAGATGTCTCTATATGGGTTTCCAGATCTCCACTCCAACTCGTCTCTTTCTAATCACAGCCCAATTAAGAACAATTGTTCACAGTCACTGTTAAAGAAACATATATGCTCAGATTATGAAAAATTTTCATTTTCAGATACTGTTAAAGAAGCTGATTTCATGCATCTGATTGCTATCTTTGGCATGATTTTTTAGCCAAAATGGGTTCACTTCCAAACTAAGTATGCTGCATAGCATCCCCAGTTTCTTTCACTGTTAGTGAAGCTTATTTCACAAACCTGATGGTCTTCTTAAGCTATTTTATGGTCCCATTTTCACTTAACTGTTAATCAGTACAACAACACGGCTGAACAATCCTTATTTGCAGGTCATACAATGTCATCTATACCAGGTTATGTGCCGAAGTGGGGTTGGGCATACGATGCAAGGCTGACAAGTATTAGTTGTTTGTGAGTATGCAATAGGGTGCAGCTATGAACATGGGCTCATATCAAGTGTAGTATTACGGATTGTCATCGTGGAAGAAAACCAATTTAATATAGAAGCCATATATGGAGCCAGAAAGAGGGATGGTAGAGAATGAGGATACACCAGGCTAACATAGTGGCATTTTCCTCATCTCTCTCTCATCCCTTCATTCTCTTCAACACACGCACACAAAGAGACATCAGCAACAACAGCAAGAGGGGGTTGGTCCAACAATAAGTGTAGATTATAATAAACGAGATGTCTCTATTTGGGTTTCCAGATCTCCACTCCAGCCCTTTCTTTCTAATCACAGCCCACTTAAGAAACATAGACGAAATGCTTATAGACGACAGCCACAATGCAGACTCACAAACACTAGTACGTGTCTTTCATGCATTCAAGTAACATAATCTCTTTAAAAATACCAATTTTAAGACTTACCGATGTTTTTTTACAGTGGGCGGCGTGCTACCCTCACTCTCATATGTTTGACTGCCACTATTATTTAGTGGCTGCTCATCCCCATGGCTCTCGTTGCCATCATTTATATTTACCCTCTTTCCACGCCTCGGCATGTTGTACCTGTCAAGGATTCGATAACTTCCTTAGATATGCAAATTTAATTAATAACATGTTTATAATAACTATCATAAAATTTGTACTTTAGTAGGATTAACAAACCAACATAATTGTAAAAAAAAAAAAAAATTAGATTTGTAACAGATTAAATTACAACGATAGTTTGGTTCAAATGACACTAAGCATAGTCTAATGTAAATAATACTAAGCAGTAGAAAATAGAAAGATAATTAAACCAGTGTATTAAATTCACAATGAACATATTCGAAATTACAGACATAATATTACAACAAGATTTAAGACATAAAATTACAGACATATAATAAACCCAATTAAAAATCATGTAAACTACAATACGACATCTTCCAGTACATCGCCCTCTTCTCCATCCTTGCGGAGCCAAGTCCCGCAAATTCCAACATCGGTTGTGTTTACATCAAACACAGGAAACTCAGAAGCAATGTAACTGTTCATGTCTTCACCGTCTTCATCGTCTGAAGTATCGCCCAGTTAGAATACATCTCTTGGTTGCATAGGGATAGCCACATACGATTTTGGCAGGGTTGGATCTTCAATGTAGAACACTTGTTGCACTTGGGATGGAAACACAAATGGCTCATGGCTAATGTGTGTACCGATGTGAATCAATTTTGAGAAGTTTACAACTGTGAAGCCAAGCTTGTCCATATTGTTAGCAAAATTCATATCAAACTCAGCCCAATCCCCACGAAATAAGACAACACGGAAATGGCCAAAATAATTCAACTCAATGATATCCGTGAGCACTCCATAGTAGTCGAGATCTCCATCTACAGGCCTCGTGTCCGATTTGGAAGCATAACTTCTAGTCTTAGACGTCACTACCATTCAACTATTTTGAGACTTCAAATTACATTCACGATCCTTAGTACGAAATCTAAAACCATTGAATATGTATCCTCCGTATCTTTTGACCATTTGATAGGGACCTTTGGCAAGTACTTGTATTTCAGATGACGCACCTTCAGGACCCAAAGAATGTACCTATTAATTTTGCGCAAATCGTATCAATACCATAGAAAATGTAGATATAATAAAGATTAACTTGCATAACTGTAATTCACCTACATGAGATTCAAACCACTTATGAAATTTTTCATTCATCAGCTTGTTTTGTTCACGTGGTGGTAGTCTTCTTGGTCTAGCCCTTCGTTTGATGTTCCTGACAAATTCGCTAAAAAACAAGCAATTGAAATTAGGAATAACAAAAGTATCAAAAATATCGAACTCCGCAGTTTTCACTGTATTCGATTTAAATTCAAAAGCAGCTTACTTTCGAAATGGTTCCACTGATGCATGATGGTCTAGCACATATCGATGTGCCTGTTCCCACGCTAAGCTATCGAGCTCAAATGCATCAACTTTACCAACAGTAGTGCCAGCGGTATCAAAAAGATATTGCACACCATCAAGGTTGGAAATGTCTGGATTTCTACGTGGTCTACTGGAAGATGTCTCCACACCAGGCAAATACCTAGAAAAAAAATGTGAGCACTCCTCTGATAGATATCCCTGGGCTATTGACCCTTCAGGATATGCTCTATTTTTCACATAACCCTTTAGCCGATATAGGTACCTGAACATGTACAATTAATAAACTAGAGCGGATTAGGGGATTAAAAGAAATGAGCTTTTGAAAATTCAATTTCGTAAGATGAATGAATTATTTTACCTCTCAATGGGGTACATCCACCGATAGTGAACATGACCGCCGATTCTGGCTTCACCAGCAAGGTGGATTATCAAGTGAATCATAATAGTGAAGAACGATGGAGGAAATATCATCTCCATTTTACTAAGTGTCAATGCCGCCTGCTGCTCCAGTTGGTCCAGATCTTCAACACGAAGCATTCTTGAGCAAATACCTTTATATATGCTACAAAGATCTTTCAGGACAGTAGTGACTTGCTCACACATTGAAGACCTTAGGGCCACAGGAAGGAGATCCTGCATTAGGATGTGGTAGTCGTGTGACTTTAGACCCTGAAGCCTCTTCTCTTTAAAGTTGACACATCTTGCCATGTTAGAAGAATAGCCATCGGGGACTTTAAGTTCAAGTAGTACTTTGCAAAACAACTCCAACTCCGATTTTGATATTGAATAGATTGCAGGAGGTAGGAGTACTTTCCCGTTCGGCAATTCTTCTGGGTGCAACTCATGTCGGATGCCCATTGACTTCAAATCAAGTCGGCTCTTGAGATTGTCCTTTGTCTTCCGATCATCTCCCATAACTGTTCCTATACAATTCTCACCAATATTTTTTCCGATATGCATCACATCTAAATTATGTCGCAGTAAGTTGAATTCCCAATACGGCAACTTGAAGAAAATACTCTTCTTCTTCCATGCACCTAAACTCGTCAAGTTTTGATCCTCATCTTCGCTATATAGATCGGTATCCTCACCTTGCTCCGGCCTTGCCCTTTTCTTGCCCTTTGTCCTGACTTCTGGTTTCTTTCCATATTTGAATTGATGACCATCTACCCGCCTCAAAATATCTAAACCAGAAGAAGACCCAGGAACATGTTCCCACTCGTCTGTGCCATCAAATGTCGCTGCCTCTGCCCGAAATATATGTGTGTCAGGCAACCATCTCCTATGACCCATATAGCAAAACTTTCTGCCATTGTACAACCACCTTAAACTAGTTTGGTCAGCACAACATGGACATGCATAACGTCCTTTAGTACTATATCCAGATAAATTTACATATGCTGGAAAATCATTGATTGTCCAAGACAACACGGCACGAAGAGAAAATGTTTCTTTAGCCACAGCATCATAGGTTGGAACACCCACCCACAACTTCTGAAGTTCATCTATTAACGGTTGTAGGTACACATCTATATCATTTCCAGGACCTTTCGGTCTAGGAACTATCATGGACAAAATAAATGAGGACTGCTTCATGCATTTCCAAGGCGGCAAATTGTATGGTATCAACACAACCGGCCATATGCTGTATATACTACTCATTTGCCTGAAAGGGTTGAAACCATCACTAGCTAGTCCAAGTCTCACATTTCGAGGATCTTCCGCAAAATCAAGATATCTTTCATCAAATTTTTTCCAAGATTGAGAATCAGCAGGATGTCTAAGAATCCCATCATTAGTGCGACCTTCAGCATGCCATTTCATATCAGAAGAAGTTTTCATAGACATAAACAACCTTTGTAGCCTAGGAATCAGAGGAAAGTAACGCAATGTTTTGGCAGGCTTCTTTTTCCTACTTCGCTTAGTAGATCCACTGGCTCCCTCGTCTTGATTTGGTCTTTCTTTCCATTTCGAAGAACCACACACTTTGCAATTCTCCAGACTTTCCTTACCACTCGTGAAAAGCATACAGTTATTTGGACATGCTGCTATCTTCTCATATCCTAGATCGAGAGAACTTAGGAATTTTTTAATTTTATAGGCTGAGTTTGGAATACAGATTTTAGGAAATGCTTCATTCAACAATTCAAGTAGCATAGTGAAGGACTTAGCAGACCACCCGTTTAAACATTTAATCTGAAATAGTCTGACAATGAATGAGAACTTAGAAAATTTGGTGCAGTCGCGGTACAACGGAGTACTAGCATCTTCAAGTAACTTAGCGAAGGATTCTTGCTGCTTATTATTTTCAGGGGTGGGGCCAGACATTTCCTCGTCCACCCCACCACCAATCTGGTTTGTTTCTATTGACACATTGTGAACTTCGGTTGTTGGGTCATTGGTGTGGAAAGGAACATTATGAATCCCCATGGCATCTTGTAACAAAGCATGCATCTCATCGGGAACGCTTAAGTCTTCGTTCACTAAAGGCTCAGCTTCATTTTCTAATACAACCGGACGAACAGGAGCTGCCGTATGATCCTCTCCATGACAAAACCACCTTGTGTACCCTTGAAGAAAACCGTTGACAGCCAAGTGTGTATGTACTACGTCACATGTCCTCAGCATACAATTTGTACAGCGGAGGCATGGACAAAGGATTAGGTTGGGATCACGGGAATGTCGTTTGGCAAAGATAATAAAATCTTTAATACCATCACGGTACTCCTTGGATAACCGTGGTTTACTAATTCAACTTCTATCCATTATATCAATAGCACACAGTCTGAAATTAAAATTTGATATATTAAATAGTAATAACAGTAAAAGGCATTTTGTATATTAAATTTTACCTTTTTGAAAACCATCCCTAGCTGCAAATAAATAAACGATATAATCTTTAACTGTAAAATAAAAAAATTGTGGCTCCAAAAAATGTACAAAAAAAAACTACATCTTAACACAATCTACTCTATTCACCAAACCCTAAACGACCTTTTGTGGAAATGATCACAACCACCTTAGTGGTATTTTATCGCACACCCTGTGTTCGAGCATAAAAAAAAATCGACTATAGTCTCCCCTGTATTTGGCTTTCCGTTCAAGGAGATGATGATGGTAAAGGGTATTTTGCTGATGAAGAGGAATCGGCCGAATAATGAGCGCGTCGTGCTGTAACTACGGTAACAAGAAGATCTGATGACTCATGAACTATTCTGTTCATGACTACTAATAATCACTTATCTCATAATAATAATAATAATAATAATAATAATAATAATAATAATAATAATAATAATAAACAAAAGAAACAGTAAAAGAAAAATTAAAATGTCTAGTATGTAAGCATATATTTTTCAGAGTGAACCAATTGTTGTACATAGCCGGAGGATTTTGGCATAGAGCTATAGCATCCTCAGTTCACAGTGAACCCATTTTGGTCAAAAAAACATGCCAAAATGACAATCAGATGCATGGGATAAGCTTCAATTCATTAACAGTGAAAGAAACTGGGGATGCTATGCAGCATACTTAGTTTGGAAGTGAACCCATTTTGTTAAAAAACCATGCCAAGGATTGCAGTCAAGTTACTTTAACAGTATCTGAAAATGAAAAATTTCTCATTATCTGAGCTTATATGTTGCTCTACTACTTCTTCAGCCCAACTAAATCTAAAACCCAATTGTAGCCCAATATCCGGCCGGAGAATTTTGGCATACGTACCTATACCATCCTCAGTTCACAGTGAACCCATTTTGGTAAAAAAAAAACATGCCAAGATGACAATCAGATGCATGAAAATAAGCTTCACTAACAACAAAAAAAAGAAAATGGGGATGCTAGCAGCATACTTAGATTGGAAGTTAACCCATTTTGGTATAAAAAACCATGCCAAAGATTGACAATCAGGTTACTTTAACAGTATTTGAAAATGATAAATTTTCCATTATCAGAGCTTATATGTTGCTATACTACTTCTTCAGCCCAACTAAATCTAAAACCCAATTGTTGTGCGTATCCGGAGGATTTTGGCATACGTACCTATAGCATCCTCAGTTCACAGCGAACCCATTTTGGTCAAAAAAAACATGCCAAGATGACAATCAGATGCATGAAAATAAGCTTCACTAACAGTGAAAGAAAATGAGGATGCTAGCAGCATACTTAGTTTGGAAGTGAACCCATTTTGTTAAAAAATCATGCCTAAGATGGCAATCAGCTTCTCTAACAGTTTCTGAGAATGAAAATTTCCATTATCTGAGCTTATATGTTGCTCTACTACTTCTTTAGCCCAACTAAATCTAAAATCCAATTGTTGTGCATATCCGGCCGGAGGATTTTGGCATACGTACCTATAGCATACTCAGTTCACAGTGAACCCATTTTGGGTAAAAAAACATGCATGGCAAGAAGACAATCAGATGCATGAAATCAGCTTCATTAACAGTGAAAGAAAATGGGGATGCTATGCAGCATACTTAGTTTGGAAGTGAACCCATTTTGTGTTAAAAAACCATGCCAAAGATTGCAATCAGGTTACTTTAACAGTATCTGAAAATGAAAATTTCCCATTATCTGAGCTTATATGTTGCTCTACTACTTCTTTAGCCCAACTAAATCTAAAATCCAATTGTTGTGCATATCCGGCCGGAGGATTTTGACATACGTACCTATAGCATCCTCAGTTCACAGTGAACCCATTTTGGGTAAAAAAACATGCATGCCAAGAAGACAATCAGATGCATGAAATCAGCTTCATTAATAGTGAAAGAAAATGGGTATGCTAGCAGATACTTAGTTTGGAAGTGAACCCATTTTGTGTTAAAAAACCATGCCAAAGATTGCAATCAGGTTACTTTAACAGTATCTGAAAATGAAAATTTCCCATTATGTGAGCTTATATGTTGCTCTACTAATTCACTGTGCCCAACTAAATCTAAAATCCAATTGTTGTGCATATCCGGCCGGAGGATATTGGCATACGTACCTAGAGCATCCTCAGTTCACAGTGAACCCATTTTGGGTAAAAAAACAAACATGCCATGAAGACAATCAGATGCATGAAATCAGCTTCATTAATAGTAAAAGAAGATGAAAATTTCCATTATCTAAGCATATATTTTTCTATTAATTCTTCATCTCAACTAAACCGTTCATGTTAAAGAAATCAAGATGAATAAACTGAAAAAGCTGCTTTTTTTGGAAAATAAGGGAAATCAAGAGATCATACCGAAGAGAGAGAGAGGGAGCGGGGCGACGAGGGCGGGGGCGTAGGAGAGAGAGAGAGAGCGGGGCGACCGCCGATTCACCTCCAAATAGAGAGAGGGAAGAGGAAAATCGAAAAGGACGAAGGGAAGAAGGGACGATTTCGAAAGGTCGAAGGCCATTGAAGAGGGCGAAGCGGCGGAGGCAAACGCGCGGGAAGTAGAGCGAGGAAGGAGGGAAACGAAGCCCCTCTTTCTTTTTTTTTTTTTTTTGGGGTATTGGGAAAATGGCGAGTGAAAGATTAGGGTTCGCGGGTTTTATCCCAATTATTCACCGGCATTTTAATTGGAAACGCCGGTGAATGTGTCAGTATATTCGCCGGCGTTTATAATAAAAAACACCGGTGAATAATAAACTTCACCGGCGTGTTTAAGTAAAATGCCGGTGAATACTAACATACGCCGGCATTTTAAATCGACCGCCGGTGTATGACCATCCCATCTGGCGTCCAATTCCTACTCACTCCCTACCCCGGCGCTACTAGTAAAACGCCGGGGAATAATCGCCGGTAAAAGCAGTATCTTTTGTAGTGACTAGGGTTCAGGTGAGAAATTTTTTTATTACTTTTTTCAAGGAGGAGGGGGCCTGATATTTATAGGCAGTGTAAACGGGTTTCTGACCCTGATGGACCGGGTCAGACCCGTTTATCTGTGGGGCCTAAAGTGGCAGAAGGTCCGTTGAACCATTTGATCTGATGATCTGAGATGAGCAAATATCGAGAATATCCAACCGTCCTGATTGGGTCACATCACTTATACCCATATCAACAAGCATTGAAATTTCAAGAGTACTTGGCCTTACACCTAGCCATGGTTCCAAATTGTTGTTTGTTAACCAAATGATATTCTTCGAAGTTCATCTCTTGAAGTTGTCTTTACTGATATGAAGTGTTTAATTGTTCTGTGTAAAGCAGCACATTTAATTGTGTTTTCTGCAATTAGTAGTAGAAGCATATGATATACCCAGGGCCCGCCCTGAGTTTTCGGGGGCCTGAGATGAACTCCCGAAATGGGGCCTTCCATATATTTTTTTAAAAAATATGTACATAAAAAATTTGCACATTGTTCAAGATAAAATATGCAATATATATATCATCAAATAATAAGTTTGCTCAAAAGCATTATTTAGATATGAAAAATAGAGTGAAAATCATCAATCAGATATGCATCCACATACGTGCCTAAACCCAAATAATAATTATAAAAAAATTCTAAAGGCCCAAATAATTATTTTTTGGAGCCCCTAATAATAACATAATTTTTTTACACATAAAATACGTGCATAAACTTAGAGTATTTGTAGTCGTGGGCCATTTTGCCAAAATTTCCGCTGTAGTCGTTGGCCAAATACCCAAAAATTGGATTTCGATGCTACAGTAGCCAGCTATATTTGGGCAGACGAAATGACAATTGTCAAAATATAGCTTACGAAAGCGATCGGACGAAAAATTATTTTTCATCCGAGATATGTTTTTCATGCGTACTCATCGGACGAGGGATTATTCCCCATCCGTTTTTTTTTGAATTTTTTTTATAATATTAAATGGTCGGACATTTCCCGTCTGTTCCGTTTGAAAAAAACAAAAAACCTCAAATGGTGTATTATCCTTCGTCTGTCCTACATATCAGAGAACTTTTTTTGATTTTTTTTTTTTGGTTATCAAGTGTCGCTATCAAACTTTCTATTCCCATTTTTTATTTTTAATTTTTTAGTTTTTTTTTTAAACGTCGTACGGAAAATTATCTTCCATCCGTCCTATTTGAATTTCGTAAAAGCTAAATTTTGACTAACAACGACTATAGAGCGTCGCTATTTTTCCTATTTCTATTTGCTAAATACCCAAAATTTGGGTGTGGACGACTACAGATGCTCTTATCCGGAGAATACAAATTTGGAGGCTCTTAAAATTGCAAAAAAATCGGGAACTGAGGACTGCCTAAAGGGGGGTCGGCACATGATATACCGCATATTTTATGGTGTGAGTTTCACCTGATTTGTTTTCCAATTATCGAAAAAGGATGATAGTTTATGTATGTATGTTGTGGTCATTAAGATTTTGCTAAATCTCAAGTCATTCACCGTCATCCATTATATATGGTGTGCCTATGAATGTGCATAATTTTTTTACACAACTTTTATTCTTTAAGATAATATGGCAAAATCTTCAGCATATCAAAAGAATCTTTCAATACACACGGTGTAATATGACATATTTGATTTCTTCTTTGAAAAAAAAAACCAACTAATAAGGCATGTTAATTCTTGCAAAAAAAATTCTATAATCCGAAAGAAATTTGAGGACACACGCAAAAACACCATGCCACCTCTGCTTGCTTAATTGCATTCTCAGTTAGCCTCAGCTACATAAGATTCTATCAACCCATTATGCATGCATCATTGCCTTATTATTCTCATTCCTAGTTATCTAACACTAACTTATGGATTTCATAACACAGACTTGCTGAAAGTCCACACACACACACACAAACAGTACTATAGCTGCAGTAGTCAAACTTATGTACGTACGCCGCCCGCATACCGAACAGTTGCTGTTTTTTTTGTTTTTTGTCTCGTCTCATTTTCTGTTCCACCTCCAAAGTCCTTGTTATCTCAATTCTTCTCTCGTTCTTTTGAGTTTTGAGGGCTACTACTGCAGCCTCTAACCCTAACTATACTGCTGTACTTCATTTCTAACTTCTCACGCATTCTATTGTACAACTATTTCATTTGATATGACTCAATTGTAATTAATTTTAGGTAAATTTCTCAAAACCTTACTCAGTTTTTACTAATTTGCAGATAACTCTACCCCTTTTTTGTCTTCCACGGATGACTCTAATATAAACCCAAAGTTGCTGCAATTTACCCCCAAAACACTACAAATGACTCACTTTTAATTTTAATTATTTCCTAATACAGATATAGATTATTGCAGACATTAATTTGAAGTTGTCATCAGTGAGCGTTTGGTTTCTTTGAGTACGAATTCATTGGAGAGATCTAGTTACACAACAGCGTTCAATTGCAAATGCTCTAGTGAGCTACAATTACAAAGTACGTAGTTGTACCACAGAGTTCAAGCTCTTTAGAGCCTTTCCAACCCAGCGCCAAACTGGTGCACAATGCCCCTTTTGGCACTGGATGGCGCTCCAATCGAGCGCCATTTCTAGTGCCAAAAAATAGCGATTATGGTGACAGTGAACAGTGTTGCGCCATATCTAGTGCGGCGCTGTTCACAAAAGCCATTTTTTTTATTGTACAGTTTTGTAAAAAAATCTCATAGGTTTAGATAATTGTCTTAGTTATAGGTTTGTATTTTTGCTAATTTTGTGTTATAGATTAAAAAAAATTTGGTGAAAAAGTGTATTTTAGTTATAATTAAATTAATTTTACTATTTTAACAATTTGTAAGTGTTGTCTATTTTACATTTGCCCAAAACAGTTAATTTTGTACAAAGTGTAATTAATACTTAAGAAAAATATGAAATGCGCATTAAAAAACATCAAACATTCAAAGAGACGTTACAATTAAGATTACATAGATATTTTAACTAAACTGATGCTTAAACGAAATATAAAAAATACATAATAATAAATCGACAATTTAGAAATCTGGTAAACCGCTTCCAGATCCTCCAATATCAGTGAAATATTGTCCAAGGTCATTAGTGACAGAAGAAGGAAATGGTTGATGTTGTTCAGCTCTTTTTTGAATAATTTTTACTTGTTGTGCTCAAAAATACTCACATACGGTTGGATCAACAATGGAATGCAAATCTTTTAATAAGATTTTATTCTCTTCCCTCTCTTTTTTGAATGCCAACTGTCACTCCTGGATATCCATTTGTCTCTGCCTGTCGAAGTTTGGCTTCGTTAACATCTCCATCAGCTGTTAATTTTCTTCTTTAATATCGTTCAAATTTTCATCAATTTTCCTTTTCAACTTGGCATTTTTCACCCCAATGGGTCGTTCATACGAACTACAACCAAAATTGAGTTCATCTAAAATTGGGAACAAAAGATGATTGGCCAGGAGATGATATGGGAGATTCAGGAATCAGATTATCAGACTGTTATGAGCCATAGTTGACTTGACTGCTTCGAAAATTTTGTCTTACAGTTGGGACGCTATCTTTAAAATTTTCAAAATCCTTAACAATATTCCAAACATGATCAAATTTGAAACCTTTCTTAAATTTGGGATCTTACATGAATGACTCTTTTGCTCGACGTAACTGCAAATTGAAAGAAAAATAATATTAAAAAGTTATCAAACTGCATTAATAATAGTGAAAATTAAGTTGAAATAAGTACTCACAATGTCTGCATCTGATGCACCACTTGAATTCATATTCTCTATTTGTTTGAGACACCCATTAAATTTTCTTACGTCAGTCATTATAGCCTGGATTCAGGACTGCACCGATTGTTTGTTACAGTAATCTCAACTCTGGTCTCTTGATGCGTTGTAGTGTCGCTCCACACGAATCCAAAATTGATCTGCAAACTGTTGAACACCCGTAATAGGGTCTTGAGAAATTTCTAAATAAGTTTCGCAAAGGAGCACATCTTCACCAATAACACATCCAGAAGCTCGTATAAACATTTTCTTGGAAATTATACAGTTGAGAATATAAATATGACGAAGATGATGATTTACACAACAAGTGAAGTTTGCTATATATAGGAAAATAAAAATCTTAAAGAATCTTAAGCATTGAATGAATCCAATGCATTTGTTGTCCAGTGCAGGTCACACATCTTTTGAGATAGAATACAATGCATTGGGTCAAGTCTACACCATAACCGATGCGTTCAAACTGGTATACACTAGGTCTAATGCAGGTCACATATCTTTTGAGAGAGAATCCAATGCATTGGGTCAAGTCTACACTAGAACCGATGCGTTCAAACTGGTGTACACTAGGTCCAATACAGGTCGCACATCTTTTGTGAGAGAATCCAATGCATTGGGTTAAGTCTACACCAGAACCGATGTGTTCAAACTGGTGTACACTAGGTCTAATGCATGTTACATATTTTGAGAGAGAATCCAATGCATTGGGTCAAGTCTACACCAGAACCGATGCGTTCAAACTGGTGTACACTAGGTCCAATGCAGGTCACATATTTTTTTAGAAAGAATCCAATGCATTAGGTCAAGTTTACACCAGAGAGAATCCAATGCATTGGGTCAAGTCTATACCGGAACCGATGCATTCAAATTGGTGTACACTAGGTCCAATATAGGTCACACATATTTTGAGAGTGAATCAAATGCATTGGGTCAAGTCTACACCAGAATTGATGCTTTCAAACTGGTATACACTAGGTCCAATGCTGGTCACACATCTTTTGAGAGAGAATCCAATGCATTGGGTCAATTTTACACCAAAATTGATGCGTTCAAACTTGTGTACACTAGGTCCAATGCAAGTCACATATTTTGAGAGAGAAGCTAATGCATTGGGTCAAGTCTATACCAGAACCGATGCGTTTAAACTGGTGTACACTAGGTCCAATACAAGTCACATCTTTTGAGAGAGAATCCAATGGAGTACACTAGGTTTGCACTTACTATAAATAACATACTATACTATGATCCTTTAAAAAAAATTAAACTTCTTTTCTTCCTCTTTCAACCTTCCAAAAAATTCAAAATAACTTCTTCAATACCTTCACTTAGAAAATGAATTTTGATATTGGAGGTCCATCTAATTTAGAAAATTCCAGTTCCTCTTCGGATGACGATGACGATGGTGAAACAATAAGGATGGGTTTTCTGGCCGAAATTGATGCCTCCGAAATGGCCATATCTCAAGCGACTGACTACAACAACAGGATCATCGACAACTATTACAATCAACGAAGCAAGAGAGGTGGCTCGATTCCTGGTCATGTGGTGATCAATCGCAATCGGGAAACCGCGGATCACAATTTATTCAACGACTATTTTGTAGAGAAACCGCTCTATAGTGATGCCATATTTCATCGACGATTTAGAATGTCCCGAAGTTTGTTCCTACATATTGTTGATGTGGTCAAAAATCATGACTACTACTTCCAACAACGAAGTGTTGGAGTTGGTAGAATGAGATTATAAAGTTTACAAAAAGTAACAGCCATGTTCCGGATGTTGGCATACGGTCAATCGACAGATGCTACAGACGAGTACATTAAGATTGGTGAGTCAACGGCAATTGAAAGTATGAAGATATTTTGTCGGGCTATTGTGGAGATATTTGCAGAGCAGTATCTAAGAACAACTTACGCTAATGACGTTTTCAGGCTACTCCATGTTAGTCAACGACATGGTTTTCTGGGCATGTTGGGCAGTCTCGGTTGTATGCATTGGAAGTGGAAAAATTGTCCCAAGGCATGAGCTGGACAATATACAGGTCGTAGTGGGCCACCAACTATTATTCTTGAAGTTATAGCAGATTATGATCTTTGAATATGGCACGCATATTTTGAAATTCCGAGCAGCAATAATGATATCAATGTGTTGGAGTTGTCTCATTTTTTTTCTAATCTAACTCAAAGTATTGCTCCTCCCGCTCATTATATTCACTACAATACTAATAATTTTTACCGGCGTTTTTTCTCACATTCACCGGTGTTTTTAAATGCTGCCGTGGATACCACCGGTGTTTTATAAAATGCCGGTGCAAGTGTCGCTGTATCTTAGGTACATTTTTCGGTATTTTTTTATGAACGCCAGTATAGGTTAAAACTACACCGGCGGTTGAAAAACGCCACCGAAAGGGTGTTTTCGTTTTCGGTTCCGTTTTCGGTTCTGTTTTCGGCCATCACCTACATCGGCGTTTTTAAAACGCCGGTGTAGACCTTTCAGTTTTCCTCAAAGCTACCCCGGCACTTGTAAAAACGCCGGGGTAGATATATATATATTTTTTTGAAAATTTAAATTAAAAAAAAAAAACTTTAGCACTATTACAATCAAAACCGATTGCAAAACTAAAAGTGACCCAAATAAAGTTCATCATTGCACAGATTCTGAAAATATTCAATCCCTAAAATATGAATGAAGCATAATAGTATAATATCTTCAAATTGTAATCTCATAATGAAACATAATAATATGATCTCATCACATTCATTACCAAAATATGGAGTTCAAAATATTGAGTTACAAAGAGTGAAAAGAATATTTTCACTGTCAAATTCATGCAAACAAGATACTAAGTGAGATGAAACTTATACTTTTATAATACTCATAAGATAACTGTCAATTGAAACCATAACATAAGTTCAAATAGGATTATTTCATCACTAGTCACTCCTCTGTAAATCATAGTATGCAACTTCAGTTACATAATCCATCTCATCATCACTTAAAACCAATGAGAAAACAATCTCATTTTCAAACCCAAGCAACAAGCATGAACATTATCTTAGAAACTGATACACATCTACACATCATGATATAATTGTATATAAAGTTTAGATAAAAAAAATTCCATCACTAGTCACTCCTCAAAAAATCAGAGTGTGCAACTTCAGATACATGATCCATCTCATCTCCAAATTCAGACAAAAAAGCAACTCGTGAAGCTGCACTAACCTGAAGCAAGAGTTTCAAATCATACAATCATAAAATTGCGTAGAAGAGTGTTTTTCCATGAAGTAAACCCTACATCAGAGCTTAGGTATAAAAAATTAAATCATTCTGGAATTCCTAAAGCACAAACAGGGCGTGACAAGTCATCGCATACATTGGGAGAATAATACTGGAGTATCCAAGTGGCTTAGAATGATGTCTCATATTAAGGAATGTCCTAAACATCAAAGAAACAGATATGGAAACTTTGCCAATTCAAGAGTGACTGGGAAGACGCAATGCACTTCATGGATCGAATGCCATTAAGAAAGGAAAGATATAGTGGACAGAATGAGTTAATGTGGTCGCTTATTTACTTTGGATCTCCTTAGACACTAGCATGTATTGATGGTAAATAAATTGTATATTAAAGAGACCATGCATTCACAAAAATGTTGAGGATAGAATACATGAACTTGCGGGACATTCAACTATGAATTGTATACCATCCCGATAACAAACAGGTAAATTGGGGTGGTTAACAGATACTGCAAGATATGCCTATGGTTCTTCCACCAATAAGAGTTAAAACTTATTAAGGGTACTTTTATTTTGGAACTCATGGTGTGTTAGACACGTATCAGAATAGATACAGCTACTTAAATCAATGTAATATTTGAGGTTTCCTGTGGAATGCTCATATCATCGTGTTGTTGTCTGTGCCAGCAAGTTAATGATTGTGTATGATCCTTACGAAGTTCCACGCAAAATTGGGAAAATAGCACATAAATTGGAGTCATTGCCTCTATCAAGAATCCACAAGTGTTTTATGTAACCTAATTCTTTTCAAGCATGTTGGAGTTACATCATAGTGTAGTGATGGTCTGAGGCAAATGCTAGATAAATGCCGATAGACTTATATCTACTGCGGAAGAAGTTATGATCAAACTGAAGAATGATGCACACAAAGCCACCTAACGACCTTTAACAGAACTAACACAAGTCTACTCGCCATTTTCACCTTGCTAAATGGTCAACTTTACAAAGATGATGTGACTATACACTCAGCTTGCCGCAGTGCAAACAATGTCAAGTATCATTCCCTACCCTCTTAACAAGTCCTACACACCACTAAGCCACCTAAATAACTCTTTCACCATAGTTCAATCGTGCTTATCAATGTCTATGCCTATATCCTAGCACCTTCAAAACCCTCGACAAAATTTGCTTAAACCAAAGACTAAAATGCATTAACACTAATATGTGCAGTGTTGTCCAACAATAAAACCAACTAATGCCAACTATCTCTTAGTCACAGTTATTGAATTCCAAAAATAGTTCAATCTAAATCGTACAATTGGATGATAGAAAAAGTTGCAAATATGTACTTAATCCCTAAAATTCTCATTATTGCTACAAAAATTGAAATTGAAATTGAAATTAGGGTTAAAAAAGATACTTTTTTGTGTTTCTAGGGTTTAGATGGCTCATTGAATAGAGGAGCGACAAACGAAGGCGGCGAAGGAAGCGAATGGGCGACGGGCATCGTCGGAGTCTCGAAATGAGAGGGTGGGGGCGATTGGCAATGGCGTCGGAACCGAGAGAGAGTAGGAGGGTGGCGACGGGTGGCGACGATGCGAGTGAGAGAGGGAGAGAGGGTTGGGGAGACTTGCAGCGACGTCGGGAGTGAGAGAGGTTGAGAGAGTGGACGACGGATGATGACGGACCGCGGGGACGACGACGAAGGGCACAGCGATGGCGGCCAAGGCAGAGGCGGGAGAGCGCGAGAGAGAGGGGAAAATTTGGGATTTTTTTGTTGGATCGATCAGTGAAAAGCGATGGGGTTTGGATTTGGGAAAAATTTATTCCAAACCCTATTCCGACGTTTTAACTAAAAAACGCTGGTGAAAGTTGTACATACCCCGGCGTTGTTATAAAACACTGGTGTAGATACCTAAACTTTTCGAATCTCATCCTGATCCAAGCCTACCCCGGCGCTACTAATAAAACGCCGGGGTAGTTTTGCCGAGGTAGTCCAAAAATGTTGTAGTGGTTATTCAAGGAAAAGTGTATAACATGAGTTATTATTTAGCTGATGGTATGTACCCAAAATAGTCCACTCTTGTACAAACTATTCAAAAATCGCAAGGCCGAAAAAAAAGATATTTTGCTATAAAACAGGAAGCATGTAAAAAAGACGTAGAACGTGCATTCGGAGTTCTCCAATCACGATTCGCAATCGTGAAAGGACCGATACGTATTTGGAGAAAAAATGTGTTGCATGACATAATGACTGTGTGCTTTATTATGCACAACATGATTGTCGAAGATGAACGTGATACTGATGCACTAATCGAAGATGTGAGGAAAGCTCCAGCTGCAGAAACTGAAATGGTAGTAGATGAGAATACAAGATTTCAACAATTTCTTCCTCGTCATAGACAAATTAAGGATAAAGATGCCCACATTGCACTTCGTAGTGCACTAATTGATCATTTGTCGGTGGAGTATACTAATTCAGATGATTAATTAAACCATTAACATAGTAACAATTTGTGTTCATGTTTAATTATGAAATTTAATGTTTTGGTTCAAATTTGTTCTCTGTTAATGTAGATTTGTCATTTTAGACCATTTGTTTTCTAATAATATTTTAATTTTTTCATTTTAGATAATAAAATACAATTTAATCATATGATATTTTGTTCAAATTTATTAAAATTATGAAACTTATCATATGATCAATTCATAATAAAACTTTGTACGTGGTGAATTGATATAATAGATAAGAAATGAGGATTTTAGTATAAAGTTATATAAAAAGTAGGTAGAGGAGAAGATGTAGGGAAAATATTCCTATTTGGTGTTAAAAATGTGTTGTGGATTGGAGATGAAGTAACTGTTTGATGTGGCTTTTACACCATTTCGGTGTAAAAGTTACACCAAAATAGTGTTGTGGGTTGGATATGGCCTTAGTAAGTTCTAACTAGTCATATATCTCGCACACTTGCAACAGCTAGCTAATTTTGCGACACCCACATCCACCTCATTCAACCATTTTTGCATTTGCTCCCTCTACTATATAATGCTAATGCGTGTAACTGCAATTATTCCATACATAATGAGACGCTTACGAAGTTGAATTAGTTATCAACATGGAAGATGTCTGAGTTCCCATGCCATATACATTTGGCAACTAAATCGACCTTAACCAAACGATAGCTCTGTTAGGATTGTGTCTTGAATATTCGTTGTTCAGATTAGAAAAATGTAAGATGAAGTACGGAGGTCGAAGCATCGAAGAGAGTAGAAGAAAACAGCAACAGCAAAGTGCAGACATAGTTGCGGTCGACTGTCCCAAGTTGCGGTACACCGCATCCCCCGACCGCTGGTAGTACAAGGATTGTCCGAGAGAGGTACGGTCTTGTTGGACGGTCGACCGCCCGCGATGCTGTGTTCATTTTTGGGTTTCGATTTGTTAGGTCATTTCAGCCCAATCTTCAACTCCAAGTTAGATCGTACGACTCCTATTCTATTACTTCTTTTTCAGGTTATATCGGACGACTGAGAATCAAGATTAGACCTAGGTTTCTCTCTATTCTTCTATATATATTGTAAACTCCTCCAATATGAGAGAGAGTACTTCATAGATTATTTTTTCCATTGCAAAAAGAGACTCGAGAGAGAGACAGTTCTTGGTGGGTGAGTTTAATTCCTTGTATTGAGTGAAACAATAATTCCTTGTAATCTCTTCTAGTTAAATATCATATCTCCCTATATTTTCTCCCAGATCAAGCAAAAGCTAACTGGGATAAGTCATCGTTGTGTTTGTGTTAGATTGGTTGATCTACTTGCTTGCTCAATTTATTCGTCTCATCTACTTCGACTTTCTCATTGCTCTATTTAGTTCTGCTGCGACAACAGGCATTGGTTGACACTCCAATCCTAACAACTGGTATCAGAGCTTCAGGTTGCCGAGTTCCTGGTTAAGATGACAGTCGACAATATTTTGAAGATTAAGCAGTTCGATGAAAAGATCAATTTCAATATTTGGAAGACTGACATGTATAATGTTCTTTTTCAAGAACATTTGTAGTTAGCCATTAAGAAGAAAGAAAAGCCAACTGATATGAAGGATGACGGTTGGGAAGATATTCGTGAAAGAGCCATAAGTCTGATCCGACTATTCTTGGCGGACGAGGTCAAGTGCAGATTTCTTGAAGAAACTGATGCGGCGAGTTTGTGGAAAAAACTCATAGCTGACTATTCTAGTTCGACGTTATTAGATCAGATGCATATATTGGAAGAGAAAGTTGTTCTGTTTATCTATGAAAGAAGGTACCAATCTCCAAGACCACATTACAGAGTTCAATAAGGTATTATCTGAACTTAAGGCGATCAACGCAGATGTGTAAGAGGAAGATAAAGCTTTCAAACTGATATATTCACTATCGGATTCGTACGAGCCTTTGATCACTACCAAGCTACACGGTAGATCTGCCAATGGGAGTATTTCGGTAGATAGTGTAATCAAAGCATTGAAGAAATATCAACTTAGAAAGGAGACTCAGAAATCACTGTCTATTCCCATAAGTTGTCTATCAGTGGATGGTCCTTCAGGAGGAAGACAAAGTGGTTTACAAAAGGATTCGATCCGTTGCCGATATTGCAAGAGGCTAGTGCATATCAAGAGGCCAGGGCACATGCCCACGAGAAATTCTAGTATATATATATATATAGCTTAACAAGGATCAAAATGCCTCAATTATATTCAAAGTTCAAACTAATTGATGTGCTCCTCGTTACACTGATACATCCTTATTCTAAAGGCTATAACCAATGGTTTGACTTCATTATTGTTCTATATGTTACATACAATCATATTGATTGTCAGTATAGTTGCAATTGGTTAAATTTCGCTCAAGGCGGATGCATAAGAAAGTATGCTCAGTGTCAATATTATTATTTTTTTCTTTTTGTAAATTAATGTTTAAACATATTGCCATTAAAGGCGTTGCAAATGTTGAAGTATAGCTTGGATGATGAAAATTAATTTTAAAAGGCAAAGGATTGAAATATTTTTGAGTTGCTTTACCAAGAATTTGATGGATAATGATATTTATAATTGGGAAATCATGCTGAGTTTTTGATGGGTTCTGTTGAATATTCATGTCAGGAAGAAGATGACCAAATATGTGTCGCACATAGCAGATCTGTTTTTTTTTTAATCTTTTAATTATTTTTTACAGATTATTGATTAATATATGCATGTCTACAATTCCAAAAAAAATTTAAAACCTTTTGATATGGTTTAATAATAACACTAACTTCCATGTTAAAAATCCAACCTTTTCGTTTATGATGTGGTTTATATTTGATATATCATGGTTTTGGTAAAATATGCGTTTAATCTTACGGGTTGAACGAAATTTCAACCGAAATTTGAATCTTTTTAAATTGGTTTGACTACTTTTAATGCGTTGTACGAATAACTTATATTTAAATTTTTAAGCAAACATAGTTCATAAAATTGTATTTATATAATTCTCTTAGTTTATCATCTTTTTCCTAACATGTGCTATAAACACTTTGTTTGTGAGTATCCTTATTAAGTACTTCTTGAATGCTGATATACTGGGCGAGCTTTATACAGTGAAAAAGTTTTATGTATCGGATAAGTTCAACCAAATTTTTGGTAAAGTCTGTGCAATTTGCACAGTGATATCGTAGAATTCAGATTGAACAATCACATTCATAAAATGGACCATGCAAGAGTAAGAATATTCACCTCAACTGTAATTTTTATTGATATATTTGTTGTGTTCTAACTAGGATTTTAACTCAAGGATTTATGCGAAGATTAATATAATGGAAATGCATGAGAAGAGGGATTGTGAGTACCTAAAAAGAAGAAGATATTGGAGTTGAAGAAGAGAGCGAGGATGCAGGGTTGAGATACTATAAATATTCGCTTTATTCAGTTCATTGCATGCATTTTTTTATAGTAATATTCAATTAGATAACATTATGGTTTGACAGTGATTCTCTAAATCATCTGCTTATGTGAGGATGATAATGAAGATTTCAGTAATTACGGTAGATATGATATTCACATGTTTCTCCCAATTCTGTCACAATTTTTTTGGAGTTCTATATAATTTTATAAGTCTCTCAAAACTATTTTAGACTATGCAATTTGCAAAGCGTAACACTAGTTTAATATTAATCTTTAATATAAGAACTTATTTTATTGTCTCCGATATTCTTCTAGGCACAATTTTAACTGTAAACCTTTTTAATGATCATGCATTGTTAGTTTTCATTTTTAAAACATAAATTAGATTTCGTTCTAAATATTTTCTTAGACCAATCTGAGTAAATAAAGGAACCAAAATTTCTAGCAAAAATGTCCTTGCAAACAGATTACATCTCATTAAAATTTACCATATGTAATTTAAATTTAAGCATGCAACAGCACGTTTCGTCAATACATACTGTTAATTATTTTATTTTATTTTTTATCAAAAGATGAAATGGAGAATCAGCAATAAATTAGGAATTACAACAAAATTTCCAAAAATATTTTTTTAGGTAATTTATTTAACATGAACAATCTGGTGTTTTTGCACTAAAGCTGATTCTATGGGGCCTTAAAATGGCATAATCGACTGTTGATTAACTGTTGCATGCAGCCAAATACATGATCATAAAACATATAAACCTTAAAATAATGAGTATTCAAATCGATGTTTTCTTCTATATAAAAGTCATGAAGAATAAAAGAAACAACTCTAAAGTTGTAATATAGACAAGAAGAACAAACAAATGAATGAGAGATAAAATATTAGAGAAATAAGCTATAGTATAATAGACTTTTAACCTAGGGTGAACAATATTTTATCTTCTCATTTTTGACTTGTATTTTTACAAATGAAATGAGAGTACTCCCTGAGAGCTTCCACTCACTACAACACATGTGCGATTTACAGGCATATCTTCCCCGGCGTTTTACCATTCGCGCCGGGGTAGGGAGTGACCAGAAATGGGGCGTCAGATTGGATGGTTATACACCTGCGGCCTCTATAAAACGGCGGGGATTCATTATATTTACCGGCGTTTTATTTAGAAACGCCGGTGAATGGTATTATTCACCGGCGTTTTAATAACACACGCCGGGGAATATATAGATACATTCACCGACGTTTGTAATTGCAAACGCCGGTAAATTAACTGAGATAAATCCCCGCGAATACTAACATTTCGCTCGCTAATTTCCCAAACCAAATTTCGCCTCCTTCGTTTTCCCTCCTCCCTCTCTCTATTTCTCGCGCTTCGCCTCCGTCCCTTCGTCATCTTCGACAGCCCAATTCGATTTCCTTCCTCCCTCTCTCTATTTCGCGGTGAATTTGCGATCGAAAACCACCGCTCGTCGTCCCGCTCTCTCTCTATCTCCTACGCCACTGCTCGTCGCCCTTCTCTCTCTCTTCGGTAATTTCTCTTGATTTCTCTCCTTTTCACTGTCAAAGATGCTGAATTCATGCATCTGATTGGCATCTTAGCATAATTTTTTTACCAAAATGGGTTAACTGTCAACTAAGAATGCTGGCTGTATACCAAAATCCTCCAAATATGTACAAGAATTGGGCTGAACAAACCTTGTGCAGGTTTATTTTGGAGCCAAAAACATCAAGATTTAGTTGGGATGAAGAATTAATAGACAAACATATATGCTTAGATACTGGAAATTTTTATTTTCTTTTACTGTCAAAGAAACTGACGCATGCATCTGATTATCATCTTAGCATGATTTTTTTTACCAAAATGGGTTCACTGTCAACTAAGGATGTTGTATGTATACCAAAATCCTCCAAATCTGTACAAGAATTGGGCGGAACAAACCTTGTGTAGGTTTATTTTTGAGCCACAAACATCAATGGTTTAGTTGGGATGAAGAATTAATAGAGAAACATATATGCTTAGATACTGGAAATTTTCATTTTCTTTTATTGTTAAAGAAACTGAATTCATGCATCTGATTGCCATCTTAGCATGATTTTTTTACCAAAATGGGTTGACTGTCATCTAAGTATGCTAGCTGTATACCAAAATCCTCTAAATCTGTACAAGAATTGGGCAGAACAAACCTTGTGCAGGTTTCTTTTGGAGCCACAAACATCAATGGTTTAGTTGGGATGAAGAATTAATAGAGAAACATATATGCTTAGATACTAGAAATTTTCATTTTCTTTTACTATTAAAGAAACTGAATTCATGCATCTGATTGCCATCTTAGCATGATTTTTTTACCAAAATAGGTTGACTGTCATCTAAGTATGCTAGCTGTATACCAAAATCCTCCAAATCTGTACAAGAATTGGGCGGAACAAACCTTGTTCAGGTTTCTTTTGGAGCCACAAACATCATGATTTAGTTGGGATGAAGAATTAATAGAGAAACATATATGCTTAGATATTGGAAATTTTCATTTTCTTTTATTGTTCAAGAAACTGAATTCATGTATCTGATTGCCATCTTAGCATGATTTTTTTACCAAAATGGGTTGACTGTCATCTAAGTATGCTAGCTGTATACCAAAATCCTCCAAATCTGTACAAGAATTGGGCGGATAAATCTTGTGCAGGTTTCTTTTGGAGTCACAAACATCAATGGTTTAGTTGGAATGAAGAATTAATAGAGAAACATATATGCTTAGATACTGGAAATTTTTATTTTCTTTTACTGTTAAAGAAACTGAATTCATGCATCTGATTGCCATCTTAGCATGATTTTTTTACTAAAATGGGTTGATTGTCATCTAAGTATGCTAGCTGTATACCAAAATCCTCCAAATTTTTACAAGAATTGGGCAGAACAAATCTTGTGCAGGTTTCTTTTGGAGCCACAAACATCATGATTTAGTTGGGATGAAGAATTAATAGAGAAACATATATGCTTAGATACTGAAAATTTTCATTTTCTTTTACTGTTAAAGAAACTGAATTCATGCATCTGATTGCCATCTTACCATGATTTTTTTACCAAAATGGGCTCACTATCAACTAAGGATGTTGTATGTATACCAAAATCCTCCAAATCTGTACAAGAATTGGACGGAACAAACCTTGTGCAGGTTTATTTTGGAGCCACAAACATCAATTGTTTAGTTGGGATGAAGAATTAATAGACAAACATATATGCTTAGATACTGGAAATTTTCATTTCCTTTTACTGTTAAAGAAACTGATTGCATGCATCTGATTGTAATCTTAGCATGATTTTTTTACCAAAATGGGTTCATTGTCAACTAAGGATGCTGTATGTATACCAAAATCCTCCAAATCTGTACAAGAATTGGGCTGAACAAACCTTGTGCAGGTTTCTTTTGGAGCCACAAACATCATGGTTTAGTTAGGATGAAGAATTAATGGAGAAACATATATGCTTAGATACTGGAAATTTTCATTTTCTTTTACTGTTAAAGAAGCTGAATTCATGCATCTGATTGTCATCTTAGCATGATTTTTTAACCAAAATGGGTTAACTGTCAACTAAGGATGCTGGCTGTATACCAAAATCCTCCGAATCTGTACAAGAATTGGGCTGAACAAACCTTGTGCAGGTTTATTTTGGAGCCACAAATATCATGATTTAGTTGGGATGAAGAATTAATAGACAGACATATATGCTTAGATACTGGAAATTTTCATTTTCTTTTACTGTTAAAGAAGCTGAGTTCATGCATCTGATTGCCTTCTTAGCATGATTTTTTAACCAAAATGGGTTAACTGTCAACTAAGAATGCTGTATGTATACCAAAATCCTCCAAATCTGTACAAGAATTGGGCAGAACAAACCTTGTGCAGGTTTATTTCGGAGCCACAAATATCATGATTTATTTGGGATGAATAATTAATAGAGAAATATATATGCTTAGATACTGGAAATTTTCATTTTCTTTTACTGTTAAAGAAACTGAATTCATGCATCTGATTGTCATCTTAGCATGATATTTTTACCAAAATGGGTTCACTGTCAACTAAGGATGCTGTATGTATACCAAAATCCTCCAAAACTGTACAAGAATTGGGCTGAACAAACCTTATGCAGGTTTCTTTTGGAGCCACAAACATCATGATTTAGTTGGGATGAAGAAATAATAGAGAAACATATATGCTTAGATACTGGAAATTTTTATTTTCTTTTACTGTTAAAGAAGCTGAGTTCATGCATCGGATTGCCTTCTAAGCAAGATTTTTTTACCAAAATGGGTTCACTGTCAACTAAAGATGTTGTATGTATACCAAAATCCTCCAAATCTGTACAAGAATTGGGCGGAACAAACCTTGTGCAGCCTTATTTTAGAGCCACAAACATCAATGGTTTAGTTGGGATGAAGAATTAATAGACAAACATATATGCTTAGATACTGGAAATTTTCATTTCCTTTTACTGTTAAAGAAACTGATTGCATGCATCTGATTGTAATCTTAGCATGATTTTTTTACCAAAATGGGTTCACTGTCAACTAAGGATGCTGTATGTATACCAAAATCCTCCAAATCTGTACAAGAATTGGGCTGAACAAACCTTGTGCAGGTTTCTTTTGGAGCCACAAACATCATGGTTTAGTTAGGATGAAGAATTAATGGAGAAATATATATGCTTAGATACTGGAAATTTTCATTTTCTTTTACTGTTAAAGAAGATGAATTCATGCATCTGATTGTCATCTTAGCATAATTTTTTAACCAAAATGGGTTAACTGTCAACTAAGGATGCTGGCTGTATACCAAAATCCTCCGAATTTGTACAAGAATTGGGCTGAACAAACCTTGTGCAGGTTTATTTTGGAGCCACAAACATCATGATTTAGTTGGGATGAAGAATTAATAGACAAACATATATGCTTAGATACTGGAAATTTTCATTTTCTTTTACTGTTAAAGAAGCTGAATTCATGCATCTGAAGATTTAAGATCCAGGATGGCAAATTTTGATTGGGCTGTGATTGGATTGTTTAGTGGCTGTCGTCTATGTTCTTAATTGGGCTGTGATTAGAAAGAGAGGGCTCGAGTGGAGATCTAGAAATCCATATAAAGACATCTCGTTTTTAATAATTTATTATTATTATTGTTCTTGTCGCTCTTGCTGTTGTTGCTGATGTCTCTTTGTGTGCGTGTGCTGAAGGAAAAGAAGGGATGAGAGAGAGATGAGGAAAATGCCGCTATGTTAGCCTGGTGTATCCTCATTCTCTACCATTCTCTGTTTCCATTTCTGGCTTCTATATTTGGTTTCCTTCCACGATGACAGTTTCTTAAAACTACACTTGATATGAGCCCCTTCTTATTTTTTTTATTTTTCTTATATTTGGTTTCCTGTTGAACTAAATTATTGTTTTTTTTTTCATAGAGCAGTCACCCAGATGAAGGAAATTCTGATGATCAGCACTGAAGCTACTCGAGGGGTATGGATCTGTAGTCGGCCTACTCTAGTTGTTGTTGTTATGTTGTCCTTGTTGTTGTTATGTTCTGGATTATTGTTTTAAGTAATTGTTGAGATATTTGGGATGTTAATTACTGTATTTGTTAATTGTGACACTGTGTTAATTATGCGGTGAATTTGGACGATTGATGGACTATGTGTGAAACTTTATTATCTTAATTAATTCTTGTGTTTGGTTGTGATTTGTACATTAATATGCCTGAAATTGGTTGAATCAGTTGTGAATTAGTTTACAGGGTTTTTAAATGAAATTGTGAATTGAAATCGAATGAAAAATTGAAGTAGAAAAAACCAACGGGAATACACCGGCGTTTCATAGAACGCCGGTGTATCTAATTGTTTAGTTGAAAATTTCGTTAGGGGGACGTTTCCACGCACGCCGGTGTACCCATATATCTATAGCAGCGCGTCATAAAATGCCGGTGAATATCTATATACCGGCATTTTATAACACGCCGGTGATTGTAATTAGAGAAATAAGGGCGCTCAGAAACAAGCATACACCGGCGTTCAATGACCGCCGGTAAATATTGGACATACACCGGCGTTTCCACAAACGCCGGTGAAAGATATATACCAGCGGTATGTGACCGCCGGTGAATGTATATTGGGGGAAAGAACGATACTCAGAAATTCGCATATACCGGCGTTTGTCTGGCCGCCGGTGTATTTTCAAGATATACCGGCGTCCAGAAGAAACGCCGGTGAATGCACCTATCTTTTCGCGACGCTCGATTCGACGGCATTTGTACAGACATTTTTATAAACGCCGGTGAATGTTTCACCGGCGTAAAAAACCGCCGGTGTAGGGCTAAAAAAGTGCCGGCGAATAACTTCTGTGTTGTAGTGACTATTTATCGTTTTTTAGCAATTGAGATGGGAAAATCCCCCGCTATTGTTCACCATAAACCCAAAATTTAGAATAGGAATAACAGTCGATGCTAAACATAGCATCTTTAAAAAACTTTTAAATATAGAAGATGGAGGATAAACCTCTATCCGTTTAAATTTTAATTTTTTTAATATGGTCGGACGGAAATTCATCTTTCACATATTACGAAAATGCCATTATTTATTTACGAAAATGTCATTTTACAGTTTTTTTAAAAAAATCGGACGGATGATCTTCTTCCGTCCGATCACTTCTTCCTTTTTTTTTTCTTTGTCATATTACTAAAATGTCAATACTTATTTACGATAAAGCTATTTAAAAATAATAATAATAATAGACGGATGAAGATCATCTCTCTAATTTTATTTTATTTTATTTTATTTCAAATTTAGTAGAAACGATAACAGTACTCATCGATGAATGCTAAATGGTAAATACTATATTTGGAATTTTTAACCTAAACAATAGTGGATGCTTCTAAACATGTGGAGCGACTTGCATTGGATACCATGGAATTCATATCCAAATCTTTTCATCCAAATTCAAAACAAAAGGTCCTTTTTCCCTCTGAATTTTAGACACTGAGAAATTTTGATAATGTCAAATGATGTATTTTTGGAAGGAATATTCAGTTATATAGGGGAAGGCTTGAATGCACTTTTAATACTCATTTTCTAGATCATGATTAGATGATGATTATAATCTATGAATTATCTTGATTTTTGATTTGATGGATTGTAGTAAAAGATCGACTAAGATGACCTACAAAATAATCTTTTTGAAAAACTCACTAGTGTAGTGATGTGTCACTCTATGAGTGGTTGAATCTCGTGTTTGGTGTTTGGCAACCTCACCCAAGTGAACATTCCGTAGGGTAAGGGTCAGGTTAGGTTAGGTTACATTTTCCTTGTTTTTAATGCAATAATAATAAAAATAATAGTAATGTTTAAAATAATAATAAATTAACATTTATTGCAGTTTGTGCCAAATGTGAATGTGTGTTATTAAAGTGCAGTTAGTGAACTTGTCCCCTACCTATCACCATTTCCTCCTCTTCAAAACGCCCCCTCCCTCTCCTCCCTCTCCTTCTCTCATTCTCACTCTCATCTTCCTTCTCTCTCTCTCTCTCTCTCTCTCTCTCTCTCTAACAAATTTCCCTCTTTTTGTTGAAGAATGAAGGGAGTTGGTTCTCTTAGATTGAGGGTGCATGTATGAGTTGTTAAGGTTAGGTTAAGGGGAATGTTGTTTGGCTCGAGGTCATGTAGGTTGATTCGTTCTCTCGGTTAATTAATAATCTTTATGTGATCTCGGACCAGGCTTCATTCCTCTCAACCAACATTTGCTCTAGCCGTTTTCTCTTATCTCTTCTCCTTTTATTTTCTCTAATTGATATGCAATTTATGTAGTGTATATTGTTGTTCTTTTGAGTTAATTATGTATTCTATTTGTTCTTTGTTCGTTTTTTTACAGCAAATATATAGTTCATTATAAATTAGCAAAAAAATATATAGAGTAATATACATCCATATACCTTAATTTTTGTTATATATATATATATAGCTAGTACATAATATTACTTGAGTACAAAAGAAAGAAATCTTTCAAAATGATCTTCTATTTTCCTTATTTTTCTATCTTATATCATACTATCAAAAAATCTTGTCTAGTATATGTACAATTTATCTAGCAGCTTTAAAATTTAAAAAAAATCTAATATATTTATCAATGGTATGACAACCATTTTTATTTGACTTGTTTTTTTAACTTAGATGTGACAACTTGGAGCTAGGTTTGATTTCATGCTAGCTAGCTCTAGCTGTTCAAATCAATCAACCATTCAAATGGGTTGACAAGGAATTAACCAATATTTCCTTCTCTTTATTATTTTCTCATTTTGATAGCATGGTTAGATTAGATAAATGATAAGCACATCATTTTGTTTATAAAACAAATTGTAGGGGACGTCTGAACTTGCATAACTAATCTGTATTAATTCCCCGAGTGTTGCATGGGTATATAATCAGAACTTTTGTCAAAGGCTCATGAGCTCACTCGAAAGGTTATCTTAACCGTATCCATCTTGAATACTAGTCAATAGTTTATCTATGTTACTGATCATGAACTCGACTTATATTAACTTAGATTTTGATTCGTATATATCAAGTCACTGCCAGAAGAATTAATCCTATAACCTGATATTAGCAAATATTTCAATTTTTTTTTTCTTTTTTTATAAAGTAGCTGCAGTCTTAGGTTGAATACACACTTTTATAATGGCAAACTGTAATTCCTCCCAAAATTTTGCTATCACTCTATGGGCTGATCTCTCATATACACTGGAGTTAATATATCCAGTTCAATTGTAAACAACTAGTTTACCTAGTGTATAATATCTGCAACTAGTATATGTACAGGGCTGGGCGTTTAGTATGCGCGCGGTAATGCACAAGGAAATCGTAGATTCCCCTATGTTCACTTGGGTTGGCAACCTGACGAATCCACGTACCCATAAAATGGGTTTGAGTTTAAAGGCTAGATGGATCTTTCTCATCGTCGAACTCTCTCCCAACAATATATACGGCTAATTTTTGTAATTCTGATCCTTTTATATATCCATTGTAACTCTAGGCCTCCATTGTTGAGCCAACAAGTTGCATTGCATCACTTCCTTAATTACACTCCTCATCTTGTTACTACTACATGACATTTGTGAACATTCATGAAAAAAAAAAGAGTGGTAACTCTTAAATTTCCTTCAAATTTTTGTCACTTTTGACTATTTAATTATTTGTTGCGACTTTTTTGTTTTGTTTTTAGCATTATTATTGGTTGTCGCTTGTGAGTAGCATTCCTGAGATTGAGATATAAAGCAAAGAAAACAACAGGGATTAATTATAATTAAGCGTAATTGAAGGAATTAAATGAGATATATATATATATAGAGAGAGAGAGAGAGAGAGAGAGAGAGAGCACCTGCCTCATTTAAAGCACCAGCTAGGGTTTCAACTTCCAAGTGAATGAATGAATATTGTTTGTTTGAAAGATGCCATTGTTGGATTTTAACGAGAAAATTTTGCGCATTTTGCGCTGCATATTTTTCTATTCATTTTTGTACATTTCAAACATGCATGAGAGATTGAATGCATGCAATTAAGAGAGGACTTTAATACTTGTGAAAAAAGCTAGCTCCTGACATATGTGTTTCTTTCTTGAATATTAAATATCATTGCACACTCACTCACTCACTCACCCACTCTCTTGACTCATACTCACATTAATGAGTCAGTTCCAGGACTGCGTGACTTGGGATTATTGTAATGTAGTTGTAGTAGTAGTCCTTTGATAATTGGAATTGGACAGTGTAATTAATAGACACTACTGCAGATGGTACCTACTGCATGTATATATATAAATATGGTGTGTGATTCAGATCATTGATTGAAAGACCAAACGACAGAGTCTTCTTGAATCTTGAATGAGCTCTCAGAGCTCCTACTCAGAATGCTGTGAGTACTTGTTCAATGCTATATATGTTGCCATGGCCAACTATCAAGAAACTCATGAAGGAGATATTAATTAGTATTCACATGATCAGATTCAGTAGACCAATTTCTTGTCTTAAGATTCCGGCTTAGTTTTAAGCATGGGTTTTGATGAAGCCCTACTTATTACTATATCATAATGAGCACAATTATTGATGAGAGAGAGAGAGAGAGAGAGAGAGAGAGAGAGAGAGAGAGAGATGGGGGAGAGATCTGAGGCTTTCATTGGGAAATGAAATGAAAAGAGAGACAGAGAGAGAGCAGGCATTGGTTGCTCCTGCACTGCACCACATGCAACACACCACAGCTGGATCTTCCAGAAAGCCTGTAGCTAGCATTAGGATTCGCATGAATGCATGTTCCCCTCTGCCCTTGAATCAGGCTTTGAGATGTGCGCCTAGCCTGATTCAACGGACAGGATTGCTGGACCGATTGCCTGCTTCCAAAGTTATTTTTATCTCACACTAGAAACCTTATACAGATCCATTGATGAAGAGGGGCCATAGACACATGTCAGATATATAAATTTTTTTGGGGGGGGTAATTATTGAGTACTTTGTATTCAGCCCAAGTCACCTACATTAATTCGAGTAACATATAAATACATAATGTGTGTCATGATATATATGCTGGATATCCAACAACAGCCACATCTTTTGAGAAATTCACATTTCCAGCGCTGATCATAACAACTCGCACAACACATACCAACTTCATTCAGAAAGAACAGAAGCAAATCCTCTGTGCTACCACCACTTAATTACTCTTCCCAAGCTCCGCCAGAAACATGTATCATAACTTAATCACACACTATCAGATACACAGTTGCGAACAGAACAAAATAAAAATACCAGAATGCTATTTGCCACCATAAAAGGAGTAAACTGTCAATATTGCTACAGATCATTAGTCATAGATGGTGGTCTAGTGGAGAGAGCCTGAATCACCATTTTTTTTTTTGCATGAACTGATATGTGCTCACACACAAAAAAATGTTATTTGAGCCTACAGATACAGAAACTTTCATACAGTTGTATACAGCAAGCAAAATTTTAACCAGCTTCTTAGCATACTCCCACACTAAGGGGAGTTCAGTTGTTAGGTCCGCTTGATCTTCGAGAACGTTCCAACCTCAGAGAAGTAGGTGCTTTGTGTTCCGCTCCCAAGGGCGTTCCCATGGGCTTGTGGGTTTGTCAATTCTATTCCCTGCAAAAAGAAAAGCGAGAGCAATTTCAGAGGAAAAAAAAAAGAGAGAAATTCTTTTAGATAGTTCAAAACATTACTCAAAATTTTGAAAACAAATTCTTTCAACGATCGATCGATTTAACGAAAAGCTCAACGGCTCAACCTAACAATATGATTCGTTAATAATAAAGCACAATCTACATATCACAATTACAAGCTAGTAATATATGAACATATACATTCTTGATGAAGCAGAACTGTGAAGGACGATGCAAAACAGTTAAAATTTAACATTAAAATGCAGACTCAAATGACTTTGAAGCTATATCTAATTGTTTCTCAAACAGTCCATTGCAAGAGCAGTAGCTAAACACTATATATAACAGAAATTTACAGTGTCACAACCCTAGATCAAAGTTCAAATAAAATCCTCATGGTGCACTTTGATCTATATGATAATAAAAATGAGTCCTACTCATGGACATTTTTACCAGGCTAAAAGGATCTGAGATTGTAGAAACAATATCCTCACGGCTAATAAGAAGACAAAATTAACAATCTGTCTCTAACATCAGTATAACTCAATTCAGTTAGTATTAAATGTACCATACATAATCCCAATGGCATCATCAACCAACACAAAAGATACTTCCAAATTTCTACTCCAGTGCAGTGACACCCAGTAAAGCATCCAGAAGACTGGTAATAGAATATAGTAGTTAAAAATTTGACACATCTGGTTGTGATCAAATAGGGATGAGTTAAACTCATCAAAGTGTTTTCACTATTTAAGCTTATTAATTGCTCCTGAAATGTAACCAAAACGCTTGTTCAAAATCTAACTTAATCAAGCCTATCCAAAAAAATAATCGTAACTAATTTCAGAATCTAAATGCCTTCATGTGATAAGGCTTATATGCTTAAGTTATAAAGATTTCACAAAATCGCTAAACATGGATAGATTAGTCCTGCACGCATCACTATCCTAGAGTACTTAGTGACTGATGATAACAGGCCAGGCCAATTGCAACTCCTTCACAATATTTGTAGGGTACAGCAAAAAAAGGATTGGATCAGGGATTTCTAAAAAGGGCTTTACTTGTCCCTGCCCATGTCTCGCCTAAAGGGACTTTTTTTGTAGGCCCTAAATTAATGCCCCACCTTCCCCACCTTTATATAACAAAAAGAACAAAAGTGTTCAACATATAAGTTTAGAATCCCTAACCTACACTGTGAATCTGTGACTGTATACCTAGATTGATTCTTTGCTATAAGAATTAGGATTTTAGTTGATTTTTCCCGATTCAAGTTTTCCTTCTTAGAAAAAAAAATGAGAGGCCATAATGATTGGCCAGGTTTCAAAACAGCTGGGAAACGTTGGGTTTTTATTTCCGTTTGAACGGGGTTTAAACGGAAAACAAGGTATTCTATTTTTTTATTATAAAGTATTTTAAAATAGGGAAAATGAAGGGAAATTATAGAAAAATCCAAAAATAAAGGGTGAATTATGGGAAAATGTCAAATGTCAAAGAGCATAGAGCATCATATGCACAAATAAAAATAAATTTGAAAGTCCATAAGTTTATTGTAATATTAAGGAACATGCAAAACTGCAAAAATTTTATGACAAATACTCGAAACCTAAGACCAAAGATGGTTTTAAGAAAAATCCTGTTTATAACCCAGACCTGTTTAATGCCACTTTTGACCCCTTTTTAGACGCAAAAGGATGGACCTGTTTTTACGACCATTTCTCCCATAAATAAAAGGGTAGGGACAAAATCCGTTTCAACAGGGTTTTAACCCTTTTTTTGGAACACTGATGATTGGATAGGCCCAATATAATGTTCTTATAATTCTCTACTAGATACAACATTTTGTAAATTAGATACGAGTATGATCATAAGTGGTTTAGAATTTCTGCTAAATATGTAGTAGGTAGACAGTAGATACAGCAAAAATTTACCGTCTATAGTAAGTGTTAAATTGATAAACATATTTAATAGTCATAATAATCTTAACCTATGGCCATGGATACCGAATATCTCATTCATAGCAACAAATACAAATCCTATCATTCATATCAGCAAACTTTTAGTCATGTATGATACTGAATATTAACTAGACACCTTAACCAAGACAGGAGGGATCAAACAGTCTTACAGTTAGGCTACCACTTGACTAGGTACTTGGATAATGATTAGTAATTTCTAGAGAAAGTATGTCTCTTTCTATATGC
This sequence comes from Hemerocallis citrina, assembly GCA_017893485.1. NCBI lineage: Eukaryota > Viridiplantae > Streptophyta > Magnoliopsida > Asparagales > Asphodelaceae > Hemerocallis > Hemerocallis citrina. The sequence goes on along the minus strand of CM030364.1, from coordinate 251,387,009 downwards.
TCCTGCGATCAGACTTGACTAGTTCATCATCTCAGTTATTTTGTTAAGTCCTATTTCTAATGAAAATCTTCAGGAAATATAATTTCTAGGTTTATCTCCTGTCTCCTGAAGTTGCATATTTGTTAACCCTCATTTATGGGTTGAGAAACGATTAGGCCCCATACAAGTTGTTTGCTAGGTTGAAACCACTTACAATTTAACATTTAATCGATTGATTACAATGAGCGCCTCAGTCATTCATCTTCCTCATGGGCAAACACAAACAGCACACCTGCTAATCCTAATTACTCAGTTTGATAGGTTAAGAAGCTGTACAAGCTTCCCACGTAGTTTTAACTCTTCCATCCCTGTTTCTTACTTTCTTCTTCCTCGTGGGCAAACAGCTTACTGTTTACACCACTTGGGTCTCCTTTTAGGTTCCATTTGGCATTCCTTTGGAGTGTGTTTTTGGCTCTAAAAACAGTTTCAGACTCAAATAGCTGTTTGGGAGGCTTACTTAAAAGTGTGCCTTTTCTCCACACATCTCAAGTGGTGCCCCTGGCTTTCCACAAAGTGCTTTTTACATATAAAATTTTGCAGTTTAACCTTTTTTCCCCCTTACAGCACTTTTCACACTTTTCAGTAAAAGCATTTTTCATTCCCTAACAGGGCTTTACTCATTTTCCAAGAAAGCTCCTCCAGTATATATCTTCATCAATGGCAACTAGACACCCCAGCATCATTCTACAAGGCATACTAAGAGAAGAACAAATGTCTGAAATTTCAAACAATTATTTTATTGCGCTAATATACTGTGTAAGGATCATCCATTTAGTGCCCCATTATAAAATTCTCAAAGAAGTGGTTCTAGACAATCATTCTCAATCTGTGGAAAAATATGGATATGCAGAGCTAAAGTGTATTTCATGTGTTCTTTGTATCTGTATACTGGACATAATATTGAGCTTTTTGGTACTTGCTCATGGCAAGAAACCCAGCTTACCAATTATCTAACTAATAAATCCGTATTTCATCTCAAATACTTTACAAATACAAATTAACTTATCCATGGTATTAAAAGTTAAATCATGGGGAAAATACTAGAGCAATATGTCCACATTTTAAAACAAAATCATGGAAAAACTACCAGAAACAAAAGCAACAAATGATGATGTACAATTATAAGAAAAGGAATATTCTACTCACTTGTACAGGAGTGAATGCCAGACTTGATGTCAATCCCGAGGTAGCACCACTACTTCCATATTGCCTCTCCTTAAACCTGCATAAGAGCAAACCAATCAATCAAATGGATGGACCATTGCATCAAAAGAACTAGAACTAACTTCCTCTAAAAAAAAGAACTAGAATGAACCAAAAACCTCAATGGAGAGAAATAAATGCATACATAGTTTTAACATCCATATTTTGAGTATTGTTTTGAGCTACTTTAAATACTTAATCAAGCCATAGTACTAGACTACATGCTAGAATTCTGAGAATGTGGTTAGGTAACATACTTCTTCGCAGCTTTAACACCAAGTTTACTTTGAGCGACTGAGACACGCAACTTCCCACTTCCTGCCTGTCCGAGCATTCCATACCCTTCACCTAAGCCATCACCTAGACAAAAAGTGAAAAGAAAATTAGAAGACAAATTAAAGATTTACATTTATGTCTGGTTATGGCTGAGTCCAACTAGTTGGAAAAAAAGACTTTGTTGTTGTTGTACATTTATGTCTGGTTATGAGATTTTCATCTTTTTCTTAAAAGGATTGAGTTGATGAGGCCTATTTCCAATACTTTTTTAAATAATCAAACTGGAAGACAATAACAATAAGAGAATGAAACCAGCAGAACATATGCTGACCTAAAGAACTCTCCTCTGGCACACCAAATTGCATCCGGTTGGCTAGTTTCCTCATATCAGTAATTGCATATCTGTCAAAATCAAGTAAATACAAGTACATTTATCAGTAACTATAAAATCTAAATATAATTTAACGATCTTGCTACCAAAACAAAGTGCTACCAAAACAAGTGCTACCTTTCTTTCTTTTTCCTCAGTCGACGACCACCTCTCTTCTTTTTAGGTTCTGAATCCGGAACTGGCAGCGGCTTAGGTTGCTTTGCAGGGGGAGGCTCCTGCCACTTCTCAATCTTTTTACGGACTTCTTCTAGAAGGGATCTACCTTGTTTTCCTGTAGGGTCCCCTCTGATTGAATCTACTCTTGCTGCTAGTGTCGATTTTGCCGCCAACAGTCGGCAAGCACGTTGCCTAAGAGCAGGTGGAGTGCTCTGGAAGACTTCGGCCTGCTCAAGATAACCTACATGAAACTGTGATGTGGCTGTAGAAAATCCAGCAAGATTCTTCTTCTTTGATCCCAACAGCTGAACATTACAAGCTGGCATCTTTGCTAATGCTGACAAACCACCGGCAGTTCCCATGAGTTTCGCAGCAACTTCAGTTCCAACAATAGCAGAAAGGTTTGGAGCTATGTATCCCATCCTACTCTCAACAAAATCAAGTACTTTCTTTTTTGCTAAATCAAGAGCAAGAGCTCGATCACATGCATCAATTGTTTTCTGAAGATTTTCCTCTGGAAGTGGCTTGCCACTGGTGGTGGAAGCTGTAACAGATACAACCATTATAATAGCTGAGGGTAAAAGTCCTTCTAAATCCACAAGTGTCAGATCCATCTCGTTTCCAATTTTTTTAACAACACGTGCATAATCAATTGGATGATGAACAAGTGACTCAAGCTCAGGAAACTTCAGTCGATAATTGTCACGGATGAAGTTATGGACAATAATAATTTCATTTTCAATATCAACTGACAAAGCATTGCAATCGACAATAAGTTGATATTCAGGATCATCCTCTAGCACAATTCCACTACTGGAGATATCTGATGCTTTTTGGAGTGCATCATCCACTTTCTGTAGTTTAAAAAAGGTGCCAAAGAATGTTTTAATAAAATGCAAAATGACTTATAATGACCAAAAATATTTTTAAAATAATCATAGCAACAACAGTTACAACAACTGTGATATTAATGTGTTAAGAAAAATAATTACTATAAAAAATAATATGAGTTCCATTGATGAAGCCAGAAAAATATAGTGAAATCCATCTCAAAATGCTTGCTTTGAGAAGAACAAAGTTATCCCATAACAAAACACTAATGCCTTGTAATCCCATACACACTGGATTAGCAACAGCAAATTTTGATTAAAAAGGAAAGGAGTGAAAGAGTCAAATAGAAAGAAAGTAGCAACCTATATACCAAGTAAACTAACAGATGACTATAATCCAAAATAATCTTAACAGTTTAATGAATAAGCATTCAACAGACACTGAAACTTATCCTACATTCGAGAAAATGTTTTTGGACTTTATTGCATCATAATTGACTTCACCTGATTCATGAGAGACAAGAAAAACTCAAACAAGTAATCATTAGAGAGACTAATTTTTTAATTGTAACATCAGCCTGGAAACAGAAAAGCCAAAGAAGTAACTTTAGCCTAGTTCACCAAAGTAAATAACTTAACAGAGACATGTACAATCTTCCATGACCTATGCCTTGGAGTGAAACGTAAACCAATTGGGAAAATAAGTGCTTCTAGAGGACTACGGCAAGGTGACCCTTTATCTCACTACCAATTTCTACTAGTAGCATAGATCTGATCTAATATGGTGGAAGATGCAGTGAGTTCTGGGAAGGTAATTGGAATAAAGTTAGCCAGAAACTGTTCTACCTTGTCACATTTACTATTTGCAGATGACTCTCTGTCCTTCCTTAGAGCTACTCAGCAGAATTTGTCGGAAATAAAAGAAATTCGGGAGAATTTGATGGAAAGAAAAAATTGAGAGAAAGAAAGAAAGTTCACTATTTGAAATAATCTAAGCTCAAATACTTGGAGAATTAGATGTCACAGATATCTGTGTTACCTGCATGATATCGATATAACGTTGTGTCTTCTGCAACTTCGAAACACTATCAAGATCATCATAATTAAGAGCCTCAAGGTCAGCAAGATCGCTGTCACCATCTTCTTCCATCTCCAATGCATCAGCACCCTCATCATCCTAGTAAACCAAGTTCAAAATTAAACAAAAGCCAATGAACTTTTCAAGGGATAAAAGACAAATTTCAATCTCAGAGCGAGGAGATAACAGCAAGAGGATGGAAAGCCAGGAAAGGTATACAAACAAATAAATATAATTAATATAGAAATAAGTAAATTAGTAAAACTTACGAGAAGATGGTCTTCATTATCAGACAGCTCGTCAAGATCAGCCAAAAAAGAATCAGCTAGGTTGGCCTGAGTATAACCATTAAGAAGAAACAATAAGCATAACTATCCCCCAAAAGATAATATGAACAACAATATGTTTGTGGAAGTTCCAAAAATAAATAAATTTCTCAGGAGAAAATCATGCTACAAAATCCCAAACTTTTCCTGTGAACATTAATAAGAACAGATGAATTTTAAACTCACATTTGTACTAAACATCTTTGTATTTCTTTATAATTTTGAAGTATTTCCGCTCTTGCTCGTCTTCCCAAGAGAATATATCTTATTCCTAACTAACAATATAAAGATACAGGAAGTACTGCTTTATTGTAAACCTCTTAGCTAGTGAGCAGTGTTTGAGTCCCGCTTGAACCAGTCCCTTATTATAGGGAGACTGGGGAGTGTGCACCTGCCTTATTAAAAAGTTTTTTTTAAAATGTGGATAAGCCAAAGGAGAGAAAGTAGGCACTTATATTACAAACACTGATTCAACCTTTGGTTCCTTCCTTCTCACCCCTTCCTACCCTCCCATTTTTTCTCCCCAATGATTTAGACAAAAAAAGCAGTTTAAATAGAGCCATGACCCAAAATGAACAGATAAGGCACTAGAAAATAAGTATTTTAAACTTTTCAATCAAAACACTTGCTAAGAGACCACAGAAGGATTAATAAAAAGCCTCCTAACCATCTTATAAAACTCACTCAGTATGATTCCCAGTTTCAGGTATGGCAATATGCAAAAGAGAAACATTAGTCCCAGACGTAAACGGGAACACATTTAACAGAATTTAGGTGAAACTGTAAAATTGTACCGGAATAACAACTTCTGACAATGCAATATATACACATACAAGATAGAGGAACACATTCTGATAGGACAGTCTTATCACATTCAGAATTTTCAAACAGGGAACAATAATCAAAAACATTCATTCAGTTGCCCCAGGCAGAGTAATATGTTGGGTACAAACATGAATACCTTGCATAAACATATATTTTGGGCAGCCCCAAGGAAAAAAGATTTCCACTGACTTGTCGGTTTCAATGTTGAAGGACAACGCATTGGAAATTAATGACTCGGAACTAGTAGGACAAAAATAGAATTTTGGGCAGTGCAAGTTACCGTAGGATAAGGCACAATCTACATATTGAATCATTGATAAGAATTGACTAGAGGTGGTCTGTGGTCATATTATTGGTTTTGGATCTAGCATACACTGTCACTGGTGATATTGAAAAGGTGTCTTCGTAATTAAAGTAAAATTGTTAAATGGAGAGCTTCCTAAGAACCATTTGACCAAAGGACACCTACTAGATCAAACAAAAATGTTTCAATATGCCAATACCAATGCGATAAGCCATGTGTCATGACCTAAACCACTGACTGATTAGAAATATATTGACAAATCAAACGTGCAACAAAAATCAGGAATATTGAATGAATTGGTAGCAACAGTGGGCCCTAAGCAAATTCTCAAATGGGGACTTCTGCAAGTTGACAAAATAATAATGACAATTATTTAAATGCAAACAAACTTGGAGCATTGGAGAACAGTTAAATGAAAACAAATTTATATATATGCTTCCAAAAAAATTAATTGATAACGTATTATATGAAATGTCTCGTCGCCAAAAGAAACTCAGTCAAACTCTTGACAACAAAAACGAGATATGTTATCTCAAAGAGGTAAATATGATATATTAGAGAACACGATCAAAATGAAATGATGATGAATATATATATATATATATATGAGAATACTAGTTGGAAGCTTAAAATGTAAAATAATCATATGCACTTGAAGATTTGGTTAGAAATTTATCATAAATAGGTAAATATGATAAACCATAGAACATTGAAAAAATATCATAGAGTGACATACATGGTGATGTCAAACTAACCCTAAAATAGAGAATTTCTAAGATTCTAAATGGATTAATTTTATCAAGACGTAGTGTGGATCAAACTTACAAATTTTAAACAGTTAACCGGTGTGATGGATTTTCAAGAACTGAATCACGATTAACAATCCCAATTAATAATTCAACTCCACAATCAATAATTAAATCCCTAAGTGTTCTTAGTAAGTAATAGATTCAATATTGATTCGTACTCTAATCAAGAATGTAGAACACTCAATCTCAATATTTGTGGTCGACAGTTAAACTAGATAATATGATAGAGATAACAAAGCAGTATAACACAAATATCTAAAAATGGAAAGAGTATACCGAGGGTTCGAAGAACTCAGTGTAGATCTTGGGTTGAACAGCACGCAGAACACAGCACTCAAAGGAACAGCAATGGCAACAACAACTTCAAGAGCAATGGCAGCAATCGGCAGAGGCTGAGGATCTGGGCTGACGTTGGCCTGGTGTGAGGGCGTCGCGACTGGCTGGAAGCGACGGGGGTGCTTGGGTGTCGACGGGAAGAGAGGAGGCCAGGGAGTTGTAAGGTCAGGTGCTTTGGGGTTTTGAACTGGTGTAGGGGTGTCGATCGGGTACTTTGGGGTTTCAGGGGTTTGAGTTGAGGACGAACAGGAGCGGGATTAAGGAGAAAGAGGGGGGACGAGGATGAGAGGATGAAGTCGAGGTCGACGCGGGGGGGGGGGGGGGGGGGGTTCGGGGATGAAGTCGACGGCGAAAGGGGTGGTTGTGGCAGTCGACGTGGGGGCTAGGGTTATGGTCGAGATCCACAGTCGGGGGGAGAAGAAGGTGAAGGTGAGGGGAAGGTAGATGACGGCTGAGTAGGGTTAGGATTGATTTTGTGTTTAGGAAATTAGGGTTAGGGATTTGTATTTGGGGTAGATTTTAGAGTTTATCACAAACCCTAAAATTTGATTAGGATTTATCACAAACCCTAATTATTTGATCTCAATTGTATTACACAAGAGAGGGAGGAGGAGCAAAACTCAACACAATAATTTTTAATCAGGAGTGGCATATCTTTCTTATTAATCTCAATGCCTATATATAACCCTAAAATAGAGAATTTCTAAGATTCTTAATGAATTAATTTTACCAACACGTATAGCAGATCAAAGTTACAAATTTTAAACAGTTAACCAGTGTGATGGATTTTCAAGAACTGAATCACGATTAACAATCCCAATTAATAATTCAACTCCACAATCAATATATAAATCCCTAAGTGTTCTTAGCAAGTAATAGATTCAATATTGATTCGTACTCTAATCAAGCATGTAGAATACTCAATCTCAATATTTGTGGTCGACAGTTAAACTAGATAATAGGATAGAGATAACAAAGCAGTATAACACAAATATCTAAAAGTGGACAGAGTATACCGAGGGTTCGAAGAACTCAGTGTAGATCTTGAGTTGAACAGCATGCAGAACACAACACTCAAAGGAACAGCAATGGCAACAGTAACTTCAAGAGCAATGGCGGCAATCGGCAAGGGGCTGACGGATCTAGGCTGGCGTTGGCCTGGTGTGAGAGCGTCGCGACTGGCTGGAAGCGACGGGGATGCTTGGGTGTCAACGGGAAGAGAGGAGGCCAGGGAGTTGAAGGGTCAGGTGCTTTGGGGTTTCGAATTGGTGCGGGGGTGTTGATCGGGTACTTTGGGGTTTCGGGGGTTTGAGTTGAGGACGAACAGGGGCGGGATTAGGGAGAAAGAAGGGGGACGAGGATGAGAGGATGAAGTCGTGTAGCTCAGATTTTATAAAGAATTTTAAATGGGCCTGCAACACGTGCATTCAACTTCTTAACGGATCAAGCTGGAAACCGTTCCGAACAAATCCGAACCATCACTTCGTCACCGACATTAAATGTTTTTAATTTTCTTCTAATATCAGCTCTTAACTTGTAGTTGAAATTATTCTCATTAATCTTCTTAGAAATTTCTCTATGCAAGTCATGAATGCGGAATGCAAATGCAGATGGAGACTCTGAGACTCGGTGATTTTCTAACATGGAGACAAAATCTATGGGCTGCCTAGGACGATAACCATATACAACTTCGTGTGGACTCATGCCAGTGGTTCTATTCCTAGATGTGTTATAAGCAAATTCAGCAACTGTTAATTTTAAATTCCATATTCCGAAGTTCTCTCCCACAAGAGTACGTAAGAGATTGCCAAGACTCCGATTGACAACCTCAGTCTGTCCATCAGTCTGTGGGTGGAAGGCTGAAGAAAACTTCAATTTTGTACCCAACTTGCGCCATAGGATTTTTCAAAAATAACTCGTGAATTTCACATCCCTATCAATCACAATGGTTTTCGCAACCCATGCAACTTTACAATGTTATCAAAGAAGATCTGAGCTACACGAGATGCATCGAAAGTTTTCGAGCATGGGAGGAAGTGGGCCATCTTGGAGAAACGATCCACGACGACAAGAATGGAATCGTGTTTCTTTTGTGTTTTCGGTAAGCCTAACACGAAATTCATACTCACATCTTCCCAAGGGCGACTGGAAACAGGTAAAGGCGTATACAGGCATGTGTTCTGTTTTTGTTGCTTGGCAAGTTGACAGGTGTGACATCTGTTAACAAGTCTCACGTCTCTCTTTAGCTTCGACCAATAAAACATATGTTCCACAGCATCAATGGTCTTGCTATGCCCAAAATGCACAGCAAGGCCACCAGCGTGCAATTCCCAAACAAGCTACTCTCACAATGATGTACTAGGAACACACAGTTTTGAGCAATAGAAGAGATAATCATCTTTCAGAAAATAATCATCTATCACTCGAATGATGCCATCCTTCAAAGAGGTGTAGATCTCATGAAAATCTGGGCAGGAAGCATACTCATCTTTCAATCTCTCAAAACCAGTAATTTCAGTGCGCAGTGTAGATACGATCATGTGACAACGACTTAACGCATCCGCGGCCTTATTATCAATCCATTTTGTGTGCTTAATGGTATATGAATATTCTTGTAGAAATTCTACCCATCTAGCATGTCTCGGATTCAACTTTTGTTGAGAATTAAAGAATCTTAAGACCTCATGGTCTGAGAAGATAATGGATTCTTGCGGCAGAAGATAATGTTGCCAATAGCGAAGTGACTGAATGACCGCATAGAACTCCTTGTCATAAGTGGAGTATTTTTGTTTTGCTTCGTTCAGCTTTTCACTGAAATAAGCAACAGGATGACTCTCTTGACTGAGGACTCCACCTATACCAATACCAGAAGCATCACACGTTACTTCGAAGACTTTAGTGAAATCAGGCAACCTCATGACAAGTGTCTGAGTCATTCTCTTCTTGATCTCTTCGAAGGCTTTCGTGGCTTCTTTCGACCAGACAAACTCACCTTTCTTCAAACAGTCAGTGTTCTAAAAAGCGGCCTAGGCGGTGCCTAGGCGCAGGCGGCCCCCTAACGCCTCGACTAGAGCCTAGGCGTTTACGAAAATCGGAAATGGGTTCTAGGCGGCTAAAATCGGACCTAGGCAACGTTTAATCGGTCTAGGCGGGTCTAGGCGGACTAGACCCGCTTAGGCCTTAAGTAATTAAAAAAAATAAAAAAGTAAAAAAAACCCACCGCTCTCACTTTCTCCTCCTAATAAAAAAGGTAAAAAATCCTAAATCGCGCTCTTCACTTTCACCCCCAAATCGCGCTCTTCACTTTCACCCCAAATCGCAGCTCTATGGAGAAGATAGATTCCTTATGTTCACCGATACAATAATACACCAATTCGACTATAAGAAGCCCATCCTACAATTGCATGGAGAAAAAGTTTAATAGTAAGAAACTAAGAATGAGTAGCAATAAAGAGTAAAAAAGGGTAACAACAAAATAAACCCAAAAGATCGATAAATAAATAAATAAATAAATAAATTTAAAAAACCGCCTAGCGCTTAGCCGCTTAATCCCCGATTACAAGGTCTAGGCGCTAGGCCCCCATCAGCCGCCCGACTACCGCCTAGCGCTTTTTAGAACATTGCAAACAGTCGGTTATCGAAACCATGATCATGCTAAATTCTTGAACAAACCAACGACAAAAGATGGCAAGACCATGAAAACTCCGCAGATCACGAATATTGCGGGACTCAGGCCACTCAGTAATAGCTCGTATCTTTTCTGGGTCAGCAGATACTCCTCTGGCAGAAACGATAAACCCCAGAAAGATAGTCTGATCGGAGAGGAAGGTACATTTGGTAGGATTGGCGTAAAGTTGTTCCTTCCTCAAAACACCGCAGACATGTCTCAAATGGTCAAGATGTTGCCCAACGGATTGGCTGTAAATGAAAATATCATCAAAGTACACAACAAGGAACTTGTCCATAAAAGAACGGAGTACTTGCGTCATAATTCTCATAAACGTGCTCGGGGCATTTGTCATTCCAAATGGCATGACCATCAATTCGTACAGGCCATCCTTCGTCTTGAAGGCGGTTTTCCATTCATCACCAGAACGAACACATATTTGGTGGTAGCCACTTTTAAGATCAATCTTGGAAAAGATTTTGGCACCAGACATCATGTCCAACATGTCATGCAAACGAGGAATGGGAAAACGGTATTTCACCGTGATCTTGTTTATGGTACGACTGTCCACACACATACGCCAGATTCCATCTTTCTTTGGCGTCAATAGAGCAGGAACAACACAAGGACTTAAGCTTTCTCTGATGAAGTCCTTTGCCAATAACTCATCAACTTGCCTTTTCAACTCAGCATGCTCTGTCGGATTCATCCGATAATGTGGCAAGTTAGGAAGACTCACCCCCGAAACCAGATCAATAGCGTGTTAGATGTCACGCAATGGAGGCAACTGGTTGGGGAGGTCAGCAGAAAACATATCTGCAAATTCCTGCAGGACAGGAGTAACTTGGGACGGGATGAGTGATTTAGGATCTTTAGGGACTTCTCTCGCTGTAAGTAAAAGAATGTTAGCTTTAAGGGAATCCATATCGAGGACTAGGACATAGGCTGCCGCTAGTGAGTCCACATTTCTATGAATTAGATCGTTCCTAAGGTCAGCTCGTAGTCCAGCTCTGAACCTAGAAAGAGTTTGTTCTTCACTCTCTTTACCTAAAGCATTGCACCGAATACAGAAGTCATTAAATTTGTCAACATATTCTTGTATAGATTTACTTCCTTGATAAAGTTGGTTCCACGAATCTAGCAATCGGGAGTGAAACGATAACGGTACATATCTTTCAGTGAGCTTCTCTTTCATGGCTTCCCAAGTGGCTATGGATGCCATGCCTCAGCCTCTACGGGCATGTTCAAGATTGGTCCAGTGTTGTTGAGTTTTACCTGTTAATTTTATAGTGGCAAATTTAACCATCTGGGCCTCGCTCATGTCAAACCACACAAAATAGTGGTCCATACCACGAATCCAATCGAGGTAAGCTTGGGGTTCCATGTAGCCTTCAAAATAGGGAACGTCAGCCTTAACGTTCTTCTTATATTGTTCGTCAGGGTCATGTTCTTGATGTCGATCGTTACGAACATTTCCTTGAGTGATCTGACGATTGGCATGAAGCTCAGAAACAATGGTTTGATTTAACTCCACTTTCTCAAGCCCCTGATTGATAATGGCAAGAGTTGCTTGAATGGCAGCTAGGATAGCGAAGATATCAGAGTTGTCCATTTCAAGTCGGGAAAGTCTAGGGTTCCTAATTTAGTGATTTGGAAGGGATAAGAAAGGCTCGTCAGATTCTGTGATGGTGATGCGAAGACGCATTCACCAAAAGGGAAAAACTAGGGTTGTGTGTACTTTTTTTTAAATAAAAATAAATCTGACGTGATCTAAAAAAACGAAATAAAACAAAATAAAAGACTCCAAATGAATGCAAAAATAATGCCTAAATGATGCAAGAAGTAGGGTTTTAAGAACCTTCGCTCTGATACCAAAATGATATAAAACTAACCCTAAAATAGAGAATTTTCAAGATTCTTAATTGATTAATTTTACCAACACGTAGTACAGATCAAAGTTAAAAAATTTAAACAGTTAACCGGTGTGATGGATTTTCAAGAACTGAATCACGATTAACAATCCCAATTAATAATTCAACTCCACAATCAATAATTAAATTCCTAAGTAATCTTAGCAAGTAATAGATTCAATATTGATTCGTACTCTAATCAAGCATGTAAAACACTCAATCTCAATATTTGTGGTCGACAGTTAAACTAGATAATATAATAGAGATAACAGAGCAGTATAACACAAATATCTAAAAGTGAAGAGTATACAGAGGATTCGAAGAACTCAATGTAGAACTTGGGTTGAACAGCATGCAGAACACAGCACTCAAAGGAACAGCAATGGCAACAGCAACTTCAAGAGCAATGGCGGCAATCGGCAAAGGGCGGACGGATTTGGGCTGGCATTGGGATGGTGTGAGGGCGTCGCGACTGGCTGGAAGTGACGGGGGTGCTTGGGTGTCGACGGGAAGAGAGGAGGCCCGAGAGTTGTCGGGTCGGGTGCTTTGGGGTTTCGAACTGGTGTGGGGGTGTCCATCGGGTACTTTGGGGTTTGGGGGGTTTGAGTTGAGGACGAACAGGGGTGAGATTAGGGAGAAAGAGGGGGGACGAGGATGAGAGGATGAAGTCAAGGTCGACGGGGGGGTTTCGAGGATGAAGTCGACGGCGAAGGGGGTGGTTATGGCGGTCGACGTGGGGGCTAGGGTTTTGGTCGAGATCCACAGTAGGGGGAAGAAGAAGGTGAAGGTGAGGGGAAGGTAGATGACGGCTGAGTAGGGTTATGGTTGATTTTTTTATTTGGAAAATTAGAGTTAGGGATTTGTATTTAGGGTAGATTTTAGAGTTTATCACAAACCCTAATTACTTGATCTCAATTGTATCACACAAGAAAGAGAGGAAGAACAAAACTCAGCATAATAATTTTTAATCAATAGTGGCATATCTTTCTCATTAATCTCAAGGGCTATATATAGGCTCAAAACAAATCAAGATACAAATCTCAAAATATTCTCAAAATCTAAAAATACAAAAAAAATTACATATGGCTATAATTGCCAGAAACAAATATGGTACTGAAATAAAATCCTAAACTAAATAAGCAGTTGTCCTAGACGATGCCTGCACTGATAGAAATGCCCGAATCGTCTTGAACCGATGTCCTCATCACATGGGCTAAGTGAAAAATAATATTAAATTCATAAAATGGCACAATGACATGTAAGAGTATGTAGAGTATGTGAAAAACAATTAGTTTTAAAAATAAAAATGACTGGAAAATTAATTGGCTCATGCAAGTTTTGAACCTGCAACCTTCACATTACTAGCACAACACTCTAACCAACTGAGCTAATAAACCAATTGTTAATATAATGTAATTATATCAGAAAATATTACATTTTATTTTTTAACATTGTAAATACTTAAAAAATATGGGTCCCTATAAAATTGGAGGCCAAAGCAGTTGCTTGTGCTGCTTAGGCCCAGATCCGCCCCTGGGTAGCAACAAGCAAAATCATAGAATAAGAAATTGGTTTAGCTGTAAGAAGTTAAGACATAACTCTAATTGAGAATAAAAAGGGTAGATGATTGCGATGGTTCGGACGTATACAACAGGATCAATAGGATAAAAGTTCAAGCATATGACTAGAGCTAAGTGAATAATTATGGATTGAAGAAGTGACAAAATGTAGGAGTAGAATGTAACTTAACAAATCCAAACATGCAAAAATAATTTGTGTAGCAGACCTAAAAAGTTCAGAATAAGCCTTTCTTTTTTCCGCAAAATTTTGCCTACATATTATTTACCGGGTAAGAAAAATCTAACACACCCGTAAGCTACCTGTAAAATCCACAGTTATCAGTCCAAGTTATCTACTTGCTCACATTAACTCAATGCACAAATTTTCCACAACAAAATGGAAATCACTCACACTTCAACATTGGAATGAAACCATCAATCGTGCTCTCTTTATCTTAATTCTTGATCGAATAACTTCTGAAAGTAATTTTCTAACTATTATGAAGTAAGAACTTTACTGAAACAATAATGGAATGATCAAGTACCATTTCGATTGTGTCCTCAGATGCGCTTCAAACAAAGAATTTGCGAGGTCGGGTACTTATACCTACAAACAAACAAACAAAAAACAAAAACAAAAACACAGAATTAGATAATATTAAGAATCTAATAAGTATCCAATAAGTTATTTCATAAAAAAACAAGATTCGGTAATTATACAAAATAGGGGGATTGATGGTAGATTTCGGGTTAGGGTTAGAGATTCGTGAGGGGGGTGAGAGGAATGCGAGTACTGATAAAGCAAATGGAAAGGGGGATTTAGGGTTTTATCGAGAGTCGTACCTTCGAATTGAGAACGAAGAAGAAGAAACCGAATGAGGGGGAGATTGGAAAATGAGTAATGCTTTAGCCACTACCAATTTCACTGCCATTTCCTTCACTACCTTAAGTGACATACTCCTATTGGAGAGTTCTCCCACCTACTCTATCATTTCCTACCTATTGGAGTGTGCCACCTAAGGTAGTGAAGAGAAATGTAGTGAAATTGGTAGTGGCTCTAGCATTACTCTTGGAAAATAATACTAACGTCTTTTTTATTTCCCAAAAAGAATAGGGTAATCATTAATGATTTTTTTTCTTAAAATAGGTATCTTTTTAAACTAATTTCGCAGTACCAAATTGTGGCCTTTTCGATAGCATCAGTGCATGTCATATAATGCTAAACTTCATACTTGAAGAAAAAATTCTAAGTATAAAATGTAAAAAATACGAGGCTGCAGTTGGGTACTGCAACCTCGATATACCATAGGCCGCTGTACTGAACTGCGTCATCTTCGATTTTGAGGCTGTAGTTTACAACTGCGGTCTAATTACATATTATAGCTAATAAGCTCCGAGACTTGGAAAAAAAATTCTAAGTGTAAAATGTGAAAAATACGGGGTACTGCGGCCTTGATATATCCTCAGTTATATGCTTCGTAGGACTCATTTTTAGCATATAATTGAGGTCGCAGTTACGGACTGCGGGCTATGTTATATCGAAACGCAATACCCAACTGCAGCCTCATATTTTTCACATTTAACACTTAGGATTATTTTTTTCAAGTGTCGGGGTTCAGCATTATATGGCATGTACTGAGGCCGTAGTTCACAACTGTGACCTCATTATAAAAAAAACGCAGTTCGATACTACGACATATGAGGACATACGTATTTTGGAAATCAATTTCGAAACAGACCTATTTTGGGAATTAGTTTAGAAAAGAGACATATTCCGGGAAAAAATAATCATTAATCAGAGTTTTTTTCCTGAGCTGACCAACTTTTCCAAACTATTTCCGAAGATGACCTACTTTCCAAACTACTCGCTCCGTTTCAAAATATAAATCATTTTAAGTTACTAACGCATATTAAAAAACACCTAGGATTGAAAACAATTACTAACATTCTTGATTTTTGAAGCTCATAAATGAGCTGTCAATTGTAAAACGTCCAATCTGTCATCCTCTATAATTTTAGTATTACTTATTTTATAAAAAATATAAGGGTAAAATTGAAAATCTCATAAAAAATACTTGATGGACAATTAATAATAATAAGATATTTGCCTCAAAAACCTAAAGTGACTTATAGAATGACTTATAATTTGAAACAGAGGGAGTAATTTTTATGGTGTACTAGTTCTCATATGTCACAATTAGGAACTGTTGTATATTCAATTGTGAGACCTCAATTAATATCATATTTGGGCTAAAGAGACATCAAGACTTAGACAAAATTTTCAAAATTAAAATGTGTTAAATATAGAACTGCGAAACTGCGGTCTAAATATAACGTAGGCCGAAGTTGTGAACTGCAGTCTTTGGTATCAAAATATATATATATATATTTTAAGATTATGCCCTATGTTTAACACAATTTTAATTAAAAAATTTTGTCTAAGTCTCAAAGTCTCTATAGTCCAAATATGAATGAACTGATGCCGCAGTTGGGAACTGCAGTTTCGAAAAAACACGCTTGTAATCGAACATGCCGTCAACTGCAGCCTATGAGGAATGGTCCACTCTATGAATTAGTTTGGAAAGTAGGTAATCTTGAAAAATAGTTTCGAAAAGTGGGTCAATTCAGGAAAAAATCCATTAATCAGTATGTCAATAAAATGATGGCATAGAGCTGACCCTAATGGGACTAAACCCGATACCAGAAAAATCTGACCCGACCTTATAAAAGATTAATTGGGTAGCACATTCATACCAGACTCGCTTAAAAATAGAGCTCGGTTAGGTGATAACAAAATTTTAGATACATACGATTAGCACCCAAAAAAAAGGTAAAAAAAATAAAGCTGTGCAATCCATAGATAGCTTTGTTGACCTATCAAATTTAGAAACGAACATATTTAGCAAATAAAGTTTTTGAAATTAGATAACTTAAGTTTTTATGTAGGTGAGATAAATAAAAGTATGTGCTAACTTTTTGGGTGCGATTAACTTATCCAATTGATGCTCCACCTTTTCTCTAAAAAAAAAAAAAAAATAAAATAAAATAAAATAAAAAAAAACTTATTCAATTGACCAATATGCAGGATAATGGTATATGTCTTAGATATTTCCACATACCTCCAGTAATGTTGTATTACATCTACTTTCCAAACGGAGCAGAGGTTTTCAATATGGCCAGCATGAGATGGTCCTAATGAACTCCTATGATTTTATAACTCACGTAGTAGTATTATTATTATTATTATTATTATTATTATTATTATTATTATTATTATTATTATTATTATACTATATATACAAATAAGCCTACCCCCTCTCTTTTTTATCCATTTTGAAATAGAGAATGGAGAGCTAAAGTAGGGACTAACACGTGTTAACCCCGTGTACTCAATTTACAAAAAAAAAAAAAAAAACCAAAAACAAAAACAAAAAAACAAAAAACCCTCACCTTCTATTTTCTCATCCTACTTTCAAAATCCCGCATCTTCTCATCCGTTTTACCGTCTCCGACACACACTGCCACCGCCACCGATGCTGCCTACCACCTCCAACACGTCCATCAAGAAACGGATCCTCGAGCCCATCTGAGAAACTTGCAATCTCAGATATACAGTACGTACAGACACACTCACTTACAATTATTTATTTATTTATTTTAATTTCTTTTCCTTCTCAAAACCAAACAACCAAACTTAGAACAAGAAGAAGAAAAGAATAAGCAGAAGCAGCTAAACCACCAATATTGTGTCAACCTCAGAAAAGAATGATCGAACGAACGCAGAAGATACCTAGCTTGCTTCTCGATTCAATTCGATTCCAGGTAACTTCTCTCGATCTGAATTCAAAAATTAGGGTCTTCTTTAGTAGAGAAATAAATTAGGGGACTAATCAATTCAATTCAATTAATTTCAAATAATTATATGTGCAATGGTGCCTCAGATTGGGAAGACCTCTTGCATCTTGGGATACCTACAACAACAATAAAAACAACAACAACAACAACATGTCTTCATTCCAAATTTTTGCGATTGGATATATAAATCTTTCTCATCTATTTAACTCTATTGTATATCATCTTCAACAACAATAACAACAACAACAACAACAACATGTCTTCATTCCAAATTTTTGCGACTGGATATATAAATCTTTCTCATCTATTTAACTTTATTGTAGATCATCTTCCTTTTAAAATGCCCAACGAGTTATCTTTAAGATTCATTTTTACATAAATATCTGACTATTTGTATGCTGGTTGTCAGTACTTAACATAATCCTTCTTCTTTATCATCGATGGCAAAAGAAATGAGTTATATATATATATATATATATATATATATATATATATATATATATATATATATATATTTGTTTGTGTGTGTGTGTGTTATAGTTAAGTTGTAATGAGCAATAGAATATGTAGAGATGTTTGATATGGATTTGATTTATTTTCGTGAATTAATTTGGTTCACACAGACCTCATGTCTAACAATTTTCTCCTTAATGATCTACAGATATTACATTCCCAAGGAATGCGGTATCTGTAATATCCCAAAATAATTTTTATTATATATATTATTCTTATTTTTAAAATCAAGTTAAGACTTGAATTGTATTGGTGCATGATTATTGAATAACAACTATGCACATTTGTGCACTAGGGTTAGGGTTAGACTAGGGTAACCTAGGGTTAAGCTAACCCTCATCATGATAGAAACCCTAACACAAATCTTGATGAAGATCTAATGGTTGGAATTACACCATGAAGAGTTCTTCATGAAGACTTCAAGTTGACTCTTGAAGCTTCTAGTCTTGGTGTGTTGACATTAATCTCACCCCTTCACCTCCACTAACTCACTCTCCTCTCATCCTCACCCTACACCTAGTTGGCCGGCTGTCACGCCCCGCTTCCCAAAAGGAATGCGGAATACGAGTGCGTGACAAAGCCCAGCGAATGATTTTTATCATTCATAAGCTGTAGGATCGACCCAGCATCATAACAAGAAATATTGCAAAATATACTCAACCACGCATGCATGAATAATTTATTAATCAACAGAAAATAATTGAAATAAAATATAAATATCCCAAATTAATTTCCAGATCTGGATCAAAAGTAAGAACTTCGGGACTACAAGCCCGTTACAAGTTTCTAGTAGCAACAGAAATAAATAACTCAAATACAAATAATTGAAACAAGCTTTTCCAAGTGAAGCCTAGAAGGTTTGATTACCAATTCCATCATGCAACTCGTCTCCAAAATCTGTATATATATATATAAAAAGAAAAAATAGAGAAACAAAGACAAACGCCCTTAGTGCAAGTTAGGGCCTCAAGTAGTACAAGCAAGGGTATGAAAATAGATGCAAGAAAATATGAAACAAGATTTAGAATCAAGAATGTATAACATGATATAACCGGGATGTAACAAGTAGTGGAGTTCAAGGGACTAGCTAGCAAGTAAGATAACTCAAGTAACATGATTGGGTAACAAGTACAAGTAGTGGAACAAGTAACAAGTGAGCATGTAGTTGTATCAAGTATCAAGTGACAAGTATCAAGTAACAAGTATCAAGCAAGGCAGGTGCCAAGTGTGTACAAGTAACAAGTTATTCTTAAGTCTAATGTTTAATTATATCTAGATAGCACTTCATGCGTCCTAACTATTTACCATATGGTTGCTACTTACAAACAGTTACGTTTAGCCTTAGTGGTGGATTTTTATAGGGCGGTGTACTCAGGCATCATTATATCATGTCCTGTAATCAGGTAATGGGTTCTTGATGTGGCCCCCGTAAATTCTAGAGGTGGCTCCCGTCAACTCCTGACGTGGCACTTAGTTCTACGTGATACTTAGTTTCATTTAACTTGTAAATCATGTAATGGATTCTTGAGGTGGCCCCCGTAAATTCTAGAGGTGGCCCCCATCAACCCCTGACGTGACACTTAATTCAACGTGGCACTTAGTTCCATATAACTTGTAAATTATGTAATGGATTCTAGAGGTGGCCCCCGTAAATTCTAGAGGTGGCCCCTGTCAACTCCTGACCTGGCACTTAGTTCTACGTGGCACTTAGTTCCATATAACTTGTAAATCATGTACAAATACACCAAATTCAACATTATAGATTTAATTATAGGCAAAATTTAAAAAAACTACACAGACTTTTGGCTAGTTTAAAAAAACTACACTAAAAAAACTACACTAAAGTTTTTTTTAATTTAAAAAGGACACAAAGTTTCAATTTGAACTGATAGAGTTAGCTGGCGTTAACTTTCTTCTACGTGCGTTGCACGTATTCTAATTATATGACGAAAATGCCCTTGTTATCCTCCTCCTCCAATTCCTTACCATAAAAAAACCCAAATCAATGGAACCCTACTTCACTCCACAGATTCAATCGAAAACGTATTGATCGAAATCTTGGAGAGGAGCTCAGCGATTGGTGTACCATCTATCTCCCAATCCTAAATCTGACTGAGAGTAGTAATATTTGAGGGATCGACTAATCGATTTGGAAGTAGCTCCCAGTCTTAAATCGGACCGAAGCAATCCAACAAGGTTGGTTGTCTATAATTTTATTTCTTTATCTTTGTTTCGGTTGGTTGGGTATTCTGCTGTTGTTTGATTCATATGAAAATGTGGTTTGGGGGACCAATTCTAATCATTTTTTTGTTGTTAATGTGGTGTGGTACTAGGGTTTTACAATCAACCCATGTATTCATCTTCCTTACCATATTTTATGCTATAATCGGAACCGAATATTCATTCAAAAAGCTCCATGTCAAGTTGAATCTTTTTTTCAACTTTAATCTCTCATATAATTTTGATGTTTCCATGTCTTATATAATCTTTATGTTGTACAATTTTGATCGTTGCATACATCTCCTGCAGATTCCATAACTTTGAAAGCTACAATGAGGAGGTCCATCAACATTTGCGATGGAGGTGGAACCCTATTGTGTCATCATAAGGAGCCTACAGTCGTTAAGATAGCTAGTACTTCTACCAATGCTGAAAGATATTTCGCTGGATGCCCAAATTGAAAAACTGATAATTGCCTTTTTTTAGGTGGGTAGAACTTGTGGGAGACAACAAGAGGGAGAAAGCATACTCAGAATTGATGGCGGACAATGTTAAGATGAGTTTGCTCGTTGAGGAAACAACCAAGAGGTTACAAAAATTGGAAGTGGAGTGCGACTCACTGCGAAAGAAGGTGGTCGATTTGAAGGTGAATGAGGGAACACTGAAGGGGTTTACTGTGTCGTTGTTTGTATTTGTTGTTTTCATATTGTATGTGTTCAAATAGCAGTATTGAACGGTTCAATGATTGTATTTTGATGATAATGTAATCAATGTGTTTTGAAATGTGAAACATGCTTTCACTTGTGTGCTCGATGGATATGAATGTTTGGGTTATTTGCGTAGTTGACATTTGGTATTCGAAATGTTAATAGATCTAGTTCTTGTGATTTTTAAAAGTGCATGTTGATGTAAATTTACCAATTAAAGTAATAGCAATGGTTGTGCACCACATTTTAGTACAATATCTTGAACAAAAAACAACTCAATGAATTATGGCAGTTCACAACACTATTGTTTTGTTTAACAGTGTTTAAAAAAACATCACAAAACTATTGTTTTGTTTAAAAAAACATCACAAAACTATTCTTTTGTTTACAAAAACATCACAAAACTATTCTTTTTTTTAAAAAAAATATCACAAAACTATTAGATTAGTTTAAAAAACATCCCTGAACTATTGATAATGTACAGTATAGACATCTGATCAGGTTTTCTTTTAACTTTATTATTGTGTATATTTCACACATTCACTTATAGTTACAAATTTGCTCACTCATCAAATAGGATTCTCTCACACTATATTCATCAATCTCAAGAATTGCACACTTACAACACATTGCACATTCATTACTTGATTAGAGCATGAAACATACCGTAGCACTGCACAGTTACACATTGCACATTCCACAAAATCCAACACCTCAAACAAATCACAGTTACACATTGCACATTCCACAAAATCCAACACCTCCAACAAATCACAGTTACACATTGCACATTTCACAAAATCCAATACCTCAAACAAATCACAATTACAATTTGGAGCATCAAACATTGCACATAAGATCAATCTCATCACCACAAACCAAAAAAATGAGATCAACGCAGGTGAGATGTATATAACACTTTTACTCCAACTGCTTAATACATATTTAATACATTGCAGTTAACAAAACACAAAATTGCCCACATACTTGTCTGTAAAAGTACAAGAAAATTACACCACCTAATACTTAAACCAACAATTGTATTCTGACTATATTGTTGGTCCATCTGGGACAAAAAATTGGTCCATATGGGATAAAAAAATTGGTCCATCTGGGACAAAAAATTACGTATTCTGACTATATTGTGCACAAAATCAATGAGTCTCCACTGACTCGCTACATTTTAATCTTCATATCCAAATTTACACCACCTCTGCGAAAAAAAAGTGAACCTTTCTACCTACGGGTAGTTAAACACCACCAGAAACAATCAAATCAATGAAGTAAGTTAAATTCAAATCTGAATTATGAACCCTGTAGCAGAAAAGCAAATAAAATGCACAAAATCTCACCTGCTTTGACCTGTAGCAGAAAAGCAAATAACATGATACCTGATGCACAAATATAATGTAAATTATGATACCTTAAATATTGTGAACCATGTTACATTCAAATCAATGGACTTACATTCAAGTTTGGATTATGGTAAATGTAGCAGTAAAGCTCAAAGTGCACAAAATCAATCAGTCTCAACTTACTTGTTACATTCAAATCTCCACAACCAAATTGAACAAGGACATGTACTGTCTAGCAATATATGAACTAAAACTTGCAATATAAAATTGTTTCTTAGAATCACCTTTTGCTTCTTAGATTGGAGTCCTTGCATATATGGCTCCTTTTCCTTCCTTTTTCACGTATCCTTGCATATATGACCTGTTAGAATCACTTTTTGCGAGGATACATGCCCTTTTAAGTCTAGGCCTCTAAACTTCTTCACAAAGTTTGCATATAGATGCAGTACACATTACCTAACTTGAGCTTCAGGGACAAGCTCTTTAAATGTCTCGAGTAACCCCTGTATTAGGTGAAATGTATGAAACAATAAGTTCACAGTAGGTGTACATACAAGTTCAAATAACTTGTGCCCAAAATAATAACTTCTTACAAAAGTTAGCAAGTAAACTTTTTACTAATTAAAACGTAAACATTAATTAGTACCTTCTGCCTGTCCGAGAAAAAGGTCCATCCCCGCAGTGATACAATCCCTATTGCTTCTATCGGGTTTGTTAAAAACCAAGTTCAAGTGTCCTTATTCTCCACGGCTACCACTGTCCATGCAATTGGCCACATTTGATTGTTGGGGTCTCTTGAACATGCCGTAAGTAAAACACTACTAGAAACAGTCTTCAAATGACAACCGTCCGTCCCAATTATTTTCCTACAACCATTCAACATCCCCTTCACAAGTGCGCCAAAACAAACAAACATACCATGAAATTGAAATTGTATGCAGGGTTATCGAAGTAAATACAAAAACATACCTTCCATCTCAACATCCTCAATGCTGGTTTCTTCTGCCACCCCCATCTGTGTATCAACATACATATACACTTCACCAACATCAGGTTCCACATTGTGTTCAACCCACATCTTCTTTGTTTTGACATCATCATCTACCAACATGAAATTGTCATCTAACTCCCCAACTCCAACTTTGTAGTATACGAGATGTGTCTCATTGTAATCAGCAACTTTCTTCAAGATGTTTTTCAAAGCTTCCCATTTGTTCAAATCAGGGATGATGAATCTATATCTCCCCTTCTTCCCACCCACATATTCCCAAGTCGGATTCTTCACAAAGTACCCATTGTAGTAAATGTTTAGGTTTAACATTTTCCTGCATCACATCTAAAAAAATGAATTAACAAATGAGATCAAAGCTACACTCACAACATTATTCATCTCAAACGTCACATTTTACAACCACTGTTTTATATAACAGCACACCCCCAAAACACGGTTTTAAAAAAGCCAACTTTTTTAATCACTGTTTCTAAAATCCTAGCCCCACACCACATTAACAATAAAAAATTGCTCAACAATGGTCCCCCACACCACATTATTATAAGATTCCAAAAAACATCATAATACTAAACCCACCGAATAAACTGAAACCAACTTAAGGAAAGAAGAAAAATGTAGAACTAACCTTCCTCGATAGTTGACCTTTGAATCCCAGTCAGAAATTCCAACTTTCGTGAGATTTAGCCAGCACAGAGATTTCGTACACCAGTCGCTGAGTAGCGCACCGTCAATAGCTTCGGATTGTCTCTGATTTGGGGTCTTTCACTGAAATAGCTGAATTAGGGTTTCTTTTCCAAGGTTAGAGTCACAAATTGCCGAGATTAGCCGTAGTAAAGTAGAGTTCATCTGATTTGGGGATTTTTTTTTTTGCTAAGTAATTGGAGAAGAAGAAGGAAATGAAACGTTTACCCTAATTAAAACAAGGTTATTTTCGTCATATAATTAGAATACGTGCAGCGCACGCAGAAGAAAGTTAACGCCAGCTAACTCTGTCAGTTCAAATTGAAACTTTGTGCCCTTTTAAAAAAAAACTTTAGTGTAGTTTTTTTAAACTGGCCAAAAATTTTGTGTAGTTTTTTAAAATTTTGCCTTAATTATATATTATTAAACGTAGAAACCCAATTCTGAATAGCAGTAGGTTGTTGTACCAAAATCAGAATTCCTGTTACTACAGGATAGCAAAAGTGGATCCGTCAGAAGTTATAGAAACTAGACTCCTGTTCGGTTCCAATGCATATTAACAAGATACATAAAAGTTGTAGCATCAGGTGTCGAAACAGCAAACTACACAGGATTTGTGTTCAGCTAGAACTTGTAAAATTGTATTTATACATATGAAATGGGTCCGAAACTTCATTAATTAATTCCAAGAAAATTAGGGAATGTTCTCTAGTGTGTCTAGTATCAGCATGCAAAATCAAGTCATTATCTTATAGGTAGCATGGTTAAATTAATTGTAAAACAAAGTGTCGCAACAAAATTGTGAATCTGAAATTCTACGACACAACAGCAGTAAAACTGCGATAAGTCACAAACCATAACTCGGAATTCAATTCCATTAAAAGGGTATTAAACTAGACATCTGGGGCTACATTTCATGTTCAGGACTCAAGTCTAGATTCTGATGTTATCGGGGTCAAAACAGCAAGCAAAGACATGAATAGCAGCATATGTGAATTTCTTTTATATAAAAGTGACATGATTAATGAATATTATGTGTCTAATTTAGTGTGTGATACAAATGGGATGTAATGGGTATCAAATCATCAAGTCACATTTATTCCTCAACTCAAGAAGGTAAGATTAACACATACATCATACAACACACATCTACAAGTCTAGATGGTTCTTAGTTTCATGTGCTCAAATAATTAGGAGATAAGATGGATCCAATAAGTTGTGAAAAAATATATATCAACAAAGGGTTGTGATTCTTAAGATCATGGAATTGGTAAGGAATAAAATAAGATCAGCAAATGATGATCCAAAGGGGAGTCACATTTACGATCTACTTGCAGTATTTTCAATTGAACGCTTGTACTAGAACAATAAATTGTACAAGAAGATACTTGCCATGATTTGATGAGGGCATTGATCGAAGATTGAGATCGGATAAATCGGATCGGCGCAGATGTTGATGGTGATCAAGATCAATGAAGATCGATGGCTCAGATCAGATCAGATCTGATGATCAAGATGATCAGAGAATCGGACAGCTAGTTGCACAATCTGATGATGATGAAGATGATCTGATGATGGCTGATGAGATCGAATGACCCAGATCGAGAGATCAAGATGATCAGATCAACGGACGACCCAGAATGCTCTGATGGTGAGATCTGATGATCACGATCGGGAGGAAATCGGGTGGCTGAGATTCAATCAACCGATTTCCCCTCCTTTCACTGATCAACAGCAGCGCTGAGAAGCCTCGACTGTGGACGCGAGCAATGACTGTGGGCGAGTGCGGTGGCGCGGTGGTGCTCGACGACGATGGTTGGGCGGAGGAACGGGCACGGGGCTGCTGGCTCTGGCTAGCGCTGGCAGTTGCTGCAGTGCGGCGCTTAGGAGGAGGCGCGGCACAGGGAGTTTGTCGAGGTTGAAGACAAGTGGGGAAGGAGGTCGACGAGGTAGGGTCGCGAGGGAATGGCGAGGTGACGATGGCGGGCGGCGACGATGTGTTTCTGCTCCGAAAATAGGGGAGGCGTAGCAGTAGGCGTTTGGGGCTTGGACGAAGATGAAGAGCGGCTAGGGGATCTGCGATGGTTGCAGGGGTTCACGGAGAGGCGAAGACGATGGCGACGAGGACGAGATGGTGCAGGCGATGGGTTAATGGCAATGACGAAGGTGGGTTCGAGCGGGAGTGGAGACGACGGAGGCAACGAGAACAGGGGTGACGACGGGGAGATGGTGAAAGATGGTGACGGGGAGATGTTGAAGGCGACAAGATGATCGGAGCGACGGGAAAGGCAACGAAACTGAAAGGTCTGGAGATAAGAGAAGGGGTTGGCGGCTAATAGGGGGTTACACAGTATTAGGGTAATAGGGTTAGGGTTAAGTTAGGTTTATATAGTAGGTTATTGGGTTTGGGTATTTGGGTAGATAATCCAATAGGAGAATGAGTAATGGATTTGGGTTATAAGTCAATTAATATATTTAAATCCAATAGGAGAAAAGTAATAAGCATTATAGGGGTTTATAAAACATACATATACATATACATTAAGTCAAATAATGAATACGTATAAAATAGAGTATGATCGGCTTAAAATATAATAATAATATTATTATTAACAATAAAAACAATGATACTGCAAAATAATAATAATAACAAAATAAAGTTGGTAACAGTTTTAATAATAATATATGTATATCAAAATGCAAACTCGAGTTTAACTGATTTATTAAAATAATCCAAACAATGTATAATATAAATAGTCGATCGAATAGAAATAGAAATTAAAATTAAAATATACAATTATTCGAAATAAATAAAATTTTCGATCAGAAAATATTTTAATAGAGAATCCAAAACGAATTTAACACAAGGTAAATTATAATTAATCGAAATACAAAAAATATTTATTTACGGGAACGGGGGTTACACCGGCCCTAGCTCAAGAAATGAAAACCCTAATTCCCACTTCACCCTATAAATGCTCACATTCACTCACTCTCTCATCCGCTTTTCACTTGTTCTTGTGTTCAAAAAAAAAAAGAGAAAGAAAAGAAGAAGAAAAAAAAGCTAGAGCTTTTAAAGTGAGAAATCAAAAGAGATTTTTGTATTTATAGAAGAATAGTAGAAGTGAAGAAGGAGCAAGGTGCAATCTCAAGGAGCAAGGAGCAAAGCATACAAGGAGTTCTTGCAACAACAAAAAGTGGGTGATACTCTAAACTTTAAAAGATTAGTCTTTTCTTTTGTATGTGATGTTAGCATGTAAAAGTAGCTAAGAAAAACTTGATTGCCATGTATGAATATGGATATGCTAAGAAAAAAAAAAGTTGTATGGTAGAACGACTCCTTTTCAAGACCTTTTTTTAAGAAACATGTTCTTGGTGTGTTGTTTGGGAATTTCTAACTCATAAATGCTTTGGAATTTTGAACTCAAATTTTGGGAGCTTGTTTTGCTATGTGTCTAGGGCTCACATGAATTTTTTTCATAATATTTGGGAGTCATCTAATAGCCCAAAACCCAGTCCCAATTTCGGACAGCAACCAATGGAAGAACTGCTGTTTTGAGAAATTTTGTCGTGACTTACAAAAATCATAACTAAATATTGGTTGGGTAATTTTAGTTGAAATTTTAATGGATGTTCTTTTATGTGTCTACAACCATAATCCCAAATTTTACAGTTTTACATTTTTCAGAAGTCATTTGATGCCTCAAAAAAATTGCTAAGTTCCAACTGGTCTGAGAAGACAGAACTGAAGATTTCTGTTTGAGGACTGAAGTTCACACGTGCATAACTACTTGTGTATACATGAGATTGCAATGAAATTTTTGCAGTAGCTTGTGGTATGCGTCTATTTGATGATTCTAAAATTTTAGAATTTTTAGACGAAATTTGATAAGGTTTCAAAAATAAATTATAAGTAGAAGTAAAAACCTTGTCCGAAAAGCTGTGGAAACTTTGTGCTGTATTTGAAGAGCCATAACCCTCTGCATAGTAGGAGTTTAAATGCAAATTTTGGACACAATGTATTGGTGTATGTCTAGTTATAGATTCTTAAATTTTATGAGCTTTGGACAAGGGGTTGATTTTATAGGGAATTCAAACTAGATTGTGTTCAATACCTGGTGCTGATTGCGTAGTCTGTACAATTGTGATTTTCTGGAAAAATGTGTTTGGAATTTGCCAAAGTGATGAACTATGGACATGTAGTAGAGACTCGAAGCTTTCCAAAAAATCCAGGAACTTGCAATTCCAAGTTGTGTAGTAATTGATATGATTTTTCAAAGTGCTGGACAGATCCAGCCACTCTTAGAAGTCGTCACTTTGCATATGTGTGACTTGTTCTCAACTCTCAAGTGTTTTATTGAGAAGTTAGGGGTATTCCTATACCCCAATACTTGGTTATTTTGTGTCTTAGGTTGATTAAGACATGGGTAGAGGCTTGAACGATAATTGAGTCGTTGACTTTGTCTAAGTTAGTTGCCTACACTTATTAACCATTAGGCCAACTTGGGGACTTCCGCCCTAACGATTGAAAGTGACTAACTCGGGCGCCGAAGAATTCATGGGAGATAATCACCAGCCGAGTTGAGGATGAGACTAAATGGGGTAAGTGGCAAGCAAGTGACCGCATCGCCGGAGCCGCAGGTTGATATACAGGAACAAGGGTTTCTAGTAGGGAAACCACTTGAGACTATGCATAACTTAGACTAGGAATCAGTTGGTGACCATGCCCTTGTAACATGTCTAGGTAGAATTAATGTTAATTAGTTTTGACGTCACCTAAACTACATTAGTTTCTAGCGAACTGGTAATCGGGTGATGTACTCTCCTGTCATTAAGGAGACGCGCTACGGTGCGTATCTTGCACTGTTGATTCATGAAGTATCGTGGTAAGAACGGGATGGAATTTCCTGGCGGATAGGGGGATTAGACCTTTGAGGCCGTCAAGTTCTATGCTGGTGGACACAAACGGATCATATGGGCTACGGTCCTGTGAATCTTCGGCGCCATAGGTATGCTGTGGTGTATCTTCATGTTCGTCACGGCTTTTGAGTGGGATCCGAGCGTCGGGCACTAGTGGCAAACCGAGACACCACTAAGTGACTGCAGAGACGAATGGGGACCGATTAATCTGCAACCTCATCAACCACGATCTATCTATCAGGAACAGGACGAGTACAATAGTAGGTTGCATGGCGAGGGTTCAAAACCCTAAATTTGGAGACAACGGCTTGATTTGAAAAGTATGTAGTATGGGATGCATACATTTCTAAAGTCTCGCTTGCATTAGATTAAGTACATTTTGACCTGTGCATTAGAGTACTAGGGCATGTCACACACGGACACCTTGGACCCGACTCCACTTTACCTTCTTATAGTCACTTCTTCTCTTTTGCTTTCAACCTTGATTGTCTAGTTTGGAGATTGCTGCTTTTATCAGCCTCGCGTCAGTAGAATTACTAATGTGCCCACTCTTTTAGGTGCTAGATTGCTGACCCAGGGAGCCCAGGAAGCCCAAGACAGATGGTGTGCCCAACTGACAGTATCAAGTGTTCACCCTTTACATTTTGGTTATTTTTGTAAAACTCTGATTTGTAATTTCTGAGACAGTATATAATTATAACACTTAAACTTGTACATCATGGAATAAAATTTGTTTAAATTTTTCCTGTATTTTCCTGTATTGTGACTATTTGAAGAAAAGATTCTGGTTTGTGTCACGAATCACCAGTATGGGAATTCGGGGTGCTACGGTATCTTCCTAGGTAATTTGCTAATTTCATTATTTCTAATTAGCAGCTACGTTTATTTTCTTCAGCCTTATCATCTATGTGCAATCGTCATTCTGATGTTACCTGCATTCCATACCTAGGAAAGGTTTGTTATGGCTTGGTATCAATATCAGTGTGTCATGAGTTTGACTGTCTTTCTATATCTGTAATTGTCTTTATGATCTTCTGCAACCATTTAAAATGAGAGTGTACCTAATTGCTTTATATGGTGTTGCATGTTATATGTCAATAATTTAATAGTTCTTTGTGGCCATAAAGTTGATAAGAATAAATTGTTGGTTAAGACAGAGATGGTAATTGTTACAAAAGTTGGTTACAAAATTCTTTGCAACAAAATCAAGTTTGATCTAGAGGCACAAAATCAGAGAAGGAGGAGAAAAAGAAAAATGAAAATTATAAAATTACAAAACCAAGCCGATTTGTATCGAGGTTTGTGTATAACACAATCTTCTTAAAACATATTTGCCTTATTCGGGTGCTAGAGTTTGCAGAGGCGTCCATCTTCCAGGATGCAACGAAAATAGAGTGTTGATGTAGACACCACGCTACGCTCTCGAATTGAACAATATTTGAATTATACCACCGAACAACTGAACCAGAAGAACAAAATAGAAAAGAGGGGGAGAGAAGAGTTTCTGGTGTGTTTTGGGAGGGGAGAATGAGCCTCTATTTATAGGGACAGGGGAAACCAGGTTAATGAATGCACTCAAGCTGTAACGGCAGACAGGTGAATGAATGCAACATCTATAACGGCAGATTTGTAAGTGAATGGTTCTACTGTAACGGCAGAAAAAAATAAATAGTAGACAAAACTGTTTCTGCATTTATTTCGGTCGTTACAGATTGGAAAAACAAAACTGTAGCAAAAAGTGGCTCTACACGGGGTGAGTTCACGTCGGTCCGGTATTTTTGTCTGCAAGACGTAGGGGCGCACACAAGCCGCATGTAATCCAGTCCGAGATTTGCACCCCCCCCCCACGCTCGCGAGAGAGAGTATCTTGGTTTGCTATCTTACAATGCCAAGAAAATGGTTAATATATATACCCTTCTAATTCCTTTTTTTTTTCCGATGTGGGACTAAATTTCCTCAACTCATTTTTAAGAAATCAACTGTCTCACTTTGGGAGACTGTTTCTCATTCACCCAATAACCATTTTGAGCAAGTAAATATATAATTTTGATCTACTCCTGAAGGAGAACTCAAATCCATCAAGATCTCTCGCTAAATCATAGAGGATCTTCCTAAAAAAATTGCTCAAAAATTGGTTCGTAAATGGTGTTAAGATACCTATTTTCCAACATTCCCCACATGAATGGAATTGACGACTACAGACATGACAGACTGACACGACTGACTTGGTGATAGAATTCAGCGGTTGAAACCTACATAGGATAGGTAGGTGTTTGTAACATCCCGTAGTAAATTTTTATTTTTTTAAAGTAAAAAGTACATTTTTATTTTTACACGTGGAACGCACGTGCAATTTTATCTCAATTTTGTTCCAAGATTTTATTAAATTATGCATAAGTTCCCTTTTGTTTATTTTATCTCATTTGGTTGTCTTTTCTTAATTAGAGCTCATAGGCCTAAAGGACTAATTTAGATCCATTAGAAATAAATTAAATAAAAAAATATAATGAAGCCCACAAGAAGAAGCCCACTAAGAGAACCTATATTTAATTTGTACACACTTTTTACACTTGTCTTGTAACAACTAGTAACCTACTAACAAATTAACAAAATATAAAATGAATGACTACACATGCACGTGCATTTTGTGCATGCACAAATAAGGTGAGTCCGGCCATTTAGTGGAGATAATGGGGTGTGATCATGGGTGGTTATTTGGGTAGTGGGTTAATCCTAACCACACAAATTTCCTATATAAACCCCCCTATTGTATGTCATTTGCACTTAAACCAAGAAATTAAGAGAGGAAAAGAAAGAGAGCACGAGGGAATTTCGGGTTGCTTTCCTTAGAGGCTTGGAGTTTGCTTTGCTAGGAGGAGAAGTGCTAGGCCGTTAGAGTGGAGCTAGAAGCTTTCCTTTAGGAGATTTTTATTTTGTGCAACAAAAAGAGGTGGGTGTCTTGCTTGTTTTCTAATTAGTTTAGAAATCATAATTAGGTGTTGTATGGTAAATTTTAGTCTAGTTCTAATGATTCTTGCTAATTTTGATACATGTTGAAATGATGAAATTTGCTATCATGAGTTGCATTGTGTGCTAAATTTAAGTATATGTTATGAATGAAATAATAAAATGTGGGAATGGATAAATTAAATGCATGTTTATAAGTGCTAGACACAATTGCAAAAAAAATGAGTTTCTTTTGTTGCATGATTGTTGTCTTGTACAAAATTAGACAAATATATATAAGGAATGTGATAATTTGTGAAGAGAAATTAGAAACAAATTGGGGAAATCAAAACAGGTATGGTTAAAAGATGAAGAATTTCATTAACATGCATAAGACACAATTGGCATAGTTGCATTTTGTATTAAATTTCTCCTATAAGGGGAAAATGACTATTTTGGAAATAAATGAGCTAATTCCCATTAAAAAAATGAATAAAATCAGTAAAAGCATTAATCTTTGGTCAGTGTATAACTACAAATGTTATATTTATTTTTGAAGGAAAGAAATAATGATTCTAAATCAGTTTCATGTATATACACTTTAAAAGATGAATATGTGTAAAATTGGTATAAATCCCGTTCAATATAATTAAATACAGTAAGTGAGATATTATGGAGTTTAGATTTTATTTTATTTTATTTTATTTGGGGAAGATGAATGAGAAACAAAGTAGTTGAGAAATAAGAAAGAGAAATAAACAGTGAATGAGTACTTAAAGTAAAAAACCCATAGTATATCAGGTTGGGCACTTGGCCAAAACGGCTAGCGCGTGTGTGCTGCGCCTGTGAGTGCGCCATGTGGTTGTGAGCTGGGTTTGGGAGGTCTCGGGTTCGAAAGCTTTCGCTTTGAATTAATCTTTTTATGTTCTTTTATATTTTTTTGGGTTTTCAAAATCCAAAAAATTGAGATAAATATTTTAAAATAATCTGAGAATATCTAAGAATATTTTTCACTAATTTGGTGTACATTTGGGAATTTTAAAAGACATTTTTTTATGTATTATAATTTGAGTTCAAGTTGAAAATAAAGAAGATGTAGTTTTAAATTAAAGATTTGGCGATTTGATTATAAAAAGAAAAATGCAAATTGAAAATGAAGGAAAGTTAGAAATAAATTGTTAATGAATTTTTTGTGAATTAGAAAGTGATGGAGTTGATTGAGAAATTTATGTAGAATGAGAATATAAGAAAGGGAATGTGTTTGCAAAAGATTGAATGAAATGAATTTTAATGAATAAAGATTCAATGTGAAAAAGATGAATTGTTGATAATGATGTTTATGTTGAGGTTAGATATAACCAATTTAATCTCTTGAAAAAGATAGTTGTTTAAATCTAGTGGCTAGGTGAGACCCTTAAAAACTGACAGTTGTTATTAATATGAATTTGGGAGCTTACCAGAGCTTACCCTTCGAGACTTTAGCTCGCTCCTTCGAATTAATTTTTTTATGTTCTTTTATATTTTTTTGGGTTTTAAAAATCCAGAAAATTGAGATAAATATTTTAAAATAATCTAAGAATATCTAAGAATATTTCTCACTAATTTGGTGTACATTTGGGCATTTTAAAAGACATTTTTCGATGTATTATAATTTGAGTTCAAGTTGAAAATAAAGAAGATGTAGTTTTAAATTAAAGATTTGACGATTTGATTATAAAAAGAAAAATACAAATTGAAAATGAAGGAAAGTTAGAAATAAATTGTTAATGAAATTTTTGTAAATTAGAAAGTGATGGAGTTGATTGAGAAATTTATGTAGAATGGGAATATAAGAAAGGGAATGTGTTGGCAAAAGATTGAATAAAAGGAATTTTAATGAATAAAGATTCAATGTGAAAAAGATGAATTGTTGATAAAGAGGTTTATGTTGAGGTAAGATATAACCAATTTAATCTCTAGAACGAGATAGTTGTTTGAATCTAGTGGCTAGGCGAGACCCTTAGAAACCGACAGTTGTTATTAATATGAATTTGAGAGCTTACCAGAACTTACCCTTCGAGACTTTAGCTCACTCCTTTGAATTAATTTTTTTTATGTTCTTTTATATTTTTTTGGATTTTAAAAATCAATATTGAGATAAATATTTTAAAATAATCTGATAATATCTAAGAATATTTCTCACTAATTTTGTGTACATTTGGGAATTTTAAAAGATATTTTTCGATGTATTATAATTTGAGTTCAAGTTGAAAATAAAAAAGATGTAGTTTTAAATTAAAGATTTGGTTATTTGATTATAAAAAGAAAATTGCAAATTGAAAATGAAGGAAAGTTAGAAATAAATTGTTAATGAAATTTTTGTGGAAAGAATTTCTATTTGATTTTGGACAAAAAATGTTGAGAGAGGAGGGAGGAAAGAGGTGCGTGCATGGCTGCCTTGAAACAAGAGCAAATCTTTTGCTCAAGTTTTAATGGCTCCACGCCCTCCATCTCATCATTATCATCCCAACCCAACCCTTCGATCCACACGCCCTCCTTAAAACTCCCAAAACCCCTACTTCACTCTGCCATCTCATCACCCACACACCCAAAACAATTCCACCTCGTGCCCAAAACCCATTTTCCCTCCCAAACCTTATCCTCGAAACCCTAGACCTAGAAACTCCAAGATCTGTTCCAAAAGAATGGTGTGGCGTTGCATGCACTGCAGGGAGAACGACCACCAGACGGCAGACTGCTGTAAAAGCGGCATCCATTGCTTTAACTGTCGGAAATTTGGACACAGAGTTCGAGACTGCCCACTTCACAACTGGAAGGAATCCAAGGCCGTTGAAGTCACCCACAACTCGGAGCTCGCCTCAGTTCTTCCAGGACTACATGCAATCGCCTTCCTTCATTTGATCAACCCGCGCACCCGCCCTGATACGGCGACTGTTGAAAGCGCCCTGAACTTTGCATGGAGAAGACAAGGGGGGAGGTGGGTTGTGAAGAGGGTTAGCGATGGGGTCTTCCACGTCTAGTTCCCCTCTGAAGAAGAGGCCAAGAAGGCGAATGCTGATGGCGTTATTTAGTTCTCTGGTTTTAACGCAACCTTCTTGCCATGGTCCATGGACTACGGAGCAAAGTTGAAGCCCAAACCAAGTTTTATTTGGATCAATGTTCCACTAATCCCCTTTCACATGTGGAATCAGACCTCCCTCGAGCAACTGGTGAAACCGTTCGGCAAGTTCTTTACCATGAGTGGAGAGATGAAGAATGTGGTTTCCAGGGACCAAGCCCTTATCCTCATTAAAGTGGAGGATGTCAGCCACATCCCAAAGAATATACAGATCCACTTCAATGTGCCATGGACCCAGGAGCTTCAGATCCATGATGTACCAATGCTTATCCTCGGCAACCCCA
Source organism: Hemerocallis citrina (assembly GCA_017893485.1). Taxonomy (NCBI): domain Eukaryota; kingdom Viridiplantae; phylum Streptophyta; class Magnoliopsida; order Asparagales; family Asphodelaceae; genus Hemerocallis; species Hemerocallis citrina. Next base: position 251,351,689 of record CM030364.1, on the reverse strand, counting down.
TCCCTTCCGATGACGTGGCGAAAGGCAAAGTCCAACCGTTCACTTCAGGGAGTGGCTCTTCCACCTCCTTCTGGTGTCATCGAGATTCTCCGGCAGAGAAACGTAATGGAGCCAATCAGCTGCCAAATCAGGGAATCATTGGCGATGCTAAAGGCAAGGCGACAATCACGGAGGCAAATCCTTCTGTTAGGGATTCTGTTGCACAATTTCAGCAACAAACAAATCCGGCTATCTTGGCAGACAATTTTTTAAATATCTCTGGTCTTTCGGATTCTAGTTTGGAAGGTTCCAAGTTGGTCCCCCCCCCAACGATAAAGAATGTTGCAGATCCTGTGGGAACCAAATCAGGCGAAAAGTTTGTTTTCAATGTCCCCCTATTATTGAGATACCCTCAGATTCCCCCAAGGGCAATTTGGGAATTGCTTCTAGTGAATTGAATAACAACTTCGATAGCTCCGCAAGATCTCAAGACATTTCCCCAGAGGAAGAGATTAGGCAGATGATCTGGAAAGGGAAAGTGGTCAATATCCTTCATCTCTTTTCAAAGAGATCTAGCCTGCGGTTGAGTTTGCTCTTGAGATGTCAGTGGCCAAGCGAGTGGCAAAACTTGAAGTCCTCAAGGGAATGCAATTCAGCTCTGGAGCTAAGGGAGCGCGCGCTTCAAGCTTCAAAACAAACTCTCGCATCCCTCGGTACCATAAGACCACCTCATCTTGTAGCTCGGGATCAATTCCACCAGGCTTCGAAGAAGGCACTAGCAAGCGGCACAAGAGAAGCAGATCAGCATCTAAAACAACCTATACCAGACCCTTCATGAAGCATCTGCGATCCTCCCTCAAGTCAGCCTCCACTCGCAAGAATGAAGGTACCTCCTCTTCTATATTTTCAGTTACCAATGCCTGCAATAATCCTTTTGCTTTACTTTCTAATGAGGATATTAATGAGGTAGCTGAATTTGTAGGAGTCGAGGCTATTGGGCCACACTCAGTCGATAAACTTAAGCACCCTGCGAGTGATACTGTTGATCCCCCAGATCAACAGAATCAGCTCAATTGAGTGCCTGGGTTTATTGGCCCTCTCTTTGTTATTGTTATTGCTGCTTGTTCTTCTCTGTTTCAATGAAGATTGGCAGTTGGAATGTTCGAGGGTTGGGCAACCACAACAAATGTGCCCTGATCAAGGACGATATTAGAAATGCTCAAATTAACGTGGCCTGCTTACAAGAATCCAAACTCACAAAGCCATCACCAGAAAGCTAGCATCCATAGGTGGAACTTCTCTCACCAGTTGGAGATCTCTTGATGCTATCGAGAGTTGCGGCGGTATTCTTATTGGATGTGATGACAACATCCTAGATTGTTACTACTGTGCAGTTGATATTTTTTCAATCTCCCTCTTCTTCCGCAACAGAACCTCTAGAACTGAGTGGTCTCTCACCTCTGTTTATGTCCCTTTTGAATTGGATGACAGAACCCTTTGCTTCAGCAAAATCAAACTTAGAAGAAGATTCTTATGTGATGCCTGGGTCATTTGTGGTGATTTCAATGAGACCACTTCAAACTATGAAAGTAATGGAGGCCAGAGTTCGAGCAGAGATATGAAGGAATTCAGGAATTGGATTCAGCAGCTGCAACTTATCGACCTCCCTCTTACAGGTAGAAAATTCACTTGGTCTAATCTTAGAGCCAAGCCAGTGCTTGTTAGATTGGACATGTTCTTAATCTTTAGTCAGTTTGAACAACTCTACCTAAATTGCATCCAGCACTCCCTCTCGTGTATCGCCTCTGATCACTGTCCATTAATCCTTGACTCTTAAGCCATTCAGGCCAGAGTCCATTATTTTAAATTTGAGAAGGCTTGGGCCTCTCATGAGGATTTCATTCCTTCTATTACTGCCTGGTGGAAGAGCTTTTTTTGCAGAGGTTCTTCGGTTGATGTTTTCGCTCAAAAACTGGTGCTGCTAAAGAGACAGATCAGGCAATGGAGAAATGAGAAGTTCGGATATATTCCACTTCACAAGAAGGCCCTCCTTGATAAGATTCACCAACTTGACATCTTGGCAGATAACCAACCCTTACACGGTACTCTATCGAATGAGCTCTCTATTGCCCACAGAGACTACCAGAGCTTGGTGCAGGCGACGGTCACCTACTGGAGGCAGAGATCCAGAATAACTTGGATCAAGGAGGGTGATGCCAATACAAAATTCTTCCACTCTATTGCTAATGGGAGGCGGCGTAAGAACTTCATTTATTCCCTTCTTCATAATGGAGATCTTATCACAGATCAATGTTCAATTTGATCTTGCTTCGAGCAACACTTCAGAGACATCTGCAGAAGTACGCTATCCCTTAATTTCAGAATCGATTGGGCAGCTCTTTATCCTAATTCTACTATTGATCTTTTTGGCCTCGAAGCACCTTTCAGTAAGGAAGAGATAAAAAAAGCAGTCTTTAGTATGAATGGAGACAAGGCACCTGGCCCGGATGGCTTCTCGATGCATTTCTATCAGCAATATTGGGAGACCATTCAAGATGATTTATGTTGTATGTTGCTGGACATACAGGATGGGAAGGCTGATATAAGTAGGCTTAACTACTCAACCATTGTCCTAATCCCAAAGTGCAAAGGTGCTAACTCAGTCTCCGATTTTTGCCCCATCAGTCTCATCAACTGTTCTATGAAGATCGTCACCAAAATCCTCGCAAACAGACTAAGCCCCTTACTGCACAGTCGGGTTTCCTCTTCACATAGTGCTTTTCTCAAAGGCAAATCAACAGTGGATTGTTTCCTTGTAGCCCACGAAGCCATCAATCTATGCTGCACCAAAAAGTCAGATACTCTTATGCTAAAGATTGAATTCCGTAAAGCCTTTGATACCATTAGTTGGACTTTCATTGAGCAAATGCTAGTTGACAGAGAATTCGATTCAAGCTGGTGCAGTTGGATTAAGGCTATTCTTCACTCAACTAAATCCTCTGTTCTAGTAAATGGGGTAGGGAGAAAAAAAATTAACTCAAAGAGAGGATTAAAGCAAGGTGATCCCCTTTCTCCGATGTTATTTATCTTGGCGGTAGATGTGCTAGCACAAATGTTACGAAGTGGAAGAGACAGTGGCACTTTTTCTCAGCTGCAACTCAGGGGCTCCCTAGCTTTGCTCGCCATACTACAATTCGTTGATGACACTCTCATATTCTGCAAGGGTGATGAACAAGATGTGCTACATCTAAAGTTGCTACTGCATTTATTTGCGAACATATCAGGCATTCACATTAACCTCTCCAAATCATCCATTATCTACTTTGGGCATTCTACAGCCAAGCTTCAAGCTTTTGCTCATATCATGGGTTGCAAGCATGACTCCCTACCCACCAAATACTTGGTCATGCCATTATCCAAAGGCAAATTAAAGAAGAGAGACTGGCAACCACTTATTCTTAAAATTGAGAGGAGATTATCGACTTGAAAAGGTCAACTGCTCCCTAGGAGGGGGAGACTTATCCTCATCAATTCGGTACTGAGTGCCCTGCCGACTAACATTGCTTCATTCTTCAAATTGCCCTAGTGGGTTATAGCTAGAATCGACCAAATACGAAGCAGATTCTTTTGGGTAGGGGGAGATACAAATGCTACTGGAGCCTCTTGTACTAACTGGAAGCAAATTTGTCAGCCCAAACAACAAGGAGGCCTAAGGATTTTAAATCTCAGCCAGTTCAACAATGCTCTACTTATGAAATGGTGGTGGAAAATCTTATCTGAGGAATCCCTTAGCACCCAAATTCTCAAATCTTTACACTTCAACAAAGCGACCAACTCTTTCACATGCAAGGCTCAAGCTTATGAATTCTGGAAGAATGTCTACAAGCTGAAAGAGCAATTTGACCAAGGGATTTCTTGGCAACTTGGAGATGGACAACTGCTTAAATTTTGGACCTCCAATTGGATTGGAGGCAGTAGCATTGCCAAACTATTTCCGACTTTATTTGAGGCAGCTTGGAACAAAGATGCCCCACTATGATCTCAAGGCCACATTCATCAGGGCAGATGGATTTGGAGACCAAACTTTCATACTTCTACATCCACCCACATCCTACTCGAGAAGAACCAACTACTGCAACTTATCTCTCTCTTACAACCATCAACAACCGCAGACACTGCTAACTGGAGACACTCTAGCTCAGAGTACTTCACCGTCAAGTCTGCTTATGATTTCTACAGCATCTCAAGCCTAATATCCCCCTTCTACCGTGCCTACTGTAAGAATTTAACACCAATAAAATGCAAAATTTTCATTTGGATGCTGAGTTGGGAGATACTCAACTCCAAGGAGAGGTTACATTCTAAAGGATGGGATGGTGATCTGACATGCACAACCTGTGCATGTCCGATCGAAACCACCTTCCATATCTTCTTTCAATGTCCACTGGCTGTTCAGGCTTGGCAACACTTCACACACCGCTTCAATATCACAAATTTACCTACATCAACTGCTGAATGTTTCACACATTGGTGCTTTGATTCCCAAAACCGCAAGTTCACACACTCTTAGCACATGGTTACACTGGCTACCTGTCAGAGTATATGGCATGCTAGAAATATTAGAATTTTTAACAACAAGACTATTGCAGCAGATATACTTATATCTAACATCAAATTCTGGTTTTCTCATTGGCTGGATAGCTGCAGAGACTCAAAGAAGAAAGCCAAGATTCTCCAGGAGATTGAGGACACTGGGGATCAAGATCTCATGAGGCCGCGGGAAGACTGCTCGATTCAAAGTATGGGTCGCACCCAAGGATAGTAACCAGGATATGCGCTTCTGTTAGTAGGTTATTTTGTTCTTTTTGGGGACTATGCATGTCCTGGCTCTTGTAATATTTCAAACTTGTTTGTGTACTGCTGTTATTAGGGGGGATGGTTCTTTTGTTTGGGGAGCTATCCTTGTTGCGTGTAGGGGGGATGAGATCATAGCGTTGAGTCTAGTTGAGGAGTACGACAATAGTCCAATGCCTTCTCTACGACTCAGTGTTATGCCATCTCAAACTCAGACATGCGAGCTCACCCCGCCTCCAATCCCTTCCCTACTATATTGTAATTGTTTTACTTTGTTTATCTTTATATATATATATATATATATATATATATATATATATATATATATATATATATATATATATATATATATATATATCTGTGAGGTAGGTTCATCCTACCTTTTACCAGTAAAAAAAAAAGAAATTTTTGTGAATTAAAAAGTGATGGAGTTGATTGAGAAATTTATGTAGAATGGGAATATAAGAAGGGAATGTGTTGGCAAAAGATTGAAGGAAAGGAATTTTAATGAATAAAGATTCAATGTGAAAAAGATTAATTGTTGACAAATATGTTTATGTTGAGGTTAGATATAACCAATTTAATCTCTAGAACGAGATAGTTGTTTGAATCTAGTGACTAGGCGAGATCCTTAGAAACTGACAGTTGTTATTAATATGATTTTGGGAGCTTACCAGAGCTTACCCTTCGAGACTTTAGCTCGTTCCTTTGAATTAATTTTTTTATGTTCTTTTATATTTGTTTGGGTTTTAAAAATCCAGAAAGTTGAGATAAATATTTTAAAATAATCTGAGAATATCTAAGAATATTTCTCACTAATTTGGTGTACATTTGAGAATTTTAAAAGACATTTTTCTATGTATTATAATTTGAGTTCAAGTTGAAAATAAAGAAGATGTAGTTTTAAATTAAAGATTTGGCGATTTGATTATAAAAAGAAAAATACAAATTGTAAATGAAGGAAAGTTAGAAATAAATTGTTAATGAAATTTTTGTGAATTAGAAATTGATGGAGTTGATTGAGAAATTTATGTAGAATGGGAATATAAGAAAGGGAATGTGTTGGCAAAAGATTGAATGAAAGGAATTTTAATGAATAAAGATTCAATGTGAAAAAGATGAATTGTTGATAAAGATGTTTATGTTGCGGTTAGATATAACCAATTTATTCTCTAAAATGAGATAGTTGTTGGAATCTAGAGACTAGGTGAAACCCTTAGAAACCGGCAGTTGTTATTAATATGAATTTGAGAGCTAACTAGTGTGGGTTGAACGTCTCTTGAGAAGTAGCCAGTTGAGCTGACTGTCTCTTGTGTTGGTTAAGTCCGGTAGTGTAAGATAGCTCTAGGTTGCGATGATTCTTCTAAAACAAAAACAAAAAAAAATTAAGGACAAGCACTAAGGAGAGACGTGATGAAGTATTGGCAAACTTGGGTATGAGGGCCTCAATTGGTATGCGGTGTAAGATGGTTTCCCCGAAATTATCGAGGTGTGATTGGGAGTTGTTCCCAGTTCATCGGCGGGGTGGGATTCATCTTTGGAATTATCGGGACCGAGGCGACGCTTATGGGGTGTGTTTAGGACTATGGAAGCGCCATAGTTTGCAGTGTGAGATGGTTTCCCCAAAATTATCGAGGTGTGATTAGGAGTTGTTCCCAACTCATCGGCAGTGTGGGATTTATCTTCGGAATTATCGGGGCGTGAGATTAATACTCCCAGAACATCTAAACCTTACCTTAGTCACCTAAATAGTAATTCATGGCGAGAGATTACATGCTTTAATATGGAGTACGTAGGTGCTTGCCCTCGGACCTATGTAGTATGGGATGCATAGAATCCGAACAAGTATGCATTAGTGTCATCTTAGCGTAAACACCAGCATTAGGCATTAAGGCATTGCATACACTGACATGTTTAGGATAGTCACATTTCATTCTTTGTTTTACATTCAAGTTTGTGGTTGTTAAACTAAGTGAGTCGCTATATTATGGCATAATGAGGACGGTCGTGTATAGTATTGCGTCAGTTGTATGTAACTGACGTGCCCACAGTTTCACATGTAGGACTTGGAATTTGCAAGAACATATAAAGATGAATTTGATGCTGATGACTATTTAAATGCTAAAGTTGTTACACTTGTATAGTTATCATGTTGTATTTATTTATTTTCGCTGCGTTGATGTAAAAGAGCAATATTGTAATAAAAGTTTCAAAATTCCTCGTAAAAATTGTACGAAGTGAAGTGTAGATCCTGTTGAGCTACGAATTACCGTATTTTGGTATTCGGGGCGTTATAGAGTGGTATTAAAGCTAGATTTCAATGAGTAGTAAAAATTTACAAGGACAGCACATTAGAGTGGATATTAGAGTGTGAGTTCAACTTATAGAGATTTAAATGTAAGTAGTTTACATTTGTGTTGCTTTATACGCTGATGTTTTCCCCTCCTTTTCCCTATAAGATGGCTAATTATCATGACCCAGAGGATGAGGTGGAATGGTTCGTTCATTTTGGAGAAGAAATAGAGGAAGAAGAAGAACTTATAGAGGAAGAAGACCCCGAAGAAATAGAAGAGGAACTACCTGAATCCAGGGAGATTACTCTACCTCCACATGATTCCCCAGAAGAATCCTCAGACAAAGAACCCATTCGAGATGACTAAGGTGGCATTGTTGCTTCTCTTCAGAGGGAGCAGAAGTGGAGAGTAAACCACTTAGAAGCATAGCGGGTGGAGGACAGGGAGCGTACCCAAAAACTGAGTTACCAAGTGTGGGAACTTGAGAAGCTCCGGCACGTGAATGCCCGACATTTCGCCCGACTGTACCACATAACTCGTTGGGACAAGCAGGAGCGTCATCAGAAGTTTGAGGATATGAAGAAAGAGATCAAGGAACTACGGGGAGAGCTCAGAGAAGCCAAGAGAAAGCGTAGGATCTAGGATGTCTTTATGTTAAAGTGATGTAATGGAGCAAGTTTTCTATCCGAATGTAAAAATTTTAACTTTGGAATGAATAAAATTTTGTTGAAAGAATGTAAAGTTGTGCTATTTATGGTGATTAATGAAAAATTTTATGACCCAGAAACGGTTGGACGAAGGAACCGAAACGGAGAAGGGCACAGTGGTGAGAACAATGGACTCGATCTGGAAACTGAACTAGCTCGAGTGTACCAAACCTTGAATGCTTTTGCCGCTAATGTCGCCGGGAACACTCAGTCGGGGCTAGCTATACAGGTCCCTGAAGCAATCAGACAGGTGGAGTCATTCAAAAGGATGAAGCCGCATGTGTTCGAAGGCCAGGAGAATCCAGACACAGCAGATGACTGGATCAGGCAAACCGAGATGGTCTTTGAAGTTCCGGAGACTCTCGATGCGAGTAAGGTGAAGTTGGCCACCATCTAGCTGGAGAAAGATGCAAGAGTCTGGTGGCAATCACTAAAGAGGACCTTGGGCAATGTGCAAATCACCTGGGAGGAGTTTCTGGGAGAATTCCGCAGCCACTACTTCCCCATGGACGTTCAGGAGAAAAAAGCCATGGAATTCTTGGGCCTGCAACAGGGAGACATGACGGTGCGAGAGTATGAGACCAAATTCAATCAACTCTCCAGGTATGTGCCAGATGAAGCCAAGAAGGCACGAAAGTTCGAGCAGGGATTGAGGCCGAGCCTGAGGTCCCGAATGATACCTCTCGGTATTAGAAGGTTTGAGAAGTTGGTCTGGAGAGCCAGAACAACTAAGGCCAACATGAACCAGTACCAGGCGGCACAAGTCAAGAGAGGCAACTAGAACACAGGCAAGAGGCCTGCATTTGTAATACCCCGTAATTTTGAAGAGAATATATAATATATATATATATATATATATATAAAATTAGATGGGTGACATGATTGGTAAATATAAGAAAGAGAAGGTGGGGGGGCCACCCGGGTTCAGAGGTGGTGGATGAGTTGTGTGCCGACGTCAGCGATGAGGGGGGGGCACCTGATTGTTGAAGAAACAGCAGGCGTGTGCTGTGTCTTGGTTGGTTCGGTGATGACGTGGCATATTTAGGGAGGCACACTGGGCTTCTCACGGGATTAGAAGAGAAAGTGGTTTAAAGTAATCTCATATCAGGAGTACACAATAATTAATTAAGTGTAAATATAATTGCCTATGATCAAGAGTCACCTAATTGGTTAACCACCTTTTGAGAGGCAGCCTGTGGTGGGCAGTTGTACTATAAGTATTAATTTGTCTTCTAAAAATAATAAAAATTGTCTGAATATTGGGGCGGGGCGTTACAAATGGTATCAAAGCCGATTTTTGACACCAAGTGTGGAATAGGGCTTCAGTATGATCCGCAGTGTTGAGAGTCATTGATCTTCGAGATCGGGTATGATCTACGGTGTTGAGAGTGATTGATCTCCGGGATCGAAGTCGACACCACATCGGCTAGAAAGAAGGATCATGTGCTAGATGGCATGCCCCGTACTCAGCGAGGACGCTGATTTTGAAAGGTGGGGTGTATGTAATACCCCGTAATTTCAAAGAGAATATATATATATGGGTGGCATGTAGCGCCCCGAATTTCTAATATGATATCTTAGAAAATACGTGGCATAATCCCAGCATCAACTTCAATGTAATAGTACACATAGCCCAAAAATACAAATAATTTTATTCCAAACTTTTATTACAACAATCATTTACAAACACAGCGTATACAAAACACCTTGAATTACAACATTCTTTTTACAAAATTTACACAAAGCTCTATTACATCAGTTTATCTCCAAAACTATCTCAAGCATCCCAACCTCCAAACTCTAAGCAACAACCTGTAACACATGAGGCTAGAGATGATCCCTAACCACCAAAACTAAAGGGGTCAGCCATAAATGGTGTGAGTGACATAAAAACATACAACATAATTAAATCATAAAACATAAAGTCATCAACAACATGTATTAACAACAAGGATAAATGAATGAGAAATAACAAATATGTAAAGCATGAAAACATCATGAAATATGAACAACAAGTGAAGCTAGACTAAGTGTCAAGTATAGGAAAACTGGAAACACACGTGTTACCGCTGATTTCGGTGTGGGGGTAAACAGATAGAATTTGTGAGTTCGAGAAAACCTGAACAGATGACTCAAGCCTCCTTGCTCCTGCCGCGACCTGCAAGGAAGTGCGAGACACCGGGGTTGATTCTGGCGACGCACCCTCCGACGCTCTAGTCAGTAATCAGAAGAGATTAAGAAAGAGCTTAAAGTGGGAAAAAAGTGATTAACCTGGTCACAGTGGTAGAGGGGAGGTATTTATATTTGCCAGGGGAGTGATTAGAGGCCTGGTTCCCTGTGTAACTGCTAGGAGAAAAATCCTCACAGTCTGTTTAGGAAACTAACCCCTTGATTCCCGGTGAGAGCAAATCAGGCCCGTTGACTTAGTCAAATCAGTGGCCCTGATTTGTCTCTTGCTGGTTTGGGCTCGCTTCGGGTCGGGACCCGTACCCAATTGGAGCGGACCCGTTCGTGGGTTATTGGATCTGTGAGAAGGAGATTCAGTACCCGCTTTGGATCCGCCTGTGTGTGAAATTACCGTTTTACCCCCGAACTTCAAGATTCGTGCCTAATCTGGACGGTTCCGATTTAACCCCATTTTTAGCCATATCACGAGCCCCCCACTCCTAAAGACTGAGCGTGATCAGCCTTTGAGGAGTAGTGTAACTGTTTTAGTGGCTAGCGGAGTTGTATCGGAGTCCAAGTGGAGGATTTTGAATCTTGAAGGGGGTAGTGAGATAATTTTTGATACTATGTGCTGTTCTCTAGCCATATCGAGTATTTGACGGCTTTTATTTATTTTTTCGGTCTATTTATTTAATTTTGCGATGTGTTTACTAATCGTTCGGGAGCTTTAACAGTACTTTCTAGGCAATAATCGTTCGTTCGGGGGCTCAAAAATATACCCCCGAATTTTTAATTATTTTCCAGGATTTTTAGTTAATTTCCCCGAATTTTTAGCAATTTTCTCGCATTTTTTAAATAAATAAAACGATTTAAATAAATAGAAAGTGATTTTAAATACCGATTTATGATGTGGCTCGATCTGGGCCGTTGATCTTGGGCGAGCGCGGATTTCTGAGAGATCCACCGGCTGTCATCGCTCGGAAGTCTTTTTCTCCGTTTACGAGCTCGGAAAGGCACCTGCTCGGTATCCGACCGGAGACATGGGGTCTCGGCAGACCGAGCGACGTGGCGCAATCTGAGCCGTCGGATGGCGGCGTGAATCCCAAGAAAATGCTATCTTGTCTTTTAGCGCACGTGGCGTGATCTGGACCGTTCATCATTAGGAGCACGAATTTCTGAAAGATCCAACGGTCGTAGCTGCTCGGTGTCTTTTTTCTCCGTTTGCGAGCTAGGAAAGGCACTTGCTCGGTAGCCGGCCGAAGGCGTGGGGTCTCGGCTGGTCGAGCGACGTGGTGCAATCTGAGCCGTCGGATGACGACGCGCATCTCAAGACGGGCACATTTCTCAAGAAAACACTATCTTGTCGTTTAGTGTCCTCGGCGAGATCTGGGCCGTCTGATCGAGATCAGGCACGATTTTTGAGGAGAAAGTGAGTTTTCCCCGTTTGCGAGCTCGGAAAGGCACTTTCTCGGATGCCGACCGAGGAGATAGGGTCCCGGCAGGTCGAGTGACGTGGCGCGATCTGAGCCATTGGATGACGACGCGCATCTCAAGACGGGCACTTTTCTCAAGGAAATACTATCTTGTCGTTTAGTGTTCTCGGCAAGATCTGGGCCGTCTGATCGAGATCTTACACAAAAGTTGAGGAGAAAGTGCGTTTTCTCCGTTTGCAAGCTCGGAAAGGCACTTGCTCGATCGCCGAGCGGGGGCATGAAAGGGCGTTCCGAGAGGTAGTGGAGGAATGGACCTCGGTATTGCCCAATTTCCCAGGATAATAATGGCGTTCCCGGATTCATGTGGCGTTTCGTTTTCCAATGGTCATTAATGTTGATCCCTTCAATTAATGTGCGGCGTTCCAACTTCCGAGGGTCATAATGGCTGGTTCTTGGAGGGTAGGCTATAAGTACTCCATTCCCCTTGTTATTTCAGTCGCAGCAATGTTGAGTTTTAGACCTCGGTGGTGTCTGCCTCTGGCAGACGCCAGTCTTGTGAAGTCTTAACCTTGATAGGTTCGGAGGGGTGGTCTCTCTACTGCCTTCTTCTTCTCCCGTACCTGACGGCCCCCATTGTGGGTGTCAGGGTCGGGGGAGAACGAGGCAGGAGTAGTGACGACTGTGATCCGAGCCCGAGGTATGAGTCGCTCCGGGATGATGGGTGGTCGTTCTTCCACCAAGGTCTTCTGCCGACTCCGGCTGTCCCGAGGTGGGTGGCGGGGTTGGAGGAGATCATGGTGAAAGAGGTGACGATCCAAATTCGGACCCGGGGGCCAAGTTGCTTCGGAAGGACGAGCGGTCGTTCTTCCACCATGATCTCCTCCGGGCTCTGACTGCCCCGACGTGGGTATCCGCGTCGGGGGAGATCATGGCTCGGACTTCCGGACCATCGGTGAGATTGAGGGGGGAGAAATAAAGGGCGTTCCGAGCTTGTTGTTTGCAACTGTGAAGGTTCTGTTGCTAGAGTCCTCTACCAGGCCGAACCTTCACAGTTACAATCAACTAGCTCGGAATGGTCCGCTTCTCCCGATCTCTGAGTGTTGATCTGCTTCCGACCGGGGCCCGTGGGTCGGCGGAATACCGACCGAGACCCGGGGCCTGGGGGGTGCTCGCCGAGGGCGGTGCCTTAAAACTTTGAATCAAAACTTTTTTTGGTTTCTCTATACATAGGTGGGACGTCCGAGGGATCAATCGTCCGGGCGATGTGGCGCACCCGGATCCATCGGATGACATGGAGGAGGTGTAGGCAGTCCAAGCGACCTGACGCAATCTGAACCGTTGGATGGCAGCTCGCATCTCGAGACGGGCACATTTCTCAAGAAAACACTATCTTGTCGTTTAGTGTCCTCGGCAAGATCTGGGCCGTCTGATCGAGATCTTACACGAAAGTTGAGGAGAAAGTGCATTTTCTCCGTTTGCAGGCTCGGAAAGGCACTTGCTCGGAGACCGACCGGAGTCTGTGCAATCTGGCTCGGATTGCGTGTAGCTCGGATTCAGATCCCATTGCGCCGAGCTAGTTGACTTGGTGAGGAAGGCAGTTGTGTTGGGCCTTCGCGACGTTTCGAGAGCAGCCCAAAAGTCGCACTTATTCGTTTGGAAGTCCAAGGGACGTTCCTTTTTACTATAAATCTTCACCCCCCCTCAGACCAAGCCTCACTTTTCACTTTTACTCTCTCTCTTCAGTTCTTACTTTTCGCCTTCGAAGCTTTTAGCTCCTTGGTGGTGGTGCTAGCTGACGCGGCAAGGCGTTTCTTGTCTCCGGCGAACTTTCCGACGGTACCTATCACTTCAGGGTCAGTCTCTTTCCCTTCTCGTTTAGAAAATGGTTAAGATCACGTCCTCGGATGAGACCCCCACCTCGGAGCTAGTAGTAGGCCGAGGGGATAAAGGGAAGGAGGTAGTGGAGCCGAGCGATCAGAACATCGTTCGTCCGGACAGAGAGGGCGAAGTGGCCGAGCTGCCTAAGGAGGTTGCGGCGGTGTCCCGGGAGGGTAAAGCCGTGGTCATGATCGTGGAAACGCCGAAGACAGTTGGAGCATTCGGTCGGCAGCCCATTGCCCTGTTGAGCATGGGGGGCGTACGGGACTATGCCGAGGACATCTTGGAGAAAGTGACCCAAGGCACGGCGAAGGCGGTGGAGGAGAATGAACCGAGAGAGCTGTCCGAGGTGGACCACACCATCTCGTCTCTCACAGAGGCCGACCTTCACATGATTCGAAAGGGCTTCCGGATTCCTGCCGACTACGGACTGCTCCTCCCCGGGCCGGGTTTCCGAGCCAATACCAAGTCTTCGTCGGATGTGTGTGTCTTTCCAGTCGACTCTCTTATTGCCGGACTCCGTTTTCCACTCCACCCGTTCGTGGTCGATGTCCTGACATGGTACGGTTTGAGCCCTGCCCAGCTGATGCCGAACACATGGAGGCATGTCATGGCGTTCGTCCTCCGATGCCAAGAGGTTGGTGCCAAGCCGAGTATGTTCCTCTTTCGGAGCCTCTACCGACCTTGTCAGCCGAGGCGAGACGAACAAAGGTTCTATCTTTCGCCCCGGACGGGCGTGAAGCTGATCGAGAATCCGGACTCGATCAAACACTGGAAGGAGAAGTATTTCCTCATCCGAGCTCCTGCGCCGTGGGTGATACCGACGGTTTGGGCGAAGGAGGGTCTGCCCAAGCGAACCAAGAAGGAGACGGTGTTGAGTGACGAGGAGGCGGAGGTCCAAAAGAAGCTCCTCACCCTGCCAGCGCTGAGCTGGAAAGAAATTACCGAGGAGGATCTGTTCCGAGGGGGTCTCAGTCCGATCGACCCTAGTATGCTTCTGGTATTTATACTCTTTGCTTAAAGTTCATGAAAATTTTTCTAAGTTTTTCCCTTCGGTTTGTGCAGAGACGATGAAGCTGGACTACAAGGCTCTGATGGCGAAGGGCAGATCGGAGCAGGAGGCGAAGAAGAAGAGGCCTTCGGCGGGGCCTCAGGACAGCCGAGCCTCGAAGAAGCCTTCGGTGGCGAAGGTCACCGACCAGCCGAAGGTCATGGTCCTCGAGCAGGGGGAAGTCATGGTCCTCGACCCCCCTACCTCGGATGCGCCCACGCCGACCCCAAAGGGGGACGCTCCCGGTTCGTTGAGCGGTGCGTTCGGCGTGAAGGAGGTGTTGTCCCTCCAAGTTCTGTCCCTCACTGCCGAGGCGGAGAAGATCCTGACCGAGCGTCATAAGCAGATCTTCGTCCCCGACTGACAGGTGATGAACGCCGACGGCTTCTTGGGCGACGGCAACATATGCATGGAGGCGGTGAGGCACCTGCCGACCCCAAAGGACCGAGCGACCCTGAAGGCCGGGCTAGCAGGGGACGCCGTGATGCAGATTGCTCGGAATACTATGTCGGTAAGTAGGCCGAGCTCTCCCTCATCAAAATTTCTTTCTTAGAATTTTTCTAAGTCCCTGAGTTCGGGTTTTAATTTGCTGTTCTTTTTCCAGACCCTCTGCCACTTCAATTTCCTGCTCGAGGAGTTTGCGAACAAGGAGCAGGAGAACGAATGGGAGAGGGCAGAGCATGTCAAGGCCACACAGCTGCTTGATGCCGAGCAGCTCCTCTCGGCGAAGAGGGGTGTCGAAGTGGAAGGGCTAGAGAAGCAGCTGGCCGACGCCGTTCATCTGTCGAAGGACACGGCTGCCAAGCTTGAGGCTTCGGAGAAGGAGGCTGCCGAGCTGAAGGAGGCGCTGGCCAACGCTCGGTCGGAAGCGGAGAAGGCTCGGAAGAGGACCGAGAAGATTATGGCTAAACACCAGAAGAAGGTGAAGAAGGTAAGGAAGGCCGTGCAGGAGGAGGCCGCACAACACATGCTCCAGAACATGGAGGATGCCTACGGTCGAGCCCTGCTTCACGTAGCCGCCAAAAACCCGGGCTTCGACACATCCTCCTACCACTTTTACGACCCCGTGGAAGGGGAGGAGGGGGTTCCCGAGGGGTTGCTCGATCCTGAGGGAGAGACGGAAGGTGTCGAAGGCCCAGGGGAGACGAAGCCGAGGGCGAGGAGGAGGACGACTCCGAGGAGGGGAGCGGGAGCGAAGGCGAAGGCGAAGGCGAGGGCGATGGTGAGGGCAAGACCGGGGGGTCGACGGACCCGGGCGGTAAAAAGGTCGACCCCTGACTCGGTTGTCTCTTTCTTTTTTTGTTGTTTTGTTTCTTTTTGTAAGCCTAACTGCGGACTGGCCACCGCTTTTGTAAAACTTTCTCCTCGGTTTTGAATGAAAATATTTTGTTTGGCCAAAATTTATCCAAGTGTTGAGCCTCGGATTTGCGTGTGACTAGTTGTAGATGTTTCCGTGTATTGTCCCATCGGATTTATTTCCGCTTTTCAGGTGAAGTTCGGTCCGATCACGGAGGTTGTATACCTTCGGAAGGAGCTGGCAAAAACGAAGGGTGAGCTCTTGAACAGCCAACAGAATCGGTTTCTCCTGCTCGGAAAGCTGGAGGAGACGAAGGCGGCCGTGCGGAGGCATTGTCGCGAGCTGTGGCAACTGCAGAAGTACCCCCAAGCTCCTTGTCCCGAAGGCGAAGTCGAGCGGCTCCGTAGAGCGCTCACTGCCGCCGAGCAGAAGAATGGCGAGCTTTTGGCTGAGGTCCAACACTTGGAATTAGCGGAGAAAGAACGCTCGGCGGTGGAAGAGAAGCTGACTTCCGAGCTGGAGAAGGCATCGGCCGAGCGCAAGAGGCTATTGGCCGAAGTCGACAGGCTCAGAAGGATCACGATAGATAGGGGGATCGAGGTCACCCACTTCCGACGACTCGCGACCGATAGCGCCAACGTCTCTGGCTCGTCAAGGCCTTATCGTCTGAAGAAGTTAGCGAAGGACGACGCTCTGAGAGACAGAATCATTGAACTGGAGGAAGAGATCGCGTCGCTCAAGCCTGTGCCGGAGAGGGCTAACGTCCGCAGTACGTCGTGCACTCGCGAAGAGAGCGAGAGAGGGATTTCTTTTTACGAACTCGCGACACATTTACCCGCGGCTAGGCGGAGCCCTGCCGACGCTCAGAGTAGCACAGCCGTCTCGTCGAGCGGTGCCTCGGCCGGCGCCACAATTAGGGTCGGCAGCGAAGGGAGTTCACGCTTCGTTGGTTTAGGGTCGAGTTCGGAGGGCAGGCCTCGTCGTCCTTGCGTTTCCCTAAACCGAAGCGTTCCCCTTCCGAAGAGGCTCTGATCATGTCGTTTTATGTTCCTTCTGATTTATTGTAAAACTTTGTAGTAGAGTCGGTCTTGGTGTATGTGAAGACACTATATATGAGTTTGAAAGTTTGATTGGATAATTGTTCAAGTCTTGTGCCTCGGAAGTGTATTGAAAACTTGCAATTCATTTTCCTTTCTTTTCAGCTCGAGGCGGCCGACCCATATGCTGATTTCCATGGTCCGGATGATGACTCTGCATCTGAGGCTGCTTCTCGGTCGGCGACTCTGAGTCCTAGGAGCGTCGAGCTGGAGTTGCGCCGAGCTGAGAGTGAGCGGGCCCACCTTTCGTCCGTCCTCGACCTACGGGAAGGCGAGATCCAACGCCTGGAGAATAGGATCGCCGAGTTGAGTCCTGCAGGAGGGGACGAAGATTCGCAAACCGCTTTCAGCAACGCTCTTCGGGTCAAGTGTATTCGGCACAACCAGTCGAAGATCATAGCCGAGCGGGACGATTTGCTCTCGGAGATTCGACACTTGCAGACTGTGGTAGCGAAGCTCCGGAAAGATGCAGGGGAGCCATCAGTCGAGGAGGACGGACAAGCGACCGAACAGTCTAGTGAAGATATTTCCATATGAGGGCCAAGTATAGTGGGTCGGCGGCGTGTATTTTGTTTGCAAACACTTTGTAACCATAGAAAAGATGTGCTTTGTATTATGGCCTGGTTGTTTAATAAAATATCTTTCGTTGCTCTGCGTATTTGTCTTACTTGTAACTGTGTTGGTCACGCCGAGGTCCTCGAACCGAGCATGTTAGTTCCGTCGGCGAGAATGTTGAACCGAACGGGTTCCTATGGATACAGTATTTTGTCGCTTAGCGACTCTGACGAGGTGCGGCGCGAATTTCTAGGCGGCCCAGTTCCCAAGAAGACGCTATCTTGTCGTTTAGCGTGGGTGGCAAGATCTGAGCCGTCGAACGTAGGCACGAATCTCGAGGCGGCTCAGTTTCCAAGAAAATGCTATCTTGTCGTTTAGCGTCGGTGGCAAGATCTGAGCCGTTTGATCGAGATTATGCACGAAAGTTGAGGAGAAAGTGAGTTTTCTCCGTTTGCGAGCTCGGGAAGGCACTTGCTCGGTGGCCGACCGAAGGCGTAAGTCTTCGGGCTTCGGCAGCTGGGCAAAATTGCTCGGATTATGTGGCCGAACGTTGCTCCGGCATCAATCCACTGGAGAAGCTGAGGGGTGGACCACTCCTATTCGGCCGCGACGTAAGCTTGGGGGGACTAGGAGCCAAGTGTTGGACCCCGGGACCATCGGTGTAGCTCGACGGTTGTAGGAGCAATTCCGAACGGCGATCTACCCCTGGCTCGTCCGGAGGCGAGCCGAGGAGGTAAAGTCAAGCCGAGTGTTGGACTCCGAACCATCGGCGTAGTTCAACGGTTGTGGGAGCAATTCCGAACGGCGATCTACCCCTGGCTCGTCCGGAGGCGAGCCGAGGGGGTAAAGTCGAGCCGAGTGTTGGACTCCGAACCATCGGCGTAGTTCAACGGTTGTGGGAGCAATTCCGAACGGCGATCTACCCCTGGCCCGTCCGGAGGCGAGCCGAGGGGTAAAGTCGAGCCGAGTGTTGGACTCCGAACCATCGGTGTAGTTGAACGGTTGTGGGAGCAATTCCGAACGGCGATCTACCCCTGGTTCGTCCGGAGGCGAGCCGAGGGGGTAAAGTTGAGCCGAGTGTTGGACTCCGAACCATCGGTGTAGTTCAACGGTTGTGGGAGCAGTTCCGAACGACGGTCTACCTTTGGTTCGTCCGGGGACGAGCCGAGGAGGTGAGGTCGAGCCGGACGTGGACTCCGAACCATTGGTTGAAATCGAAATTTAAAAAGCAGATGATAAGAGGGGAGAGAAGCATGCAAATTCACAAATACGAGAGAGCTTTCTTTATTGATAATCGACGGCGAACCGTTTTACATAGTACAATTTATGAAAATAGGTTACAAGTCAAAGGACAGGAATGGCTCGATATCCTATGATACTTAGAGTGGCGCCGGAGCGCTCTCTTGGTATTTTAGGAGGTGGTCGGCATTCCAGGTCCTCGGAAGCTCTCTGCCCTCTAGATCTTCAAGACGATATGCTCCGGGCCGAACTACCCTCGTGATCCTGTACAGCCCTTCCCAGTTCGGAGCCAGCTTGCTCTTCTGATTGGGGAAGGATATGGCCAATTTTCTCAAGACTAAGTCTCCCTGCTTAAGGTTGGCGGGTCGGACCTTTTTGTTGTACGCCAGTTCAACCCTCCTTCGATAACTCTGCTGCCGAATCGCCGCTCTTTCTCTCAGTTCATCTATCAGGTCTAATTCTGCTCTGAGATCCCTGGCATTCTGTTCTTCGTCATAGGCTGTGAGCCGAGGGGAAGGTATTCTGACCTCGAGGGGTATCACGGCCTCGGAACCATAGGTGAGGTTAAAAGGAGACTCGCCTGTGGGGGTCCTCTTGCTCGTGCGGTAGCTCCATAGGATGTTGGGGAGTTGGTCGACCCATAAGCCCTTGGAACTTTTGTCCAGCCTTTTCTTGATGCCTGTGAGGATCTGCCGATTAGCATTTTCTGCATGTCCGTTCGACTGAGGGTGGGAAATGGACGAGAAGCGCTGCTGGATGGCAAGGTCGTCGCACAGAGCTCGGAATGCTGCGCCAGTGAACTGTGTTCCGTTGTCCGTAACGAGGACGCGGGGGACGCCGAACCTGCATATGATGCTCTTCCAGAAGAACTGTACCACATTGTTCTCGGTTATAGTGGCGAGGGGCTCGGCCTCGACCCACTTCGAGAAGTAGTCGATGGCTACGAACAAGAACTTGAACTGACCCGAAGCCGGAGGGAAGGGCCCTAGTAAGTCCATGCCCCACATTACGAAGGGGATAGGACTTGATAGGGAGGCGAGGTTGGCCTGAGGGAGGCGTCGGATGCTGGAGTGTCTCTGACAAGAGCTGCATTGCCGAACGTGTCGCTCGGCGTCTTGAAGGAGGGTCGGCCAGAAGTACCCATAATTCAAAGCTTTTCGGGCCAAGGACCTGGACCCTGAGTGTGCCCCACCGATGCCTTCGTGGAGCTCTTGTAGGGCATATTCGGCCTGCTCCGGAGAGAGGCACCTCAGGTATGGTCGGCCGTCTATTTGAGAGAAAGAGCGTTTGTATAAGATGCCCTCGATCAGGACATACCGCTCGGCCCGGGTTCGGACTCAGCGCTCTTCTTTAGGGTCTTCGGGTAGGAGCCCGTCCCTTAAGAACTCCACTAAAGGCTTCATCCAATTATCTTGTAACATTACCGGCAACGATTCCGCCGAGCCAGGTGCCTCGTCTTCGATGCTTGGCTTAGAGAGGACTTCGATCAGTACGGTCTGTTCGAGACCTTGCAGGGAGGATGAGGCCAATTTGGAGAGGGCATCGGCCTGTGAGTTCTCTTCATGAGGGACCCGCTGGATGAGCGCCTCCTCGAATCGGCTCATGAGGGCCCGAACCTTTGCGAGGTACTTTGCCATCCGCTCGTCTCGGGCCTCGTACTCGCCCAAGACTTGGTTCACGACGAGTTGGGAATCGCTGTGGATTCGAAGGCGCTGCGCCCCAGCACTTCGTGCAAGTTCGAGACCAGCAATGAGTGCCTCGTACTCTGCCTCATTGTTCGAGGACTTGAAGTTCATGCGGATCGCATACTGGAGGACGAAGTTGTCAGGGCCGTTCAGGATGATGCCGGCGCCGCTTCCTTCATTACAGGAGGATCCGTCCACGAAGACTGTCCAAATGGGGGGTCCATTCGGGATGTGGCCGACCTCAGGGATAGTGGACTCTACGATGAAGTCGGCGAGGGCCTGTGCCTTAATTGCCATCCGAGGTTGGTAAGAGATGTCATGCTGACTCAGTTCTATGGACCACTTCATCAGCCGGCCCGAGGTCTCAGGCTTGTGGAGGATCTGCTTTAGGGGTTGGTCGGTGAGGACAACGACCGAGTGGGATTGAAAGTAAGGCCGAAGCTTCCTCGCTGCCATGACCAGGGCGTAGGCTATCTTCTCTATCCTCGGATAGCGGAGCTCGGCGTCCCGAAGCACCTTGCTCACGTAGTAGATAGGCCTTTGGGCCCGGTCCTCCTCTCTCACCAAGACAGCACTCAAGGTCTGCTCGGAAGCAGCCAAGTAGACGAAGAGAGTCTCACCCGGGACCGGTTTGCTGAGCAGAGGGGGGTTCACCAAGTAGGCCTTTAGTTGGTCGAACGATTCCTGTTGTGGTTGGCCCCATTCAAAACCCTTAGCCCCCCTGAGTGCTTTGAAGAAGGGGAGGCACTTTTCCCCCGACTTCGAGATGAAACGACCGATAGCGGCGAGCCGACCGGTCAGCTTCTGCACCTCTTTGATGTTCCGAGGCGGGGCCATGTCTAATATGGCCTTAATCTTCTCGGGATTAGCTTCGATTCCTCGTTGGCTCACCATGAAGCCGAGGAATTTTCCCGTAGATACCCCGAACGCACACTTGTTTGGGTTCAGCCGCATGCTGTGCATTCTCAACACGTCGAAGGCCTCCTGGAGGTCGGCTACGTGATCAGTGCCTCGGACGCTTTTGACGAGCATGTCGTCAACGTACACCTCCATATTCCGACCTATCTGGCTCTGGAAGACCTTGTTGACGAGGCGCTGATAGGTGGCGTCCGCGTTCTTCAATCCGAACGGCATGACCCGATAGCAGTAGAGGCCCTGGTCGGTGATGAAGGAGGTCTTCGGAATGTCCGGAGGGAACATTCGGATCTGATTATAGCCTGAGAAGGCATCCATGAAGCTGAGGAGCTCGTGGCCCGAGGTGGCATCAATGAGGGTGTCGATGTTTGGAAGAGGGAACGGGTCCTTCGGACACGCCTTATTGAGGTCGGTGAAGTCAATGCATATTCTCCAGGAGCCGTTGGACTTCTTGACCATTACGACATTGGAGAGCCACTCGGGGTAGTTTACCTCCTGTATGAACTTGGCCTTCAGAAGTTTATCCACCTCGTCCTTGCTGGCCTGCTGTCGCTCGGGAGCGAACTTGCATCTCTTTTGCTGAACCGGTTTGCACCCCGGTTCGACACTAAGGCGGTGGACGAGCAGCTCCTCGGAAATGCCGGGCATATCCGCTGCCGACCAAGCAAACAGGTCGCGGTTATCCCGGATACATTTGACCAAGTCCGAGCACAGTGCAGTCGGCAAAGACTTGCTGATGAGGAATTTCCAGCTCGGGTCCTCGTCCGAGAAGAGCACTTCTTCTAACTCGTCCGTCGGCTCGGACGTGGGTCGGACTTTCGGCTCGGGGATTTCTAGTGTCTCGAGGGAGAGCACCGATCCCCCTGTGGAAGTCATGCAGCACTTCCGAGCTATCTCTTGGCTTCCCCTGACTTCCCCTACTCCCGACCGAGTGGGGAACTTCATTTTAAGATGGTACGCGGAGGGGACGGCTTCCAGGGCGGCTAGGCCGGGTCGGCCCAGAATGACATTATACGCTGCCGGGACGTCGACGACCATGAAATCCATCGGCTCGGTCCGGGTAGTAGGGGTGCTTCCAGCAGTTAAGTCTAGGGTTATCACCCCCTCGACAGTTACTGGGACCCCCGTGAACCCGTGGAGTGTATAACCGGCCGGCTTGAGACGGTCCCGGGACAGCTGCAGGCCTCGGAAGGCCGAGAGGAAGAGGATATTGACTGAACTCCCATTGTCTACCAAGATCCTCTGCACCTTGAAGTTGGCCATGCAGAGGTCGATGACGAGGGCGTCACAATGGGGGGTTCGGACCCCTTCGAGGTCTTCATCGGAGAAAGACACAGGGACGCCGAGACCTTTGGGTGGAGGGGCGCTGTGAACCGAGTTAACCTCTCGGACGAAGGCCTTTCGAGAGGAATTAGAGGAGCCTCCCATGGGGCCTCCGTGGATCAGGTGCAGAACCCGTTCTTCCTCGAACTCGGGTGTCTCCTCGCGTCGCTCGGAGCGCTTGTTAGCCCCCCGAGGCGGAGGAGTGTTGCGGTCCGCCCGATCGTTAGCCTTCACGAATTTGGCCAACTGCCCCCTCCGGATGAGGCTTCTATCTCATCTCTCAATGCCCGGCAGTCATTCGTGTCGTGACCGTGGTCCCGATGGTAACGACACCATTTATCTTTGTTTCTCCTCTTTGTCGGAGTGTTCATCCTCGGAGCTGGAGGGATGACCCCCTCCTTCTCCACTTCCATTAGGATGGTGGAGACGTTGGTGGTGAGGGGAGTGAACTTCTCAAACCTGGGGGGAGGACGGCGTTGACCGCCATTGTCCTTCTGTGTTTTCTTGGACCCCTCTTCCCCTGTCGCCTTCCTCTTCGACCCGGAGGAGGGCCCCCCGAAGCTCGGGAGGGCTTCAGCCTCCTCTGCTCGGATATACTTCTCGCACCTCAGGAGGAGGTCGGCGAAGTTATGCGGGGGCTTCTTGGCTAGGGACGATCGGAGGTTGGCGTTGAGGACATTCGACTGGAACGCCACGGTCGCCACTGACTGGTCTAAGGAGGCGATAGACCTGACCTCTGCGGTGGATCTCTTCACATAGTCCCGCAGCTTCTCTTCCCTTTCCTGCCGCAGGTTCAGTAGGGAGAGGCTTGTCTTCTCAGCTCGCCTGCTACTCACGAAGTGAGTTATGAACAGTGTTTCAAACTGCTCGAACGAGAAGATGGAGGAGGGAGCGAGTCTGGAATACCATTCCCGAGCCGACCCCCTGAGGGTGGCGGGGAATGTCCTGCAGAGCACGGCATCGGAAGCTTGATGGATCAGCATCAGGGTCTTGAAGCTTTCGACGTGGTCGACTGGGTCGGATTCCCCTGAGTACGTTTCAAACTGCGGAGGTTTGAAACCCCTCGGTATGTGGGCCTCCATGATCGACCGAGAGAAAGGGGGTCTGCTGGGTCGGACGGTTCCTGCTCGGGACTCCTCCTCTCTGTCCATGCGACCAATGCGCCTCTCCGCCTCATGAAGACGACGGTTGAGGGCATCGTCCCTCCACTGGTAATCATACGATCCCCCGGACTCTTCTTCATAGGAAGGGGAGCGGGGACTGCGGCACCGGTAGTCCTGGGATCGGCGAGGACTGTAGTGCTGCTGCTGGCGGCTGGGAGCCGGAGAAGGACTTCGGGTTCGGCAGCGAGGGCTGAGATCCCTCGGGGGCGTTGGAGCCCTCTGGGCATTTTGGATGTTCTGCCGGAGGTTGAGAGCCTACAGTACGGTATCTTGGAATTGCAGGAACTCGGCACGGGTGATTGGTGCATCATTGTTCCTGCGATGATGCCGATCCGCGGGAGAGTGCGGCCTCCTCCTGCGGCGCTCGGGCGATGCCGCTCGACCCCTTCGGTCCGGAGACCTTCTGCCCCCTCGGCGGTGAGGCGACCGTTCACCACGATGCTGGCGGGAGGCTTCCTCTCGGGCCCGCCTCTCGTCTAGGTGGGTGCGGAGGTCATCATCTTTTTGGCGGTTGAGGATCGTGTTGCAGAGGTCGGGGTGATGAGAAGCCATTGAGTCTGAGGACTCATTACGGACCGAGACATGGTCCGGGTTGAGGGGTTGCTTCTGCTTCCGACCGTTATGGCCGGAGGGGCCATTGTTGGGTTGCTGCTTGGGATGAGGAGGTTGGACCTGCTGAGCGGGTGGAGGAAGATCGGGTTGTGGAATAGGATTGACAAGGGCTTCCTCCGTAGGGTCGGCGGGATTGGCCACACGGTTTGACCCTCTAGATCTGACCTTCTTTGGAGGCATGGTTGTAGAGGACGACCAGGAAGAGGGCTGAGGCTGTTCGTGTGGTTTTTCCCACAGACGGCGCCAATCTGTTACCGCTGATTTCGGTGTGGGGGTAAATAGATAGAATTTGTG
The DNA here is from genome assembly GCA_017893485.1 of Hemerocallis citrina. Lineage (NCBI taxonomy): Eukaryota > Viridiplantae > Streptophyta > Magnoliopsida > Asparagales > Asphodelaceae > Hemerocallis > Hemerocallis citrina. The sequence goes on along the minus strand of CM030364.1, from coordinate 251,327,147 downwards.
AGTTCGAGAAAACCTGAACAGATGACTCAAGCCTCCTTGCTCCTGCCGCGACCTGCAAGGAAGTGCGAGACACCGGAGTTGATTCCGGCGACGCACCCTCCGACGCTCTAGTCAGTAATCAGAAGAGATTAAGAAAGAGCTTAAAGTGGGAAAAAGTGATTAACCTGGTCACAGTGGTAGAGGGGAGGTATTTATATTCGCCAGGGGAGTGATTAGAGGCCTGGTTCCCTGTGTAACTGCTAGGAGAAAAATCCTCACAGTCTGTTTAGGAAACTAACCCCTTGATTCCCGGTGAGAGCAAATCAGGCCCGTTGACTTGGTCAAATCAGTGGCCCTGATTTGTCTCTTGCTGGTTTGGGCTCGCTTCGGGTCGGGACCCGTACCCAATTGGAGCGGACCCGTTCGTGGGTTATTGGATCTGTGAGAAGGAGATTCAGTACCCGCTTTGGATCCGCCTGTGTGTGAAATTACCGTTTTACCCCCGAGCTTCAAGATTCGTGTCTAATCTGGACGGTTCCGATTTAACCCCATTTTTAGCCATATCAACAAGCATAAAACCAAGTCAAGAAAACACAATTCTATATGCTGACTCTCTAATGCATACTTGTCAGAGTCTATGCATTCCATAGTACATAGGTCCGGTGCAAGCCCTTAACGATCTCTACGACATAGGGATAATCCCTCGTTATGCAACTAATCTTACTACGGTGATGGGAAACAAGATTCAGAATACTCCGCGAATAGGTGTCACCGCCCCCGACGCGCAAGCATCATGTAAGATAACTCAAAACAACAACCGGAGAATCATCTCCCTGCCGTGTACCCCACGAATAGGCCTTCAAGACCCCCAACGTGCAGATACACCCGGTACATACAAATGCACCCTCCCTGCTCCGTGAATAGGCCCGTAGGTTTTCGACACGCGAACATATCCGGAGAATCATCTCCCTGCCGTGTACCCCACGAATAGGCCTTCAAAATCTCCAACGTGCAGATACACCCGGTACATACAAATGCACCCTGCTTGCTCCGTGAATAGGCCCGTAGGCTTTCGACACGTGAACATATCCGGAGGATCATCTCCCTGCCGTGTACCCCACGAATAGGCCTTCAAGACCTCCAACGTGCAGATACACCCGGTACATACAAATGCACCCTGTCTGCTCCGTGAATAGGCCCGTAGGCTTTCATCACGAGAAGATCTAAATGGCTCTAGTTGGACTAACAAACCATGAGCCTATACTTACGTTGATTATTATTAAAACACCAAAATCCTTATCTCTAGAGTTAGCGCATCCTACCGGACTTAAATACTCAACAACAACTAAACCAAGACCCCTTAGGCCTAACTCAACAAATTCCAACTGTCGGTTCACAGGACTCCCACTCAACTCCTAGAGACCTTAACAGGACCAAAACTCACTAATCCATCGTTAAAACGATCAAAGGAGAAATCTCTCCACTCAACAAAACCCAAATCTTTATAATTTCTAACATTCAATCCAACGATGAAGTATCTTGAAAACATATGTTCTATAGAAGAATAATATTTAGAAGAGTAAGTTATAGATTTAAAGAATTAGTCGTTTAAAGAACATCAAAATACCTTAGGAAAAGTATCAGAACCAGTCGACTGCAAAAAGGTCCTCTGTCGACTGTTCAGAGTGGAAACTAACATCTTTAAGAAAATAAAATCTGTATCTACAGTCGACTGCAAAACTCACCAGTCGACTGTCCAGAGAGAAATCCCGTAATTTTCAGAAAATAAGCCTAAGTATAGTAGAAGTCGACTGTTAATAGTATAGGTCGACTGACCAGAGGAAATTCCAACATTTCTTTAAGAAAATATTCTAAGTGTTGTAAGTCGACTCAAAAGGTCATAGGTCGACTTACCAGAGAGAAGAACTACAGTAACTTTAAAAGTAATCTGGGTGGTACCAGTCGACTGTTCAGACCCAATTTCAAGAAAACTAATAATCGTAGCAGCTGGGTCGTATCAGTCGACTGAAAGGTCGTATCAGTCGACTGTCAGCCTACAGTCTGAAGAATTTAGGTCGTACATATGTCAAAACTAGGGTTTTTATGAATCAGTCATGTAACAAAATAACTTTGTATTATTTTCCAAATCTTATTAATACCAAAATACTTAGCATTTGAGAAATCCAAGTTCAAACAACATATTTTACATAAATCACAATTCCCCAATTTAAATCCTCATAACTCAAATCCTCAAAACCTGGTCCTCTAGACCATTAATCATTCACAACATTTCTCAACTAAATCTCAACTATTCTCTATAGTTGATCCATGATCAAAACCAATTTATCCTCAACATGGTCAAGTTTTTTTTATCCAACTCACCAATAGTCCAAAAATCTCATCTTTAATTTAATTAATGCATGGCATCTATCAAACTCGATCAAATCAACAATAACCCAACATTTTAATAAAAATGTAATCTAAGCAGTAGCAGTCGACTGCTTTGAGCCATCAGTCGACTGTTCACAACGGAAATCTAATATTATTAGCCCACTAACAATTTATAATAGGTTCTCAACAGATCTAACATCATTCATATGCAGATATCTAGAGTTCTTCTCGGAGATTCAATTTTTCATCCATCCGTACATATACATATTCAACATCCAATCAATCTAAACATTCATATTGTTCTCATATGACGTACACAAATCAAAGAGAAACAAACAAAACAACCAAACAATTATATCTACTCATCTACAGCATACACAAACAAAATAAACAAAACAATGTCACTCACCTTAGGAATGAAGAGATCCAACAAGAAAGCCTCTCTTTTTGTGAGATCCAAAATCCTCCTCTTGATCACAAAGAAAATAAAAATATAATAAAACTTGAGTTGTGCAGCGAATGATGGCTGCACACCCTCTTTTATACTGGCCGAAAATAAGGAATTAGGGTTTTAGAAATACATTTGCAAAATAGTCCTTTTTCAATTTATTACTTTACATATATAACATTTCTTAGTTAAAATAAGTTAACTAAATCAAACCAAATCAAATCTTCTTATCACTGAGTTGTCCAGCAATCCAGCATAGTCCAGTAAATAAGAAAAATCTGGATTTACAACTCAGGGTGGCGATTTTGCACAAAAGCCCTCCCTTTTGTAATATTTGCAAACATATCATAAAATATTCATAAAAATCCAAAAAAATCAGAAATAATATCTAATAATACATATTATATTTTCCAATCAAAATATTTGACTTTTACTTTCCAGAAAAACATTCGCACAAGATTCTACATAAATTCCATATTTGCAAAAACACCCTTTTTGTTTAAATCTTCACCAAATCGACTTTAAATAAAATATAGATATATTTAAATTTAAATGATAACCATGGGAAACCAAAATATCAGTAAAAATGAATTTTCATAACTGATTTTAGATCCAAATGGCTTTTTACATAAAAGCCCATCTCTTTCGAAGTATTTATAAAAATAGTTTCTTTATTCAGGAAATCCCAAAATTTAGAATATACTCCATTATAATTAGGAGAATTTACTAAAAATATAAAATTGGTTATTTACACTAAAAATATTTGCACGTGTTTCGCACGTGTAAAGAGATAGATTTTCAGAAAATACTTATTAAATCTCCAGAAAATCATTTTAATTTATTTTCAAATCTTTAAACTAATATTTGAAAATACGGGGTTCTACATGGCATGATTGGTAAATATAGGAGAGAGAAGGTTGGGGGGGGGGGCACCCGGGTTTAGAGGTGCTGGATGAGTTGTGTGCTGACATCAGCGATGAGGGGGGCCCACCCGAACGTTGAAGAAACATCAGGCGTGTGTTGTATCTTGGTTGGTTCGGTGATGACGTGGCATATTTAGAAGGGGCCCACTGGGCTTCTCACGGAATTAGAAGAGAGAGTCCATATCGGGAGTATACAATAACTAATTAAGTATAAATATAATTGCCTATGATCAAGAGTCACCTAATCGATTAACCAGCGAGAGGCAGCATGTGGTGGGCAGTTGTACTATAAGTATTAATTTGTCTTCTAAAAATAATAAAAATTATCTGAGTATTGGGGCGGGGCGTTACACGCACCGTCCAACAGTTTCAAGGAACAGTCCCTAGCACAGAGGTTCCGACCAACTGGGGAAAATACCGTTCCTGTGATGGGAGGCCAAGCAACGAGGCTCTGGGTGTAACCTATCACAACTGTGGGAAGCTGGTCATTTCAGGTACGCTTGCACCAAGCTTCGGAACCCTAAGCTTCAGAACCCCCTAACCTGCTTCAACTGTGGGAAGGAAGGACATACCAGACCTTTCTGTCCACAACTTCAGCAGAAAGGACGAAAACAGACGGAGTAGGGATAGAAGCCATACCAGCAGGGGCGAGTGTTCGCTCTGACCGAAGCCGATGCAGATAACGTCATCACGGGTATGGAAGAAAATGATTAGGGTCCTCTGTTGTTGTAACCCCTGTTTTCCATTTTCTGTATTTTTGGATATATTTTTCTTTTTGGGGTATTTATTCATCTTGTATCTCTTTTGAACCTTGTTTGGATCTTCATTTTCTATGTATATTCATCTATTTGATTTTTTGCCTTTATTTGATCTTCTTGATTCGGTTGTCCCCTATTATTTTCTCTCTGTTTGATCGAGCTTGTATTTTGATCCTCATTATTCAAATTTCTTTTTTCGTGCCTTATTTTATTTATCCATTTTGTGACCATCTCATTATTTTTGGATCACTATATTTCTTTTTATTTTGATTTATTCATACCCAAAACCTTATATTCTATTTAATTAAACCCTAATCCTATTCATACCTTATTGGAGCTATTATAAGACCCAATACCCATTTTTTTTCTTTCTCCAAACCAAATAACCACTACCCATTTAAACCCCTTATACACCCGATACCCGTTTGTCTTCACCTAATCCGTCAGCCGTCACCTCTAACCCTAAACCCTGATATATATTTACCCACCTATATATATACCCAACCCTAGCCTCCCTATTTGGCCAACCCCCTGCATCTCCCTACTCTCCTGCTCTCTCTCTCTTTCCTGACCACCTCACCCCCGTGCCCTCATCCCCTACCTCCTTCCTTTCTTCTCTCCCGCCTGCAACAGCCGACACCTTGCAAGCTCTCCCTCGGCGCTGCCCTTCTCCTTTGTGCCCTTGTGCTCCGTTAAACCCCTCGACGCGACCAGTCGGCTGCTGCACCACCCACACCTGCAGTGCGCCCCTAAGCTCCCTATACTGTCGCCTTCAGCAATGCCAGCAACGATAGAGCACTCCCAGTGTTGTGTCCCTCCGACGTTGTGCCACTACCGACCCGACTGTTCGCCGTCTCTCTCGCTCTTTCCTTGTTGCATGTGCACGAGAGTTGCACGTGTTAGTGTGTTCGTGATTATTCGTTCGGTGTTTGTGTGTTTGTGTGTTCGTGTGGTTCGTAGTTCGTTGTTCGTGATTCATGTTTGGGTTCGTCATTCGTTCGTTGAGTTCGTGCCCGGCATCCGTTCCCGTTATTCTTGTTCTTGCTTCGTTTCCTTCGTCGGCTATAAGGCAAGTAACTTGTATTATTTTCTTTGTGTAATACAAGTACTAAATACCTCCTGTAGTGTAGTTGTATTCTAGAGACAATTCTCGTGCAAAATCCATGTTATATCTTGTCTATATTGTGTTGACCCGCTCGTAGTTGCCTCATTACACACATGACATGAAATAACTTAGGGATGACCACTTCTTGATGTATACATGCATGTTGTTTGTATGATATCGTGTGCTTGGTTGTGTTAGTTGTAGTATAATTTTTGTAGACTTGCACAATACCTTATACTATGTTGCTTGGACATCTAGTATACCATATTTCATGTTTGGTTATGTTTTGGATGAGTTTCATATGAACTCGTTGATTTTGTGCATGAAGGATATTTTCTGTTTTGTCGATTTTCCGTTTTCGTTCAGTAATTTAGACCCTAGTAAGGTCAGTATATGAAAATTATTTGTGAATATAAATTATAGAGAATTCTGTCTACTTTCCAGAATTTCTGACAGATCTCAGTTTCTATTTATGAGTTGCGAGTTATGACTATTCTATTACAGATGTGTAGAAAATTCCAGATCCAATTTTATATGAATTCTGTATGGTAATTTATTTTTCTACTGATGCTTAAAAAAATATTTTGATCCAATATTTTTCTGGTTACAACTAGACTTGATTGGGATTAACCCCTAATTTTTGTGGATTTAATTAATGACTTTTATGAACTATTCTATACTTGCAAACAACTACTATACTTGTAGAATTTTCTTGCTGTTCAGTAAAGAACCTTAATTTCGACTTGATTCTATTTGCTTTCTATAAAAGCTTTGTGAATATGAATTGTAGCCTACTGTATCTATTTTATCACCCTTTTGACGGATCTGGATTTCGATTTATATTTTGTGAGATATTGTTGTTTTAGTACTGCTGTGTTTATGATTCCAGATTCACAAAACTACTGTATCTTGCTGCTTTCTGATTTTACTTGACTATTCTATCTATGTTGGAAAATTATGAAACTTTATTTTCTGTTACTAAACATACTAGAGAATACCCCAGATTTTTCTTGGATCTAATCAGTAAGTTTTTATGCTGTTTTCCTGTCCTTGAATGCAAACTTCTGATTTCTGGCTGAACACATTTTCTGGATACAAACCTGTTTGAGACTTGTTTTTGTGAAATACCATATGACTTATATATATTTAATGAATTCGGCCGAGAGTCTATTCTTCAAATTTTCTGACAGATCCATATTCGCACATTTGTAGAAACGGGAATTTCAGATTTAGTGCAGTACTGTCTTGCTGTCCTGAACTAGAATTTTCGTTGTTCTATCCTTTTACGAGTTGTCTTCCACCTATACATGTTTATCTTTTAATCTGAACCTGTTACTTGTTTATGCCATATTATTCTTGCTCTGTTTTGTGTTACATACATGCATGTTTGATAATAATAACAAATAACCAAGTCGGGGTTAAGGGGAAGATCTAGTAGTGGAAAATATAGAAATGTGTACTTAGAAGGGGCCCCGTGTTTTCCATCTGTTGCGTGTTCATGACTACATGATGCACGATCATGTTTACCTAATTAACCAACTGCACGCTTCCCTATAGGAATGTGTACTCGGAAGAGGATCGGTAGGTTTTACATGTACCTATTTACCTGATTACCTGACTGCACACTTCCCTATAAGAAGGTGTACTCGGAAGAGAACCAATAGGTTCTACCTGTTCCTGTTCCTATTTTCCTGATCCCTGAGTACACGGCCTTATGTACTCCACTATGAAATCTAAACGTAACTTGTTTGAATGTAGCAACCATGTGGTAAAAGTTTGAGACGCATGAAGTGCTACCTAGATAGTAATACAAGACTTGACATAACATGATACCTATTACATGATACTTGTTCACCTGTTTACTTGTATACCTGATTACCTGTTTACCTGTTCATCTGTATACCTGTTTACCTGCTTGCTTGACACCTAATACATGTTACCTGTAGCCTGTTAGCACATAATGTTACTTGATTCTGTTCATGATTCATGCTAGTTGATCTATTTTGTTGCCATGTCTATTCCATGCTATTTGTTTATCTTTCCCATGTACTTGTGCCTGCACTACAAGCGGCCTGTAACTTGCATTGACGGGCGTTTTGTTTTCTTTTCCCTCTTCCTGCAATTTATTAAATTCCAGATTTTGGAGATCAGCTTCCAGATGGTGTAAGTGATTTGAGGTTCTAGTTGCTGGAGTTTTGCTATTATTATTTTCTGTTGCTTATTTGAAAAATTATATGTTACTTGGATTATTTTGTATTGAGCAGTGTGATCCAGAATTATTGACTTGTTCAGATCTGGTTTATTTGGGTTTATTTGGAATTTATTAAATTTTGTTTCAAGTAATCCTGTTGGTATTTTGATTCATATATTCATGCGTGGTTGAATTCTCTTGCTTCCTACTCTGATTATTCCTGTGAAATGTTGTACAGATTCTGACAGCTTATGGATGATAAAAATCATTCGCTGGACTTAGTCACGTATCCGTATTCCATATTCTCTTTTTGGGAAGTGGGGTGTGATAGTTGTTATTTCCAGTTTATGTAATAAATATTATGTAATGAGAGTACTCTTTATATAACAGGAGAAGTTCAAATAAATGGAATAAGAGCAACAATTTTATTTGATACCGGATCATCTCATACATTTGTGTCACCTTCATTTGCAAAACGATTGGGAGTTGAACAAAAAAAAAATTCTGGCAAAGTTCTATTTGTAGCTACCCCGTCAGGAAAAAATTTGACTACCGACTGATATTATGAATGGTGTGATCTTGAAATTGGAGGCAGGATCTTTGGCATCGACCTTATTGAGTTTGTGGTTTTGGGGTCAACATCATCATTGGCATAGACTGGATGACAATCTACAGTGCCACTATTGAGTGCAAGAGTAAGGAGGTTGTGGTAAAGGCATCAGGAGGACCAACAGTTACATTTCAAGAGAAGAGGAAGTGCAAACAGTTGGTAGCAGCTCTGATTAAGCACAAGGTTCCTGAAGAAGTGAAGCAGATTCCAGTAGTCCGGGATTTTCCAACAGTGTTTCTAGAAGTTCTACCCGGGCTTCCACCTCAACGGGATGTAGAGTTCAGCATCTCCGTTCAGCCAGGGAGTGCACCCATTTCTAAGGCACCGTACAAAATGGAGCCGGTAGAACAAGATGAGATCAAGAAGCAAATTGAAGAGTTGTTAGGCAAAAGATTCATCAGGCCGAGTGCATCACCTTGGGGAGCACCAGTTCTTTTGGTAAAGAAGAAGGATGGATCGATGAGGATGTGCATCGATTATAGAGATTAAACAAGGTGACAGTGCAGAACAAATATCCGATTCCCCGAATCGATGATACATTCGACCGTCTACAAGGAGCAGTTGTTTTCTTTAAGATAGATCTACGGTCGGGTTATCACTAGGTCCGAGTGAAGGAAGAAGATGTGCACAAGACGGCGTTTAGGACTCGACATGGTCACTACGAGTTCTTAGTCATGCCGTTTGGAGTAACAAATGCACCTGCTATTTTCATGGACATGATGAACAGAGTCCTGCGACCGTTCATCGATTCTTTCGTCGTTGTGTTCATCGACGACATACTGGTCTACTCTAATACAGAAGAAGAGCATGATGGTCACCTAGCAGAGGTACGAAAGAAGTTACAAGAGCAGAACCTATATGCAAAGTTGTCTAAGTGTGACTTCTAGAAAACCGAAGTTGCTTTTCTGGGTCACATCCTTTCTAAGGAGGGAGCGGCTACTGATCCACAAAATATTGAGGCAGTGAAAGATTGGCCAAGACCGACTACAGTGAAAGAAATCAGAAGCTTCTTGGGTTTAACAGGCTACTACAGAAGGTTCATTCAGGGCTACGCCTAGATAGCTGTGCCACTCACGGGGCTTACGAAGAAGAACGTGAGTTTTAAATGGTCAGAACACCGAGGCTAGCTTCCAAGAGTTTAATGAGAGGTTGACTACCGCTCCCATTATGGCTTTGCCAAAAGCAAGAGTCGACTATGATGTCTACAGTGATGCTTCCCATCGCGGACTAGGCTGCGTACTGATGCAAGAGGGGAAGGTAATAGCTTATGGGTCTAGACAGCTGAGACCGCATGAGAAAAATTACCTGACCCACGATGTGGAGTTGACAGCAATCATCTTTGCACTAAAGCAGTGGAGGCACTACGTGTATGGTGAAAAAGTTAACATGTACACGGATCATAAAAGCCTAAAGTACATCTACCAGCAGAAGGATCTGAATCTACGGTAGCGAAGATGGTTGGAAGTATTGGAGGATATCCGACCTGAAATCAAGTACCATCCGGGCAAGGCCAATGTGGTGGCTGATGTGCTCAGCCGGAATAGCAGTTAGTCTCGATTGATCACGAGTCAGGAGAAGTTGGCAGAAGAACTCGATCGAGCGGAAATTGAGGTGGTGTTGCAAGGATTGGGGGCTTCCTTAGCCCACTTAAGAATTCAATACATTAAGGGAAAGAATTATTTACAGTCAGAAGAACAATCCAAAGATTCAGGAGATTAGGGAGCAGGTTGGCATCGGCAGGTTAACAGAATTCTAGGTGAGAGGTGAAGTATTGTGGTTTGGTGAGCGGTTGTGTGTGCCAAATCAAGCAGAACTGAAGGAGAGTATTCTACAGGAAGCACATGCCACTTTATTATCTGTACATTCAGGAAGTACCAAGATGTCCAAGGACATCAAGCAATGCTTCTGGTGGTCAGGGATGAAGCGGGATGTAGCCGAGTTTGTCGCCAGGTGTGCAGTCTGTCAGCAGGTCAAAGCCGAAAATCAGAAACCCGAGAGTTTATTGCAGCCATTGCCCATTCCGGAGTGGAAGTGGGATAGTATCAGCATGGATTTCATCACAGGATTGCCCAGGATTTCCAAGGGAAACGATGCAATTTGGGTGATAATGGACCGACTCACCAAATCGACTCACTTTCTGGCGATGAATCTCACTTGGTCTATAGAGAAGTTGGCTAAGCTGTATGTTGGGGAGATCGCGAGGCTACATGGAGTTCCCTTGTCTATTGTATCCGACTGAGATGTGCGATTCACCTCGCATTTCTTGAAGAGTCTCCAGGCAGCTTTGGGGACGAAGACCGATTTCAGTACTGCTTTCCATCCTCAGACTGATGGGCAGACTGAGAGGGTCAACCGAGTACTGGAAGATATACTGAGGTGTTGTGTGTTGGACTTTGGCGGCAGTTGGGAGAGGCATTTAGATCTAGTGGAATTCACCTACAACAACAGTTTCTAGGAAAGTATCGGTATGGCACCATATGAGGCTCTGTATGGAAGAAAGTGCAGAACACCGGTGTGTTGGTATGAAGTGGGGGAATGGCAGATGTATGGGTCGGAGATTGTGCAACAGAACTCAGAAAAGATCGAGTTGATTTGGAAGAGGTTAGTCGACGCACAAAACAGGAAGAAGAGTTATGCCGACAACCGGAGGAGAGATATGGAGTTTGAGGAAGGTGATTTTGTCTTTGTGAAGGTGTCTCCAACCAAGAGAGTGATTCTGTTTGGAATAAGAGGGAAATTAGCCCCGAGATACATAGGTCCTTATAAGATATTGAAGATAATTAGGTAGACTGCTTATCGGTTAGAACTACCGAAAGAGTTAGCCCAAGTACACAATGTCTTCCATGTGTCTATGTTACGAGGCTATATTCCCGATCCGAGTCATCATTTTCCCGAAGTGCCAGAAGGTCTGTAGTTGGTTTTGAGCTACACTGAGCGTCCAGTTGAGATTTTGGATCGGCGGGAGAAGGTCTTGAGAAATAAGACTATACCCATGGTCAAAGTCGTATGGAGGAACTAACTAGTTGAGGAGGCCACTTGGGAATCAGAGTAGAGGATGATGAGAGATTATCCTGAGCTTTTCAATTAAAATTTGTAAATTTTTTTTCTTTTTTTGCTTTCTCAATATTAAGTGTAGTTCCGAGGACGGAACTATTCTAAGGAGGGAGTGTTGTAACATCCCGTAGTAAAATTTTATTTTTTTTAAAGTAAAAAATAATTTTTTTATTTTTTGCATGTGCGTTCCACGTGCAATTTTATCTCAATTTTGTTCCAAGATTTTATTAAATTATGCATAAGTTCCCTTTTATTTATTTTATCCCATTTGGTTGTCTTTTCTTAATTAGAGCCCATAGGCCTAAAGGACTAATTTAGATCCATTAGAAATAAATTAAATAAAAAAAAATATAATTTGTACACACTTTTTACACTTGTCTTGTAACAATTAGTAACCTACTAACAAATTAACAAAATATAAAATGAATGAGAGTGTGCATGTGCACTACGCGTGCACGTGCATTTTGTGCATGCACAAACAAGGTGAGGTCGGCCATTTGTAGAGTAGTGGGAGAGTGGAGAGAGTGGGGTGTGATCATGGGTGGTTATTTGGGCAGTGGGGTTAATCGTAGCCACACAAATTTCCTATATAAACTCCCCTATTGTATATCATTTGCACCTAACTAAGAAATTAAGAGAGAGGAAAAGAAAGAGAGCAATATGGAATTTCAAGTTGCTTTCCTTAGAGGCTTGGAGTTTGCTTTGCTGGGAGAAGAAGTACTAGGCCGTTGGAGTGGAGCTAGGAGCATTCCTTTAGGAGATTTTCATTTTGTGCAACAGAAAGAGGTGGGTATCTTGCATGTTTTCTAATTAGTTTAGAAATCATGATAAGGTGTTGCATGGTAAATTTTAGTCTAGTTCTAATGATTCTTGTTAATTTTGATACATGTTGAAATGATGAAATTTGCTATCATGAGTTGCACTGTGTGCTAAATTTAAGTATATGATTTGAATAAAATAATAGAATGTGGGAAAGGATAAATTAAATGCATGTTTATAAGTGCTAGGCCTAATTGCAAAAAAATAAGTTTCTTTTGTTGCATGATTGTTGTCTTGTACAAAATTAGACAAAATATATATAAGGAATGTGATTATTTGTGAAGAGAAATTAGAAACAAATTGGGGAAATAAAAAGAGGTATGGTTGAAAGATGAAGAATTTCATTAACATGCATAAGACACAATTGGCATAGTTACATTTTGTATTAAATTTCTCCTATAAGGGGGAAATGACTATTTTGGAAAAAATAGAGCTAATTCCCATTTAAAAAATGAATAAAATCAGTAAAATCATTAATCTTTGGTTGGTGTATAAATACAAATGTTATATTTATTTTTGAAGGAAAGAAATAGTGATTCTAAATCAATTTCATGTATATACACTGTAGAAGATGAATATGAATAAAAGGGGTATAAATCCCCTTTAATATAATTAAATACAATAAGAGACATATTCTGGAGTTTAGAAATATTTTTTTAATAATTTTAATTTGGGAAAGAGAAATGAGAAACAAAATAGTTGAGAAATAAGAAAAGAGAAATAAACAGTGAATGGGTAATTAAAGTAAATAACCCATAGTATATCAGGTTGGGCACTTGGCCAAAACGGCTAGCGCGTGTATGGATTAGTGTCATCTTAGCGTAAACACCTGCATTAGGCATTAAGGCATTGCATACACCAACATGTTTAAGATAATCACATTTCACTCTTTGTTTTACATTCAAGTTTGTGGTTGTTAAAATAAGTGAGTCACTATATTATGGCATAGGGAGGATGACCGTGTATAGTATTGCGTCAGTTGTATGTAACTGACGTGCCCACAGTTTCACATGCAGGGCTTGGAATTTGCAAGAAGATATAAAGATGAATTTGATGCTGATGACTATTTAAATGCTAAAGTTGTTATACTTGTATAGTTATCATGTTGTATTTATTTATTTCCACTGCGTTGATGTACAAGGGTAATATTGTAATAGAAGTTTCAAAATTTCTTATAAAAATTGTACGAAATGAAGTGTAGATCCTGTTGAGCTATGAATTACCGTATTTTGGTATTCGAGGCATTACAGTGTTACCCTCTGAACCTCCCCTTATGAAAATATGTTTACTTTACTAACTAAACGGTAGACGCGATGTCCTTATACTATTCTGTTATTTGTGTAACCGATGAAATATTTCACACAGGAATCTTCCTAACGCATTTCAGTTTTCATTGTTAAGTTCGTTTTGGCCATGAACATACGTATGGTTCTGTAAGACTTTAATAGGAATATTGACCTACATTATCTCCTTGGAAGCGGGCCTTATTCCTTTCACATAAGTCATTTCTTAGTTGTGAGTAACCCGCATTACTCTGCTCGGATTTTCGACGCATAAGAATCATTAAAAGTCTAGCTTAACCTTTTACCTTTTGAGTATATCACTTTCATCATAGGAATGGACATAGGGAAATCCCCACAGTGATCCAACATGGTCTTTACAATTTAGTTATCCCTTTGAACCTAGATCTTGGAATCTCTAGTCAACTAGGTTGGGTGTCCATTATATCGACTTATTTCTTCATGGGCTTTAGTCTCATTTTTCTCTATGATTTATCAACTAATTATCTGTTTAACCCTTTGGTTAGAGGATCCACAATGTTATTCTTTGACTTTACATAGTTCACAGAGATAACCCTAGCAGAGAGTAGTTGTCTAATGGTATCATGTCTTCGACGAATATGTCTAGATTTACCATTATACATATTGCTCTGTGCACTACAAGTTACAGATTGACTATCTAAATGTATGCAAATTTGAGGCACAGACTTTGTCCACCTTGGAATAACCTCAAGGAAATGACATAACCATTCAGCCTCTTCCACACATTTGTCCAGTGCGATAAATTTAGATTTCATCATGAATTTAGCATACTGTTTGTTTCGAGGATTTCCAAGAAATTGTTGCACCACCTAGTGTGAACACATAGCCACTAGTGGATTTTGAATTATCACTAGATATCCAGTTCGCATTACTATATCCTTCAAGTACAACTGGATATCTTGTATAATACAGTCCATAGTTACGAGTAAAACGTAAGTACTTCAGTACTCTTGTAATCGCATGCCAATGCTCGCTTCCAGGATAACTTGTATATCTACTTAGTTTACTAACTGCATAGGCTATGTCTGGTATTGTACAACTCATCAAGTACAGTCACCTATGATTCTAGAGTATTCTACCTAAGAAATATTCTCACATTTATTCTTGGATAAATGTTAAGTTAGATCTATTGGAGTTTTTGGCAATTCTAGAATTATCTTTATCAAAATTTTCTAGAATATTGTCAATATAATGTGACTGGCTTAAAATATGCTCGTCTGATGTTCTTGTGATTTTAATTCCTAATATAACATCAGCTAGTCTCATGTCTTTCATGTCAAACCTCGAGTTCAACATATTTTTAGTAGATTTAATCATCTTATCATTGCTTCCAACAATAAGCATGTCATCTACATACAAGCATATTATGACATATCCACTTATAGTGTCTTTGACATACGTGCATTTATCATATTCATTGATTTTGAAACCATTTGTCATCATGACATTGTCAAATTTCTCATGTCATTGCTTTGGTGCTTGTTTTAAGCCATATAATGACTTCACCAGTTTACATACTTTCTTTTCTTGTCCTGGACCTGAAAACCCCTCAAGTTGTTCCATGTAGATTTCTTCATCTAAATCTCCATTAAGAAAAGCTGTTTTCACATCCATTTGATGTACTTCAAGATTGTGCTTGGCTGCTATTGCAAGTACCATCCTACTGAAATTTATTCTCTTCACAGGAGAATATATTTCAAAGTAACCCAGACCTTCCCTTTTTCTATATCATTTGATAACAAATAATGCCTTGTATTTATCAATTGATCCATCAGCTTTCATTTTTCTCTTGAAAATTCACTTGTAACCTAAAGGTTTACTACCTGGTGGAAGATCGACTAGTTTCTAAGCATGACTTTGCAAGATATAATCAATTTCGCTCTTAATGGCTTCTTTCTATAGAAGACCATCACTAGAGCTCACCGCTTCTTTGAAAGTTTGTGGTTCACCTTCAAGCATAAAATTCAAGAAATCTAGACCAAAAGATTTTTCCTTTCTTGTTCTTTTACTACGTCTAGGTTCCTCTTCAACTTCTTCATCTTGGTTTTCACTATCTTCATTGATAGTCTCAGGTGTTCGTTTGGAAGAACTTGGTTCTTCATTAGACTTATATGGAAATACATCTTCAAAAAACGATGCATTTCTTGACTCAATTATCGTCTTTGATTTATCAGAGATATCAGATTGGTACACAAAGAACTGATAAGTACTACTATTATGTGCATAGCCAATGAAAATGCAATCAACTGTTTTGGATCCTATTTTCACTTTCCTAGGTGGAGGTACTGCCACCTTGGCAAGATATCTCCACATTCGCAAGTAATTGTAGAATGACGTTCTTCCTTTCCCTAATTCATATGGAGTTTTTTTTTTTTTTGACACCTTATTCAAAAGGTAGTTAGCTGAAAGAATAGCTTCTCCCCACAAGTTTGGTGGCAAACCAGAATTTTTTAACATTGTATTCATAATTTTCTTCAAGGTACGATTCTTTCATATAGTAACACCGTTGGACTAAGGAGAATAAGACGCTATAGTTTCATGTATAACGTCATGCTTAGCACAAGTGTTAGTAAATGGCGATTCATACTCTCCACCTCGATCACTTCTTAGCGCCTTAATTTTCTTGTTAAGTTGATTCTCAACTTCATTTTTATAGAGAACAAATTTCTCGTCCATGTTTTTAAGCAAATACAAATAACAATATTTTGTGCTATCATCAATAAATGTGATAAAATACTTATTACCACATCTTGTTTGTGTCGTTTTTAGATTACAAATATCACTACGAATTAAATCAAGAGGTTCAGTGTTTCTTTAGCACTTTTAAAGGACGATCTTGTTAGTTTTGTCTCAACACAGGTTTCACACTTATGTTTGGCATCAATTTGAAATGTTGGTATATGATTCAAGTTAATTAGTCTACGCAAAGTATCATAATTAATATTTCCTACCCTACCATGCCATAAATTGGAAAATTCAAGCATATAAGTAGAAGAACTAGCTTTATTGATATTTTTGACCATGGTCATTACATTGATTCCACCACTTATGTATCCTCTACCAACATACATTCCACTATTCGACAAAAAAAAATTGTTTGACTCAAACACTAAACAAAATCTGTGATTATAAGCAATGAACGAGATACTAAATTCTTACGGATTTTAGGAACATATGCAACATTATTCAGAGTAAGTCCTTTCCCAGAAGTCATCTTCAAGACCACCTTGTCTTGGCCCTTGATTTCTGAAGTAGTAGAGTTTCCCATAAACATCTTCTCCCCATTCTCTAATAGTTCAAAAGTGTAGAACATACTTCTATTTAGCATTGGTATCGGGTCGGTTCCTTCACTACCCGGACCCGGACCCGGATTCGTGAGGACCAGGTCCAGTTCCAGGTCCGGGTTCTATTAAAATATTCCTACTCGTTCGGGTAGGAGCGGGAGTGTGAGCGGCGAGCGGAGGCGGCGAGAGAAGGATTTAGAAATAGATGGGAGAAGAAAAAGGCATGAGTTTTGAGTTCGGAAGGGGAAAATTTAGAATTGAGGAGGAAAGAGGGGAGGGATGAGGATAGAATACTTATTTTTATGTTGATTTTTTAAGGTTTTTTTAACAGGTCCGGGTCCGGGTCCGGGTCGGGTCTCTTTTGAGCGAACGCGGACGCGGACGCAGACCCGCCCGAAAGTACAACGGGTCCCATTTTAGGACCTAGAACTAGACCCAGATCTGGATAGACTGGGTCAGTTCCGGTCCAATGCCGGGTCCGGGTCGGGTCCAGGTCGGATCCGAGTTTCGGGTATTTATACCAATGCTACTTCTATTGGAGCACACGTGTCGAGTAGCTCTAGTGTCAATACACCATTCCTTGGGGTTTGAACTCATCATGTTCACCTTCGAGACTACAACTGAGATGTTGATATCAGAAACGTCTTGAGCAATGCCTTCAACAATATTTGCTTCTCTGTTCCTGCTCTTCTTGAGTAGTTTACAATCAGTAGACTTGTGACCTGGCTTGTCACAGTTGAAGCACTTGCCATGAAACTTCTGCTTCTTGGAGATTCCTTCCTTAGGCCCCAACTTGGACCCCTTGTTGTTGTGCTTTTTTGAACGTTGACTATGTTCTACCACATTATCCTTGGCCGCATAAATGATGGCTCCAATTTTTAGATCCTCTATTGTCTTATTCAATACGAAGTCTGACAGTGAGATCCTCAATGCCCATTTACTTTCGCTTATGTTTCAGGTAGTTTTTGAAGTCTTTCCAACCTGCTGGCAATTTTTTAATAATATAAGCAACTTGAAAACTTTTACTTAAGTTCATACCCCCCCTCCTTTATTTTTTCCAATGTGGGACTAAAGTCCCTCAACTCATTTGTAACCCCTGTTTTCCCAAAAATGTATTTTTGTGTATTTTCTGTATTTAAAATTTTCGCTAATTATTTTCCCGGATTTCAATTTATTTTGTCAAATTGTACTATTCGATATCCTATTAAAATCTGTTTTCGATATATAATTGTATTTGTAACTATTTTCGTTGATTTTTATGTTAGAATACAATTCTTATATTTTGTTATAGCTTCTCTTATTATCATTATTATTATTAGTATTATTGTTATTATTGTTATTTTTGACTAATTATTAAAAATTCATTTTTATCTACTAACTGTATTGTAGTGTTTTAAATAAATTCTATTTTTGTATTACAAATTACATTTTTATTATGAACAATCTTTTTATTGGTTATTTTATTTTACTATTGAGTTAAAAAAAAACCATTATCTATTTTATACCCAATAACCCGTTAGCTTCTGTCCCCAAAACCCAATTACCCTACCCTGTTCATAACTACCCACTACCCGTTATAATAACCCTACCCATTATGCCTAAAAGCAACCCGTTAACCCCCCAGCCCATTTATCCTCTCCTATACCCAATACCCTCCTAACAGACCCGAAACCCACTGCCACCTATTCACTCCTTCTCACTAAACACTATATCTCCCTATATATTACCCAATACTGCCTCTTTATCTTCCAACCTATTCACTATTCAGCCGCCAACAACCCACCTCTTCTTCACTCCTTCCTTCCCGCCTCCTCCCGGCTCCTCGACAACCAGCAACTCCACACGCCAGCCGCGACTGCACACAGCGTCGCTCAGCACACCTCGTCAGCGACGCCCTGCCTCCTACAGCACCGCACTCCCGAAGCCAGCAGTTGCAGCTGCACTGCTCCCCTCCGGCGACAGAGTCAGCACCCCCTCCTAGCCGCCTGTTCCCCGTCGCCTCCTGCCTCGCGACGCAGCCGCAATGCTGCAGCGACCCTCTGCAGTGCCTCCGCCTCTCCCCTTCGGAAGTAGCATCACGATGTCTCAGTGCGCCGTCGGCAGTCCCCGCTGCACCGTCGCCCGCCGTCGTGCCGCCCATTGGCCGCTGCCAGTCGCCTGGCCAGTGCATCCGATTGATGGTTGCTGGTTGTTTGTTTGTGTTTGATCATCTCTGTTGTGGACCGTCGGATCTTCATGATCTCTCATCTTGATCTTCTTAATCATGCGGATTTTGATGGTTTGAATATTGTTCTTCCGTTGGATCTTGATTATCATCTTTGATTATGGACCGTTGGATCACATTATCATCATCTTGGAGTTCTTTGATTACTTTGGTTAGTGGCCGTCCGATCGTCGATCTGATCCGATCATCATCATCATCATTAAGATACTGATCACATCTTGATCTTGATCTTGATCTTCGATCAGAGTCGTCCGATCTGATCTGATCGCCTTGATCTATTGATCTCATGATCTCAGCTGTCCAATCGTGTTCGTGGGTTATTTGTTCTTTGGATTTGTGATCTTGTTCATGTTCACTTTTCCGTGATTTTGTGTTCGTGCCTGGGAATATGTTCCCGTTATTCTTTGCCCCGTTGGATTCGTCGTCTTCCAGGCAAGTAAGTTGTACTCAAATTTCTTCGTATGATACAAGTCAAAAATACCACCTATAATGTATTTGGGTTCTAGAGACGACTCTTGTGTGTTATTCTTGTTGGTTTTCGTCTCTATAGTGCTATTTGACCATAAATGACTCACGACACAAATTCGACATGAAACAACTAGGTTTTCGCTCGTTCTTGATTTGATCATGTATGTGAACTATTTGTCAAAATTTGACTATTTGTTGAGATCCATGTGATTAGCTTGTTGTGGACTTGTTATATAACCTATTTCATGTTGTTTGGACACTTGGTAGACTCCATTTCATATTTGGTTGTGTTTGGATTAAATTTCGTTGGATCTATGTTGATTTTTGTTCGTGAGGAAATGCTGTATTTTGCCGATAATCTGTCTTGATCAGTAATTTAGACCATATTAAGGTCAAAATCTTAATTTCAGTATAAAACATGATTCGTATAGAATTTCGTCTTCTTTCCAACCCCTCTGACCTTGCTCGATTTTGTTTTCGTATGTGTGAGATATAACTGTTTTACTACAGAGGTGTAGCTCTTTTCCATATTTTGTTTCTTGATGATTTTGATGATTAAATTATTTTGATACTTGTGCTACACATATTATTTTGATCTGAAACTTTGGTAAGTTTTTTTATATCTACTTAGGGATTACCCAGAATTTTGGTAGATTTTATTGATAAGTTTTATATGCCGTTTCATGCACGTTTATGAAAACTATACTTGCTGTATTTTGCTCGCTGTTCCGTAAAGAATCGTATTTTCACCCTGATTCCTTTTACTGTATTAAAAATATTTGCTTTTACTGTATTAAAAATATTTGTGAAATATGAAAGTTAATATATTTTTTTTTATTTTCATCTCCCTTTGGCGGATTTGGATTTCGTTTCACTGGTTGAGAGATATTATAGTTTTTGTACAGCAGTGTTGGGAATTCCATATTTGCCAAACTACCGTTTATTGATGTTTCCCGATTTTTGATGACTAATCTAATTTTACTGGAAATTTATGAAACTTTATATTTAGATACTGGACATATAGGGGAATACCCCAGATTTTTTTTGGATTTATTTACTAAGTTTTCATGTTGTTTTCCTGCTCTTGAATACGTTTTTCTGATTTCTGACTGAACCTATTTTCTGTATTCAAATCAGTTTTGAGCTATGTTTTTGTGAATTAATATATGACTTATTTATACTCGCTGGATTCGGCTGGGAGTCTATTTTCTAGAAGTTTCGACGGATTCAGATTTGCATGTTTTTAACACTGGGAATCACTATTTTACTGCAGTGTGGTCTTACTGTCCTAAACTTGTGAGTTGTTCATTTTTATTCTTTTATGAACTATCTTGCACTCGTACATGTTTATCTTGCAACTTAAACTTGCCACATGATCATGCCATGTAATTCTTGATATGTTTTGCACATCTATTTGCTTGTTGACATTAATAATAAAATAACTAAGCCGGGGTTAAGAAAAAGATCTAGTAGTGGATAGTGCAGAAATGTGTACTCGGAAGAATCTAGTGGTTATTGGAGCTTGTTTACATGTGAAGCTTGACACGATATACATGACACGTACACACATGAAACTGGAGCTTGTTTACGTGATTACATGATACATGATACATGATACTTGGAACTTGTCCCTGAGTACACTGTCCTGTATGGTCCCCTATGAAATCTAAAGCGAAACTGTTTGTTGTAGCAACCATGTGTTATATTTTTAGGGCGCATGAAGTGCTACCTAGATAGTAATAACTACAAGACTTGATACATGATACTTGAACATGATATATGCCCACTTGATACTTGACTACATGATACATGAGATTTGATACTTGATACATGCTACATGATTACATGATTTTTGATACTGGTGACTTGGTACATGACACTTGTTTACTTGACACTTGATTCTTGTCATTTACACTTGTTCATTTTGCCATGCTAGTTGTTTATTTTGACATCATGCTTATACCATGTTGCTAGTTAGTTTCCCCATGTACTTGTATCCTACATTATAAGTGGCCCATAACTTGCAATTGACGGGTACTTGTTTTCTCTTTCCTTCTCCTGCAATTATCAATTGCAGATTTTGGTGATCAGCTGCCCGATGGAGTATGTGATCTAAAGTTCTAGTTGGCTGAAGCTTTTGCTATCTTCATTTATTTTCTGTTGCTTATTTTGAACATTGTATCTTGTACTTGGATATTTATTTGTAATTGGGCGATGTGACCCAGGATATTTGACTTGTCCAGATTCTGATTTATTTGAGATTTATATATTCTTGGTTTCAAGTAAATTTCTGTTGGTATCTTGTTTCAATTATGCATGCCTGGTTGTTTCTTTGCTTCCGACTCCGATTATTCCTGCGATATGTTGTAAAGATTCCTGAACAGCTTATGGATGATGAAAATCATTCGCTGGGCCAATGTTACGTGCTCGTATTCCGTATTTTTGGGAAGCGGGGCGTGACATCATTTTTTAGAAATTAACTGTCTCACTTTTGGAGACAATTTCTCATTCACCCGATAACCGTTTTGAGCAAGTAAATATATGATTTTGATCTACTCCTGAAGGAGAACCTAAATCCATCAAGATCTCTCACTGATCCATAGAGGATCTTACTCAAAAATTTCTTAAAAACTGGTTCGTATACGGTGTTAATATACCCTTTTACCAACAGTAATTTCATAGGAAGAAGACGATGATGTCTCTATGAAGAGAGAAGCCATTGCTATATGTAATGTGGTGAAGCATCAATTTCCCCTTTTTGGGGCATGTATTTTTTCTTTCCTGAAAATGATTCCAGTATATTCATCTTTACAGATACATAATTACACTTTTTGAGCACCAACCCTTTGCTCCTCTTGAAGTTAAGCCTATCCTGAGCAATTAAGCAAATCTTCCTTTACCTATGATAGAAAGATTCTTTGTATACGATTTGACATTCTCTCTTAAATAAGAAGTGAGACATATGATCTGATTGTCATATAAATAGGTAAGTTACAATATTACGCTATACAATTTCTTTATAGTATATCCGGTTATTTTAAAATATGAATGTAAATATTGTACTGAGTCTTATTCTTTCCTCCACCAACATGGGAGTGAAAACAAGGTTGTTAGTTAAATTATAGGTTGAAGGTGCCATGACTGCATACTGAATTTACTATTCAGTAAATGTAATTTTAACTCATATATCTCTACTATTTTAATGGTAGAGTTTGTCACCGAACAAACTCCATTTGTAACCAAACAAACACTTGCATTGTAACCCAACAAACATGTGCAATGCACATGCATAACTAATATAAAGGAGGTCTTAGGTTTGATGTTAGACAATGTCAGATTTTTTTAAAAATATATATATTTCTAAATACGCGCATCAGACGTGTAAATTACTAGTATATATGA
The DNA here is from genome assembly GCA_017893485.1 of Hemerocallis citrina. NCBI lineage: Eukaryota > Viridiplantae > Streptophyta > Magnoliopsida > Asparagales > Asphodelaceae > Hemerocallis > Hemerocallis citrina. The sequence goes on along the minus strand of CM030364.1, from coordinate 251,304,169 downwards.
ATTGAATAGTTATTATGCCTTTTCCAACAAATGGGATTGGTTGCATTAAAAAAACAAATGGGATTGGCTAGTGTGACAAGGATTCATTAAGATTTTGTTTATTTTGGTGAATTAATTTGATAAAATTGATGATTTTTGTTGTAGGTGATGTGTTTGGTTTGTGATACGGAGCAGTCGTCAATGATATCATTTATTTTCTCCTTAAATTTCAAATTGCATTTTTTTCAATTGGATTTGCATGACTTTATGTTTAGGTGCAAGCATTACCGGAGGAGATGCAAGATCCGAGCGCTGTGCTGCAACGAGATCTTCCATTTCCACCACTACCACAACTATTCGACGATAAAGTTTTGAATTTTATTTTTTGAGATTTTTTCGGAATTGTTGGGATTTTTTGGGGTTCAAATGTTGGGTTTTAGGGATGCAGGCTATTCGGCATGAGCTTTGCTGGCGAGATGTGGATAAGGTGAAAGCACAAATCTTGAAGCATTTTTTGTTCCTTTTTTATAAAAAAAAATTGTTGTGGGTTTGGTTTATTTTGATGAATTAACTTTATAAAATTGATTAATTTTGTTGTAGGTGATATGTTTAGTTTGCGATACAGAGCAACCGGTAATGATTTGATTTATTTTATCCTTAAATTTCAAATTGCAATTTTTTTTCGATTGGTTTTGTATGGTTTTATGTTTAAAGGGATCTTTGGATTGAATCTTGAAGGTGGCACAAGTTTGCAAGAATTCCAGGGTGAAGATGGAGGAGTATTTATGCGATATATACAAATTTTATGATGATGATACGAAGAAGGAGCAGCTCCATTGCGATGATTGCAAAATTTTCAGAGTTGGAGGGAAAGAAAACTTCTTCCATGGTCAAAATTGTGGTATGTTATTTATGTGTTTTTTTTATAATGATCTTTAGCAACTTAATATGATTTTGCATGTTGAGGATGTGTGAACTCAGCAGTTGATTTTGTTCCGAATTGGTTTGAAGTCATTTGTGAAGGCATTTTGTTTGGCTCTTGGTTATATAATCTGTGTTTGTAATAAAATATATTTTCTTTCACATCTAGATGAAGAAGTGCGGCATCGGAGAATTTGGGGAACGCCAACAACTTGAAGATGTGAATTTCATAACCAAAAAGGGGAAGTCGAAGGCACTAGGTGGAGGGTCAAGGAGGGCAGCGCTGAAGGAAGGGATGGAGGGTGGGAGGGATGATCGAGGAGGTTAGCGGCGGAGGGAGCGAGGGTCGGGGAGGGCAATAGTGACAGGAGGGATCGAGGGTCGGGAAGAGCAGCGACGACCAGAGCGGTGGAGGGTCGGGGAGGGCAGCCCGAAGGAAGGTGGAGGGTTGAGGAAAGTGTCGGAAGTGGGAAATACGAGATCGAAACTGGTTAGGTGTTTAAGATTTTATTTTAGTTTTATTTTTGTTTTTGAAAACGTACGTATTGTATGTGTTAATTGGGAGGGCGGTATTTTTTCCCAATTATCTCAAACATTTTTGGAGTTCTATATAATTTTATGAGTTATTTAAAATTATTTTAGTCATTGCTATTTGCATAAGGTAACACTAGTGAATACATAAGAAAGTAACCCAAATAAATCAATGCAAACTTAGCTATTATTGAATGGTTTCAAAGTTGTCGCCACTCAACATCTATATTATGAAGGGACGATGAAGGCAAACACTACTGCAAAAAAAGGGAGGGCCCTGTTGCAAGATTCCGTGTAGGTTTCTGTAGCGCCCCAAATTCCCAACACTGGAAATTCATGAGACAATCCAGAATATTACTTTAAATAGTACATAACACAAAAAGGTACAGGAAATTAAGAACTTTTATTTCGATAAATATTATTACAATGTCCAAAAGGTACAAAAACATTACAATAAAACTTTACAATGAACTCGAACAATGACTCTCCACTTGGATGCTTCACCCAGCTCGAGTCCCCTGCTTTCACAATCCAGTAGTCCTGCAACTAATCAGACTGTAGGCACGTCAGTTGAATGCAATTGACGCAATGCGAATAAAACCAGCGACTCTCCAAACTCAACAATCAATTTTTTATGCAAAAGAAAAATGTGTAGTCAATCACAAGTGTTAGTGTATGTCATGTCCTTGAGTCTAATGCACAGTTCCAGATGCACGCAATGCACTTACTCTAATGCAATTCATTTGAAAACGTAAGTATCCCATACTACATACTTTTCCAAATGCAACTTCAATGGAAAGGTATGCATCCCATACTACATACTTTTTAAATAGCTCGTAGTCTTCAGATCACAGGGTTCGATCCCTCGCTGTGCATCATACTCTTGTACTCTTGTACTCTTTCCCGTTCCTGACATCCATCTAGTGACTGGTGAGGTTGTAGTTGTTCGGCCCAAATCCTACCTCTGCAATCAGTAGTGGTGTCCCCGTTTTTCCACTATACCCGGTCTCCGCAGTCTCACTACTCCGGACCTCACCCTAAAGTTGCTATGAACATAAAGGTGGCCCCGCGGTAACCCCTGCTCACCGAGACGCCTAGAGTCTTACTTGCAATTTTGAGTCTTACTCTAGCTCCCTGTCCGTACTAAACAATATAGAACTTAACAGATTCTTAGGATCCATTCTTAACTTCCAACATGAGATTTATAGTACGCACTTCCCGTTCTTATCACTAGACCCCAAGAATAAACAGACGAGACTACATTGCCCGTGCCCTCTGACAGGCATGACACTGTCACACGTGTTCCCTTAACAGGTGAGTACAACCACCCGACTAGTGCCTGCCCTAACAATCAATGACATGCTCTGGTCTTAGGATACTACTATTAGTTCATCAGTCCTACACCAGTCTTGGTTAAGCAACTACTGATATTCTTTGTGCAGAGATTATTGAATACCAGTCGATTACTTGCTAGTTAATAAACATAGTTCTTTATCCAATTTTACAAAGCCCTATGGGAAACCAACACGGCCTCCAGACTAGGCTCAAGAGTTGGCCCAACTTGGCCCAAACTTGACTCACTGACATTGACGATTTGACCTCCATCGATGGCCAATCACCATCTTGCTTGGATCTCGGCCCCGTCTCCGTTTTGCGATCAATCCCTCCTTGGGTAGCAATCCGCCGATGCACGAAGATTGTCTTCATTCATAGAATCTCGAGGTAATAAAGTTACTAATTATCAATAGTCAAATGGATTGATAGTTCTAGGGTGATAACCATTACCCTAGGAAAACAACAAGCTAATTTACATAGCCATTCACATCTCAAACAGTAGACATTCACAAGTCCAACTCAAACATATTCACTTCATTATTCATAAGCTAACTAACAACTATCTAACTCCATTTATAGCCTTAACATAACAATGACTTACATATTCCAAAAACAGTAAGCTATTCATCCAATCCTACGACTGGTGCAAGTTGCAAAAATCACAATTTATTACTTAATGAAATTCCATATTTTTAGATTCTACAGAAATGTCTTTGAATCTACTTTACTTTCTCAGTTCGAAACTTTTTCAAAATAGTTCATTTAGATGATGAAAAAGACATCACACTAGTATGTATACAAATTCTCAAGATATGCAGTAACTATCAACCAGTGTATGCTTAAAACTCAGTTAAAATAGCCATGATCTCAAAATTTCATAAAATTTGGTTTGCATAATCAAGATGAATATGGGCAGTACAAATCCTAAAATTAGCTTTAAAATCCAAGTATACAGAAAGTTATGACAATTTGAATATGATGCAAATTACCAAACAGCAATCACACTATTTCTTAACGACAGCCGCAAGTTGTATTTTAAAGAGATAAAAATTCTTATTCAAAAATTATGAAACTTGATAGGAATGTCCCACACTGGCTTAAAAAACTACTGTAAAATTTCAAGCAGGGCCGGCCCTGACATGTAGGCGGGCAAGGCGGCCGCCTTGGGCCCCTGCCGAAATCGCGATTTTTGGGGCCCCCAATTTCAAAATTCCCTTGTAAATATAGGCACGCATTTCGCGCGTAAAAAAAAAAAATTTTATTAGGGGCCCCCAATTTCAAACTTCCCTTGTAAATATAGGCATGCATTTCGCGCGTAAAAAAAAATTGTTATTAGGGGCCCCCATTTAATTTTAAATTTGAGTGATTTAAAACAAATCCACATTTAAATGGATATAAAACCCGGAACCCACGTTTAATTTAAGCCCACATTTAATATATGGATGATTAGGGGGGCTTAATGTTAATTTCCCTTACAAAAAAAGTTTATTTATTAAAAAAATTCCTAAAACCCCCTCCCTCCAACTCAATTTCTTAAAACCCCCTCCCTCCAACTCTTCCCCATCCATTAATTCCATTCTGACTTCTTCTTTTTCTTTCTTCTTGCTGTTTGAGTTCCCGACCGAAAGCCCCAAACAAAAAACCCAATTTCAAACTTCCAAATCCACTTATATACTTCGTGATTTTCAAATTAATTTGAGGGGTAAGTTAAGTGAAGGGTGCTCTACCTTGTGGCAGTGTCCGTTTTTCGAGAGAATTCCGCGAAGGTATATTATTTTGTATCTTTGATTATAGAATTTTGTACCTTACATATCTTTATGCAAAAATCATGGTAGAGTGATGCTTAGAGCGTGAATAACACGCTTAAGGTGCAAGATTTCAATTTTAATACTAATAGTTTCGAAATTTTTCCTAACCTAGGGTTTGGGTTTAGGAAAATTATGGTTATTGTGTAGTGTGTACTAAGAATGATGTGCATTAATATAGGATAATTTAGGAGCATCTAAGATTAATTTTAGCAATTGTTTGATAATTATAAGGATTTTTCCCGTTGTCGAAAAATTGTGAAATTAATTGTGTAGTGTGTACTAAGAATGATGTGCATTAATTGTTTGAGTTGCTTAATTTTATGTTAATTATGTTAATGAAGTTGAATAGTTGCTTAATTAAGTTGAAAATTGATATGTTAGGCTTAATTCAAATTTTTATTTATTTTTCCAGTTTTATCATGCCTCGAAAATATGTGTCTGGCGCATTAAAAAGAAAGAAGAAACAAGAAGAAAATAAATTTATACAATCTCAAGTTGGGGCATTTGATAAATTTCTTACCAACAAACCAATCTCAAGTGGTAATGATAATGAAGAAGAAGTTCAAGAACATCAACAGTTGAATGTGGGTGATGAAAATGAAGAACCAGTTCAAGAGTTGAATGAGAATGTTAATTTGGATGTGGGTGATGAAAAGGTAGAACCAAATCCAAATGAAGAATATAGGCCTATAAATAGTTATGATCCAATGAATTGGGAGATTATTGATCAAAAAGTTCGGGATTTATTAGTTGAAAGAGGGCCTATTAGAGTTGATATTGATTTTCCTAAAGATGACGAAGGTAGACATTTTTCTTGTGTACACTACACTCGAATGTTGTTAAATGGGGAAAAGTATGATAGAAGATGGCTTGTTTATTCAACTGGTTTGGATAAAGTGTTTTGTTTTTGTTGTAAACTGTTTAAGAAAGAAGGGAAAAATCATCAATTGTCAAGTGAAGGGTTCAAAGCATGGCATAATATTAGTCATAGACTTCAAAGTCATGAAGAGAGTGAAGACCACATTAATTGCATGACAAGTTGGCTTGAATTGGAGACGAGGCTCATAAAACGTGAAGTTATTGACAGATGTGTGGAACTACAAATTATGAAGGAAAAAGAACATTGGAGACATGCCTTGTTACGAATTATTGCTTTAATTAAAACACTAGCTAAAAATGCATTGGCATTTCGTGGTGACAATGAGAAGATTTATGAAGAGAATAATGGTAATTTCTTAAGCTTCATTGAAATGATTGCCGAATTTGATCCCATCATGAAAGAACACATTAGGAAATTCCAAAGCGGTGAATCTCGTAAGCATTATCTTAGCCACAAAATTCAAAATGAATTGATAGAATTGTTGGCAAGTAAGGTAAAAGGTGCGATCATTAAAACAATCAAAGAAGCAAAGTATTATTCAGTAATACTTGATTGTACTCCAGATGCAAGTCATGAGGAACAGATGTCTCTTGTCATACGGTGTGATGATGTTTCAAAAAGTCCGATAAAGGTGGAAGAATTCTTTTTAGAATTTTTAGTTGTAGATGATACATCTGGGTTGGGACTTTTTAAAGTGCTTGAGGATGTTCTGATGGTTCTTGGGCTTGATATTTTGAATGTTAGAGGACAGGGTTATGACAACGGTTCTAATATGAAGGGGAAGAACAAAGGTGTGCAAAACAGGTTAATTACTGTTAATCCTAGAGCTTTTTACACGCCTTGTGGTTGTCACAGTCTTAATCTTGCAATTTGTGATATGGCCAATAGTTGTATCAAAGCTGTATCTTTCTTTGGAGTTGTACAACGTTTGTATACGATATTTTCATCTTCTACAAAGCGATGGGATATTTTGAAAGGATATGTGTCAATTCTCATGCTTAAGACATTATCACAAACTCGTTGGGAAAGCCGTGTTGAAAGTGTTAGAGCAATAAGATTTCAACCTGTGGAGATAAGAGATGCATTAATTGAATTGGCAAACAGTGATGCAGATCCTAAGATCAAGAGTGAAGCTGGTTCCTCAGCAACGAATGAGATGGAGAATTGGGAGTTTTTACTGGGTATGATTATTTGGCACAATATATTATTTACTGTTAATTCTGTCAGTAAATACTTGCAAGAGGAAGACATGCATATTGATGTTGCTATACTTCAATTAAAAGGGCTCATTGCGTTTTTTGAAGAGTACAGAGAAACTGGTTTTATGGAGGCTATGACTGAAGCTAAAATAGTTGCTGAGAAATTGGGAGTTGAACCTGTTTTCGTAAAGAAGCGTGTCATCCATAGAAAGAGGAAATTTGATGAAAGTGGTAGTGAAGAAACAACACAATCACCTGAAGAGGAATTTAGGATTCATTACTTCCTAACTGTAGTAGATCAAGCTATTTCTTCACTCAACAGTAGGTTTGAACAATTTGTCAAATATGAAAAAATCTTTGGATTTTTGTTTGATTTGGAGAAGTTGAGAAGTCTACATGATGATGAGTTGAAAGTTTGCTGTGCCACTCTTGAAGAGTTCCTACATCACGACTCACATTATGATATTAATAGGGATGATCTGTTTTTAGAGTTGAAGCGCCTCAGATTAATTGTACCATCGGAAGCAAGAAAAGCAATTGATGTGCTTAATTATTTGCAAAGGATGGATGGTATATTTCCATATGCATGGATTGCGTATCGTATTTTGTTGACCATACCAGTTACTGTTGCTTCTGCAGAAAGAAGTTTTCCGAAGTTGAAACTTGTCAAGTCTTATCTTCGATCAACCATGTCTCAAGAGAGATTGAATGAATTAGGCTTATTGTGTATTGAGAAGGCGATGGTAGAAAAGCTTGATTATGAACATTTAATTAGTGAGTTTGCTGCACGGAATGCGAGAAGAAGTCATGCACTGGGATGATTAATGATGTAGGTATAACTCCTTAATGTTTATGTTTCTCCTATGTTTCATTTCTTCACTTCAGTGCTATTTCATTTTCATTTCATAATTTTCTGTTTCTAATTCATAATTTTCATTTCATCTAGATAGATGTGGAGGTGAATCGTTGATGCAGCGTCAAGCATTAAATGAGATACAATCAGAGCTTTCCATTGACAGGTTTTGCATATTTGATTATATGTTTTCACTCTATTTTGCATATATGTATGATGCTTATGAGAAACTTGATATTCAATATGATCAAAAAAAAAATTGTTATTCAATGATTTATATTTTGTATATTTTGCTTTGAACAATGTCCAAATTTTGCAAAATTTGCTTTGGCAAAAATTTTTTTTGCATGTTTTTTTAAATGTATGGGGTAGGGGGGCCCCATTTCGGAAGTTCGCCTAGGGCCCCCCGGAACTCAGGGCCGGCCCTGATTTCAAGTTCAAATTCCCTTTAATCATAGGGTTATGCTTTTTAGGGTAACAAGCATTCCTCATGAAAACAGAGATGGAAATTTTTTTATCCCCGTATAGAAACATGATTTTTTTAAAAATATCAAATTATTTCAAAAAATTATCCAAATTGGTGGGATTGCTGTAGACATATATAAAAACCATGCATAGAAAATTTAGCTTAAGAATCCTTATATTTTAGAATGAATGAATTTACAAACTGAACACAAAATTTTTGAAACAGAATCGAAAGACAGTTCAATATTTTCATTACTCAGTATAGATGTAGTATTTTCTAAAAATATCAAAAAATCATCAAAAAAGTTATGAAAAATTGGGGAATTGATATAGACATGTAAGAGAACCTACATTAATCATGCATGCTAGATTCAAATAGAGAAGAAAATTTATCTCACATCATCAGCATGTTCGAATTTATTAAAATATCAAATTATATTCAAAATTTACAAAATTTGGTGGAGTTTTTATAAACATGTATTAGAAGCTATAGTATAATTTTTAGCTATAAATTCATTCTCATCATGGAGTTATGATTCTTAGAAATCAAGTATGCTAATTTCAAATAGAACATCAAAAATTGTTTCTATTTTAGCAATGTTACATTTTATTAAAATATCAAGCTATATTCCAAAATTATGAAATTTGGTGGGTTTCTTAGGGACATAAGTGAGATTCTACAAAAAAAAAAAATCAACTCCAAATTCCATCGTGGCACATAGATATAAATTTTCTAATCATCTTATGTTAAATCCCCACAAGATTCAACATTTTCTAGCAATTGTACTCCTAATACTCTTATAAATCAGTAACATTTCATCTTAATTTTCAAATAAAAACAATAGTCAAGAGTTTAGAAGGACACTCGCTATCGCAATTGTTGATGATCTCTTCTTCAAATTCTTCTTCCTTGCTTCATTGGCTCCTTCTCCTAGCTCCTTGCTTCTACCATTTCTCCACCTAAGCTTAGATGAAGAAAAGTTTTTTTTTTCAAGTTAAAGAAATGCTAGAAAATGGGGAAAATGTAGGATTTTGAAGAAAGAAAATTTTAGGGCTAAAAAATGAAGAAGAAGATGATAGATATCATTTGTTTGGGGGTTTAAATAAGGAGGAGGAGGAGGAGGAGGGGGGGGGGGGGGGGGGGGGAGTGTTTGGCTAAGGGTGAGAGGGTGGTGAGGGAGAGGGGTTGGGGGGGACCATAACCCCCAAAACAAGTCCATAGTTTTTAATAGTGGTTTAGGTTTAATTAGTGGTTTGGATTAGTATTAATAATTATACATATATACATACACACATAAACATATAACAACAATTGTATACATAATACTTAAATTAAAAAATGTTTGTATGTATATAATAAAACTATTTATTATTATAGAAACACTATACGTTCCGTCTCGATTATAGTTGAGACAAACATACAATTTAATTGAGATATTATTCCAATTCTGGTTCAACAATTGTACCATTGTCGGGTTCAAAATATATTAAATAACTAGGTATGCCAGTGGGCACGTGCCTACGACACGTCTTCGATCGAAGAGAGAGAGGCGGGGGTGATTTCAGGAGAGAGAGAGACACACACACATAGAGGGGGGGTGGGAGTTTTTTTTTTTGGGGGGGGGGGGGGGGGGCGGGGGGGGGGGGGGGGGGGGGGGGGTCGGGAAGAGAGAGAGAGAGGGGTATTGAAAAAAATTTGGTTTTTGGGGAAAAAATAGTTTTGGGATTTCAAATTTTCGGCGGAAAAATGTGTTTTGTGAGGTTAGATCTGGGCCTTTGATTTTGGTGGGAATGAAGGAGAGCCACTTGATAGCTTTCTTTGTGTTTTATTATATAGATATGTCTCAATATTTACTCAATTAAAATTGAGAAGAATCGATTAAAACGTGCGGTTCTGAATTGTGCACGGACTATGTACAAAATAGTTATATACTATTTTGCGCGATCTTATAGTTTCTATGAGTGATGGGGAAATGCTTCTGTAATAGAAGATGATGCTAGAGGGGTGATGATCGTGCGCGAGTAGTGGTTTTTCTCCATTTCTTGTTTATAAAAAAAATACTATTCAATGTCAATTCAAAACGGCCACAACTTGCGATACTCGTACATATACTTATATAGTCCAATATCACCAAACCAAAAAAAATAATCTGCATAAAGTTAATAGTTTAAGGAGTAAAGCTGAACTACTTTTAGGAGTAGCCAAATGCGGATGTTGTCGGTTTAAATTGGACGATCGAGTGTTTAAATTGAAATTTTAACCGTTTGATATGTTTAGCATCATTAAAACTACTTATAAACAAAATTCTGAAACTTTCAGATGTGTTATACCCCTCCATCAAGTGACCACAAATTATGTAATTTCAAATTTTTTAATAAAGCGTTAATTTTATGATAGCCTAATGAAAAGGTAAAACTCATAAAAAAATTTTGATTTCTTTATGAGTAGTTTTAACGATGTAGATCATCTCAACGGAATGAATTTTCAAATTAGATCCTCAATCAATTGCTTTTTAAGTTGAAGCAGCCAAAATTGGCTACTCCTGAGAGTAGGTCAACAGTTTTATAACTTTATAGTCGAAATAATTATTGTCATGCCTCAATAATTTGAACCAAGAAAAACGAAAACTATCACCTAAGAGCACCCACACTCGTTTTCTATTTTACCAAAATTTCCAAATTATGAGAAAGTGAGTGCTGCACTCGTTTGCTATTTTGCCAAATTATGAGAAACGGGGAACAGTAGCTTCTCATATTTAAGAAACGGATTTGGCAATTGCCAAATAAAGGGACGGTACATAATGGTTGCCTGGTATTTTTTTTAATTTTTTTAAGGGGATTGGACGCATCTTGTGTTTCGTTTTAGTGGGTTTAAAAAAAATTAAAAATCGATCGGACGATACATGATGTACTGTCCGAATAAAAAAAAAACGGACGTAACATGTTATCCCGTCCGACACCAAAAAATTATTGGACTGGACAACATGTCCCGTTCCAACAAATGACTAATTAAATCACTAATTTAATGAGTTAAGTATTAATTTAATGGTTTAGTGTTAATTTAATAACTAGTTAAATCACTAATACCATTTTAATTGTCCTAAAAATTACCAAAAAGTCTTTTGGACAGAACATGTTAAACTTTTTTTTTAAATTTTTAATTTTATCATATTTTGGAAAATGACCACTGTAAAGAAACTCTCATATTGTCATTTTTCATTTTGCAATTTTGCCAAATTTGACAAAATCCTGTGTGGATGCTTTAAGTCCTAAGAGCATCCACAACAGTTTCTTATATTTGCCATTTTTGCCATTTTTAGACAAAAACGCAATCACATCAGTTTCTCAAATTGCCTTTTTTTGATAATTTTGCGACAGTAACCTCTCAAATATGAGAAACTTGTTGGCCATTCTCAAAATATAGAGGAACATGTTTCGTCCCTAAGAGCATCACAATCGTGATTGCCCAAAAATGGCAAAATGCATATTTACATATAACATATATAGTGTTTACTGCAGTCGTCGAATGCTATATTATAGCTATTTAAAATAAAAAGATATAAGACGGACTTTGGAGATCCGTCAGAGAGCGAAACGTACATGAAATCGATTATTTAATATAAAAAATTTGTCAGACGGATCTTGAAGATTTGTCGGAAGAATTTTTTTCTTTCAAAAAGGCGTCAGATGTGAGACGTAATTTTAAATAATTTTTTCGTTTTTTTTAACAATTAAAAACAATTTTGTAGTGAAAAAAAAAATTTGTGGGCCCCTCCACGGACGGATCTTCAAGATCTGTCCAAGTGGGTAACCCTATTATTGAACAATTTTTTTATTCGGAAATTTAAAAAAAACGTGGGACGGACTTTCAAGTTTCGTCCAACGAATTAAAAAAATAATTTTAATACGTGGGAAGATCCGTCTTGTATAATATGCATAATTCCTATTCCGCTCTCATATATAGCAATCTACTGTCGCAAAATCGTCAAAATATGTATAAATAGCAAACGACTGCAGCGCTTTTTAAGCTAAAATATGCATATTATGCATAAATAGCAAACGACTGTGGATGCTCTAATAAATTTTATTTTTTTAATAGGATTGGACGAAACAAGTTGTTTCGTTCAAGGGGTTTTTGTTTTTTTAAGAAATTTTTTAACGATCGGATGGTACAAGTTGTACCGTCCAAAGAAAAAAAAAGTTCCTGGTCTCGGACGAAACAAGTTGTCCCGTCCGAAGCAAAAATTTGCTTGGACGGGACAACATGTCCCGTCCATGAAATATGGGGGCTTTTCCCACTTAATTCTCACTTTTTATTAATTAATCTCTATCTCTATTATTTCAATGGGAGAGTTAGGATTTGTTTGTTACAAACCCTAACTTTGTAACTATATAAACACGTATAATACATATCCAAACTATATTTAACAAATATAAATGTGCACCACACATGTAACCCAAATCAAAACATTTAAATATAAACTATTTTTTTTCTGATTCAATATATGTTTATATTTATTTAATTTGATGACTTTACTTTTTTAGACGTGCATCGTACGTACATTATACTAGTCACTATAATTATATCTAATTAATTACTTATTCACTAATTTAATAACTATATTATTCACTAATTTACTAATTTAGCTAATCTAATCAAATATTAAACATTAAAAAAAGAAAATGGAAGTGTGACGGGACAATACCGTTCATTTTTTAATATAAAAGTTAGTCATATTATAGCAAACAATGGTAGCGTGCACCCTTGCTATTTCTTAACATCTTAGGACAAGGTCGGACATGAGGTAAACCCGGTCCAACCCGGCCCATTACCATCCAAGGGCAATCGGGTCGAATCTGAATCAACCAAACGAGTCTAAAATCCCAAACCCCGAAACAACCGACGATTCACATACGAACGCGTCTTTCAAAACCAGACAATTTCACTAACCAAATTCACCACCTCACGATGTGGAGAAGATTCGCCGCTCTATCGCCGTCGACGATATTCTCCGGCTATCGACGGCGGTGGTTTACGGTGGATACTTCTGGCGGCGCGCGCAGATTCGCGGCGCTGTGGGGAAACGGCGATTACGGGAGGCTAGGGCTGGGGAGCTTGGAGTCCAAGTGGAAGCCCACCATCTGCTCATTTTTCCATCAAAATCAAGAACTGAATCAAGATTCTCCTGTTTCAGTTGCGTGTGGTGGGGCCCACACGCTCTTCTTGACTGGTAATTTATGCTCTGTTGCAATTGACACTTAGTTAATGAAGGAGGTAATTTGTTTCTTGATTTAAGAATTTGTTTATATTTTGATCAGAAAGTGGACGTGTCTATGCTTCTGGCTTGAATGATTTTGGACAATTGGGGATTTCGTCGAAGGAGAATTACATACTGGTATTGTTGTTATATTTACTTCAAGACTCTGTTTGGTATTGCTGTGAATGAAAAATGCTTTTGTTGGAAATTGTTGTTACCAAAAGTGCTGTAAGAAATTTTTTTTTGTTTGACTGGAAAATGTTCCAAGTAAAAGCACTTTTTTGAAAACCCCAAGCTCACTTTTTTTGGTGCATTGAGGAGAAAAGCCAAAAGTAATAGTTTTGGAAAAGTACTTTTTGCTAAACACATTGTTAGACACCTGTTTTGAGTCTAAAAGTGCTTTTAGAACCAAAAGCAGTCTCCAGAACTAATGCCAAACGTAGGGTTGGAGTTATTTGTATACATAACGAATTTAGTCAATCATGCTAAACTAAGCATGAGTCTGCAATACTTCTAAATGTCTTTGTAACGAGAAAAATAATACCCAGTGCACTTGATATAAATCCAGGTAGTTTGGAAGAGTCCGGTTCGTACACTCTCTTTGAAATTACGATAGCAAAGATGATTGGCAACCAAAGTGGAATTGTAATTATATTTATCACATAAATGGAATGAGTAGAGAAGCTACACTCTCTTCATTAATTTGATAACGCTATCAAGGAATGACAGAAATCATTCGGGAAATGAGGTTTAATTGGAAAAAAACTAACTAGAATAACCTTCTCTCCAATTATGCTAGTACCTCATTTGATTTATTTAACAAACAAGACCTTGCCGACGGGTTTAGCATCATGAACTTGCTGCCCTTATGTAGATTCAGTTTTGCATATAATCTTTTTTATTCCAACTGTTACATATGTACATAAACATATATGTTATCTAACTATGCAATATAGGGATGGCAAGTGGGCCGGGTCAACCGGCGACCCGCCCGCGACCTGCCCGTTGAACCCGGCCCGTGAAAGGGTTTGGCAGGTTCGGATCGAACCCGTGAACAGTAACGGGTCGACCCAGGTCGTCAAAAACGTGAATCCAATCCGTCTAACCCGGCCCGCGAACCCGTTAAAAAATGCCCAACCCGCGGGTCGACCCGCGGGTTACGAACCGTTGGATCCGTACGGGTCGACCGTTGACCCGCGGGTCAGTGGAACGTTGGGGGGGGCGCACTGTTCAACAGAGAGCCGTTTGGCTCTTTCATAGCCGTTTTTTGTTTTTTTTAAAATATATTTTTAGCCTATAAATACCCCCCAAAACCCCATAAAAAAAATCACATCTTACTCTTTTACTCTCTCTAAAATTATAACTCATTTCTAAGGAATTTTTCAACAATTGAAGTATTCAACAAGCAAGTCTTCAAGGCATATACACGATCAAATTTTGATCGTATCAAAATCAAAATTCAACAACGTCTTCAACTCTCCAACTCTCGTCAAACTCCAAGTGATCAAGTCGTCAATTCTCCTTCAAGCTCTCTTCAACTCTTCAATTCCAGAATTGCTTATTTCTAGTTCTACTTCTATTCTTATTTTCACGGTTTTTTTTAAATACGCGTATCCACGGTGAACGGTATCAAAATTTCATACCTCTCTCGTTATTTTATTTTTGTGTTGTAGTTATAATTATTGTTGGTTTTTTGATCTTCTCTATCTCAACCCTCTTGTTTTTTAGAATTTTTTTTTATAATTCATTGTTCCTACATTGTGTAGTTTTTTTTACATACATTACTACATTATGTCTAGATCACGCGGTAGCGGTCGTAGCAGGCAAAATTTCTCTTCCTCTTTCCATAGGCCACCAATTGTCCCAATTAGTGAGCCCGCCAGAGAGTACCATGATCTTCCTACCCAACAATGGGGTGCACACAACGAGGTTGTAGGTGACATACAATTAGAAGAAGAAGAAGAAGAACAACAACCAACCGAAACCACATAACCCCGTAGTAGTAGGAAAAGTAGAGGAGAAAGTAGTGATTGGCATAAGTTTTACGATTATATCCCGGACGAACAAACTCCGGGTATAGGTTTGAAAGTTTGTAAAACATGTTCTAAGGCATGCAAATTCAAGAGGGGTGATGGCACCGGTACAATTAGCAGACACATCCAAAATAACCATAAAGACCTTCTTGTTGACCTACAAGGCCAACAAAAAATCAATCCTAGGACCGGTCTAGTTGATAGCCACCCTTATGATCCCGATCTTGTTCGTCGGGAAATGACCCGATTAGTCATAAAGGAAGAGTTACCATTTTCCTATCCTGAGAGTAGGAACTTGGAAAATTTTAATCAAACGGCCTTAAACCCTCATTTTAGAAGAATTCCGAGAAATACTTGCAAATCGGATTGTTTTAAAGTGTACAATGAAATGAAGGATGCTTTGATTGCAATTTTATGGAGTTTAACTTGTAGAGTTAGTTTAACTTCGGATTGTTGGACGGGTGTCAACAATATTTCAACGATGGGAATAACCTGTCATTGGATTGACAATGATTGGATTCTTCAAAAAAGAATTATATTACTTGCGGCGTTGCCGTATCCCCATAGTGGTGCTGAAATAGCAAACCGTATTTTAGAAATTTGTGATGTTTTTCATATTCGCTATAAAATTATGTGTATTAGTTTTGATAATGCATCTAACAATAATGCAGCAATTACTACTTTAAAATCCGCATTAAACCCTCCATCTGACAATATTTTTCATATTAGATGTGCATGTCATATTATAAATTTATGTGTTCAAGATGCATTAAAAATAGTCGATCCATATATACTTAAAATTAGAAATTGTGTATATTTCATTGCATTAAGTCCCAACGTATTTCAAGAAAGGAAAAATTGGTGTAGGCTTTCAAATATACCTTTTAGAAGATTTCCAAAGGATGTTAGACACCGATGGAACTCTACTTTTGATTTACTACATGTTGTTACCGAGTATAAAGCAGTTTGTAAATAATTTTTGTATCGCAAAAAATATGCACAATTTTGAAATGACTCCCACCGATTGGTTTTATGCCGAATCTTTGTTGAAATTTTTAGAACCTTTTAAAACCGTAACTTTAAAATTTTCAAAAACATATGAATCTACTTTTAGTAGCATTTTTATTTCATTAGTTAGCATGATGCAAACATTTAACGAAATGTTAAATGATATACATGTTGGTGATATTGTAAAATCTGCATACAAAATTTTTTTGAAGTATTATTTTTCTCCTCCTATGTTGATTTGTGTTGCTACCGTTATGGATCTTCGTATCAAATTAGAAGGTACAAAGAGTTTGATTGAAATATTTTTTGCATTACTTGGAAAAAATGTAGAAATAGTAATTGATTGCGCTACTTTTGTAGTTCAATTTGAATCTACATTAAATAACTTGTATGATTATTATGATAGACGTTTTGCTTCTAGTAGTACAAGTTCTGTAGTTAGTTCTTATTCTTCTACTTCTAAAGGTAAGGATAAGAGTAAATTTGATGATAGGACATTTAATTTACTTGCACAAATTCAATCAAAAAAACCTAAGACTAATCAACCAAATGAATTAAATTGGTATAACCAACAAGATTCTGAGCCTTCTTCTGCACTAGATATTTTACAATGGTGGAAAGACCATGAACAAACTTTTAGTATTCTGTCAATTATAGCTAAAGATTTACTAACTCCTCCTGTCTCTACAATTGCTTCTGAAAGTGTATTTTCTTCAAGTGGCAGAGTTCTAACTGATTACAGGAATCGCTTGAAGCCCGACACGTTAAAGATGCTCGTTTGCACAGAAGACTGGCTGAAGGCTGAAGATGGACACAAGGGAAAGCATTATCAACGTCCACAAGTGGGAGCAACTCGTCGTAAGAAGAAGAAGAAGAAGAACAACAACAACAATTGCTTTGCTTGTAATAGCAACTAGCCTGACACGTTAGAAATTGTATTATATCTTTGCTTGTTATGTTAAATTAAAAAAATGAAGTAAATTAAAATTGTATATAAGAAATATGTTAGTGTATAAAACATATTTGTGAATTGAATTCTTCATTTCATTAGACATTGTGAAAATTGTATAACTTAAATTCATATGAATAATATTTCAATATTTTTTGCCAATTTCACTCTTTCAATCTTATTATTATTATTACGATTTTTAATGTTTATTATTATTATTATTATTATTATTATTTTAAGTTAAAAAAATTAAAAAAAAAACCTATCTATCTAAACGGGCCAACCCGCGGGTCGACCCGACCCAACCCGGGTTGGACCCGAAAGGGTTCACGGGTTGGGCGGGTCGCCTTAAACACCTTTCTGCCCGGCCCGGTTAAGTCACCAAACCGGCCCGAACCCGCCCAAGTCAACGCCCAACCCGGGCGGGTCCGGCCCGTTCGACCCGAATGCCAACCCTAATGCAATACATGCTTCCCTAAAAAAACTATGTATTACATGAGTGCATGTATGCCAGTATACATGCAGATGTATATATGTTAATGTCAATTGCTTATGTCTTTAAGTATCTGAATTTTTGATTGAGATTGACATGTCCTTGGTTTATGCAAGTCTTGTATATTTCTTGTTTGTTGTAACCTTGTGTATGTCTTTAAGAAAGTTTCACAACCTGATCTAGCTAGTAGCTTGTTTTAGATTCAGGTTTAATTCTTCAAATTTTTGGTTGAAAGTTACACTACTTCGATCTTCTTATTATTCAGTCACTACTTTGATTTATTTTTGCTTCAAAAACTGGATGGAGAATTCAGTTAATATAAATTGGAAGGATTCGTTACAAACTAGACATGAAACAAATTGATGTGCCATTTTCTTCTATGTATATTCCATTTATGAAAAAGATACTACTGAGAGTAACATTACTCTTCTTTAAAAGAGACAGAGCTTTCTTAATTTTGTTAAAAATGTGCTAAAGACGCTGATGCAATCAACAATATCTAAAGAATAAATGATTGTTTTGTAGGAACCTGTTGAGGTTGTTGGAATTCCTAAGAGAGTTGTTCAAATTTCAGCTGGCTACTATCATTCCTCTGCTATCAGTGGTAAGCAAACAATGCACTATTGGATATCTCATCTTTCAGTTATAATTATTCTATGGCAACATTGCGACTTATATTAGTAACAGTTTCCTCATATAAGGGCGGAAATTTTCTAATCACTCATTTAGTGGCTACAAAACAAATTGCAGATTATAAGTATAATTGGAAATTGATTATGGCACTTTCATACGCTAGTCAAATATATATTTGAAAAATCACGTGGCATATTATTTAAAATATTAATAGGGAGGTAGAGAGATTGGCCCATTCTATCTGCATGAAGTTGGATGATAACTAGAATTTATGATACTGAGGATGGTGATCACTTATTTTCTTCTATTGAATTTCTTCAATAAATTTGTACAATTGGATACAAAATGTTCTTTTCTGTGTTTTCTTGCTTAACACCACAAGAATTTCATCTCTATAAAAAAGTTTCCCTTTTTTGAAAAAAAAAGAAACTTAAACCAAAGAGCAGCCATAGTCCCATTTATAGTGAGATATGTCCCTTCTTGTTCATACTAAGAATTCTATATCTAGTGGAAATCTTTTTAAAAACCAGAAACAGATCTCTCCCAGATTCAGGTTGGAAACCTAACGGAATTAGACTTATTAATTGGTCTGCCAAATAGATTGATTAATTGTTTTTCTCCTTTACATAATATAAGCTCCTTTGTTTATATTGATCGACCAAATTCTTCCTATAAGAATCTTTACTCTCTAGATCTATTTGTCATTGACATATTCCCACTGTGGTATATGATACCATATAAGTCGCAACATCTCTTCAAACAGTCCCCACTTCCTTTTTATACGACATCATATGCCCCTTTAGCTTTAGATGTTTTGGTATGTGAATTGTTTCCCTCCTGGCTCCCTCCACCGTCCTAGGGTTAACGTCATAACCAGTATCAATCTCGACAATACTGATCATTTTGCGTAAAAGTCTCATCAATGGGATCGTACTCTTATGACTTGTAGATTCATTATGGGGTACTCCTGGTCCAAGTGTCCCATCAACAACATGTTAGGCTGAAATTTGAAGTATGTGATTAAGGTAACTTTCCCGTCAAAAGTTTATCAACATTTCATAATGAAAAAGGTTGTCCCTTGGATTATCCGTTGCGTTCTGTTTATCCAATAGAAGTATCTCTGCAACTTTGAATATTTAATCAAGGATTTTAGGTTGTGCACTATCAGTATTTTTTTCTTCATATTATGTGAAAAGGCAAACATGTATTTAATGCTATAAGTTTGTCTGACATTTAGACCATATTCTTATTCATTCATTTTATTATTGATGCACTCTGTTAATTGTAATTTCCAAATTCCTTTGTATTCATTATTTACTAACTAGCCGTCATATTTCATTGTGGTTGTTTGTTCATTTTCTAGATGATGGGGAACTCTTCATTTGGGGAAAAAACTCTAGCGGGCAGCTGGGTCTTGGAAAAAGTAAATCCTTATTACCCTGATTTTACAATTTGTTTTCAATTTTTGTCCTTTGTTTAAATGTGTGTTTACAAGACCTTCTAGAGCTCTGTGAATGCCATTAACAGCATACATTGTTACTGATTTACTAACATTTTAGAAATAATAGAGGTATCAAACATGTTTATATTGAGTTATTTTCTCTTCCATTCTTCGTTTTTTTTCTTCTGTTTTCAGTCTCTTTTGCCGAACTTCACATAAATTTGATAACGAGGAATTATTCTTTAATTCAATGCTACTAGAAGACAGTTTATCTTTTTGTTATAATAATAATAGATTAGTTGAACATAACCATCTTTTGCAATCAGTATCTAAACTTCAAGTGATTGTGTTTTTTCAACCTTTTATAATAACTGTCTGTTGCTGGCAATTGGCTGTCAAAACACAACTAAAACACATAACCGAGAATACTAGAGAAAGAAAACAATCTCAGGGAAGTGACAATGTTCCGCATGGCCTATTTCGACGGCTGGTGACAGATCAGTTAATCAAAACATTAGATGGAGGACAAAGTGTTCAACTAGATCCTCTCAAAACTAACTCTCAATCTTAACTCAGCCAGCTGATTCAGCTTATACTGTAGGATTGCATTTCTTTCAGCAATTAAACAACTAGTGATGGGGTACTTGTTTCTCAGCAGTTTATGTCTCCCTATCATAATTCATTTGCAAAAGTAATTTAGTGAATGAGTTGCCAGGCCTAGTGTCTAAAGTGTGTTATGCTGAAAAAACAACTGTAGATCAACTGACACGGTTTTGTGAATTTGCTTAAGACTTAAAGGATGGTTAGCTTTGAAGAAGATATGGAGTCTTTAATACTGTATAGAAATTTTGAATTCCTTGTATAAGAGATGTATCCTCACTTGTGCATGACCACCTTTGGAGTTGACAGCTCCCACATGCTCCCTTTCTTGGAAGCTTAGGTGAGAATAATAACTTTAGACTGATCAGCCTCTCAACTGTTATGGATGCTTATCATTATCCATAATCAGACTGAAAGGTACCATTTGGGCTGCTAATAGTCGTCTTTGTTAGGAGTGTGCTCCTTCTAGGATTCATGCTGTAATTATGAAAATTGACGATCTGAATGGATATTTTATTCTATTAAATTAATGTTCTTCTCGGGATTCTTTTTGATTTTTTTTCATAATCCGTAATTGATTTTGGAGTGTAACACCAATTTTCATGTGGATAGTTGAAGACACAGCCTAACCAGATAAGTAAAGGTCTAAATATAGTAGTTTTATCCATATACATGGATGAAGTTGAAGGGTGTTTCACATAATTAAATTATGATTACATCTTATCAGGCATCATTGGTACTGGCAACTGAATTTCTTGCCACCAAGTTGGAACTTTAGTTGTGATCATCTTCTGGGTCAAAATAAATATCACTTTCTTTTTTCTATGATGGAGGGTCTTAATCACTTTCCGTATTAAATTGTTCTTGACTAGATGTCTTAGCTTCCCTAAATGATCCAGGTTACCATTGCATGCACTAAATGAGAACCGACTTTGTTTCGCAGTTATTGCGATTTTAGATATTTAGAGAAACATCTATAAATATGCATGAAGGATTATTCTCTTTTAATACAGATTTATGGCATGTAGTGTCATTATTTTCATCTATGTCATGTTCTATTATACAAGAGCAGTTTTAGATGTCATTATAGGCTAGCAAATAATGGTGTTTCTATATCGAATTGTAGGTGCAGAGAGTGTGGTTCCTACGCCAACTAAGATTGAGTGCTTAGCTGATATTAACATTAAAATGGTAGCACTTGGTGCAGAGCACTCAGTTGCCCTGACAGGTGATGGAAGAAAAGAACCTTTTTTCCTTTATCAAAGTTTGCACAAATTTATTTTGATATTGTTTCATTGAGTAAAACAAATTTCCTTTTCTGTTGATTTTACTTTCCAGATGAAGGAAATGTCCTGACTTGGGGAGCAGGTGGCTCTGGGAGACTTGGACATGGACATCAATCCAATTTTCTAGGATTCTCAATGAGCTCAAGGTTGGTACTAATGTATCATGCAATATCATTTTCTAACCTGCAAAAATTAACCCCCCCCCCCCCCCCCCCCCCCCCCCCACACACACACACACACACTCTCTCTCTCTCTCTCTCTCTCTCTCTCCTCTTTTCTTTTTTTTCACTTGTGATAAATCTTGGAGTTACTTGGATTATGTTAAATGCTTATTATAAATTTCTCAGACATGCTCCAAATTAAAATAAAGAGTAAAGGGAACCTCTTACTTATATGAGGTGATTTCCTCATATAAAGTAGTTGTACACATACAATGTGATCCGTTGATAACAATCAGCACCCATTCACATTGATTTTTCATGTTATAATATGTATGTAATGTAAATCAAGTTGTTTGGATGCTTCTTGATCATGTTTCAAGTGATAGCAAAATGAACGGTTCTTTAATAATATGACAATTGGCACCATGCAACGCAAGAATAAGAAGTCTCCAAACGAGTTCATTTTTTGTACGCATGCGTCTTTTGACATAAGAAACATGATTAACGATGTCGATCATCCATAATGAGTTCTTCATTTGTGTACAACTACTCTATGAGTAAATTTTCCTCCTACAAGTATGGAACTCCCTTTCCTCTAAACTATATAACTGGAATAAACCACGTGAAAAGTGAGATACAGGAAAAATGCTTCTATCTCTCTCAATCTGAAGTTTGTATTATTTGCATTAGTTTGTAGGTGTGCTCATATTATCTATGGAATTTTTAGGTGTGGCAATTTTTTGAGAGGTACTTCTCTGTGAATTGCAAAATAAATCTGTGTTGGACTGGTCAACCATAATGAATAATAGCTAAGATGTTTCCTTTTCTTTGATTAACCAGGGTTTTGATTTAAATGTGCAAAACATAATTTGGTTAATTCTAAAACCCAAAAGTTGAAAGAAGAAATGGATTTCCTTTGCAGACTGGTCAACACAATTTGTCAAGTTTTTATATTTTTTATGAGTATGTCCTTCGTCTGGTTGGTCATTTCGGATGCTTCACATACAACATTCTCGTGCAGTAAATTTGTGCTTTTCTTTGTTTTTAAGTTTTTTTTAATAGGGTGGGACAGTTGCTCTTTTAGTAATTAGGAAAAATAACATTTTTCTTATCATACAGAATCATACTTAAAGATCCATTTATGCAGTGAATATACTCCAAGACTTATCAAGAACTTTGAAGGGTCTAAGGTACTGCTATACGTGTAACTTATTCTTGCTGCCCGTATTCAACACAGTTATTGGTTTTTGTGCATCAACAGTTGGCATTCTCATCAATTGATATGTGCGTAGGTCAAGAGGATTGCCGCAGGAATGTCACATTCAGCTTGCATAACAGGTAAACTATCATATTAGTTGTTTATAAGGTGTTATTTACTTATTGCTTAAAGTGTTTGTATGTATTCACTACTAATTTCAGAACAAGGCACTCTGTATATATTTGGCGAAAAGACAAGTGCGAAACTGGTAACTACTGCAATTCATATAATTTAGGAAGTTGAGCAAATTCACATCTTTATCAATATATCTCTTCAGTTAATTTTTGTGTGTCCTTTTAACTGTAGAGCTTTGGAGGAGCAAAAAGAATTTCAGCACCATATGCTGTCGAAGAACTTCCTTTTTCTGACGAAGTCTCTTGTGGTGGTTATCACACATGTGTTCTGACAAGTACTTTTCTCAACCAATTAAGTTCAATTTTTTTCTTACTAGGTTTGCCTGCTTGGTTAGACAATTGTATGAATACTTGAATTTTGTTGACGCAACGAGACAATGGGTAACTAACCAGTATTTTAATGTGGGTTACCAGTATGTTCACAGGGATTTGCATAAGGTGATTCTGTCAGTTTGATGTACACTTTAGAACTAGTAGCTAAGTAGGAAGTAAGGGTTTCCTGATCACTTTGTTGATGACTAAGTTTAATACCGTCAGTATAGGAGTCATCCATAGGCTCAGCTAATTTCTATGAACTCTATGTGTATTAAGGATATTTTAATGTGGGTTACCAGTATATTCAGAGGGATTTGCATAAGGTTTCTGTCAGTTTGATCTACACTTTAGAACTAGTAGCGAAGTAGGAAGTAAGGGTGATGTAAACTTAACCCTAATATGATCCTAAATCAATGCAAAACTATGACTAAATGATGCAAGAACTAGGGTTTTTAAAACCTTCACTTGATACCAAAATGATGTAAACTTAACCCTAAGTAGAGAATTTTTTAAGAATATCAAAAGATTAAGTTTACCAACATGTAATGCCGATTAAGTTAGAAATTAAAACTAATAATGAGTTTGATAGATTTTCAAGAATTTAATTAAGTTTAACAAGTTCAATTAAAAATTCACGCCTAACAATCAACAATTATACTTAATCGTTCTTAGCATGTAAGATATGCTATAATGATTCGTACTCTAATTAGCAAGTAGAAGCACACACACTCAATATTTGTGGATGGGTAAATTCAGATAATATTCTAGATATGATTGGTAGTATCACGAATAATTGAAGAGTGGAAAGAAGTTATCGGGTTCATAGACAATGTTGCGATGTTACGGGATTTGAGCAACAAGTGGCACTTGGGGGTGCTGGTGGTCGGGGGATGAGGAATAGGGTTGCTCGACTTGCGGGTGAGGAAGCAAGGTGGCGCCATTGGCTGCAGTGGCGTGGGGCGTTGGGGTGGTGCCGTGGTGGCTGCACTGATCATGTGAGGGTAGCAGAGGGATGATGAGCAGTAGCAGAGTTGAAATAGATGGAGGAGGGCAACGGCCGGTGTCGAGGCGCTGATGTTGGAGGCAGGGAGGAGACAGCTTCGAGTTGCGGTGGAGCTCGGAATGTTGTGGTGGCACTTAGAGGAGTAGCGAGGGGGCATTGGGTGCAGTTGCGTGGTTGGCAGCGAGCGGAGGTCGGGAGGTTGTAGGGTGTCGATGGGTTGAAACGAAGAAGAAGAAGAAGAAGAAGACGATGGAAGTCGACGACTGGTATAGGGAATGATTAGATTAGGGTTTAATTAATTAGGGTTAGGGTTTGGGGGTTTTGGATAAAAAATTTGGAAATTTGGGTGTAGTTTAGAGCTTCTCACAAACCTTAATGTTCTCTTATACTCTCACACACAAGAGAAGAATGAAGAGCAACAACTCAATACACAATAATTTTTTAAATCAATAATAGCATACCTTCTCATTATTTTCAAGGCCTATATATAGGCTCAAAACAAAATCTCAATACAAATCTCCAAAATATTCTAATGTAGAAAATAAAGGGTACAAATTGCAAAAATACTACATATGGCTAAAATGCCCAAAAACAAATAAAAATTGCTGAAATAAAGATAATTATGCTATTGGAGTAGCTATCTTAGACGATGTCTGCGCTGACAGAAGTGCCCAAATCGTCTCGAACTGATGTCCTCATCGTTCTCTCTGGGTGAAAGAGAGCTCGACCCAGTTGAGTCAAAATCAGTGATTCTGTCATAGTGCTCCAAAAGATCTGGATCTAAGCGCTGGAGCTCCTCACGATCACTCCAAGTGTCCTCCGACTTCGGCTTGTTCTTCCATCTCACCAAATACTTATGAATACCACCATTGTTGCTGCTGATTTTGGTGTGGGAGCAAACAGATGAATTTGTGGATTCTTTTGGAAATAAATAAGGCGAACCTGTTGATTTTCACCTGCGTTTGACTGGTTTTTTGCCATTGCCGTTGACCTACAAAAAGTTCGATACACCTGGATGGATCTCAGCGACGAACCCTTCGACACTCAAGTCAGTAATCAGGAAGATTATGAAAGAGGGTTTATGTAGAAAAATATTGATTACCTTGTTATGGTAGGGGTGAGGGGTATTTATAGTCGCCTTAAGAGACAATTTAGAGATAATCATTTATCTCTATGTTCCGGTGTTTTTGGATAAGATGTAAAGTTTAAACCCGTTTCATGATAAGAGAGGCAGTTTAAATTGCCTCTTAGGGATAATCATGAATTTGAATTACTCTTTAATTATTTGGGCTAGTTTGTAACGGGTTGGTACCCGTACCCAATAGGACAGATCCGTTTTCAGGTTACTGGGCCTCGAAGAAAGACCCAGTTCCCATTTCAGACCCATTTGCAAGTGAAATTTCTGTTTTACCATTGAGAGCTTTAAGATTCGTGCTTGGTTTGAACGGTCTCGAATTAATCCTATTTATAGCCATATGACGAGCTCCCCACTCTCGAAGACTAAGTTTACCAGCCTTTGGGGAGTAGTTTTCTTGTTTTGATGGCGTACGGGATTTTATCGACGTCCTTAGGAGCTTCAGAATCGCTCGCGTGGCTTAACAGCACTTAATTGAGCCTGCCTTGTGTTCAGATGTGTTTGCAGGGTCTTCCAGATTTTTATTGATTTTTTGTTCTAATTTTAAAATTGTTTTTCAAATTATTTATTCAGTTTTGTGAAGTATCAATTAATTATTCTAATTAATAATTATTTTTCTCGGAGCTCAAAAATATTCTCCCAAATTTATAATTATTTTTTAGAATTTGAAATTATTTTTTGCAATTTTTAAATAAATAATTCGATTAATAATAAAAATAAAAGAATTAATCAATTATTTACGATGTGGCGCAATCTGGAGCGTCGATCACATTGATGGCGCGATTCTCTGGACGATCCGACAGTCGATCCGGAGTGTGCTGACGTGGCTCGATCTGGACGCTTTGATTGTGAGCACGCATCGGGAAGGGGGTGTTTTCCCCATTTCCACGCTCGGTTGCTCGGATCTTCGGATTTCAGATCCGAGCTACGTGGCGCGATCAGAGCCGTTGATCAAGATCAAGCGTGAATCAGAAGGCGATGCTTTTCGCCATTTTCACGCTCGGTCGTTCGGATTTTGGACTCGAGCTACGTTGCGTGATCAGAGTCGTTGATCAAGATCAAGCGCGAATCAGGAGGCGATGATTTTCGCCATTTTCACACTTGGTCGTTCGGCCGTTCGGATTTTGGATCCGAGGTACATGGTATGATCAGAGCCGTTGATCAAGATCAAGCGCGAATCAGGAGGCGATGATTTTTGCCATTTTCATGCTCGATCATTCTGCCATTCGGATTTTGGATCCGAGCTACGTGGCATGATCAGAGCCGTTGATCAAGATCAAGCGCGAATCAGGAAGCGATGATTTTCGCTATTTTTATGCTCGATCGTTCGGCTGTTCGGATTTTGGATCCGGGCTACGTGACGTGATCAGAGTCGTTAATCAGGATCAAGCGCGAATCATGAGGCAGTCTGACTGGTCAATGAGTTTTGGGCGCCGTATCGTGTTCCCGTCTTTACGAATTCTGTTGTTTAGCATTCTGGTTTCGGGGGCCCAAAGCTCTCAGAAGCCCAAGCGGCGCCCCCTATTTTACTATAAGTCTCCGACCCTCCCCTCATTTCCCCATTCTCTCTTTTTACTCTTGGTAAAATTTTCTTACTGCTGGGTGGCTCAACTAGCATTTGCAGCCAATCGTTAGTGCTTTCCGGTGATCTTTTCCGACCGTAGCTGTCACATCAAGGTAAATATATATTTTATTTTATATATTTTACGAGATGTCTACGGTGTCGTCTGGGAGTGAGACCTCCACCTCGGACCACGGGGTTGATCGGCCGTTGGTAGTCCACCCAACCGTGGACAAGGGGAAGGAGGTTGTTGGGTCGATTGTCGTCGAGACGATAGTGGAGGAGGTGAGGAGAGCGGGGGAGTAAGGCTTCCGTCCACTTTGTCTAACCTCAGGAGAATTAGAGAGTACTCCGACGATCTTCTTGCTTAAGTTGTCTGCGGGAGCTCGGCTTTGTACGAGGAGAATAAGCCGAGGGAATGCTCCGAGGTTGACAACATCACTTCGGTTCTCACGGAGAGGGACTTGCTGAACATTCGAAGAAGCTTTATGATACTGTTGGAGTTCACCCTCCTTCTTCCGGGTCCGGGTTCCGAGCATGTTCGGCGACCTCGCCAGACACGTGCATCTTTCTCTTTGATGCACTTAATGTATGTCTTCGCCTACCCCTACCTCCGTTCGTGACCGAGGTATTGCGGTGGTACGGACTGAGTCCCGTCCAGTACATGCCGAACATGTGGAGGCATGTCATCGGCTTCATACTTCAGTGCCAAGTAGTGGGGGTTGAGCCTCAGCTCAGCGTCCTCCGATGTCTTTACCGGATCCATTGCATGAGCAAAATGGAGTGTCGGTACTATTTGTCGCCGCGGCGGGGTGTGAGATTGATCGAGAACCCGGACTCCATCAAGTTTTGGAAAGAGAAGTATTTCTTGATCCGGGGTAGCAAACCGTGGGATTTTCCTACGAGATGGAGGGAGGATGTGCCGAGGTGGGCGATGGCCGAGCCCATACTGAATCCAGAGGAAGATGAGGTCGTATCGAAACTCCTCGGTCGTCCTACCTTGAGTTGGAAGGATATGACCGAGGAGGTTCTCTTCGGTGGGGGTGTCAGTCCGATCTACCCCAGTATGCTTCAGATATTTCTCCTCGTTTTTGTTTTCTTTTAACCTTGATTTCTTCGTGCGCTAAATTTTTTTTGTTGACCTTGGTTCCTGCAGAGGCCTCTGGTATGGATTTCAGAGCGATGCTATTCGATCGAAGAGGATTAGGTGGGAAGGCCACCGATAGTAAGAAGAGGAAGAGAACGATAGCGGGGCCATCGTCTGGCCGAACTGCGAAGGGTTCGGTGGTGATAGCCCCGATGGTTAACTTGGAGTCCCCATCTTCTGCTCCGTCTGCCCCGTTTGCCTCTCTTGTCCTGTCTGCCCCTCCTGACCCATCAACCAAAGAATTCTCTCTCGGTGCTGCATTGGTGCTTAAGGCGCCACCACTTACCACCGAGGCGGAGGCGATCCTTACCGAGGAGCACAAGAAGCTCTTCATCCTTGATTGGTGGGTGATGAAACATGATGGCTTCTTAGGGGATTCCGCTGCTATGAGCGTGCAGGCGATTCGTCATCTGCCAACCCCGAAGGACCGAGCAGCATTGAAGGTGGGGACAGTTGGTGACGATGCAATCGAGATTGCGAAGGCGACCATGTCGGTGAGTGGCTCTTTAGACTTTCATAATATAGGAATTTTTTTTTTGTTTTACTTAGTTTTTCCTTGCTTTTTGTAGATTACGTGCCACTTTAGCCACCTTTTGGAGGAGTTTGCCGAGCAGGAGAAGGAGCTCAAAGCGGCGAGTGATAAGGATCGGTCGGAGAGAGCCAAGGCCGTGAAGATGTAAGGCGGAGAGGCGTCTGTCGGAGTCTCAGGCTGTTCAGATCAGCTACCTCGAATCTGCCTTGGCGAAGGCGAACAGGCAGATCGCCTCTGAGATGGCGAGGGCCGACAAGGAGAGGGAGAGGGCTGACAGGGAGCGTGAGATGGCCGCGAAGGCCGCCGAAGACGCGGCGAAAGAGAAGGAAGCAGCCGTAGAAGCGGCTGCAGTGGCAGTTAGGGTCGAGGCGAAAGCGCACATGCGCACAAACATGGAGCAGTCCTATGCCAGAGCCCTCAAACTTGTGGAAGCACGTGTCCCCGGCTTCAACAGCTCGAGGTTTAGTTTGTACACCCTTCTTGAAGGTGAAGTGGTTGAGGGGACCGAAGGCACCGGTGAAGGCGAGGAGTCGGAAGAAGAAGAGGAAGAGGATGATGTCATGGCGGACCCTCAGACAGCGATTGTGGGTGTAGCGGAGGCGATCACGGAGTAGTCCACCAAGGTGGCTCCTTGACCTTTTTGTCTTTGCACTATTATTTTCTCTTTGAGCGCTTTTGTATCTCTTTGAGCACTATTATTATCACTCTTGGTGCTTATAGCGGACTGGCCACCGCTCTTGTATCATCTTTTTAGAAATGAAATGGGCCTTTTGGATTCATAGTGTTTGGCTGTGAGGCTTAAAGTTCTCAGTTTGCTAGCATTTGCACTTACGATTAATTTTGTAGTTCCCCTCGGACCCAGCACTAACCCTTCTTAGAGTTAGAACTCAGAACTATCTTGTAGCTCAATTCGAAGTCCGGGCGTTTTACATTTCTCTTTGATTGGTTTCCCCAGGGTAGCGTGGAATCACATCTCTGCCCTAAGCTAGGCATTACCAAGTTAGGGCTCGCTCGATCTCGGGAGATGCTTTTTAAAGCGGAGCGGGAGTTAGGTCATTTGAGGATGACCTTGGCTCGCCGAGATATCGAGATGAGGCATCTTGAAGAGAGAATTCGCGAAGTGCCCCCTGAAGGTGAGTAGACTTGCCCTTCGATGGCTGTCGGCCAAGGCTTGAGGCTCAAGTTTCTTCGCCTCTCTTTATTCGAAGCGAGATCTGAGAGGGACGAATTAAAGAACGTAGTGCTCGAGAAGAGTCTTGAAGCTGCTCATCTTCGGAGGACTATCTCTGATGTCTCGCGGGGGGGTAGTTCGGGCCGAGTGCCTCGCTTGAAGCACAGTGTGACGGATGACTCTCTCAAAGAGCGAGTCGTTGAGTTAGAGGCGGAGAATCTTCGTCTGCAATGGCTTTCTGAGGGGAGTAACGTTAGAAGCACTTCATGTCCTCTAGATGAGTACGCCCAAGGAAGATCGTTTCATGAGTTAGCACTTCGTTCGCCTCCTCTTTTGCGAAATCCTGGGGATGCTCAAAGCGGAGTGGCCGACTCGTCGAGCGGAGCATCTGTTGGGGCGACAGCTGGGTCTATGGGTCCCAATGGTACAACTCGACTCGCAGGCTTGGAGATCCCTTCAGAGGCCACGAGGGAGCGGCATGGTACTCGTCGTCCTCGCGTATCTCTTAATAGAAGTGTACCACTCCCTAGGAGGAGTTAGAGCGAGACTTTATAGTTCTGTAGGAGTGTAGTCTTGAATAAGACTTGTATCTTTATTTTTGGGGGAACAAAATGTTTGTAGCAGTCTTTCAATAAGACTTGTATCTTGCCTTTTAATGGAATAAAATTATTTGTAGTATTCGAGCAATGTTTGTCGAACGAGCTTCTTTCACCTAATAACACTGTTCAAGAGTTTCAACAGTTGCGGGAACAATTCTGAATGGCGAGCTACTTCGCTCTTGCTTGTTCGCAAGTAGCTAAAGTGGCATCGAACCAAGTGTTGGACTCCGAACTTGTCATTAAGAGAGTTTCAACAGTTATGGGAGCAATTCCGAATGGTGAGCTACTTCGTACTTGCTTGTTCGCAAGTAGCTAAAGTGGCATCAAACCAAGTGTTGGACTCCGAACTTGTTGTTAAGAGAGTTTCAACAGTTGTTGGAGCAATTTCGAATGGTGAGCTACTTCACACTTGCTTGTTCGCAAGTAGCTAAAGTGGCATAGAACCAAGTGTCAGACTCCGGATTTGTTGTTAAGAGAGTTTCAACAGTTGTGGGAGCAATTCCGAATGGTGAGCTATTTCGCACTTGCTTGTTCGCAAGTAGCTAAAGTAGCATCGAACCAAGTGTTGGACTCCGAACTTGTTTTTAAGAGAGTTTTACATTTGGAGTGAACGCTTCGGGGCGAGACAAACAGAACATTTAGACAACAAGTTTTCTAAGAAATAAACTGCTTTTATTAAAGAGGACTAAGTGTCTGCTTCTGAGTTGCAAGCCATTATTACATTTGAAAAAATCAACTAAATAAGAAAGACAAACTTAGAAATGCTCTAGGATTAGAAGTTGCTTGGAGCGGTATTTAAACACCCTCTTGATACTTCAACAAGTATTCTGCATTCCATGTTCTTGGTATTCTTTTGCCCCCAGGATCTTTAAGTTGATAAGCGCCAGGGCGAATAACTTTGGAGATCCTATACGGTCCTTCCCAATTAGGAGATAGTTTTCCTTTCTTGCTCGGGAAAGAAACTGATAGTTTTCTAAGAACCAAATCTCCTTTTAGATTAGTGGACCGGACTCTCTTGTTGTAGGACTGCTTGATCCTACGTTGATAAATCTCCTGACGGATTGAAGACCTTTCTTGAATCTCATCAATGAGGTCTAAGTTGCCCCGAAGCTGGTTCGAATTTTGCTCTTCATTGAATGCAATCAAGCAGGGAGACGGTAGGCCAACTTCCAGTGGGATGACGGCTTCGGAGATGTAAGTAAGGTTGAATGGAGATTCTCCTGTGGGGGTCCTCTTAGTAGTGTGGTAACTCCATAGCACATTGGGGAGTTGCTCGACCCATATTCCCTTGGCAGATTTATCCAGTCTCTTCTTTAGGCCGGAGAAAATTTGCCGATTGGCGTTCTTGCTTAACCGTTGGATTGCGGATGGGATATTGAGGAGAATTGTTGCTGGATACTGAGGTCCGTACAAAAATTGCAAAAGGCTGCCCCTATAAATTGAGTCTCATTGTTTGTTACTAAGATTCGAACACCGAATCTGCAGACGATGTTCTTCCAAAAGAACCGCTGGACTCTGTTCTTCGTGATTGCCGCTAGAGGCTCAGCTTTGATCCATTTGGAGAAGTAGTCGATTGCAACGACAAGGAACTTCAGCTGGCCCGGTGCTGGAGGGAATGGCCCGAGCAAGTCCATCCCACACATTGCGAAAAGGGCCGGACTGGATAAGGAGGAGAGCTGGGCTTGTGGCAAGCGTCGAATTGTTGAGAACTTTTGGCGGGGGCGCATTGGCGAACGTGCTGTTCGGCGTCGCTAAGGAGTGTGGGCCATAAATATCCATAATTTAATATTTTGCGGGCGAGGGACCTTGCTCCCAAATGAGCACCGCACATCCCTTTATGGATCTCCTTCAGAGCATACTGGGTCTCCCCAAGGGAGAGACATCTCAAGTAGGGTCTGCCGTTCACTTGAGTGTAAGAGCACTTGTACATGACCCCTTCGATGAGCGTGTATTGCTCGGCTCTGGTTCTGATTCTTCTAGTCTCTTTAGGGTCTGGGGGGAGGATTTCGTCTTTGAGGAACTCGAGCAAGGGCCTCATCCAATTCTCCCTGAGTGCTAGGGACAGCGTCTCCATCATTCGGGACCTTCGTCCTCGGTGCTAGGTTTCAAGAGGACTTCTATCAAGATGGTTTATTCTAGTCCCTAGAGGGAAAAGGATGCCAGCTTTGAGAGGGCATCTGCCTGCGCATTCTCCTCTCGGGGGATTCGTTGGAGTTGTGCATCTTTGAAAGTGGCCAGCAGCTCTTTGACCTTGGCCAAATATTTGACCATGCGATCATCTCTTGCCTCATACTCCCCGATACGTGGTTCACTACCAGCTGTGAGTCACTAAATATTTTGACGTGCTGGGCTCCGGCCTTGCGTGCCATACACAAACCAGCTATAGGAGCCTCATATTCAGCTTTGTTGTTTGATGCCCGAAAATTAATGCGGAGTGAGTACTGAAGAACGAAGTGATTGGGGCCAGTCAAGATGACCCCAACCCCACTCCCGTCAGTGCATGAGGACCCATCAACATACACGATCCAGAATGGGAGTTCCTCTATTGCCTTGCTGGGGTCAGGGATAGTGCTCTCTACTATAAATTCTGCTAGGGCTTGTGCCTTAATAGCAGTTTAGGGCTGATAGTTGATATTATATTGGCTCAGCTCTATAGACTACTTCATAAGGTGCCCCGAAGTTTCGGGCTTGTAGAGAACTTGCTTGAGTGGTTGGTCGTTAAGAATGACCACTGAGTGGGACTGGAAGTTGGGGCAGAGCTTTCGGGCTGCCATGACTAACGCATAGGCCATCTTTTCTACCTTTGGATAACGGAGTTCGGCATCCTTGAGAACCTTACTCACATAGTAGATTGGCTTTTGCGTCTTATCTTCTTCTCTCACCAGGACGGTGCTGAGAGTCTGTTATGAGGTGGCGAGGTATATGTAGAGGACTTCCCCGGGCTTTGGTTTGCTCAAGAGTGGGGGGTTGACTAGATAGGTTTTGAGTTGATCGAAGGACTCCTGCTGCTGTTGCCTTCACTCAAAGCCTTTTGCCCCTCTATGGGCCTTGAAGAATGGGAGACATTTTTCTCCTGACTTGGAGAGAAAATGCCCTATGGCCGCGAGGCATCCTGTGAGTCTTTGTACGTCTTTGACACTGGAAGGGGAGCCATGTTGAGTATGGCCTGAATTTTTTTCGGGTTGGCTTCTATGCCTCTTTGGCTAACCATGAACCCAAGGAATTTGCCGGATGAGACACCGAAGGCACATTTGTTCGGGTTTAGTCTTATGTTGTGTCTCTGCAACACATCGAAGGCCTCCTGAAGATCGGAGACATGATTCAGTTTGCTGATGCTTTTTACCAACATGTCGTCTACATAGACCTCCATGTTTCGGCCGATCTGTTCTTGAAGACCTTGTTGACAAGGCGCTGATAAGTTGCACCGACGTTCTTTAGCCTGAAGGGTATGACCCGGTAGCAGATAGACCTTGGTCGGTTACAAACGAAGTCTTCGAAATATCGGAAGGGAACATCCTGATCTGGTTGTACCCGAAAAAGGCATCCATGAAACTCTAGAGATCGTCGTCGGAGGTTTCATCAATCAGGGCATCAATGCTCGGGAGCGGGAACAGATCTTTCGGACAAGCTTTGTTGAGATCCGTGAAATCAATGCAAATTCTCTAGCTCCCGTTGGCCTTTTTGACCATCACAACGTTGGACAGCCATTCGAGATAGTTGACCTCCTGTATGAACTGAGCATTCAAGAGTTTCTCTACTTCTTTGATTGTCTGCTGGCATTTTGGCGTGAACTTGCGTCGCTTTTGCTGGACAGGTTTGGCCCCGGGAGCAACACAAAGGTGATGCATGAGAAGTTCTTCGAAGATTCCAGGCATGTTGGTCGCAGTCCAAGCGAATACATCGCGATTTCCCTTTATACATTGGATAATGTCAGTTTTGACGGAAGGGGGAATGACCTTACTAATTTGGAATGTCCTGGTCGGCCTTCACGTCTACCACCATGAAATCCATCGGTTCGGTTCGGGTGGTCGGGGTTTTGCCAGCGGTTACGTCGAGAGTTATAACTCACTCGATTGTCACTGGCACCCTGGAGAACCCGTGGAGAGTGTAGCGGCGGGCTTGAGTCGATATCTGGACAATTTGAGACCCTGGAAGGCTTTCAGAAAAAAGATGTTAACCGAACTGCCGTTGTCGACCAGGACTCGGCGTACTTCGAAATTGGCCATATGGAGGTTTATCACAAGAGCATCACAATGAGGCATTCGGACGTCTTCCAAATCCTTGTCAGAAAAGGTAACAGGAACTCCAAGGCCCTTGGGGGGAGGATGATTCTGCACCGAGTTCACCTCTCGGACGAAGGCTTTTTGAGAGGAGTTCGAATCTCCTCCCATTGGGCCTCCGTGAATGAGGTGTAGGACAGCTTCAGTTTCGGAATCTAGGGTTTCAACAGGTCGCTCAGTTTGCTTATTAGCCCATCGGGGAGGTGGAGGAGGATCTACCCTGTCCTTCCTCACGAACCTAGAAAGTTGCCCCCTCTGAATGAGGGCTTCAATCTCATCTTTGAGGGCCCGATAGTCATCCGTATCGTGGTTGTGATCCTTATGGAAGCAGCACCATTTGTCCCTGTTCCTCTTCTTACCTGGTGTGTTCATCTTCAGAGGTGGTGGGAGCAGTCCTTCTTTCCTGACCTCCAATAGGATGGCTGAAACACTAGCATTAAGTGGAGTAAACTTCTCAAAACGGGGAGGAGGGCGGCGCTGACCACCATCTTCTTTCTGAAGCTTCTTAGCCCCTTCTTCAGCGCCCTTCCGTTTGTTCGCGGACAGGGGCTCTTTCTGATCAAGTGGGAGGAGGGCCTCCGCTGCCCTAATATACTTCTCGCTCCTCAGTAGGAGTTCCGAGAAGTCTCGAGGCGGCTTTTTAGCGAGAGATGCCTTTAAGTCGGCGTGGTTGATGTTGGGCCGGAAGGCAGTAGAGGCTACCGACTGGTCTAGGGAGACGATTGACCGGGCCTCAGTGGTGAAGTGTTTGACATAGTCCATTAAACGCTCGCCCTTCCTTTGGTTGAGTGCCAGCAAAGATGTGCTTGTCTTTTCGGTGCAGCGGCTACTCACAAAATGGGTAAGGAAGAGCCCCTCGAACTGATCAAAGGAGAAGATGGAGGCAGGGGCGAGTTGAGAATACCATTCTCTCGCGGGTCCCTTCAGCGTGGTCGGGAAGGTTTTGTAAAGAAGTGCATCCGAAGCCTGGTGGATCATCATGAGAGTTTTGAAACTCTCGATGTGGTCAGCGGGGTCTGACTCTCCATTATATGACTCAAAGTGAGGGGGTTTAAAGTTTTCCGGGACTGGGTCTTCCATGATGGTTCGGAAGAACGGAGGCCTGCTTGGGCGAAAATTTCTCGCCTGTTGTTCCTCTTCTCTGTCAAGTCTGCCAAGGCGCCTCCATCTCGTGGAGACGACGATAGACCGAGTCCTCCTTCCGGTCAAATCTTGCTGATCCCCGAGATTCATCCTCATGTGGAAAGGGACTGGGAGTGCGATGTGGGGCAGGTTGAGGTTAGGCGCTCGTGGAACAACATTGAGGGCCCGCAGAACGACTTGGAAATCCTGAAACTCTGCCTTTGTGACAGGTGCCTCCCGATCTCGGTGATCCCTTGGGGTGGATCGACCGGTCGGGGTGCGGCTCCTTTGACGGTGCGGGGGAGACTCCCCCGCCTCCTGGGAGAGTTTGATCTCCTGCGGTCTGGCCTACGGGGGGATCGGGCTCTAGGGGACCGGATCGCAGGACCTCTATAAGGTTCATGGCGAGGGATTCCGTAATGGGTCCGCCTCCCGTTCAAGCGAGTCCGAAGGTCTATCCCCTGCTGCCGATTGACAATGACGTGTTGGAGATCCTTTGGCGTTGGAGGGCTGTGAAAGGCCATGGAGTCGGATGAGGAGTTATGGATGGAGACATGGTCACGAAAAGGAAGTTGCCTTTGACGACTTCGACGGGAGCCCCCCGGGGCAGCCCTTTGAGGCCCTTGAGGGGCCTGCTGGGGGAGAGGTTGTTGAGGAAGAGGCTGTCCAAGCTGCGGTTGCTGAACTTGCTGGACGGGTTGAGGAAGGACGTCGTGGAGTGGAGGAGAAGGAATGGGAGTGGCTTTGTAGCTGGAGACCGTTGCCTTCCCCTTCTTCGGAGGCGTAGCTTGAGAAACAACTTCACCGGTGCAGTAAGGTCAGATTGCTTTTCATTTTCCACAGACGGTGCCAATCTGTTGCTGCTGGTTTTGGTGTGGGAGCAAATAGATGAATTTGTTGATTCTTTTGGAAACAAATAAGGCGGACTTGTTGACTTTCACCAGCGTTTGACTGGTTTCTTACCGTTGCCGTTGACCTGCAAAAAGCTCGATACACCGGGATGGATCCCGGCGACGAACCCTCCGACGCTCAAGTCAGTAATCAGGAAGATTATGAAAGAGCATTTATGTGGAAAAATATTGATTACCTTGTTATGGTGGGGGGGAGCGGTACTTATAGTCACCTTAAGAGACAGTTTAGAGATAAT
Organism: Hemerocallis citrina; assembly: GCA_017893485.1. Taxonomy (NCBI): domain Eukaryota; kingdom Viridiplantae; phylum Streptophyta; class Magnoliopsida; order Asparagales; family Asphodelaceae; genus Hemerocallis; species Hemerocallis citrina. The sequence goes on along the minus strand of CM030364.1, from coordinate 251,266,932 downwards.
CATTTATCTCTATGTCCCGGTGTTTTTGGATAAGATATAGAGTTTAAACTCGTTTCATAATAAGAGAGGCGGTTTAAATTGCCTCTTAGGGATAATCACGAATTTGAATTACTCTTTAATTATTTGGGTTGGTTTGTAACGGGTAGCTACCCATACCCAATAGGACATATCTATTTTCGGGTTACTGGGTCTCGAAGAAAGACCCAATTCCCATTTCAAACCCATTTGCAGGTGAAATTTCTGTTTTACCCTTGAGAGCTTTAAGATTCGTGCTTGGTTCGAACGGTCTCGATTTAATCCTATTTATAGCCATATCAACCATCTATAATAGAGATTATCTGATCATCAGAAATATTATCCAATTTTTCTGTCGGTGGGTAAGTAGTATTAGGTAAAGGGGAAAATATGAGAATCTCACCATTAGGCTGCAGGGTAGGCTCATCTATAAGAGAATTTCTAGGGTTAAATTCTTGGCCTTCATAGGATACTAGATTCTCAATATTGAAAGTCTTATGCCAAAACCTTCAAGAGGGTCAACGACATAGGTATGATCATTGATTTTATGCAGAATTTTAAATAGGCCTGCAGCACGTGTGTTCAATTTCTTAATGGATCCAACTGAAAACCGTTCCGGACGAATTCGAACCATTACTTCGTCACCAACATCAAAAGTTTTAAATTTCCTGCTAGTATATGCTATTAACTTGTAGTTAAAATTATTCTCATTAATTTTCTTAGATTTTTTTTTTAATGCAAAACATGAATGCGGGATGCAAATGTGGATGCAGATTCTAAGACTCTATGATGTTCTAACACATGAATAAAATCTATGGGCTGCCAAGTTACTTGGGAAGGAATGAGTGACTCAGGTACATTCAATGAACGTGATTGGATCGACCGAATACAGTTGAGAGACTGATCATTCTCTTCTTCACCGAAGTCATCACTTATATGAGGTTCATAGGTAAACTCATTGTCGGGCTTATCAGCAATGACAATGGTACCTTCTATGATATTGATCCTACTGGAGCTGGGACAGTTGCCAGCAACATGGCCATATCCCTTGCATTTATAGCACTTAGTGAGAAGATCAATCTTAGAGTAGTCTTTTTCAGTGTTTTTACCCGTGTTGTCATTTCTAGGTGGATTGAAATTTGAAGTAAGCTGGCTTGGGTACGACTTGTTGGGGTACTGAGAAGAGAAAGGCTCAGGCCTAGAGGGCTCAGTAGAGGTTATTCTAGAGGAATGATCTCTCGAATCGTTGGACTTGTAGGGGGAACTTGCCTTAAGAGAATCCATATCAAGGACAAGAGCTAAGTTGCTGCCAATGAGTTCACATTTCTATGAACTCGTTTCTAAGATCAACTCGTAGTCCAGCTTTGAACCTAGAGAGAGTTTGTTCTTCGCTCTCTTTACCTAAGACATTGCTCTGAATAAGTAAATTGTCAGACTTGTCAACATACTCGTGGTGGATTTGCTTTGTTGATAAAGTTGGTTCCACTAGCAATCGGGTGTAGAACGACAAGGCACATATCCCTCGGTGAGCTTCTCTTTTATGGCCTCCCAAGTGGTTATGAGTGCCAGGCCTCGGCCTTTGCGAGTATGTTCAAGATTGGTACAGTGTTGAGCTTTACTAGTCAATTTCATCGTAGCAAATTTGATCTTCAGGGCTTCGCTCATGTCAAACCACACGAAGTAGTTGTCCATGGCACGGATCCAATCAGGATAAGCGTGTGGTTCTATATGGCCTTCAAAGTGGGGAACATCGCCAGCCTTAACGTTCTTCTTGTATTGTTTGTCAATGTTACAATCTTAACATCGATCGTCACGATCATTCCCGTGAGGGATTCGGCGATTGGGATGAGGCCCAAGGGCAACAGTTTGTTTCAATTCCACCTGCTCAAGCCTTTGATTGATATTGGCGAGAGTTCCTTGAATGGCAGCGAGGGTAGTGGGAATATCAGTGTTTTCCTTTGCAGCGTGCTTGTAGAAATATGGAGAAACGTGTCCTAAATGCACATAAAATATTTTTTGAAGAATAAATCTGAAATGATCTAATAAAGAAAAAAATAACCTTAAAATGATCCTAAATGAATGCAAAACTATGACTAAATGATACAGGAACTAGGGTTTTTAAAACTTTCGCTCCGATACCAAAATGATGTAATTGAGATAAGCTTGAGGTTCCATACGACCTTCCTCATTGGAACCCTAGAATATTTCAGACGGCATCAAAACCTGATTTGGCTTTGGAGAGGAGGACGTTCAGGTGTGTTGGTGGAGTTTCTGGAGGTGGTCAGAGGCATGAGGGGAGCCGACAAGGGTGGTCAGGTGGAGGGGAGAGGGGCTCAGGGGTCGACTAAAGAGGAGAGAGCAGCGGAGAGGTCGGGAGGTTGGGGGGTTAGATCTGGCATCAGATTTGGAGAAGAGGATTTCAGGTTGGTCGGTGGAGGAGAGGGGCTTCGGGACGATCGACCTGAAGAAGAGAGCAGGCCAGGGTTAGGGTTTCGGATTGAGGGGAAAGAGAAGAGAGAAAGAAGCAGGGGAGAGAAGAGGGGGGAGGGGGTTTGGCGGCTCTGTATAAGGAGAGGGGAAAGGGGTGTTTTAGGGTTTCTCACAAATTGTATCTCAATGTCTCACACAAAAGAGATGAATGAAGAGCAAAAATCAATCACAATAGATTTTTGAATCAATCAAAGCATAATATTTTCGTTAATCTAGAGGCCTATATATAGGCTCAAAATAAATCTCCATACAAATTTCCAAAATCTTCTAATGCATAAAATAAAGGGTGCAAATCGCAAAACTACAATATATGGCTAAAATTGTAAAAACAAATATGAATGCTGAAATAAAAATATTAAGCTAATAGAACATCTATCCTAGACGATGCCTGCGCTGATAGAGGCACCTGAATTGTCTCGAACCGATGTTCTCATCATTCTCTCCGGGTGGGAGAGGACTCAACCCAGTCGAGTGAAAACCAGTCCTTTTGTCATAGTGCTCCAAAAGGTCTGGATCCAAGCGCTGGAGCTCTTCACGATCAATCCAAGTATCTTCCGACTCCGGCTTATTCTTCCAGCTTACCAAATACCTATGAATACCACCATCTCTAGTAGAGATTATCTGGTCATCTAAAATACTTTCCAATTTTTCTATCGGTGGGTAAGTAGTATCAGGTAGAGGAGAAAATATGAGAGTCTCACTAGTAGGCTACAGGGTAGGCTCATCTATAAGAGAATTTCTAGGGTTAAATTTTGGGCCTTCATAGGGTACTAGATCCTCAATATTAAAAGTCTTATTTATGCTAATACCTTCAAGAAGGTCAGCGACATAGGCATTATCATTTGGTTTTATGCAGAATTTTAAATGGGCCTGTAGTAAGTGCATTCAATTTTTTAAGGGGTCCAGCTGGACACCATTCCGGACGAATCTGACCCATCACTTCGTTACCCACATCAAAAGTTTTAAGTTTTCTTATAATATTTGCTTTTAACTTGTAGTTAAAATTATTCTCATTAGTTTTCTTGGAAATTTGTCTATGTAAATCATGAATACGGGATGCAAATGTAGATGCAGACTATGAGATTCTATGATGGTCTAACATAGGGACAAGATCTACGGATTGCCTAGGACGACAGCCATGCACAACTTCATGTGGACTCATACTGGTGGTTCTATTCTTAGATGTGTTGTAGGCAAATTTAGCAACAGTCAATTTCAAGTCCTAAGTTTCTAAGTTTTCTCCTACAAGAGTACGTAAGAGATTGCCAAGACTCCGATTGACAATCTCAGTCTGTCCATCAGTCTGTGGGTGGAAGGCTGAAGAGAATTTCAATTTCGTGCCCATCTTATGCCATAGGGTTTTTCAAAAGTAATTCGTGAATTTCACATCCTTATCAGACACAATGATTTTTGGCAACCCATATAGCTTCACAATATTATCGAAGAAGATTTGAGCTACACGAGATGCGTCGTCGAAACTTTTCGAACATGGGAGGAAGTGGGCCATTTTAGAAAAACGGTCAACGACAACAAGATTGAAATCATGTTTCTTTTGTGTTTTCGATAAGCCTAACATGAAATCCATGCTGACATCTTCCCAAGAGTGACTGGGAACAGGTAAAGGAGTATACAGGCCTGTAAACCTATGTTCCACAATATCAATGGTCTTGCTCTACCCAAAGTGTCCAGCAAGGCCACCAGCGTGCAATTCCCAAACAAGATACTTTCGTAATGATGTACTAGGAATACATAGTTTGGAGCGATAGAAGAGATAATCATCTTTCAGGAAATAATCATCTATTACTCGAGTGATGCCATCCTTCAAAGATGTGTAAATCTCGTGAAAATCTGGGCAGAAGGTATACCCATCTTTTAATCCCTCAAAACTAATAACTTCGGTGTGCAGTGTAGATAAGATCACGTGACAACGACTTAGCACATCCGCGGCCTTATTATCAATCCCTTTCTCATGCCTAATAGTATACGAATATTCTTGTAGGAACTCTACCCATCGAGCATGTCTCGGATTCAACTTTTGTTGAGAGTTGAGGAATCTTAAGGCCTCATGGTCTGAGAAAATGACGAATTCTTCCGGCAGGAGGTAATGTCGCCAATAGCGAAGTGTCTGAATTACTGCATAGATTTCCTTATCATAAGTGGAGTATTTTTGTTTTGCTTCATTCAACTTTTCGCTGAAATAAGCAACATGATAACTCTCTTGACTGAGGACTCTACCTATACCAATACCAGAAGCATCGCACGTTACTTTGAAGACTTTAGTAAAATCAGGCAACTTCATGACATGTGTCTGAGTCAATCTTTTCTTGATCTCTTCGAAGACTTTCGTGGCTGCTTTCGACCAGACAAACTCACATTTCATCAAGCAGTCGGTTATCGGAGCCATGATTGTGCTAAATCCTTGCACAAACTGACGATATGTGGCAAGACCATGAAAACTCTGCACATCACGAATGTTGCGGGGCTCAAGCCACTCAGTAATAGTTCATATTTTTTTTTGGGTCAGCGGATACTCCTCTGGCGGAGACAATAAATTCCAGAAAGATAGTCTGATTAAAGAGAAAGGTACATTTGGTGGGATTAGTATAAAGTTGTTCATTCCTCAAAATACCGTAGACCCGTCTCAAATGGTCAAGATGTTGCCTAACGGGTTGGCTAAAAATGTATCATCAAAGTACACCACAAGGAACTTGTCTATAAAGGGACGAAGTACTTGCGTCACGATTCTCATAAACGTGCTCGGGGCATTCGTCATTCCAAACGGCATGACCATCCATTCATACAGGCAATTCTTTGTCTTGCAGGCGTTATTCCATTCATCACCATGACAAACACGTATTTGATGGTAAGCACTTTTAAGGTCAATCTTGGAAAAGATTGTGATACTAGACATCATATTCAACATGTCATCCAAATGGGGAATGGGAAAACGGTATTTCACCGTGATTTTGTTTGACACAACTGTCCACACACATATGCCAGGTTCCATCTTTCTTTGGCGTCAACAGAGTAGGGACTGCGCAAGGACTTAAGCTTTCTCTGATGAAGCCCTTTGCCAATAACTCATCAACTTGCCTTTTCAACTCAGCATGTTCTGTCGGATTCATCTGATAGTGTGACAAGTTAGGAAGACTCGCTCTCAGAACCAAATCAATAGTGTGTTGGATGCCACTCAGTAGGGGCAACTGGTTGGAGAGGTCAGTAGGAAACACATCTGCAAATTCCTGAAGGACAAGAGTAACTTGAGGAGGGATAAGTGACTGAGGATCTTTAAGGAATAAGGACTTCTCTTGCAGTGAGTAGAAGAATTGTCGCCCCTTTGTCAATTTCTTCCGTGAGTTCCTTTTCACCTATATACGCTACTTCCTTGCCCTTTCTCGAGGGAGTTGGTGTTGTTTCAGCCGGACCAGTTTGTGGTTTCATGAGTATGAGCTTTATCTTTAGTCTGTCGTGCTGGAACACACATTGGTTGGATCGACCATATATTGTCACATTGTGGTCGTATAACCAAGGTCACCCTAAAATTACTTAACCCACATCCATTTTAAGCACATCACACCAAATTTGTTCCTTGTAGGCTTTGAAATCTACAGGGACCAAACATCACTGTGTTACTTGAAGAGCTATGGCATCAATTCAAGATACTTTGTATGAGCGTGGATGAGGTTCAGCTTTAAGTCTGGTTTTGGCTAAGACCACTGAAGAGACGGCGTTGACACAACTCCCACTGTCAACAATCACCTTGCAGTTTTTATCACCTATTGTCGTTAAGGTGTGAAAAATAGCAGTGCGCTTCCAATCATCTTCTTCTTTTGGCCGGGACAAAGCACATCTGACTACATTCAAAGGAGGTAATTGGAAGCGCACTGCTATATTTCATACCTTTACGACAATTTCATCTGATTTTAGGTTTGGAGTTTGGACGTGCTAGTCGACAAGGTTGTCTATATCATCTAGATTTACTTCATGCACATAAATCTCATTCTCATTTTGCTGGTGTTGTGCTCTCTGATGCTGATCTATGACACAAATGTGTAGGACATATTAGTTAGTCTCAACTCAAGATTTTAGCCCGTAGTGGTACCTTTGGTCCTCTTTCTTTTACTTATTTGTTTGATTGTCATTTGGCCAAACACATAGCAATCATTTTTAATAACAAAAGCACTTCTCCAGCCACCCATTCTTTTCAATTTATTGGGACCATCTCCTACACCTTCTCACAAAGGTTACCTCTATTATGTTAGTTTCATCGATAACTTTACTAGATACACATGGGTGTTTCTTATGTACCAACGCTCTTAAGATACCTGACATTTACCAGTTCTTTTTGAACATGGTTCCATTCAGTTTGGTATACGTATCAAAACCTTTCGCTCTGACGGTGCTCATGAGTACACTTCCGATGCTATGAGATCGATCCTGCAATCTCATAGTACACTTTTCCAGCAATCATGCCCTCACACGCATGAGCAGAATTATGTAGCTGAACGCAAGCATCGTCACATTCTTGAGATAGCTCACGCTCTTCTACTCTCTTCTTCTGTTCCTCGTTCTTTCTGGGTTGAAGCTGTCATGACGTCTGTCAGTCTCATTAACATCACTCCTTCATCTGCCCTATCTGGCACATCACCTTATGAGGCTCTTTGTCACTCACCACCGGACTACAGTTTAATCCGTATTTTTGGGTGCACATGTCATGTACTTCTCCCTCCCACTGAGCGCACGAAGCTCACCGCCTGAGTTGCCAAGTGCGTTCACCTAGGTCTCAGTCCTGAACATAAAGGATATCGTTGTTTTGATCCTGTGGCAGGTCATATTTGTATTTCCCGACATATCTCCCTTTGTGGAAGACTCTCCCCACTACTTGACCTCTCTTGAGATGCTAATTTCTCGACTCCCCAGTTGTTTGGCCTATTTCCCTGGCCATACCTTCACGCATTCCATTTGATTCCATCCCTTTGGCTCATTTTCCATCTCATACTGACGTTCCACCTATTATTCCTTCTATGGAGACACCACCTGCCTCTTTTATTCAGCTTCCAAACCTGACTACATTTAAAAAAAATCCGACCAACCTAGTTCTGATACCAAAATGATGTAAACTTAATCCTAAAATGATCCTAAATGATTGCAAAACTATGACTAAATGATGCAAGAACTAGGGTTTTTAAAACATTTGCTCTGATACCAAAATGATGTAAACTTAACCCTAAGTAGAGAATTTTCAGGAATATTAAAAGATTAAGTTTACCTATATGTAATGTCGGTTAAGTTAGAAATTAAAACTAATAATTGGTTTGATAGATTTTCAAAATATGAAATAAGTTTAACATGCCCAGTTAAAGATTCACGCCTGACAATCAATAATTATACTTAATGGTTCGTACTCTCTTTCCTGTTGTTAGCTTCAGCCGGTGAGGAAAATCTGCTACCATGTGGGGAGGTTCGATATAATACAAAACACCTCCATTTAAGACCTCCTCGCCGCCGACAGACCCATTAATTAGCAAGTAGAAGCACACACTCAATATTTGTGGACGACAGTAAATTCAGATAATATTCTAGAGATGATTGACAGTATCATAAATAATTGAAGAGTGGAAAAAAGTTATCGGGTTTGTAGACAGTGTTGCGATATTGCAGGATTTGAGGAATTGGGGTGCTCGACTTGCGGGTGAGGAAGCAAGGTGGCGCCGGTGGTTGCAGTGGCGTGGGACGTCGGGGCGGTGCCGTGGTGGCTACGCCGATCGGGTGAGGGCAGTAGAGGGATGATGAGGAGCAGTGGAGTTGAAGGAGATGGAAGAGGGCAGTGGCGGGTGCGTCGAGGCGCTGATGTTGGAGGCAGGGAGGAGACGGCTTCGAGTTCGGGTTGTAGTGGAGCTCGGAATGCCGCGGTGGCGCTCGAAGGAGCAGTGAGGGGGCGTTAGGTGCAAGTGCTCGGGGCTGAGGGAGGAGGCTCGGGGTTGGTGTAGTGGTGGTGGTTGGCAACGAACGGAGGTCGGGAGGTTGCGGGGCGTCGATGGGTTGAAACGAAGAAGAAGAAGAAGAAGAAGATGGGAGTGGGCGGTTGGTATGGGGAAGGATTAGATTAGGGTTTAATTAATTAGGGCTAGGGTTTGGGGGTTTTGGATAAAAGATTTGGGAATTTGGGTGTAGTTTAGAGATTCTCACAAACCCTAATACTTCTTAGGATTTCTCACAAACCCTAATGTTCTCTTATGGTCACAAGAGGAGAATGAAGAGCAACAACTCAACACACAATAATTTTTTAAATCAATAAAGCATACATTCTCATTATTTTCAAGACCTATGTATAGGCTCAAAACAAAATCTCAATACAAATCTCCAAAATATTATAGTGCAGAAAATAAATGGTGCAAATTACAAAACTACTACATATGGCTAAATGCCAAAAAAAACAAATAAAAATTACTGAAATAAAGATAACTATGCTACTGGAGTAGCTATCCTAGACGATGCCCGCGCAGACAGAAGTGCCCAAATCGTCTCGAACTGATGTCCTCATCAAAGGATTTTCTGATCACTTTGTGAATGACTAAGTTTAATACCGTGAGTATAGCTAATTTCTATGAAGTCTGTGTATTAAGTATTATGTATCTCTGTGATTCATTAAAGTTTACCTCGATGATGATTCTCTCTCTTTTATAATCTGCAAGGTTTGCGTATAGGAACCATCACAATTTATGTAATTGTTACGTACTGCAGGTGAAGGGGAATTATGTTCTTGGGGCTCAAATGAGAATGGATGTCTTGGTCTTGGGTACCTTTCAGTTCCGCTAATTCTAATTTCAGTTGATGTTCAAGCATACAGCATTCATTTCATATAGCACCATCCAACTTTCTTGGTGTTTGTTTAATAGAGGTTTTTTCTTTTTGTCAGGTGCACTGATATGGTCCAATCTCCAGAAGTTGTTGAGAGTACTTTATTGAAGTCACCTATATCTGAGGTTCTCATTGTCTCAGTATTTCTCAGTATTTACTTTATGCTTTCGTAATTCCTTGTAAGCAACTGAAGTGTGTTTCAAGATTTTCATAGCATTGTGGTAATAACTTCTCTTTATTTGGAAAATGGTCATGGTACAGGTATCTTGTGGTTGGAAGCATACAGCCGCAATTTCTGGTAAGACCTTAGATATGCAAGGATGGATATGTACTCAAATATAATTGTTATCTTATTCAATATCATGTTTCATGTCATATTCAGGAGATTTATTCTTCTCAAGAACTCTTGTATTTGTCCAAATTTTTAGTAGAATTTCCAACATGTTACTCATGGAGATAACATTCACAAAGTTTATATACACATCCAAACCATATGCTACTGTAATTGCATGTTCTTGCGGATAGTAGGTGGTTGCACAGCAGGTGGTGGGTCTTCTCAGTGGAGGGTAAAGTTATTTCTGTCATGAAGTAAATGCTAAGGCATATTAGAACTACTTGGGTGCGAAATATATGCCCAAAACATTCCAACTTTAATTAGGATATTTAGTCCAGTTGAGGCCATACAAAAGTTCAATATGTATGTTTGTTGGTGACAGCTTGTGAGAATATTGTCCCAAAGAAAATTTGAAAAATATAATAACAACTTTTTTTTTTCTTCAAGATATTCAATGAACAAGAATACTTGAAATTTGATTTAAAGTATGTTTAACGTAAGTCTGAAAATGCATGGTCGTACATTGTATCAAAAAATCTAGATTTCAACCTTTTAGTTGTACCTAGTTATGACTGGTCGAAAAATAAATAAATAAATAAAATTTGTCATGGATTACAAAATGACAGCAAAGGTGTATTTTCACGTAAATAATGGGATTACAAGATCTAGTTTCCATCTATCATCTCAAAATGATATGCTGTATGCTATATCTTGATAAAAACTCAACCTTATCACTAGTGAGATGGACTCTTAACCAGCAAGTTTAGCAGAGAATACCAGTTGACAAGTATGAAGCTACCATCTACTTATGCTGGCACTTATTGTCTCACTGATTATGTTGTTGTATAAGTTGTTCAATCTTGATGTGGCTTTAGCATATTCTATGCAGATTATTTACTTTATTGTATAGAAGTTTTCTTACTAAATTAGGGTACTTGTTTTCCATGGTTTTTTCTCAAAGAAGTTTGCGTGTTGTGTTCTGGACTAAAATGACCAATTCTGTGAATTGCCTAAACTCAGGTGGCAATGTCTTTACATGGGGCTGGGGAGGTGCTAATGGAACTTTTTTGGAAGATGGTCATTCCTCTGGAGGGCAGTTGGTCAGTTTCTATTTTTCATTGTACTTTTATTGAATGTAGACGAATATCTGTTTTTGAGTTTTTAACATGTTTCTGGATGGAATGCAAAATTCTGAACTCTTGGGTGTGTGTGCATACTAAAAACAAGCGCTCTATATTTTCCTCGACATGGCTAAATTGTTCTCAAAATACTATTTGGTACTTAAGAAAATCCAGATCCATTTTTTCATGTACCAATCATTGCAAGAAAACGTGTTTGAATCATTTGCTGACTCTCCTACCTTTGTTTATTGTCTCTTTTCGATGAAGTTACCTTTGAATCTTGTGGGTTAGACTAAGTTGCAGTTATCATAATCTTCCTAGCTGCATATCCTAGTCATGCATTGATACAATGTAGATGTAAGATATATAATACCTTATTAATATGACAACTACAGTATAATTAGGGTCATAGTAAGTTAGTTAGTCAACTCATGACTATAATAGGACACACCCGAACAGTATATATTTTGTCACCAAGACTTTTGAAAGCTTTTAGTTTATACTTTACAATTCTTTTATATATAAAAAATTTATATTTACATTTTTCTTGTTCATTATCATTTAATTGATTATCCAAATTGAATTGCATCATTGCAAATTTCCTTCGTTTCTTTTATCTTCTTTCCATAAGTTTATATGTTTTTTTGGGGATTCAACATTGGCAATTGTGGAATTTCTTTAAAGGGACATGGAAATGACGTCGACTATTCCCAACCAATGATGGTTGATGTTGGTAGGGCTTTCAAGGCATTACATGTATCGTGTGGGTTTAATCATACCGGTGGTATATTCGAATATACTGAAGCCTGAAAGAGTGAGGGGTCTACAATCTACTGCATATGAGTGTATCCGGACCAATGTTTATTCTTATTCCCTTCTTTTCTCACTTATAACATGTATAATGAATTGTGTTCATCATAGTATGTCCAATGAGTTTCTATGTAAAGATAAAAGCTTGTTATAGATGTAGGATTCAAATATTGATATAGATATACTGTGTAAAATGTATGATTAAAAGAAAGCAAGAAATTTCTGTGTAATATTTAATTATTATTAAGGCCATTCTGTGGCAGTTAGATGCAAATTTTTTAGAATCTTTTGGATTCCTCAGAAATGTGATACTTGTGCTACTGTTTATGAAAGCGTGTGTGTGTGTGTGTGCTCACGCCTGGGCATGTTTTTTCAATCTTTTGGTGGCTAATACATACTTGTGAAGTCTTTTATTATTATTACAACTATGATTGTAAATTTAGTCAAGTTTTAAGAGCAGATATGGGCCATATGACTGTTGTATCCTTTCTTTTTGTTTGGTTTAATGCATTGAAAAGAGACAAATTACATTTTCCAATCTTCAAGCCAATTCAATCACTCTGATAGTGCTAAATCTATTTGCGTATATTTAATGGATGCCTTTCATCTGTAGTACGGGGCATTGCCAGAGGGTCGATAGATTGCCATTTTGTCATTGTTCTTGATTTAAACTGCCATGCTGTCTATGGTTTGGTTTGAAGCATCTTGATGGCGAGTTTATAACCTCAAACTGGAGTGCTTCAAAACTAAAACATGTTGCTGGATTCTATATGGTCATTTGCTTGTTTGTATTTAGTGGTTGCGAAATAGATGAAATTAATTTTAAATGTGAGGCAGATTAATATATATTGTACTTCTGGTTGATGTTATTATTTAGATCTTGTTTTCTGTATGGCTTATATGTAGATTTTTGATAGTCCTATGGCTTATATGTATTACATATATCAGGATTGAATTTATTTTTTGTTATCATTTTTTTTTTCTTCTCCCAATTATTAGTTATTAATTTTTTGTCATTAGGCCAAATCTGTCCTTTGTAATTTTGGGTTTCGACAAAGGGGCCTATTTGGGAGGTGGACTTGAATTTAATTTAATTTAATTTAATTTTTGTTGTTGTTGTAGAACTGGACTTGTTTAATTAGTACTAAGAATGAGATCATAGAATGTACGTGGATACACCGATCCCTTTCCTCAGTCATAAAAGAAAAAGGAATCATCATGTCCTATTGTGTAGTTGTACGGGTGTAGGTTGGGTTCGGTTAATACTTTGTTGTATTCCCTCTGCGGGGGGAGGGTGGGGTTTATTATTATTAATTATGTGGAAGAAGATTTTATGTAATGTTGCTTTATTTTGTGTTAGCCAGTTTATGGTTCATGGGTCTTATATTGACGAGAGGGGAATTCCGTACTCAGTAACCTTTTACTAATGCCCCCCCAAAAGTTATATTTCACTAAGTGTGGATGGAACTTGGTGCAGCGGCAGCAATCAACCTGCTATGGATGGCAAGAATTCAAGGGAATCGAGAATTCAAGTTCATCATCATCATCATCAACAACATTCTCCCAGAAAGTAAACTCACAATTCACGTTGTGCAATTATAGGAACGGGGATCGGATTAGCTTAATGCAGGATTTGTGTAGAACTCGAGTGGATGTAATTTGCAATTACTATTTTGTTGAAATATAGTAATTGTATATTCTGTTTCCTAATATAGGAAACAGATTTTCCACATCTCTCATCCTTCCAATTTTCTCTCAATCTCTTTTCTTTTTCTGCAAGAATGTAATCCTTATATATAGATGTATACAGTAAAGAATAAAGTACAACAAGAAGAATAAGAATTATTTTTCCCAAAATTATTTTCTTCATGGTATCAGAGCCTAACAAGATTTAGGCCAATTGAAGAAGAAGAGGTGATCAGATCTGCCTCCTCGTCATCCAAAGATCCCGTTGCTGATCCCGTCACCGATCATCATCCCGTTACTGATCCCGTGGCTGATCCCGTCACCGATCATCATCCTTGTCGACTACAGATCTCCAGATCCCGTTCACCTTCATCTTCCTGACCTTCCCGATCTCCCGATCTCCAGATAGTTACTGTTCATCTTCCCCAAATCCCCTAAAACCCAATTTCTGATCACCTTCTCCGACGAGTTCCCGACCACCCCCGTCACCTCTTCTCCCTCCGGCGATCCCCATCATCGCCGCCAGAACAACCTCCGAACCCCCCTTCTCCTCTTTCGTTCGATCGACAGCAGAACCAAAAAAAAAAACCGATTCCCCCTTCCATCCTTCTTCTCCGACCACCCCGAAGCCGCTCGCCTACGACGCCGCCCCCGTGCGCCTCCTCCGACGACGTCGACCTCGCCCCTGGTCGCCAGTGCCGCCGCCCCTTGGCCGGCCGTCGACTCTTCACTGTTGCTGCTGTCTCTCTCTCTTGCTGTTTATTGAGTGAGTTGTTTGCTGAGTTGCTGATTGATCAAATCAGATCTAAGGAAGAAGAAGATCCCGATCCTAATCCTCCCTGTCGTCCTCCCGAGCTCCCGATCCCTGATTAGTGTTTGTTGGTGTTGGTGCTTGCTGGGTTACTGTTGGTGTTGTTCGTTGTGTTGCTAGTTGCTGTTCTTGGCCAAGTTGTGTCGATCAGATCCGTTGTTTTTCGGGTGCTACCCTGGGACAAACTGATAGAGCTGAGAAGAGTATTGGACCCGCCTCTACATTAGTCACAGCTGCAGGTAATGATGGTAAGATATTTAATATTTCTGCTTTTGTTATGAATAGTGCATGGATAATTGATTCGGGTGCTACCGACCGTATGACTTTTGATTCTAGACAAGTTCAAAATTTTCAACCATCCACTAAATCGACTGTGTCCACTGCCAATGGTGATCCTGCCACTATTACTGGCTAGGGTACCATACATCTCACAAACAACCTAACCTTAGATACGGCCCTAGTTGTGCAATCCTTGAATTTCAACCTATTATCTGTTGCTCAAATAACTACTACCTTACATTGTATTGTAGTCTTTTGGCCTTCCCATTGCGTGTTTAAGGATATTCGGACTCGCAAGACGATTGGTTATGGGGTTAGGCACGGGAAGCTCTATTACCTGGATTTAGAATCTGAATGTTCGAGCAAGTTGACTCAAGCTCTAAGTGTGGAAGGATCCGAAGATGAGAAGAAGAAATCAGACATTTGGCTATGGCATCGACGTCTAGGGCATGCTTCTTTTGGTTATTTGAAGAAATTATTTTCAAGTTTATTTTTGAAGTTGGTTATATCTGCCTTTCGGTGTGATGTGTGTGAACTCGCAAAAGGTCATCGTGTCTCTTTTCCTCCAAGTCCAAGTAAAAGCTCCCTACCTTTTACGATTATTCATTCTGATGTTTGGGGTCCATCCAAAACCACTACATTTGGAGGAGCCAAATGATTTGTGACCTTTATTGATGACTATATCCGTATGACCTGGATTTGTTTGATAAAGTCGAAAAGTGAAGTTAGTGGTTTGTTTCAAAAATTTCACAAGCATGTTATGATTCAGTATAAATCACAGATTCAAGTTCTTAGGAGTGATAATGGCGGAGAATACCTGAGTTCAAATCTGCAACAATATTTGGTGGAACACGGAATTGTTCATCAGACTACATGCTTGTATACACCTCAACAGAATGGGGTTGCAGAAAGAAAAAATAGACACTTGCTCGAAGTGCTCCGTGCTTCTCTCATTCATAGAAATATGCCACTCATTTATTGGGGAGAAGCCCTTGCTTCTGCTATATACTTAATCAACCAAGTTCCCTCTAATATCCTAAACTTCCTCACACCATTTCAAGCATTAACTGAAGCTGTGAATGCACCAAAAGTCATCAACTTGCCACCTCGTGTGTTTGAATGTGTTGCATTTGTTCATCTTCATCAACATGAACGCAATAAGTTAACTCCTCGAGCTGTCCACTATATATTTCGTGGGATATGCATATAATAAGAAAGGGTATCGGTGCTATCACCCACCAACTCAAAAGATGTTTGTGACTATGGATGTTCTGTTCCATGAAGATGAGATGTATTTTTTCTCTGAGATTGAACTTCAGGGGGAGTACCGAGGTGAAGTTCAAACTCTTGCCTATGATGAAGTGGTTACTATTCAAACTGAAGAATCAGATATAAGCGGATAAAATCAGGATGTAAGTAATGACGATCACTCGAATGAAGACTTGGTTGAGGAAGAAAATTTCCACGAAGATCTGCAGTCAGTGCCGAACCTCCATGAAGATGAGCCATCTCCACCACCAGCACCATCTGAACCATCTCCACCATCAGCACCATCTGAACCATCTCCACCACCAGTACCATCAGATCTATCTCTACTCCCAGCAGAACCCCAAAACCAATCGTCATCGCTGTCCGAAGCTCCAAGAAGAGAACTCCCAAACCGTACTACTAGAGGTATCCCAAAACCCACTTACGAGCCTAATCCCACTAGTAAAGTCAAGTATCCCATGAGTCATTACGTATCCACTCACCAATTGTCTGAATCAAATAAGTCATTTGTGAATCAATTATCTGCTGTATCTATTCCTAACAGTGTGCAGGAAGCCTTAGCCGATCCAAGGTAGAAAGCAGCTATGGATGAGGATATGAAGTCCTTGAAGAAGAATGAGACTTGGGAGATAGTCGAGCTGCCAGCAGGGAAGAAGCCAGTAGGATGCAGATGGATTTATACAGTGAAATATAAATCGGATGGTTCGATAGAGCGGTACAAGGCAAGGCTGGTTGCCAAAGGGTACACTTAAACTTATGGAATTGATTATGATGAAATATTTGCACCTGTGGCAAAGTTCAATACTATTCGAGTTCTACTGTCACTTGCTGCAAATCTTGAATAGCCGTTGGAGCAATTTGATGTGAAGAATGCATTTTTGCATGGGGAATTGACAGAAGAAGTCTATATGGATCTTCCACCAGGGCCGAACAGACCAGTCCAACACAGCAACAAAGTATGTCGTCTGAAGAAAGCATTGTATGGACTGAAGCAGTTACCAAGAGCCTGGTTTGGGAGATTTACAAAATCAATGAGGACATTCAGATACGATCAGAGTAATTCTGATCATACTCTATTCCTAAAAAGGAAAGAAGGTAAAATTACTGCTCTTATTATTTATGTTGATGATATGATAGTAACTGGAGATGATCCCGAGGAGATGAAGGCATTAAAGAACTACTTGTCACAAGAGTTCGAAATGAAAGATCTTGGACCTTTGAGATACTTCCTTGGTATTGAAGTTTCTCGCTCAAGAAAGGGGATATTTCTTTCTCAAAAAAAATATGCTCTGGATTTATTGAAGGAAACTGGAATGTCCGCTTATCAACCGATTAGTACACCATTGGAAGAAGGACTGAAACTATGCAACGAAGCTGATCAAGTGCCTTGTGATAAGGAAAGATATCAGAGATTGGTTGGACGATTAATGTATCTTGCACATACATGGCCAGATTTGTCATATGCTTTAAGTGTGGTAAGTCAGTTTATGCATGCACCTCGGGAACAACATATAGACACGGTAATGAGAATTATGAGATACATTAAGTCAGCCGCAGGAAAAGGAGTCTTATTTGCGAAACATGGTCACTTGAAGGTTGAGGCATATACTGATGCTGATTGGACAGGATCTACAATCGATAGGCGCTCTACTTCAGGATATTTCACCTTTGTTGGAGGAAATTTAGTTACATGGAGGAGCAAGAAGCAAAATGTTGTTGCACGTTCTAGTGCAGAGGCTGAGTATCGCGGAGTAGCTTTAAGTATAACAGAAGCTTTATGGCTAAAACTCCTGTTGCAGGACTTAGGCTATGGTCCAAAGGAACCTATGAAGGTGTATTGTGACAGTCAAGCGGCAAGTGATATTGCGGCTAATCCAGTTCAGCATGATAGGACGAAACATGTAGAGGTGGACAGATTCTTCATCAAAGAAAAATTAGATGAGAAAGTTATTGAGATATCCAAAGTGAAGTCAGAAGATCAACTCGCAGATATCCTAACCAAGGCCGTTTCGACTCGGCTCTTCTTGAAATTTGTTGACAAGTTGGGCATGCTCGATATCTATGCACCAACTTGAGGGGGAGTGTTGAAATATAGTAATTGTATATTCTGTTTCCTAATATACGAAACAGATTCCCCAAATCTCTCATCTTCCTAATCTTCTCTCAATCGCTCTTCTTCTTCTCCAAGAATGTAATCCTTATATATAGATGTATACAGTAAAGAATAAAGTACAACAAGAAGAATAAGAATTATTTTCCCCAAAATTATGTTCTTCATATTTTATATAATTTTATTTCTGAAAAAAAGAAGAAGAAGATGTCTCTAGCTAGATTACTTCTCATATTGTATTATGATATAGGTCAGATGACATGGCCCGTTCTGGGCCACAGGATCCCCTCATAAAGCGTGCACCGCCGGATCATTCGGGCCGGCCACGTCAGCGCTGAAACTGCCCAGGTCTCTGCCACGTCAGCCTAAAAACCGTCCGGGCCTCCGCCACGTCAGCCCTATATCGCTTGGGCTTCTGCCACGCCAGGCCCACGGGCAAACGGGTCCAGACCCAGTTGGCTTCTCCTATAAATACCAGACCCTCTACCCTTTGCCAAGGTAATCAATCTTTCCCACTCAAAACCCTAGTTACTGTTACTCTCTCTTAGTAGCTGACTAGATCATCGGAGGGTCTGCCACCGGGACCAACCCCGGTGTTCCTAAACCGTCTGCAGGTACACGAGACGTCGGATCCGAGCCGAGCATCCAGCCTCCACCTCACTCCCGCATACTTCCGTACCGTTCGCCCAGCTGAGGGTCGGCCGCAAAGGAGCTTCCTCCACCAATACAAATCGAGTAAGAACTCACACCTGGTGCATCCACACGCCTCCCAAAAACAAACCGCATCAGGTTGGCGTCGTCTGTGGGAAAGCTCCTATTGTAGACGCCGACCCGAGCTTAGCCATCAACATCATGGCGCCCAAAGCCACGAGAGCTGTTACATCTGCGCGTCGGTAGGACGTGGCCCCCCAGGGCATCGCCGCCGATGCCCATGCGTCCAACAATCCGGGGGTCAGTCGCGAACACCAACCAGGTGCCTCCCGTCCGGTCCAGCCCGACCTACGGGGGGTAATCCTGAATCGACAGCCAAGCCGGAGCAGGGGAGGGGCCGCTTCCAACTCGGCCCCAAACCGTCCAAAACCTCTGTCTTAAGCACCGGGGCTGGCGACAGCCAGCTCAACAAAACCAGGCCGAGCGGGCCCCGGTCACTCACCAGGAGTTCCAAGACTTCCGAAAAGAAATCATGGAGGCCATCCGGGGGACCCCCGTCGTTGAAAACGTTCGCCGCTCTCACACCCGTTCGGATGCCGAGGCCAGCGTGTCTCGCTCTCCAACAATCCCGCCGGAGTATGACGATGACATCTTGAAGTGCCTTCAAGAAATGGAAGACTGCCTCGACCACTTCAGTGACGGTGGTCCAAGGCCGGCCCAGGGATATAGACCTGTCCGACCTCCTTTCTCCACCATCATCTTGCAAGCAGAAATACCCCGGAATTTTTGCCCACCTCAATTCAAGACTTACGACGGTGAGGGTGATCTTGCTGATCAAATGGAGGGCTTCAAGACCCTCATGATAATTCACAGCGCATCGGATCCCCTCTTGTGCCGTGCCTTCCGCGCCACCCTCCGGGGACCGGATCGGGAATGGTTCTCTAAGCTCGCCCCAGGCTCCATTTACTCCTTCGACCAGCTGGAGGGCAACTTTCTCGCCCACTTCGTGACCAGTAGAAAAGCCGAGAAGATCCAGGCCATAATAGACATGACCCCTCCCAGAAACATCAAAGAAGTCCAGAGGCTCACGGGAAGATTGGCGGCCATCGGTCGTTTTTGCTCCAAGTTAGGGGCTCGACGCTCGGATGGCACTGCGAGCCACAAAAATATACTCTTGGTTAGGGGGTTCGGCATCGACCTCGAGCAGGGTCTCGGCTTTTTCAAGCCACACAACCTTTATGCTCGGCGATGTTCTCCGGCTGCACCTGTACCGCCTACCTGAGAACAAGTGTGGGGGCTAGGCATCGACCCCGAGCAAGGCCTTGGCTTTTTCAAGCCATGCAACCTTAACGCTCGGTGATGTTCTCCAGTTACGTCCATTACCGGCTTTCTCCCCGGTGTGGGGGCTTAGCATCTGCCCCGAGCATGGTTCGGGCTTCTTTAAGCCCATCAACCTATGCACATGGCGGCAACCGCCAGCTACACCCGTACCGTCTTCTAGAGAACAAGTGTGGGGGCTCGTCGTCGACCCCGAGCAAGGCCTTGGCTTTCTTCAAAGCCACTCGACCGATACGCTCGGCAACGACCTTCAGCTACGCCCATTACCAGCTTTCTCCCCGGTGTGGGGGCTCGGCATCTGCCCCGAGCATGGTTTGGACTTCTTCAAGCCCATCAACCTATGCGCACGGTGGCAACCGCCAGCTACACCCGTACTGTCTTCCTGAGAACAAGTGTGGGGGCTCATCATCGACCCCGAGCAAGGCCGTGGCTTTCTTCACAGCCACTAGACCGAAACGCTCGACGACGACCTTCAGCTACACCGATACGCTCGACGACGACCTTCAGCTATGCCTATTACCGGTTTTCTCCCCGGTGTGGGGGCTCGGCATCTGCCCCGAGCATGGTTCGGGCTTCTTCAAGCCCATCAACCTATGCACACGGTGGCCACCACCAGCTACACCCATACTGTCTTCCTGATAACAAGTGTGGGGGCTCGTCGTCGACCCTAAGCAAGGCCGTGGCTTTCTTCAAAGCCACTCGATCGATACGCTCGACGAAGATCTTCAGCTATGCCTATTACCGGCTTTCTCCTCGGTGTGGGGGCTCGGTGTCTGCCTCGAGCATGGTTTGGTCTTCTTCAAGCCCATCAACCTATGCACACGATGGCAACCGCCAGTTACACCCGTACCGTCTTCCTGAGAACAAGTGTGGGGGCTCGTCGTCGACCCCGAGCAAGGCCGTGGCTTTCTTCAAAGACACTCGACTGATATGCTCGGTGACGACCTTCAGCTACTCCCATTACCGGCTTTCTCCCCGGTGTGGGGGCTCAGCATCTGTCCCGAGCATGATTTGGACTTCTTGAAGCCCAACAACCTATGCGCATGACGGCAACCGCCAGCTACACCCGTACTGTCTTCCTGAGAATAAGTGTGGGGGCTCGTTGTCGACCTCGAGATAGGCCGTGGCTTTCTTCAAAGCCACTTGACCGTTAAGCTCGGCGACGACCTATAGCCATGCTCATCGCCGGCTTTCCCCATGGTGTGGGGACTCGGCATCTGCCCCTATCATGGTTTGGGCTTTTTCAAAAACATCAACCTATGCGTTCGGTGGCAACCGCCAGCTACACCCTTGCCATATTCCTAAGAACAAGTGTGGGAACTCGTCATCGACCCCGAGCAAGGTCGTGGCTTTCTTCAAAGCCACTCGACTGTTAAGCTCGGTGATGACCTACAGCCACGCCCATCACTGGCTTTCCCCATGGTGTGGGGGCTCCAAATTCCTCCTATATTCAACAGGAGGCTCGGAGCTCGGATGGCACCGCGAGCCCCAAAATCCTCTTCTGCAAACTTGGGGCTCGACGTTTGGATGTCATCGCGAGCCACAAAGGCTTCTATACCCTAAGCATTAAATGAAATGAAATCGTTAGATTTCATTCGACCGCCATTACCAATACACCGTCCCACCGATGACAAACCACTCATAAGCTCCAACAAGTTTTGGGGGCTTGACGCTTGGATGTCACTGCGAGCCACAAAAGCTTCTCCGACAAGCTTGAGGCTCGGTGCTCGGATGGCACAAGGAGCCGCTAAAAAACCCCAGGTTTTTCCAACCAGCCAGGAGGGTCGACGCTCGGATAATACCGCGAGCCCCAAAATCCTCCTCCATTTCACAGGAGGCTCGGAGCTCGGATAGCACCGGGAGCCCCAAAATCCTCCTCTATTCAACAGGAGGCTCGAAGCTCGAGCCCCAAAATCCTCCTCTATTCAACAGGAGGCTCGAAGCTCGAGCCCCAAAATCCTCCTATATTCAACAGGAGGCTCGGAGCTCGGATGGTACCGCGAGCCCCAAAATCCTCCTCAATTGAACGGGAGGCTCGGAGTTGGATGGCACCAGGAGTGGCTAAAAAACCCCAGGCTTTTCCAACAAGTCAGGAGGGTCGACTATCGGATAACACCGCGAGCCCCAAAATCATCCTCTATTCAACAGGAGGCTCGGAGCTCGGATAGTTCTGCGAGCCCCAAAATCCCCCAGGCTTTTCCGACCAATCAGGAGGGTCGACGCTCGGATAACACCGCGAGCCCCAAAATCCTTCTCTATTGCACAGGAGGCTCGGAGCTCAGATGGCACCGCGAGCCCCAAAATCCTCCTCTATTCAACAGGAGGCTCGGAGCTCGAGCCCAAAAATCCTCCTCTATTCAACAGGAGGCTCGGAGTTCGGATGGTACCGCTAGCCCCAAAAACCTTCACTATTGAACGGAGGCTCGGAGCCCGGATGGCACCGCCAGCCCCTTGCTTTTCCAACAAGTGAGGGGGTCGATGGTCGGCAAAAAAGACCCCTTGCTTTTCCAACAAGTGAGGGGGCTCGGCTGCCGACCATCGACACTCGACAAGAAGATCCCTTGCTTTTCCAATAAGTGAGGGGGCTCGCCTGCCGACCCTCGACACTTGGTAAGAAGACCCCTTGCTTTTCCAACAAGTAAAGGGGTCGCCGGTCGGCAAGAAGATCCCTTGCTTTTGCAACAAGTAAGGGGGATCATCTTCCGACCCTCGACGCTTGGCAAGGCGGGCTCCTACTAAAAAGGACCTCGATGTCCCCTTGCTTTTCTAACAAGTGAGGAGGCTCGTCTACCGACCCTCGATGCTCGGCAAGGAGAGTCCATACTCCACAGATCTCGACATCCCGTTGCTTTTCCAACAAGTGAGAGGGCTCGTCTGCCGATCCTCGATGCTCAGATGTCACCGCGAGCCCAAAAAGTTTCGCATTAACAGCTTGGGGCTCGCGCTCGGATGTCACCGCGAGCCCAAAAAAATTTCTCCTAAACGGCTTGAGGCTCGACGCTCGGATGTCACTGCAAGCCCAAAAAGTTTTCCATAAACAGCTTGGGGCTCGGCGCTTGGATGTAACCCTGAGCCCTAAAAAGTTTCTCTCCAACGACTTGGGGCTCGACGCTCGGATGTCACCGCGAGCCCCTTGCTTTTCCAGTAGGCATTCCGGGCTTGGCCTTCTAGGCTCGGCATTCCGGGCTCGGCACTCCAGGCTCCGCGCTCGGCACTGACTCCTAGCCACCAACTGGCTATCTCACAGTCATGCCTAGGCTCGGCACTCCGGGCTCGGCGCTCGGTACTAACTCCTAGCCACCTACTGGCTATCTCACAGTCTTGTCCAGGCTCGGCTCTCCTGGCATGGCACTCTGGGCTCGGCGCTCGGCACTGAAACCTGGCTATCTCATAGTCTTGCCTAGGCTCCATTCTCCCGGCTCGGCCCTCCAGGCTCGGCACTCCGGGCTCGGTAATCCAGGCTCGGCACTCCGCACTGACTCCTAGCCACCTACTAGAAATCTCACAGTCTTGCCCAGGCTCGGCTTTCCTTGCTCGGCACTCCGGGCTCGGCACTCGGTACTGACTCCTAGCCACCTACTGGCTATCTCACAGTTTTGCCCAAGCTCGGCCCTCCCGACTCGGCACTCCAGGCTCGACGATCGGCACTGAATCCTAGCCACCTACTGGTTGTCTTACAGTCTTGCCCAGGCTCGGCCCTCCTGGCTCGGCACTCCGGGCTCGACACTCCGAGCTCTGCGCTCAGCACTGACTCCTAGCCACCTACTGGCTATCTCACAGTCTTGCCCAGGCTCGGCTCTCCTGGCTCGGCACTCCGAGCTCGGCGCTGGGCACTGACTCCTAGCCACCTACTGGCTATCTCACAGTCATGCCCAGGTTCGGCCCTCCAGGATCGGCACTTCAGGCTCGGCGCTCGACACTGACTCCTAGCCACCTACTGGCTATTTCATAGTCTTGCCTAGGCTCCGCTCTCCTGGCTCGGCCCTCCAGGCTCGGCACCCCGGGCTCAGCACTCCGAGCTCGGCACTAACTCCTAGCCACCTACTGGTTATCTCACAGTTTTGCCTAGGCTCGGCCCTCCTGGCTCGGCCCTCCAGGCATGGCATTCCAGACTCAGCACTCCAGGCTTGGCACTTGGCACTGACTTCTAGCCACCTACTGGCTATCTCACAGTCATGCCCAAGCTCGGCTCTCCAGGCTTGGCACTCCGGACTCGGTGCTCGGCATTGACTCCTAGCCACCTACTGGCTATCTCACAATCTTGCCCAAGCTCCACTCTCCTGACTCGGCCCTTCAGGCTCAGCATTCCGGGCTCGACCCTCCAGGCTCGGCATTCCGGAATCAGCACTCTAGGCTTGGCGCTCGGCACTGACTCCTAGCCACCTACTGGCTATCTCATAGTCATGCCCAGGCTCGGCCCTCCAGGCTCGGCACTCCGGGCTCGGCGCTCGGCACTAACTCCTAGCCACCAACTGGCTATCTCACAGTCTTGCCTAGGCTCGGCCCTCCTGGCTCGGCATTCCGGACTCAGCACTCCAAGCTTGGCGCTCGGCACTGACTCCTAGCCACCTACTGGCTATCTCACAGTCATGCCCAGGCTCGACGCTCGGCACTGACTCCTAGCCAGAACCTGGTTATCTCACAGTCTTGCCTAGGCTCCGCTCTCCTGGCTCGGCCCTCCATGCTCGACACTCCGCACTGACTTCTAGCCACCTACTGGCTATCTCACAGTCTTGCCCAGGCTCGGCTCTCCTAGCTCGACACTCCGGGCTCGACGCTCGGCACTGACTCCTAGCCACCAACTGGCTATCTCACAGTCTTGCCCAGGCTTCGCTCTCCTGACTCGGCCCTTCAGGCTCGGCATTTCGGGCTCGGCTCTCCAAGCTCGGCATTCCGGACTCAGCACTCCAGGCTCGGCGCTCGGCACTGACTCCTAGCCACCTACGGGCTATCTCACAGTCATGCCCAGGCTCGGCCCTCCAGGCTCGGCACTCCGGGCTCGGTGCTTGGCACTGACTCCTAGCCACCAACTGGCTATCTCACAGTCTTGCCTAGGCTTGGCCATCCTGGCTCGGCATTTCGGACTCAGCACTCTAAGCTCGGTGCTCGCTACTGACTTCTAGCCACCTACTGGCTATCTCACAGTCATGCCCAGGCTCGGCCCTCGGCACTGACTCCTAGCCACAACCTGGCTATCTCACAGTCTTGCATAGGCTCCGCTCTCCTGGCTCGGCCCTCTAGGCTCGGCACTCCGGGCTCGACACTCGGCACTGACTCCTAGCCACCTACTAGCTATCTCACAGTCTTTCCCAGGCTCGGCTCTCCGGGCTCGGCACTCGGCACTGACTCCTAGTCGCCCACTGGTTATCTCACAGTCTTGCCCAGACTCAGCTCTCCTGGCTCGGCAATCTGGGCTCGGCGCTCGGCACTGACTCTTAGCCACCTACTGGATATCTCATAGTGTTGCCCAGGCTCTGCTCTCCTAGCTCGGCCCTCCAGGCTCGGCACTCCGGGCTCGGTGCTCGGTACTGACTCCTAGCCACCTACTGCTATCTCGCAGTCTCGTCCAGGCTCGGCACTCAGGGCTCGGCGCTCGGCACTGACTCCTAGCCACCTACTGGCTATCTCACAGTCGTGCCCAGGCTCGGCGCTCCTGGCTCGGCACTCCGGGCTCGGAGCTCGGCACTGACTCCTAGCTACCTACAGGCTATCTCACAGTCTTGCCCTGGCTCGGCCCTCCTGGCTTGGCCCTCCTGGCTTGGCCCTCCAGGCTCAGCATTCCGGGCTCGGTACTCCAGGCTTGGCGTTCGGCACTGACTCCTAGCCACCTACTAGCTATCTCACAGTCCTGCCCAGGCTCGGCGCTCCGAGCTCGGCACACCGAGCTCGGTGCTTGGCACTGACTCCTAGCCACCTACTGGCTATCTCACTGTCTTACCCAGGCTCGGCTCTCTAGGCTCGACACTCCGGGCTCGGCGCTCGGCGCTGACTCCTAGCCACCTACTGGCTATCTCACAGTCTTGCCCAGGCTCAGCCCTCCCGGCTCGGCACTTCAGACTCGACGCTCGGCACTGACTCCTAGCCACCTACTGGCTGTCTCACAGTCTTGCCTAGGCTCGGACCTCCAGGCTCGGCATTCCGGGCTCGGCACTCCGGGCTCGGCGCTCCGGGCTCGGCACTCCGGGCTCGGCAAGCTGACCTCTACTGAACAGGACCTTGACGCCCCCTTGCTTTTCCAATAAGTGAGGGGGCTCGCCTGCCGACCCTCCATGCTCGTGAAGAAGAACCCCCGCTCCAGACTCTCGACGTCCCCTTCCTTTTCCAACCAGTGAGGGGCTCGTCTACCGACCCTCGACGCTCGGCAAGCCGAGCTCCAACTCGACAGATTTCGACGTCCCCTTGCTTTTCCAACCAGTGAGGGACTCATCCGCTGACCCTTGACCCTCGATGCTCGGCGCTCCGGGCTCGGCACTCCGGGCTCGGCAAGCTGGCCTCTACTGAATAGGACCTCGATGCCCCCTTGATTTTCCAACAAGTGAGTGGGCTCGCCTGCCAACCCTCCATGCCTGTCAAGAAGGACCCCCGCTACAGACTCTCGACGTCCCCTTGCTTTTCCAACCAGTGAGGGGCTCGTCTACCGACCCTCGACACTCGGCAAGCTGAGCTCCAACTCGACAGATCTCGACGTCCCCTTACTTTTCCAACCAGTGAGGGACTCGTCCACTGACCCTCGACACTCGGCAAGCCGAGCTCCAACTCGACAGATCTCGACGTCACCTTGCTTTTCCAACCAGTGATGGGCTCGCCTACCGTCCCTCGATGCTCGGCAAGCCGAGCTCCAACACGACAGATCTCGATGCCCCCTCGTTTTTCTAACCAGTGAGGGGCTCGTCTACCGAACCTCGATGCTCGGCAAGCCTAGCCCCAACTCGACAGATCTCGACGTCCCCTTGCTTTTCCAACCAGTGAGAGGCTCATCTACTGGCCCTCGACGCTCGGTAAGCCAAGCTCTGACTCTTCTGCGCCCGGCACTCTGCATGACTCTAATAGGGGATCCATTCACCCTACCCCCCGGCCTCTTTTGGAAGATACAGATCCTATTCCTCACCACACACACCACCCTGCTCTTCCTACAAAGGCAAAGAACCACTCCTACACGGCTGGATCACCCAGCCCTCCAGAAGTGGGGGGCTCATGATATGAGTCAGATGACGTGGCCCCTCCAGGGCCACAGGATCCCCTCATAAAGCGTGCACCGCAGAATCATCCGAACCCACCACATCAGCGCAGAAACCACCCAGGTCTCTGCCACGTCAACCTGAAAACCGGCCGGGCCTCCGCCACGTCAGCCCTATACTGCTTGGGCTTCTGCCACGCCAGGCCTATGGGCAACCGGGTCCAGACCCGGCCCCAAATGGGTCCAGACCCGGTTGGCTTCTCCTATAAATACCAGACCCTCCACCCCTTGCCAAGGTAATCAATCTTTCCCACTCAAAACCCTAGTTACTGTTACTCTCTCTCAGTAGCTGAATAGATCGTCGGAGGGTCTGCCACCGGGACCAACCCCAGTGTTCCTAGACCGTCTGCAGGTACACGAAACCTCGGATCCCAGCCCCCTGATCCGAGCCGAGCATCCAGCCTCCACCTCACTCCCGCCTACTTCCGTACCGTTCGCCCGGCTGAGGGTCGGCCGCAAAGGAGCTTCCTCCACCAATACAAATCGAGTAAGAACTCACACCTGGTGCATCCACACGCCTCCCAAAAACAAACTGCATCATATTACATTTTGACAATTAGAAAGAGCTTTAGCTCAACTGATACAATGTATAAAATTAACTTCCCCTTCATAATTAACAGGGAATGTCATTAAAATAACTTAAATATAATACACCTATAATAACAAGATTGGATGCAATGGGACTGATTACAATTCAATCAGCTTTGCCTTCAAGTTGTTACTAGTCCTGAAGCAACAACTTGGTGCTAATAATTGAACATCCTCCTCGGGCAATGAGAGTTGGCCTGAACCAGGGCCGGTCCTAAGACTTTTAGGGCCTTGTGCAGAAGAAAAAAATAATTGTGCATTCTTTACATATTCCAATACTAATTTTAGTATTAGATTGGTTTCGATGCCATGTGTATATATATACGCAAGATTTGTCCGCGGGCACGTGCCTACGGCACGTCTTCAGAACGATACAACATATGAAAGCCATGTAAATAGTAAATCAACAATTATATAGTTCAAGTTTAAATAGTATGACAATAATTAGTTGTAAATAAAAGTCCATGTTTTCATTAGTATATGTTGAAAAATAATTATAAATTGGGATATAAAAGTCCATGTTTTCATAAGTGTGTGTGTGTATGTGTGTGTGTGTGTGTGTCTATATATATATATATATATATATATATATATATATATATATATGTATATATATATAGAGAGAGAGAGAGAGAGAGAGAGAGAGAGAGAGAGAGAGAGAGAGAGAGAGAGAGATTTAAATAAACAACGAAGTTTTTTTTTTTTTTTTTGGGGGGGGGGGGGGGGGGGGGGGGAATATGTTTTGTGATGTTAGACCTGGGCCTTTGATTTTGGGGGGATTGAAGGATAGCCACTTGATAGCTTTCTTTGTGTTTTATTGATTTTGGGGATGTTAGACCTGGGCATTTGATTTTGGGGAGATTGAAGGATAGCCACTTGATAGCTTTCTTTGTGTTTTATTTTATATATATATATATATATATATATATATATATATATATATATATATATGAGCACTCGCCCTTCCGGTCATTGTATGGATGATCCAAACCGTTCACAGTAATCGACACGTTTAAATTAGTCTAAATATGTAAAATCAAGTCATCTGAAATTCATTTGCCCATCTATCATGTCATTATATAAAAAACGATATTCAGTCATACAATTTTTGTAACACTTCAATGAATGAGCAAATAAATTTCAAATGACTTCATTTTACATATTTAGACTAATGTAGACATTTAGATCAATGTGAATGATTTGGATCATCCATACGATGGCTAAAAGGGCGAGTGCTCATGGAAAGGAGTGCTCAATGGAAGATTTTCCTATATATATATATATATATATATATATATATATATATATATATATATATATATATATATAATACGAATTCAATTGAAAAATATGAGTAGCGTACATTCTCAAAATTTTATATGAATTCATCTAAAAATACATTTCAAGTTGCAAAATCTTAGTATCTTCAAAAATGTCCAATTTCTCTAAAATTCCAGCATCTTGTAGGAGTTTCATGAGAAAACCTTAAAAAACAAAACAACAAAACATCAAATTTAGTAGTTTAGATGCATACCAGTAAAAGAAATACATAATATAGTAAGCGACAATTCCAACAACAAAATGTAACATTTAAAAAATGTATTTCACATGTTTAGATGCAAAGTCATTAATTAAGGTACTCATATCAATTTTTTCTAAAAAAACAGTTTCAATAGATATTAAAGCTAGTCCATTTAGTCTTTTTTGTGACATTGTCGATCTGAGATAAGATTTCAATAATATTAATTTGAAAAAACTTCTTTATGCAGACGCAACAATAACATGTATAGTCAATAATATTTTATAAGCAATGAATGCATTTGCAAAATTGTCTTGCATTTTAAAAAAGTTTAGTATATCAATAGCTGTCTTTGTTTCTTTTGGTAAAATCTATCGTAAAATTTTTAGTTCTCCAAATAAATCTTTTTCGTCAAGATCAGAAAACATTTCATGTTTTAGAACAAACTCAAGATGGTCGCAACATGTTTTCAACTGGGTATCGTTTAATGAATTTAACTTATCCGAGCTAAATAAGAATCCAAAGATATCTTGATATGCTTTATATTGATCAAACATTTTCTTAAGTGAACCAATAGCTCGATCTACAATATAATAAAAATAATTAATTTTAAAAGATTCTTCAAACGATTGTTTTGGCTCGTTATCAGCATTCTCATCAAAATGTTTTTTCCTTTGAATTTGACGTTTCTCATGAAACACAGGTTCAACTTCCATTTCAATAGCAATTTGTGTAGCGACAATCATGGCTTGTTTGAGTCCAGTCTCTCTAAAATTTTCAAAAAAAATTGATCAACCCTTATACTTGTTCTATAGCAACATTAATAAGCATGTCTTCAAATTGTAATTTTTTCTCACTACGTTAACAACAAACAATATTTCATACCAAATAACCATGGCTAATAAAAACTCAAAATCTCCAAGTTTATGTTTTGCTAAAGATTTAGCCTCACTCTTTGTTTTAGACTCAATATCAGCTTCTGCTAATTCAAGTAAAGCTTATCTAATTTCAGGAGCTTAGAACCTAATTGCTTTAACACATTCTACACGACTTTCCCATTGTGTGGCAAACAACGAATTAACAGTATAACCATTTACGTTATTTTTAAAAATTTGTCATCACTTTGTAGAATTAGCAAACAATGTATAAATACGGTTTACTACTCCAAAATAATCTTGTGCTTTCACACAACAGTTTGCCATATCAAAAAGTGTTAAATTAAGACTATAAGAACCACATGGGGTGTAAAATGCTCTAGGGTTTATATCTAAGAGTTTTTTTGTACTCCTTGATGTTTTCCTTTCATATTAGACCCGTTATCATATCCTTGACCTCGTATGTCATCAATATTAAGATCAAGAGTTTTTAGCATATTTTGTAATTCTACAAAACTTCCTTGTCCAGTTGTGTCATTCACCTGTGAAAATTCTATAAAATACTCTTCTACTTTTATTGGACATATAGAAACATCTACACAACGTACTATCAAAGACATTTGCTCCTGATGACTTGCATCAGGAGTACAATCAAGTAATACTGAAAAATATTTTGATTCTTTAAGTTTTTGAATGATTGCACTTTTTATTTTACTAGCTAACATACTAATCAATTCATTTTGTACTTTATGACTGAGATTATGAAAATGAGTTTCACTATTTATAATTCGTCGAACATGTTCTTTCATTGTTGGATCCCACTTTGCAAGCATTTCAATTAAACCTAGATTTTTTTTAAAATTATTTTCATAAATTTTCACATTTGATCCACGAAATGGTATACTATGTTTAGCTAGATATTTTACACATGAAATTATTCTTCGCAATACTTCCTTCCAATGTTTTTTTTCTTTGTTGATTTGATTTAGAATATCTTTATCAATTATTTCATTTTTTTTCTAATCTTTGACGTAATTCAAACCAAATGTTCATGTTAATGAGGTGGTCATTACTTGTTTCTTGTTCTTTAAGCCTTTCACTAAGAAGTTTCCAATTGTTATACCTTTCATTTACTAATTTACCTTTTTGGAGACCTTTTTAAATAACTTGCAACAGAAACAAAATGCGTTATCAATATCCTTCCAATACACCAGCCATATTCTATCTTGTTTCTCTCCATTGGATAAATTTCAAGTGTAACGTGAAGAAGAGAAATGTCTGGGTAGTTTATCTTGAGGACCATTTACTATTAATAAATCTCTTATAGGACCTTTTTTAACTAATAAATCTCTCGATTTTGTGTGGTCTTTGTTCATAAAAAATATTGAAAGATGTGAAATCTTTCAGGAGATGCATTGATTTGAAGGTTAAACTGAATGCAACAGCAAATCAGCTTACTGATTGGATCCAAAATCAAGTAAACCCTTGTACCTGGAACTCTGTTATTTGTGATAGCAACAACAATGTCATTCAAGTGTAAGTTGATCCTCTTCTTTCTTTTTGTATAATAATCTAGAGACGATAAAGAAATATTTGAGATTTGTAGACAATGTTGTGATGTTGTTGGACTTGAGCGGCATGCGGCGCTTGGATGGGTGGTTGCATGAGGGTGTTGCCAGGTGAGGACCGTCGGTGACCGCAATAGTTGTCGAGAGGTGGGGTTGAGGCAACGAACAGCAAGGGGTGTCACGCTCCGCTTCCCATTATATAGAAACAAGGGCATGCAACTGAAATTATAAGTTAATCTTTAAATCATATTTAAATAATATGGACTCATTTATATTAGGTTGTTATAACAACCCAGTAAGACATATCTGTTTCGGATTAGTGGGCTTGAGAGACGCCCAATTTTCATTAATGGATCCGTGTCTAGATTATCCCAAGTTCTTGGATCATAAATGTTCAACTCTAAGGGAATTGATGAACTTGGTTCTTTATTACAAAAATTTTCAACATTTTCATGTTCATTATGATCAAGATTATTAACATGTTTGTTTCTACCAAGAGCTTTATCATTAATATTTTTATTTCTATTCTGAACTAGATTATCAACATGTTCATTCATATTGTGACCTAAATCATTCACTAATTCATTTTCTTTTGAAGTTTCAACTACACTTTCTTGTTCTTTAACAAATTTTTAAGTAAGGGCTCCTTTTTTAGATTGGGTTAATTGTTCGAGACTTTTTTTTCCTCTTAAGTTTCTGAATTTTCTCTTGATTTGCAGTGCAGGACTCTTCATATCTGAATTCAATGAAATTTATTGATACTTTTATGATTAAGTCTTTTCTCAGTTTGCAACTATTAGTTTTTATTTGGATGCCTTGATGCACGAACTAATGACTAATGTAAGACTAATTTTTAGAAGTAGCATATTGTATGTGATTATGTGTTATTGTAGTTAAGACCATTCCAGGCAATCAAAACCATAGGTTCATATACCAACAACAATGACTAGAATTGATTTGTTTGGATATTTGGGTGGGTTTAAGGGGTTTTGTTCCTGCAATATGCTTAGAATTTGTAGCCTGAATTGAATCTCCTTTTGTTTTCTTGCTAGCAAACCATACAAATTATTTTAAATATCATTTTTGAAAAATGGCTTTATCTCATAAAAAAATTGACCAATTGTATATTTGTTTCAAATTTTGAATTGCAAGTCTTGTGATTATCTTATATATTTCTAAAGCAAATTCACACATCAGATCTGTTTACGACTTCAATCAGGTTGTTTTGTTTCCACATAACTAATTTGATTACTAGACATAGTTTTTTATTACAAAAAATGGTTCCTAAAAAATATGCATTTGGTTATAAGAAACTTAAGAAAAATAGAAGACTCGAACAATTAACCCAATCAAAAAAAGGAGCCCTTAATAAATTTTTTTAAAGAACAAGAAAATGTAGTTGAAACTTCAAAAGAAAATGAATTAGTGAATGATTTAGGTCACAATATGAATGAACATGTTGATAATCTAGTTCAGAATAGAAATGAAAATATTAATGATATAGCTCTTGGTAGAAACAAACATGTTAATAATCTTATCATAATAAACATGAAAATGTTGAAAATTTTTGTAATAAAGAACCATGTTCAACAATTCCGTTAGAGTTGAACATTTATGATCAAGAACTTGGGATAATCTAGACACAAAATCGAGAGATTTATTAGTTGAAAAAGGTCCTATAAGAGATTTATTAATAGTAGATGGTCCTAAAGATAAACTATCTAGACATATCTCTTCTTCACATTACACTCAAAATTTATCCAATGAAGAGAAACAAGATAGAATATGGCTGGTGTATTGGAAGGATATTGATAAAGCATTTTGTTTCTATTGCAAGTTATTTAAAAAAGGTCTCCAAAAAGGTAAATTAGTAAATAAAGGGTATAATGATTGGGTACATCTTAGTGAAAGGCTTAAATAACATGAAGCAAGTAATGACCACCTCATTAACATGAACTTTTGGTTTGAATTACGTCGAAGATTAGAAAAAAAATGAAACAATTGATAAAGATATTCTAAATAAAATTAACAAAGAAAAAACATTGGAAGGAAGTATTGTGAAGAATAATTTCATGTGTAGAATATCTAGCTAAACATAGTATACCATTTCGTGGATCAAATGTGAAAATTTATGAAAATAATAATGGAAATTTTCTAGGTTTAATTGAAATGCTTGCAGAGTGAGATCCAACAATGAAAGAACATGTTCGACGAGTTATAAATAGTGAAACTTATTTTCATTATCTCAGTCATAAAATACAAAATAAATTGATTAGTCTTGCCGCTGAATCTGGTGTGGGGGCAAACAGATAGTATTTGTGGATCCTTAGGAAAACTGAATAGCAAACCTGTTACTTGTTCCGCCGGAGTTTGACGCTGTCTCCCGCCGTTCACCTGCAAAAAGTGCGAGACACTGGGGTTGTTCCCGGCGACACACCCTCCGACGCCCAAGTCAGTAATTAGAAGTGGTTATGAAAGGGCGCAAAAACTGGCAAAAGATTGATTACCTCTTAATGGAGATGGATGTGGGGATATTTATAGGCGCCGCTGGGATCAGATTAGGAATGTAATCCCTGTGGTTAGATAAGGAATGTAATCCCTAATCCCCAGTGAAGGGATAGATATGAATCAGGGCCGTTGATTAGGATTAATCAGAAACCCTAATTCTATCCTTTCTGGACCGGGTTTGTTGCGGGTTGAAACCCACACCCAGTTGAGGTGGATCCATTCGCAGGTTAGTGGGTTTCCAAGAAGGAGATCCAGTACCCACTTCAGACCCATTGGTAGGCGAAATTACCATTTTACCCCTAGGCTTTAAGATTCGTTCCTGATTTGGACGGTTCCGATTTAACCCTATTTTTAGCCATGTCATGAGCTCCCCACTCCCAAAGACTGAGCTTGATTAGCCTTTGAGGAGTAATTTTACTGTTTTAATGGCTGGCGGAGTTGTATCGGAGTCCAAATGGAAGGTTTCGAATCTTTGTCGGAGGCAGTATGGTGATTTTCTAAGTTAGTTGTGTGCTCTGAGTTGTTTTTGAACTCTTCTGGATATTTGGTGATTTTTATCTATTTTTTCGGAATATTTACTTAATTTTGCGAAGTGTCGATTCGTCGTTCGGGGGTCTTAATAAATGGTCCTGAGCAATAATTATTTGCTCGGGGGCTCAAAAATATTTCCCCAACTTTATAATTATTTTCTAGTATTTTTAATTAATTTTTTCGAATTTTTAATCATTTTTTTGCAATTTTTTAAGTAAATAAAGTGATTTTAATAAATAAAATACCGAATTATGGCGTGGCGCAATCTGGACCGTTGATCTTGAGCGAGCGCGGATTTTTGGAAGATCGGATGGACAGAGTCGCTCGGCAGAATTTTTTTCGCTTTTGAGGGTCAGATTGGCACTTGCTCGGCATCCGAGCGAAGTAGGTCAGTTTTTCCCTCGCACCAGTGGCTCGGATCACTAGTTGCTTGGTTCAGATTTCTGAGTGACGTGAAGCGATCTGAGCCATCGGATCTCGGTGCGAATCTCGAGGCGGGCACAGTTCTCAAGAAAACACTATCTTGTCGTTTAGTGGACGTTGCGTAATCTGGTCCGTCCATCATCTAAGGCGCAAATTTCGTAACGATCCAACGGTTGGGGACGCTCGGCAGCAATTTTCTTCACTTTCGAGGGTCGGATTGGCACTTGCTCGGAATCCGAGCAAAATGGCTCGGATTTACCCTCGCGCAAGTGGCTCGGATCGCTAGTCGCTCGGCTCAGAATACTGAGCGACGTGGAGCGATCTGAGCCGTCGGATCTTTGCGCGAATCTTAATGCTGGCTCAGTTTTCAAGAAAATACTATCTTGTCGTGTAGTGGCGCTGGTGAGATCTGAGCCGTCTGATCTGAATCTAGCGCGAATCTTGAGGAGAAAGTTGTTTTTCTCCATTTCGTAGCTCGGATTGGCACTTGCTCGGAATCCGAGCGATATAGCTTGGTTTTACCCTCGCGCAAGTGGCTCGGATCGCTTGTTGTTCGGGTGTTGGATCCAAGGGACGTGGAACGATCTCAGCCCTTGGATGATGGCACATATCTCGAGGCAGGCACGGTTCCCAAGAAAACACTATCTTGTGGTTTAGCGACGCTGGCATGATCTGGGCCGTCTGATCGAAATCTTGCACGAATCTTGAGGAGAAAGTTGTTTTTCTCCATTTCGTAGCTCGGATTGGCACTTGCTCGGAATCCGAGCGATATGGCTCGGATCGCCTTCGCTCGGGTGTTGGATCCGAGGGACGTGGGACGATCTCAGCCGTTGGATGATGGCACAGATCTCGAGGCAGGCACGGTTCCCAAGAAAACACTATCTTGTCGTTTAGCGACGCTGGCATGATCTGGGCCGTCTGATCGAAATCTTGCACGAATCTTGAGGAGAAATTTGTTTTTCTCCATTTCGTAGCTCGGATTGGCACTTGCTCGAAATCCGAGCGATATGGCTCGGATCGCCTGTCGCTCGGGTGTTGGATCCAAGGGACGTGGGACGATCTCAGCCGTTGGATAATGGCACAGATCTCGAGGCAGGCACGGTTCCCAAGAAAACACTATCTTGTCGTTTAGTGACGCTGGCATGATCTGGGCTGTCTGATCAAAATCTTGCACGAATCTTGAGGAGAAAGTTGTTTTTCTCCATTTCATAGCTCGGATTGGCACTTGCTCGGAATCCGAGCGATATGGCTCGGATCGCCCGTCGCTCGGGTGTTAGATCTGAGGGATATGGGACGATCTCAGCCGTTGGATGATGGCACAGATCTCGAGGTAGGCACGGTTCCCAAGAAAACACTATCTTGTCGTTTAGTGACGCTGGCATGATCTGGGCCGTCTGATCAAAATCTTGCACGAATCTTGAGGAGAAAGTTGTTTTTCTCCATTCCGTAGCTCGGATTGGCACTTGCTCGGAATCCGAGTGATATGGCTCGGATCGCCTGTCACTTGGGTGTTGGATCTAAGGGACGTGGGACGATCTCAGCCGTTGGGTCTGGAGTGCCGAGCTGCTTTACTTAGGTCGAAACGTCAGCCCCTTTGTCAACAGTCATGTCTCTTCATTATTTAGCCGTTTGGGTTTTTGTAACGCTTCAAGGGAGGCCCAAGAGTCGCGCCCTTATGTTACAAAGCCCAAGAGGCGTCATTTTTACTATAAGTATTCACCCTCCCAACACTTCACCTCATTTCTCACTTTCACTTTCTCACTCTTGATTTTTTCCTTACAAGCAAAGCTTTTAGCTCTCGAGCGGCGCTGCTAGCTGTCGCGGCCAGGTGTTTTAATCTCCGATGATCTTTCCGGCCGTAATAGTCACTTCAAGGTCAGTCCCTCTCTCCATCTTTGTAAAAATGGTTAAGTTTTCTTCTACGGACGAGACCCCCTCCTCGGACCTCGGCGTCAGCCGAGTGGTCAGGCCGAGCAAAGATAAAGGGAAGAAGGTCGTGGAGCCGACCGAAGGGACTTTGGTTCGGCCAAACACAGACGGGGAGGTTGCCGAGCCACTTCAGGAGGTTGAGGCCCGATTTAACAAGGACAAGGGTGTGGAAACAATTATTGAGCATCCGAAGACAGCAGGGGAGCTGGGTCGGCAGCCGAGCGTTTTGTCGAGCGTCGGCGATATGCGGAGTTACTCTGGAGATCTGTTGGAGAAGGTGACGCAAGGGACCGCCAAATCAATCGAAGAGAACGAGCCGAGGGAAACTTCCGAGGTGGATCATATCTCTTCGGTGCTGACCAAGGCGGATCTGCATCGGATCCGGAGCGGGTTTCAAATCCGAGTAGAGTACAGACTTCTGCTCCCGGGCCTCGGCTTCCGAGCGTGCACCTCGTCCTCGGCCGATGTTTGTGTTTTTCCCGCCGACTCACTGAATGCCGGACTTCGTCTGCCACTGCACCCTTTCGTGGTCGAGGTGCTGCAGTGGTACGGCTTGTGTCCGGCTCAGCTGATGCCGAACACGTGGCAGCATGTGATGGCGTTTGTTCTTCAATGCCAGGAGGTCGGAGCCGAGCCGAACATGTTCATCCTCCGGAGTCTCTACCGACCTTGCCAACCTAGCAAGAATGAGCAAAGGTACTATCTCTCGCCGAGGAAGGGCATGAAGCTGATCGAGAATCCGGACTCGATCAAGCATTGGAAGGAAAAGTACTTCCTCGTCCGAGCTCCCGAGCTGTGGGTGATACCGATCGTGTGGTCAAGGGACGGTCTTCCGAAACGGGCGAAGAAAGAGCCCGTGCTCAGTAATAAGGAGGCGAAAGTCGTGGAGAAGTTGCTCGGCCTTCCGACCCTCAGTTGGAAGGACATTACGGAGGAGGCATTATTCCGAGGAGGTCTCAGTCTGATCGACCCTAGTACGCCTCTTCTATTCTAGCTTTGTCTTTGAAGTTTTTGAAAATTTCTCTAACTTTTTTCACCCGGTTTGCGCAGAATCCTCCGGCATGGATTACAAAGGTTTGATGGCGAAGGCCCGAGCGGCTAGGGAGCAGGAGACGAGGAAGAGAAAGTGGACCGTGTCTGGTCCCCAAGGCGGCCGAGCAACCAAGGTTGCCTCTGTCTCTCCGACCCCCGAGCGTGTTGTTATCGAGTCTTCTTAGGCCGAGACCGAGCAGGCTCTCGTCTCGACGACCGTCCTACCGACCTCGGATGCGCCGACCTTGCCGGTGTGAACTGATGCTCCGGGGTCTTCTGGTGGAGCCTTCAACATCGGCGCACTGCTGGCTCTCGACGTTCCGCCGCTTACCGCCGAGGCGGTGCGGATTTTGACTGAGGAGCACAAGCGCATCTTCGTCCCCGACTAGAGGGTGATGAAGGTCGACGGGTTCTTGGGGGACGGAAACATTTGTATGCAGGCGGTGAAACACCTGTCGACCCCCAAAGACCGAGCGGCATTGAAGGCGGGTGAAGTTGGTGACGCTGCGATGCAGATCGCTCGGAATACCATGTCGGTAAGTAGTGGATCACTTTCTTGAGAATTTTTCTAAGTTTTTGTGCTCGTTCTTGACAGTTTCTTATGTTGCCTGTAGACCCTCT
Source organism: Hemerocallis citrina (assembly GCA_017893485.1). Classification (NCBI taxonomy): domain Eukaryota; kingdom Viridiplantae; phylum Streptophyta; class Magnoliopsida; order Asparagales; family Asphodelaceae; genus Hemerocallis; species Hemerocallis citrina. The sequence continues at coordinate 251,228,326 of CM030364.1, read as the reverse complement.
GCCGCTTCAACTATTTGCTCGAGGAGTTCGAGAGCAAGGAGAAGGAGATGACTGTTCTGAACGACCGTGAACGGTCGGAACGATCTAAAGCGGTGAAGGAGCTGGAGGCCGAGCAGCTACGTTCTACTTCGCTTGAGGCCGAAGTCGCCAAATTGAAGGCTCAGCTTGCCGAGGCGCTGAGGTGCTCGGCCGCCGAGGCCTCCAAGGTCGAGGCCATTGAGAAGGAGAGGGCTCGGCTTGAGGGGGAACTGTCTGAGGCTCGGAAGGCGACGGAGGAAGCTCTGAGCGAGCAAGCATCGAAGGTGGCAGCCGCAGAGAAGGCAGTTCGGGACGAGGCCGAAGCTCACATGCTGACGAACATGGAGGAGGCGTATGGCCGAGCTCTGAAGCATATCGTCGCTTGGAACCCCGGGTTTGACATCTCGGACTATTACTTCTACGACTCTGTGGAGGGTGAGGAAGAGATGCCCTTGGCCGCGCTCGTGACAAAGCCGGAGGGCGAAGATACCGAGGGCGAGGGTGGTGCCGATTGTGCAATTGTGACTGTGCCGACCGATGATGAGGTCGACCCTTGACTTTGTCGTCTTCTTCTCTGTTTTCTTTTTCTTTCTTTTTTGTAACGCCTAACTGCGGACTGGCCACCGCTTTTTATAAACTTTTGACTTTCAATGAAAACTTGTGGTGTTTTGGCTGAGGATTGCGAAATTTTCACAAAAAATGTTTAACTCTTTTTGCTCGGATTGCGTCCCTAAGTGTCGAAGGCTTTTCTTGATATTTCTCCGCTTTTCAGGTCGAGTTGGGTCCAATTACTGAGGTCTCCTATCTTCCCACTGAGCTGGAGAAAACGAAGGAGGCTCTTTCTCGTAATCGGGACAAAGCGTTTTATGACTTCTTGAAATTGGAGGACATCAAAGCAACGGCGAGACGGTATTTAAGCGAGTTGAGGCAACTGCGGAAGCAGTCTCGGAAGACTCCTCTCGAAGGCGAGGTAGAGTTGATCCGTAAGGGCCTTTTTGATGTCGAATAGAGAAATAGTGAATTGCTGGCGGAGATTTGCCAATTGGAGGTGACGGCGAAAGAACACTCGGCCGAAGAAGAATAGTTAGCTTCGAAGGTGGGGATGTTGATGTCCGAGCACGACAAGTTGTTGGCCAAAATTGACAGATTGAGGAGAATCACGATCGACAGGGGTATCGAAGTGACTCATCTTCGTCGTATAGTGGCCGATAGCACTAACGTAGCAGACCCGTCTAAACCTCCTCGTCTCAAAGCATCGGCAGCGGACGAGATCCTGAAAGATAGGATCGTCGAGCTGGAGGAGGAGATTGCAACGCTAAAACCTCAGCCTGTAAGGACCAATGTTTGCAGTACGTCGTGCACTCGCGAGGAAAGCAAAAAAGGGATCTCTTTTTACGAACTTGCGACTCGCTCGCCTGTCGTTAGGCGGAGCCCAGCTGATGCTCAGAGTGGTGTAGCTATTTCGTCTAGTGGCACCTCGGTTGGGGCCACTGCCAGAACTAGCGGCGAAGGGGGATCTCGCTTCGTTGGTTTAGTGTCGAGCTCAGAGGGGAGGCAACGTCGCCCTCGCGTGTCTCTGAACCGAAGTGTTCCCCTTCCAAAGAAGCGCTGAATAAGTTGTGTTATGCTCTTCAAATTATTGTAAAAATCATGTTGTAATGTTGGTTCTGTTTGTTCTTTTAATAAAAGAGTTCGTTTTGCTCCCGATGTTTGAACACTGTGTTGGCGGGTATTAGTTTAAGTATAACTCCTCCAACTTTTGACAACTACTCAAAATCAGAAGCAAAGCTTCTTTCTTATAAGCACTCCGCTCCTAGCTTGCTTTTAAGAGCGAGCTTGCGGAGAGGAATCGAACTAAGTGTTGGACTCCGAACTCGTCGTTAGAGTTAGTTCAACGGTTGTGGGAGCAATTCCGAATGGTGACCCGCTCCTAGCTCGCTTTTAAGAGCGAGCTTGCGAAGAAGAGTCGAACCAAGTGTTGGACCCCGAACTCGTCGTTAGAGTTAGTTCAACGGTTGTGGGAGCAATTCTGAATGGTGACCCACTCCTAGCTCGCTTTTAAGAGCGAGCTTGCAGAGAAGAGTCGAACCAAGTGTTGGACTCCGAACTCGTCGTTAGAGTTAGTTCAACGGTTGTGGGAGCAATTTCGAATGGTGACCCGCTCCTAGCTCGCTTTTAAGAGCGAGCTTGTGGAGAAGAGTCGAACCAAGTGTTGGACTCCGAACTCGTCGTTAGAGTTAGTTCAACGGTTGTGGGAGCAATTCCGAATGGTGACTCGCTCCTAGCTCGCTTTTAAGAGCGAGCTTGCGGAGAAGAGTCGAACTAAGTATTGGACTCCGAACTCGTCGTTAGAGTTATTTCAACGGTTGTGGGAGCAATTCCGAATGGTGACCCGCTCCTAGCTCGCTTTTAAGAGCTAGCTCGCTTTTAAGAGTCGAACCAAGTGTTGAACTTCGAACTCGTCATTAGAGTTAGTTCAACGGTTATGGGAGCAATTCCGAATGGTGACCCACTCCCAGCTCTCTTTTAAGAGCGAGCTTGCGGAGAGGAATCGAACCAAGTGTTGGACTTCGAACTCGTCGTTAGAGTGAAGAGTAAAAGCAGAGAGATGCAAAAATTTTTAAAAGTGAAATATGGAAAAGCTTTCTTTATTGATGACTAATGGTCGGCTGCTTCTAAAGTTGCGAGCCGTTATTACAAGAGAGAAATAAAAGAAAGAATACAAATAAAAGGAGAGGAATGGTTCAACATCCTCAAATACTTAGAGAGGCGTTAGTGCTTTCTCTTGGTATTTCAAAAGATGGCCGGCATTCCAAGTCCTGGGGATCTCTCTGCCTTCGAGGTCTTCTAGTTTGTAGGTGCCGGGCCGAACGACTTTGGCGATCTTATAAGGTCCCTCCCAATTTGGAGCCAGTTTGCTCTTCTGACTGGGGAAAGCGATGGCTAACTTTTTGAGGACCAAGTCCCCTTCTTTGAGGTCGGTAGGACGGACTCTCTTATTGTACGCCAACTTGATCCTTCTTCGGTAGCCTTGTTGACGAATGGCAGCTCTTTCTCGGATCTCATCAATCAGGTCTAGATTTGCTCGGAGCTCTCTGGCATTTTGTTCTTCTTCATAAGCCATCAGACGAGGAGAGGGTATGCCGACTTCCAGGGGGATCATAGCCTCGGACCCATAGGTGAGATTGAACGGAGACTCTCCTGTGGGGGTCCATTTTGTTGTGCGGTAGTTCCACAGCACGTTAGGGAGCTGATCGACCCATAAGCCTTTGGAGCATTTATCCAACCTCTTCTTGATACCGGAGAGGATCTATCGGTTAGCATTCTCAACTTGGCCATTCGACTGTGGATGGAATACGGAGGAGAATCAGTGTTGGATGGCGAGGTCTTCATAGAGAGCTCGAAAAGCAGCCCCGGTGAACTGGGTTCCGTTGTCTGTTATGAGGACCCGAGGGACTCCGAATCGGCAGATTACGTTCTTCCAAAAGAACTGAACTACCATGTTCTCGGTGATCGTGGCCAAGGGCTCGACCTCTATCTATTTTGAGAAGTAGTCGATTGCCACGACTAAGAATTTGAACTGGCCGGGAGCTGGCGGGAATGGCCCTAGTAAATCCATCCCCCACATTGCAAAAGGGATTGGATTTGATAGGGAAGTGAGTGGAGCTTGTGGGAGGCATCGGATGTTGGAGTACTTTTGACATGAGCTGCATTGCCGAACATACTGTTCGGCGTCCTGTAGGAGAGTGGGCCAGAAATATCCATAATTCAACACTTTGCGGGCTAAGGATCTGGACCTTGAATGTGCCCCGCCGATGCCCTCGTGAAGTTCTTGCAGTGCGTAGTCGGCCTGTTCGGCAGAGAGGCATCTCAAATAAGGCCTGCCGTCGACCTGTGTGAAGGAGCGCTTGTATAGGATGCCTCCAATCAGTATGTATCGCTCTGCTCGGGTTCTCACTCTTCGTGCTTCCTTAGGATCTTCGGGGAGGAGCCCGTCCCTTAAGAATTCGACGAGAGGTTTCATCCAGTTATCTTCAAGCAGGACAGGCAGCGACTCCATTGAGTCGGAAGTTTCATCCTCTATACTTGGCTTCAGGAGGACCTCTATCAAGACGGTCTGCTTGAGACCTTGGAGGGAGGAAGAGGCTAGCTTGGAGAGGGCATCGACCTGGGAATTCTCCTCTCGGGGGATTCCCTGGATGAGGGCTTCTTCAAATAAGGCCATGAGGCTCTTGACCTTGGCTAAGTACTTAACCATTCTGTCGTCACGTGCTTCATACTCGCCTAGGACCTGATTTACAACCAGCTGAGAGTCGCTAAAGATCCAGAGGCGTTGCGCCCCTGCATTGCAAGCCATTCCAAGGCCGGCTATGAGTGCCTCGTATTCTGCTTCGTTGTTAGAAGCCTTGAAGTTGATACGGAGGGAGTATTGGAGGATGAAGTCATCTGGGCCTGCTAGAATGACCCCGGCTCCGCTTCGCTCATTATAGGAGGATCCATCCACATAAACCGACCAGACAGGTGGTCCCTTCATCGCTTGGCTGAACTCGGGGATGGTACTTTCAACTATAAATTCGGCTAGGGCCTGAGCTTTGATCGCAGTCCGAGGCTGATACGTTATATCATGCTGGCTCAGCTCGATAGACCACTTCATAAGGCGACCGGAGGTCTACAGCTTGTGGAGCACTTGCTTCAGTGGTTGGTCGGTAAGAACGACCACAGAATGGGACTGAAAATACGGGCAGAGCTTCCTTGCGGCCATTACTAGGGCATAAGCCATCTTTTCTATCCTCAGGTAGCGGAGCTCGGCATCCCGAAGTACCTTGCTCACATAGTAGATGGGATTTTGAGCCCGGTCTTCCTCCCTTACTAAAACGGCGCTGAGGTCTGTACGGAGGCTGCTAGGTAGAGGTAGAGGGGTTCACCAGGGATTAGTTTGCTGAGGAGAGGAGGATTGACGAGGTAAGCCTTGAGTTGGTCGAACGACTCCTGTTGCTGTTGTCCCCATTCAAAACCTTTAGCCCCCCTGAGGGCCTTGAAGAAGGGCAGACATTTCTCCCTGGACTTCGAAAGAAAATGCCCTGTGGCGGCTAGGCGGCCTGTTAGCCTCTGAACTTCCTTAACGTTCTTGGGAAGGGCCATGTCTAATATGGCCTTGATTTTCTCTGGGTTAGCTTCAATTCCTCGTTGGCCGACCATGAAGCCGAGGAACTTTCCTGACGAGACCCTGAACGCACACTTGTTCGGATTGAGTCTCATGTTGTGCTTTCTCAGAGCATCGAACGCCTCCTGTAGGTAGGTCACATAATCGGCACCTCGGATGCTTTTTACAAGCATGTCGTCAACATATACTTCCATATTCCGGCCGATCTGAGCTTGGAAAACCTTGTTGACGAGGAGTTGATATGTGGCGCCTGCATTCTTCAAATCGAAGAGCATAACCCTGTAGCAGTAGAGGCCCTGGTCGGTCACAAATGAGATCTTCGGGATATCTGGGGGGAACATTCGGATCTGATTATAGCCCGAGAAGGCGTCCATAAAGCTGAAGAGTTCATGACCCGAAGTAGCGTCAATCAAAGTGTCAATACTTGGAAGAGGGAAGGGGTCCTCCGAGCAAGCCTTGTTGAGATCGGTGAAATCGATGCAAATCCTCCAGGTCCCATTGGACTTCTTCACCATTACTACATTCGACAACCATTCAGGATAGTTCACCTCTTGTATGAACCGGGCCTTCAAGAGCTTGTCCATTTCCTCTTTTATAGCTAGCTGGCGCTCAGGGGCGAACTTGCGCTTCTTCTGTTGGACCGGTTTGGACCCCGAAGCAACGCTGAGGTCGTGGACCAAGAGCTCTTTGGAAATTCCGGGCATGTCTGCAGCTGACCAAGCAAAGAGTTCTTGGTTCTTTCGGATGCACTGGACTATGTCGGAGCATAGGGCGGACGTGAGGGTCTTGCTAACAAAGAACTTTCGGCTTGGATCCTGCTCAGAGAAGAGCACTTCCTCCAACTCATCCACCGGCTCGGACGTTGGTCGGGCGACATCTTGGGGGATCTCCAGAGTTTCTAGGGAGAGGACTGGACCAAGGGTAGAGGTCATGTAGCACTTACGGGCCGTTTCCTAATTGCCTTTTACTTCCCCTACTCCGGCCCGAGTGGGAAACTTCATCTTGAGGTGATAGGCAGAGGGGACGCTTCAAGGGCAGCAAGGCCGGGCTGACCCAAAATGACGTTGTAGGCTGCAGGGACATCCATGACCATAAAATCCATTGACTCCGTTCGGGTAGTAGGAGTTTTGCCAGCGGTTACGTCGAGGGTGATCACCCCTTCAATAGTCACTGGCACTCCCTTGAACCCATGGAGTGTGTAGCCGGCGGACTTAAGTCTGTCCCGAGAGAGTTTGAGGCCTTTGAAAGCGGTGAGGAAGAGGATGTTAACGGAGCTGCCGTTGTCTACTAGGATCCTCTCCACTTTGAAGTTTGCCATATGGAGATTGATGACGAGTGCGTCACAATGGGGGATGCGGACACCTTCAAGATCTTCGTCTGAGAATGTGACGGGCACTCCGAGGCCTTTAGGAGGAGGGGTGGCGCGAACCGAATTGACTTCCCTAATGAACGCCTTTCGAGAGGAGTTGGAGGAGCCCCCTATTGGGCCCCCATGAATGAGGTGTAGGACACGCTTCTCCTCGAATTCGGGCGTTTCATCGCGTTCAGGACGCTTATTAGCCCCCCGAGGCGGGAGAGGAAGGTCGGCTCGGTCCTTTCTCACGAACCTAGTCAGCTGCTCCCTCTGGATGAGGGCTTCTATCTCATTCTTCAAGGCCCGACAATCATTGGTGTCGTGGCCATGGTCCCGGTGATAACGACACCACTTCTCTTTATCCCTTTTCTTGCCGGAGGTGTTCATTTTTGGTACGGGAGGTATCACCCCCTCCTTCTCAACTTCCATGAGAATTGTGGAGATGTTGACATTAAGGGGAGTAAAATTTTCAAATCTGGGGGGAGGTCGGCGCTAGCCGCCATTATCCTTCTGGAGCTTCTTGGCACCCTCCTTTTTTGTTCCCTTTCTCTTAAACCCGGAGGAAGACCCCTCCAAGTTGGGGCGATGCTCAGCTTCTTTGGCCCGAATATACTTTTCGCTCTGGAGGAGGAGGTCAGAGAAATTCTGTGGGGGCTTCTTGGCGAGGGAGGAGCGGAGGCTGGAGTTGAGAACATTGGATTGAAATGCTGCTGCAGTGACCGACTGGTCGAGGGATGCAATGGACCTGGCTTCAGCTGTGAACCTTTTCACATAGTCCCTTAGCTTCTCACCCTTCTTCTGGTGGAGGTAGAGTAGCGAGATGCTGGTCTTCTCAGTTCTGCGACTACTCACGAAGTGGGTGACGAAGAGGGTCTCAAATTGCTCGAAGAAGAATATTGAGGAAGGAGCAAGGCGAGAGCACCATTCTCGAGCTGGACCCTTGAGAGTTGCGGGGAAGGTTTTGCAGAGCAGAGCATCAGAATTTGATGGATGAGCATGAGGGTCTTGAAGCTTTCGACATGATCAATGGGGTCAGTCTCCCCGGAATAGGTCTCAAATTGAGGGGGTTTAAAGCTGATTGGTACAGGTGCATCCATTATGGTTCGGAAAAAAGGAGGTCTACTAGGACGAAGAGTCCTTCCTCTGAGTTCTTCTTCACGGTCTAACCGACCCAAGTGCCTCTCCATTTCATGGAGATGATGGTAGACAGCGTCATCTCTTCGACAGTAATCAGCCGAGCCTTTAGACTCGTCTTCGTACGAGGGAGAGCGGGGGCTACGACGACGGTAGCTCCTGGAGCGGCGAGGACTTGGTATGTGCCGGGGGTTGCTAGGAGCTTGAGGAGGAGTTGGGGACCGTCGGCGAGGACTTCGAGCCGGAGGAGAAGAGGGAATCCTTGGAGCATTAGTGTTGGGACGGAGATTGAAAGCTTGTAGGACGGTTGCTTGGAACTGCTGGAACTCGGCACGAGTGATGGGTGCCTCATCGTTCCTAGGATGTTGCCGACCGGCAGGGGAACGGGGTCTTCTCCCGTGATGCTCGGGGGGCTCTCTCCGCCCCATTCGGATAGGGGACCTTCTGTATTCTCGGCGGTAAGGAGATCGCTCATCCGGACGTTATTGGCGAGAGGCTCCCTCTCGGGCCCGCTTCTCATCCAGACGGTGGCGAAGATCCTCATCCTTTTGCCGATTGAAGACGGTGTTGCGTAGGTCGGAAGCTCGGAGATTACGGGAGACCATTGAATCATAAGAGGCGTTGTGGATGGAGACGTGGTCCAGATGGAGAGGTTGTTTCTGCGGGTTGGGACCCTTAGGAGGTTGTTGATTCTGAGGAGGAGGCAGGTCTTGTTGGAGAGCATCCTCGGCTTGAGGCGGAAGTTGCCCCTCCTGTTGAGCGGGTTGAGGGGGGACTTCCTGTTGCTGATCGGGGTTGGGTCCTCGACTGGACCCTCTGGATCTGGCTTTCCTAGGAGGCATGGCTGGAGAAGATCCGACCAACGGGAAGAGGGAAGGCTGCTATTCGTTGTTTCCCACAGATGGCGCCAATCTGTTGCCGCTGAATCTGGTGTGGGGGTAAACAGATAGTATTTGTGGATCCTTAGGAAAACTGAATAACAAACCTTTTACCTGTTCCGCCGGAGTTTGACGCTGTCTCCCGCCGTTCACCTGCAAAAAGTGCGAGACACTGGGGTTGTTCCCGGCGACGCACCCTCCGACGCCCAAGTCAGTAATCAGAAGTGGTTATGAAAGGGCGCAAAAACTGGCAAAAGATTGATTACCTCTTAATGGAGATGGATGGGGGGTATTTATAGGTGCCGCTGGGATCAGATTAGGAATGTAATCCCTGTGGTTAGATAAGGAATGTAATCCCTAATTCCCAGTGAAGGGATAGATATGAATCAGGGCTGTTGATTAGGATTAATCAGAAACCCTAATTCTATCCTTTCTGGACCGGGTTTGTTGCGGGTTGAAACCTGCACCCAGTTGAGGTGGATCCGTTCGCAGGTTAGTGGGTTTCCAAGAAGGAGATCCAGTACCCGCTTCAGACCCATTGGTAGGCAAAATTACCATTTTACCCCTAGGCTTTAAGAAATTTGTTCTTGATTTGGACGGTTCCGATTTAACCCCATTTTTAGCCATGTCAATTAGTATGTTAGCTAGTGAAATAAAAAGTGCAATCATTCAAAAAATTAAAGAATCAAAATATTTTTCAGTAATACTTGTACTCCTGATGCAAGTCATCAGGAGCAAATGTCTTTGATAGTACGTTGTGTAGATGTTTCTATATGTCCAATAAAAGTAGCAGAGTATTTTATATAATTTTTACAAGTGAATGACACAACTGGACAAGGAATTTTTGTAGAATAACAAAATATGCTAAAAACTCTTGATCTTAATATTGATGACATACGAGGTCAAGGATATGATAACGGGTCTAATATGAAAGGAAAACATCAAGGAGTACAAAAAAACTCTTAGATATAAACCCTAGAGCATTTTACACCCCATGTGGTTCTCATAGTCTTAATTTAACACTTTTTGATATGGCAAACTGTTGCGTGAAAGCACCAGATTTTTTTTGGAGTAGTAAACCGTATTTATACATTGTTTGCTAATTCTATAAAGCATGGAAATTTTTTAAAAATAACGTAAATGGTTTAACTGTTAAGTCGTCGTCTGCCACATGATGAGAAAGTCGTGTACAATGTGTTAAAGCAATTAGGTTCCAAGCTCCTGAAATTAGATAAGCTTTACTTAAATTAGCAGAAACTGATAATGAGTCTTAAACAAAGAGTGAGGCTAAATCTTTAGCAAAACATGAACTTGGAGATTTTGAGTTTTTATTAGCCATGGTTATTTGGTATGAAATATTGTTTGCTGTCAACTTAGTCAGAAAAAATTTCCAGTCTGAAGACATGCTTATTAATGTTGCTATTGAACAAGTATAAGGGTTGATCAAATTTTTTGAAAATTTTAAAGAGACTAGACTCAAACAAGCCATGATTGTAGCTACACAAATTGTTATTGAAATGGAAGTTGAACCTGTGTTTCATGAAAAATGTCAAATTCGTAGGAAAAAACATTTTGATGAGAATGCTGATAACAAGCCCAAAACAATCGTCTAAAGAATCTTTTAAAATTAATTATTTTTATTATATTGTAGACCGAGCTATTGGTTCACTTAAGAAAAGGTTTGATCAATATAAAGCATATGAAGATATCTTTGGATTTTTATTTAGCTCAGATAAGTTAAATTCATTAGAAGATACCCAATTGAAAACATGTTGCGACCATCTTGAATTTGTTCAAAAACATGAAATGTTTTCTGATCTTGACGAAAAAGATTTATTTGGAGAAATAAAAATTTAACGAGAGATTTTACCAAAAGAAATAAAGACAGCTATTGATATACTAAACTTTTTTAAAATGCAAGACTATTTTGCTAATGCATTCATTGCTTATGGAATATTATTGATTATACTTGTTACTGTTGTGTCTGCAGAAAAAAGTTTTTCCAAATTAATATTATTGAAATCTTATCTCAGATCGATAATGTCACAAGAAAGACTAAATTGACTAGCTTTAATATATATTGAAACTGGTTTTTTTAGAAAAAATGATATGAGTACCATAATTATTGATTTTGCATCTAAACATGTGACACGATCATTTTTTAAAATGATACTTTTTGTTGTTGTATTGAATTCAATTCGTATTATACACACACACACGCGCGCACGACATCAAAACCAATCTAATACTAAAATTAGTATTGGAATATGTAAAGAAGGCCCAAATATTTTTTTTCTGCACAAAGGCCTAAAAATCTTAGGACCGGCCCTGCTTGCACTGTAAATCAAGAGAAAATTGAGAAGTATTATTTCATGGGTCTTACCGTCTTAGCATCAACAAATGAGATCAGAGAATCCTTGCATCCATGATCCATGAAAACTGAAAGTACAAAAGATATTAATTTGGGATCATTTTATGTGAACAAAGAGTGGAAAGAAATTAAACAACAGAAACTAGATAGTAGATAAGATCCATCACAATGATCACATGAAATATCAATCTATCTGTCTATGTAGATGAAGTAGTCAAGTAGAAGAATCTATAAGGTAAATATGTTCTTAGAAAAATATTCAAAAAGAGGCCACATATTAGTCTCACATCTAATCATTAACAACTAAGATGAGAATCAAAGTATGAAACCAGCCATGAACAGCCAGTCTGCTGACTCAGCCGTGAGGCATGAACAGATAACAATGGAAAAATAAAATAAGATGAGAATGAATCATGAATGAACCTGGTTACCTAGATGAGGATGAAATCAACCAAAAGCACCGGCGGCAGCCTGCAGCCACTAGATTCTACAAGAGAGAGAGAGTATGAGAGAGAGAGAGAGAGGTGGATTTCTTGGGGCGCTCTGATTAATAAAATCAGTATGATTAGGATTTATGAACTAGGAAGATGAAGAGGTTTTTTTTAGCAGATCAAAAGATTTTTCAGTTAAAGCAAACTTTTGGGGCTTCATTATAACTGGGCAATTTTGTCTTTTTGACTGGTAAAAGGTAGGGTTATCCTACTTCACAGAAAATATATATATTGATAAGTAGAGATTGAAAAACAGTTACAAAATATAAGGAGGAGATTGCTGACAAATAGGAATAATAGAAGATGAAGAAATTTTGGGCCTTCATTTTAACTGAGGTTGCACAGGCCCAGGGCCGGCCTTAACTCAACTAGTGCCCACTCTCATTGAACATCCTCCTTGGGCTCGAGATCTGCAAATGAATTTAAGTAAATAAATAAATAAATAATAGACTATCAAATTTTTTAAAGAAATAATAAAGAAGTATTATATGCATATCTTTTTAAAGATTCAACGAAATGGGGGAAACTGAAATAATTCATGAATTCTTTAAGTATTGCAAGTTTGATAGCGTAACAACAGGCATCAGCTTCTTTTGCTTGGTTTGGAAATTGGGTGAGCAGCTAGAAGCTCCATTGATTATATTTGTATTTCATGCACTGCATATTTCAAATTAAAATGTACTCTATGCATTGCAAAACTCAAGCTAATATAAACTTATTGGAGAAAATTAATTATCATTGGGTGTATTAGAATTCAAAAGCTGTTGTGAGTAAACAATCATGTTCATGAAAGGTCATTAGAAAGAATTTTTTAAGCTTAAAAAAGAACAAATTTTGAGAAAGTTTAAGCGCGAAAGTTGGTGAAGCGTTGACTTCTATTAGTCGATCATTTACTATTTTATTATTTGCTATCCCAAATTCACTTAAACTTTATATATTCGAGTTTATCTTTGCTACTACCATGTGCAATATTAGAATAATGGAGAGAATCATTTGTAAATGTTTGGTCTAATGGCAAGCTTGTTAAACTGGTCACCAACCAACTAATAAGAGTTTACATGTTATGTCATTCATTATTTTTCTTGTCATTTGCTTCATCACTTGCTTACATATCAGTTGAACTGTCAGAATATGTTATATGTCACTTCACACATGAATATCTATCCATAAATATCACTTGACAATGTAATTATGTAAATACCAGAAGAATGACATATGTAGCGTAAATATGTTATTAATTTATGAATGTTTGAGTGACTGATAAATATGGCTTAATGCTAATTGTACTACTTTTATTTTTTTACTCCTTTGGTACTACTAGACTCAAAAATGTGATGTCCGCAAGTAATTAAAGTAAAAATATTTAACATGGGCTACACCTTCTTTAATTTTATAATCTATAAGTAGTACAAAAATAGTACAAAATAGTAGTACAGTTAGCCCTTTGAATAAACTCATCTATAGTCCAATATTCATTGTCTCCTCGAATGTGACGTGAAAACCCCTTGCTTAGTAGATTCATGCTTTGTGTAGATGTTTGTAGACAACTATCAAACTTCTCTTTCAACTTACAATCCTATACATATTGCGTTATAGCTCAGACAGACACCCCTTTCCTCCAAGCCCATATCAATATGCATTAACCAAATCGCATGGCTTATCATTTCCTCAAGAATCTTATACCAGTCAGTTTTCTCTCCTTCTCATAACCCATTTGAATGAACGGAAGCCTCTCTTTTGGCTTTCATATTAAATTTTATATATGGTAGCTTCCCAATTACGTTCTAGTACCTTTCCAATCCTTAGAGGTGTTACAAATTTTGTGCATTTTTAACTTTTTGGCTAACTAAAATTCACATGTCATTCCATTCACCATTTTTCATGTTACTGGATGCATCACCTGCTTACATGTCAGTTGGACTGTCAGAATATGTCATATGTAACTTAAAACATGAATATCTATCTATAAATGTCATTTGTCAATCCAAACACCAAAAGAACTACATATATAGTGTAAATATGTTATTAACTTATTACTTTTTGAGTGATTAATAAACATTGAGTAATGTTAATTGTATCACTTCTATTGTACTACTTTGCTACCACTAGACTAAAGAATGATATATACATATACCCACAAACAATTAATGCAAACGTGTTTTACATGAGCTCTTTTTTTAAAGTTTAGTAATGTATAAGAAGTACAAAAATAGTAGTACAGTTAGCATTTTTCTATAAACATGCATTTCAACTATCAAATCAAAGTATTTTTTGTCATTCTATGCTTATGGGCTATTTGGAAAGCCAAAATTGAGTTACAAAATAATAAGACAAAAAATGAAGAAAAAAAAAAGATGGTCGAAGAAGGTCCGATTCTTATTCTTTTGCCCAAATAAAATAAAATTCAAAACTCTTTTAGAAATTAGGCACATGTCCATGTGGACGGGAGAAACATACAAAGTTTCTTGATTTAATATTTGTTAGTTTGAAGGTGAACCTCACTAATTTACGTGAGTTTTTGCAAAATTCTCGATGTTTTATTACGAATACAAATAAACTACTTACTGATTTCCTCCATTTTAACGGTGACTCACAAAATAAAACTCGATGCATTTATAAAATGTGAAAAAATGCTTACCCTACTCACAGGGAGCCTGAGTTTACGGGGGCCCAAGGTGAACTCCCGAAATGGAGCCCCCATACAAAATTTATTTTTAAAAAAAACTGTTAAAGAAACTTTTTTATACAATTCTTAAGAACCGATATATATAAAGAAATAGATGGTTATTTAGGAATTTGAGGAAAAAAACTCCATACAAACCCTAGCCCAACTAAAAAAAGCTGGCCAAAGTACTAATTTTAAAAACAAAAACCCTAAAAAATTAAATTTGAAGGCCCCTAAAAAAATATTACGTGCAAAATAGGTATATATCAATACAAGAAAATGTTTTTGGGGACCCCTAAAATTACAAAAATTTTGGGGGCTCGAGGCAGCCGCCTCCCCTACCTCCATTGGGGGGCCGACCCTGCCTACTCCCTTTATTTAATGAGTAATGTTACACCCACTACCTTTTTCTTCACTACCTTAGTTGACACACTACTAGTAAAGGTTAGGGTTTTTAACATGTATACCCCTACCAAATATGATAATATCATATATACCCCTTACAAATGTATATTTTCATATATGTCCCTAATAATTTGGACTTTATTTCATATTTACCGCTATGTTAAGTTAACCATGATTTTACCCTTACGAGACAAATAGAAATCAATTAAAAGATCAGATTAGACAACCAAATGAGAATTTTTTTTAAAAGAGTTTCAAGGAAAATAAATGAGGAAGCTTATAATATATCGTTAAAAACAAGATTTATGACAAATTTGAAGATGTAACGTAAGGAAGAATATGTAGTTTTCAAATATGCACTGTTAGTATGTCCATTTCTTGAAAAAATAAAGAAAATTTGAGACAAGTTAATGAGCCTCGGTTGGATTAACAATTGCTTGGGATTTACAAGGATGAAGAAGATAAAATTTGAATGGTAAAGAAGAGAATATTTCAGTCATTTTTCATCAAGTCCATTAAAAAAAATTGAAAATTCTCCTTCATTTTGAGTTTTTTTTTTAACTAGAGGGGTAATTAAGAAATGTGGCATATATTGTTGGGGACAAATCTGAAAATACATATTTGTGAGGGGCATATATGATATTAACTTATTTGTTAGGGGGATACATGTTAAAAATCTTAAAGGTTATTATAGAGAAGGTGGTAGAAATTTTCAATAGCATGCCACTTAAGATAACTAAGAAAGAGAAAGATAGTAGAGAAAATAGTGATTGTAGCATTATTCTTATTTTATTATTTGTTTGGAGGCCAAGACAATGAAACAAATAATATATATTATCTACAAATGTTGACTGCTAGTGCTGCATATTGAAATTTGAAAAGTTAGCTGTAAGCTTTCCAACTTCACCGTTATGTTTGAACGAATTTCAGAATTTCCTAACAAACCCCCTCTGGCAATATTTCTTCCTTCTATATTGTATTTGGTTGTCCATCAAGAACAAACATAGCAGCAAGAAATTTGTTTTAAGTAATTCCTATCTTGTATTTGACTTGATAACATAAACATCATGTTATCAGATAACGTTTGCTTTATGATAACAAATGTGTATGTTTTTTCAACTTTAAAAAAACATTCATAAACCGAATATGAAAAATCTTAAGATGGACATATATTTTGTTTTTCGTGCATATTGTTAAAATGTTGTCAAAGCAGGATCCTATATCCATCTATAATCACCCTAACTACATATACCAACAAGCCACCAGTAAGCCAGCTGATGTGGGTTTAGATGACATGGCCCAATTAGGGCCGTCGGATCTCTTCACATTTTGCTCATCCTAGATCATCAGATCAACAGGTCCAACGAGCCTTCTACCACTTCAGGCCTACAGAAAAACGTATCTAACCCGGCCCATTAGGGTTAGATACCCGTTTGCCTCTGTCTATAAATACCAGGCCCCCTCTTCCTTGCCCAAGGTAATCTCAAATTTTCCACCTGAACCCTAGCTGTCCAGTCTCTTTTCCGGTGACTTACTAGCTAGATCGTCGGAGAGCCTGTTGCTGGGATTTCTCCCGGTGTTCCAAGGCCTTTTGCAGGTACCCCGATCGTCCGGTCACTAGCTTCTCTTCCGAGCCGACCTCCAGGAACAGACCCAAGCCGCACTCAAGATCCGTCCCTTCCCCTTTACAAATTACAAGAACTCACACCTGTCGCTCCCCCACCAAAAACAAGCAGCATTAGGTTGGTGCCGTCTGTGAGAACAGACTGACTTAATCCTAAGCTCGGACCTCTCCTGAAGCCGAGCCCTCCCATGGCTCCTAAAGGCAGAAGAGCCCTCACCGCTGGACATCGTCCCGACCCCCCATCCCTCTCACAGCCGTATGAACACTTAGGGATCTAATAGACCACCAGTCAATGGCACAGAGGGACCTGGTCCGAGCGCTTCACGCTCGATCGCCAATGATTTACGAAATATCATCAACCACCGGCAGCCTGCAGATGACCTTCGGTACCAGCTCAGCCGATCAAGGAGCTGGGCAGCCCCTTCCGACCCAACTCCGACACAAAGCACTCTCCCATCCCAAAGCAGGGAGCACAACCGCAGCCGCTCCCTGAGGGATGGGAAACCTTTGCGTGGTCAAGGCGAACAATCTCTGGTCATGAGAGCCGAGTTCCAAGATTTCAGGAACGAGATCCGAGCCCTCGAAGGTGGTCCTGGGCTCGAACAACAAAATGTTGGCCCGAGGCTGGCAGAGATTAGGGGTCCTGAGTCTCACGGTTCATCCCAGCCACCACGGCAGAATGAAGCCGTCCTCCACCGCCTCCAAGAGATGGAGAATCGCCTCGCCCGCATAAACGAGGGAGGACCGCAATCCGGCCGGGCACACTAGCCAAGCCGACCCCCGTTCTCCTCTCAAATTCTAGATGCTAGATTCCCAGGAATTTCAGACTGCCACTACAAAAGATACTGGTTTTACCGGCGAATATTCCCCGGCGTTTTACTAGTAGCGCTGGGGTAGGGAGCGAAAAGGATTTGGGCGCCAGATGGGATGGTTATACACCGGCGGTCTCTTTAAAACGCCGGCCAATCTTCGTATTCACCGGCGTTTTATTTAAAAACGCCGGTGAAGTGTATTATTCATCGGCGTTTTTATAATAAACGCCGGTGAATATACGGGCACATTCACCGGCGTGTCTAATTGAAACGCCGGTGAATAAGCTGCGATAAAACCCGCGAACCCTAATCTTTCGCTCGCCATTTTCCCAAACCCCAAAAAAAAAAAACAAGAAAGGGGCGCTTCATTTCCCTCCTTCCTCGCTCTACTTCCCGCGCGTTTGCCTCCGCCGCTTCGTCCTCTTCGACGGCCTTCGACCTTTCGAAATCGTCCCTTCTTCCCTTCATCATTTTCGATTTCCCTCTTCCCTCTCTCTATTTGGAGGTGAATCGGCGATCGCCCCGCTCTCTCTCTCTCCTACGCCCCGCGCTCGTCGCCCCGCTCTCTCTCCCTCTCTCTCTTCGGTATCATCTCTTGATTTCCCTTATTTTTCAAAAAAAACATGGTTTTTCAGATTATGCATCTTGATTTTCTTAACATGAATGGTTTAGTTGGGATGAAGAATGAATAGAAAAATATATGCTTAGATACTGGAAAATTTCATCTTCTTTTACTGTTAATGAAGCTGATTTCATGCATCTGATTGTCTTCATGGCATGTTTGTTTTTTTACCCAAAATGGGTTCACTGTGAACTGAGGATGCTCTAGGTACGTATGCCAAAATCATTACATGCCGGATATGCACAACAATTGGATTTTAGATTTAGTTGGGCACAGTGAATTAGTAGAGCAACATATAAGCTCAGATAATGGAAATTTTCATTTTCATTTTCCTATACTAACGAGGGATTTCTCATTCTCTTACGTCCTCACCACTCGGCTTGGACTTCGAGCACGCAGCCAGCTTTCTAAAGGTTGCTTGACGCTCGACACGACCTGTGTCCACCAAACGAGGGATTCCTCAATCTCTCAAGTCCATGCCACTCGGCCCAGACTCCTATACTAACGAGGGGTTCCTCAATCTCTTACGTCTTCGCCACTCGGCTTGGATTTCAAGCAGGCAGCCAGCTTTCCTCAAGCTGCTCGACGCTCAGCACGACTTGTGCCCACCAAACGAGAGATTCCTCAATCTCTCAATTCCATGCCACTCGGCCTGGACTCCTATACTAACAAGGGATTTCTCAATCTCTTACGTCCTCGCCACTCGACTTGGACTTCGAGCAGGCAGCCAGCTTTCTACAAGATGCTAGATGCTCGACACGACCTATGCCCACCAAACGAGGGATTCCTCAATCTTTTAAGTCCATGCCACTCGCCCCAAACTCCTATACTAACGAGGGATTCCTCAATCTCTTACGCCCTTGCCACTCGGCTTGGACTTCGAGCAGGCAGCCAGCTTTCCTCAAGCTGCTCGACGCTCGGCATGACCTGTGCCCACCAACGAGGGATTCCTTAATCTCTCAAGTCCATGACACTCGTCCTGGACTCCTATACTAACAAGGGATTTCTCAATCTCTTACGTCATCGCCACTCGGCTTGGACTTCGAGCTGGCAGCCAGCTTTCTACATGCTGCTCGATGCTCGGCACGACCTGTGCCCACCAAACGAGGGATTCCTCAATCTCTCAATTCCAAGCCACTCGGACCAGACTCCTATAATAATAAGGGAGTTCTCAATCTCTTACGTCCTCGCCACTTGGCTTGGACTTCAAGCAGGTAGCCAGCTTTCTACAAGCTGCTCGACGCTTGACATGACCTGTGCCTACCAAACGAGGGATTCCTCAATCTCTCAAGTCCATGCCACTCGACCTGGACTCCTATACTAATGAGGGATTTCTCAATCTCTTACGTCCTCACCACACAGCTTTGACTTCGAGCAGGCAGCTAGCTATCTACAAGCTGCTCGACGCTCGGCATGAACCTCGAGCCACCTACTGGCTTTCTGTCAAGTTCACCTCGCTCGACGCTTGACATGAACCTCGAGCCAACTACTGGCTTTCTCTCAAGTTCACCTCGCTCGATACTCGGCATGATCCTCAAGCCACCGACTGGCTTTCTCTCAAGTTCACCTTGCTCGACGCTCGGCATGAACCTGGAGTCACCCACTTGCTTTCTCTTAAGTTCACCTTGCTCGATGCTCGGCATGAACCTCGAGCCACCTACTGGCTTTCTGTGAGACCCCGTATTTCTAAAAGAGTATATATATATATATATATATATATATATACTAGTATATGGATAGTATATATATAGTATATACTATAAGAAAGAAAGAATAGAAAGAATGGAAGAATGATGATGACGTGGCTTGGAAAAGAGAAAGAAAGGAAATGAGTAGTTGATTGTGGACTATAGAAGATCCTATAGGAATTAATGGTGTGATGAGCCTATGAGATGATCTATGGGGCTAGATGGTATTAATGAATGAATGAATGAAAAGGAAGTGGTGTGTGGGTATTGACCGGATTTGACCTTGGGCTTAATAGTCCCATACCGGCCATGAAGTGTGAGGAAAAGAGGAATATATAGGAAAAGCCCATGATAAAGGGTTACCCAACGGTTAACCACCCTTTTGAGGCAGCCTGTGGTAGGCGTGGCTAGAATTCAGTTAATTGTGTGCGTACGAGCTGAGTGCGGGGCGTTACAGATGGTATCAGAGCCAACTTTCGTCATCGAATTTAGGACTTGTATATAGGAAGTGTGTGGGACGCAATATATATGTATGAGATGCGTAAGACCCTGGGAGGGCAGCAATTAGGAGACAAGTCTACATTCGACTAGAAAGGCGATCCTGTGCTAGATTGCACGTCCCGTATTCAGAGAGGACGCTGAATTCTTAAGAGGGGGTGAATGTGAGACCCCGTATTTCTAAGAGTATATATATATATATATATATATATACTAGTATATGGATAGTATATATATAGTATATACTATAAGAAAGAAAGAATAGAAAGAATGGAAGAATGATGATGATGTGGCTTGGAAAAGAGAAAGAAAGGAAATGAGTAGTTGATTGTGGACTATAGAAGATCCTATAGGAATTAATGGTGTGATGAGCCTATGAGATGATCTATGGGGCTAGATGGTATTAATGAATGAATGAATGAAAAGGAAGTGGTGTGTGGGTGTTGACCGGATTTGACCTTGGGCTTAATAGTCCCATATCGGCCATGAAGTGTGAGGAAAAGAGGAATATATAGGAAAAGCCCATGATAAAGGGTTACCCAACGGTTAACCACCCTTTTGAGGCAACCTGTGGTGGGCGTGGCTAGAATTTAGTTAATTGTGTGCGTACGAGCTGAGTGTGGGGCGTTACACTTTCTCACAAGTTCACCTCGCTCGATGCTCGACATGAACCTCGAGCCACCCACAGGCTTTCTCTCATGTTCACCTCGCTCAAGGTTCATGCTCGGCATGAACCTCGAGCAACCTACTGGCTTTCTCTCAAGTTCACCTCGCTTGATGCTCGGCATGAACCTGGAGCCACCTACTGGCTTTCTCTCAAGTTCTTCTCGCTTGATGCTCGGCATGTACCTCGAGCCACCGACTGGCTTTCTCTCAAGTTCACCTTGCTCGACGCTTGGCATGAACCTCAAGCCACCCACTGGCTTTCTCTCAAGTTCACCTCGCTCGACGGTTGGCATGAACCTCAAGCCACCCGCTGGCTTTCTCTCAAGTTCACCTCGCTCGATGCTCGACATGAACCTCGAGCCACCTGCTGACTTTTTCTCAAGTTTACATCGCTCGACGCTCGACATGAACCTCGAGCCACCCACTGACTTTCTCTCAAGTTCACCTCGTTCACGCTCGGCATGAACCTCGAGCCACCCACTGGCTTCTCTCAAGTTCACCTCGCTCGATGCTCGGCATGAACCTCGAGCCACCCACTGGCTTTCTCTCAAGATCACCTCGCTCGAAGCTCGGCACGTACCTCGAGCGGCTACACAGATTTGTAGCGCCCCAAATTTCTAATATGAGAGCTTAGAAAATAAGTGGCGAAATCCCAGCAATCCACTTCAATAGAACAATAAACACCAACAACACCACTAACATTTTCTTTCTTTATTACAACAATTATTACAAATCACAGCGGAAGTCTAAACATCTCAACCCAAATATTTCTTTACATTTACAACTCAATAACCACACAATATGTCTTTACAAATTTTACACAAAACTAAATAGTCCAAATAGTCTCAAATGCAACATTAAGCATCCAACCTCCCACTCTAAGCAGTAACCTGCAACAAGTGAGGCTAGAGTTGAACCCTAACCCCCAAACTAAAGGGGTCAGCCATAAAAATGGTGTGAGTGGCAACTAATCAAGCAAATAACATAAATGAACATAAAACGTAATATCCAACAAATAATAATCAACACTAAAGTATGAAGTAACAACAAAGAATAAGGGGTGATACCAAAACCAAAAGCCAAGTGTGTGCCGAAGCAGGAAATCCAAAGGCATAAAAGTGATTCAAGAAAACATCATGACTACATGCTGACAACGATGACTACTCAGAGATGAAGATAAACTATGATAATTTGCCCATGCTTGATCATTCCGGAGATTGATCCCACATCACAGGTATTTTCCCTGGATAATTCAGGAGATCATCCCACATCTAAACATAGACTCATAATCACAAGAATACCCCAAAAGCGTCGCCTCGACTCCGATCATTCCGTAGTTCAATCCCACATCTCAAGATAATTACTTGGATAATTCCGGAGAAATACCTCACATCTCAGGTTAACTACCTGGATAATTCCGGAGATAAATCACACATCTCAAGTTAACTACTTGGATAATTCAGGAGACTAATCCTACATCAAAAGTCATACTGAGGTGCATAACTCAAGTTCTCATTCGTCATGACACTACTAATGCCTGTCCTTATTAGTTTGGGTTACTGAACAAATCTCCTAGAGTAGCGTACCCTACCGGACTAAAAATCTGAATAACTGAAAATTCGCCTCAAAGGGCCTCAACAAATGACTGAACAAATACCGGTATACTAGGGCCACGTACCTCTAGAGACTCAAAACAAATATCTGAACAAATTTCCACTTAACAAGTGGCTCAACAAAATATTTCCAAAATCATGTTCTTAATTGAACATCTCAAAAACCAATACTTAACTGAACATCTTAAAATCAAACACTGAACAAATATCTCAACATCAAATACTGAACAATATCTCAGAATCAAGTACTAAACAAATGTCTCAAAATCAAACACTAAACAAAATATCTCAAATCAAATACAAAGATCCTACAGGACCAGTCGACTGTACAATGGACCAGTCGACTGTCCAGAGGACATATCCCAACATTGTACGAAAATAATCTAAGGCATGACCAGTCGACTTACCCAAGAAGTCAGTCGACTGCCCCGAAAGAACCGAACAAAGTCACAAACAGAGGACCAGTCGACTGACCTCAGTCTAGGTCGACTGTCCCGAACAAATCTCAAGACTCAAAAATACACATTAGGCTCGTACCAGTCGACTGCTCTGTAGGCCAGTCGACTGTCGGCTACAGATTTCCAAACAGAATAGATCTGAACACAAATCAAAACTAGAGTTTTCTAAAGAATTACTGATCATAAAGTTAATTTATATTCGGGCAAATGAACAATTCTCAACAATCTCTATCATGGTTACATTACTCAATCAATCAATTTCTCCAATCTCATATTCTCATGATCTAAATTCTCAATTCTCCCATTAGGGTTTTCTCAACCAAACTAAATGTCTTCCTCAACACATAATCAAAATTGGTTTGCAATCACTAGATCCAGATGTTTAATATCCAAGCTTAACCTAATCAGTTCTAAATTTGCTTTCTAACAACATGATCTCATAAATCAACATATCCTCAACAAATCTAAATCTTTTCTCATCATGGTCCAAATATCAAATAAAAGTTCTCATCATCCATATCGAATTAAAGATCCATGTCCTACATACAATGGGACTAACAAAGAATGGTATAATGATTACAAACAAACATAACAAGGTCTCACGTCATCTTCCAACCAAAACAAACAAAACAAAGCAAAACAAACAAACCAACTCACCTGATTTGAAGAAAAGATCCACAAACTTTCTCCTTGCTAGATCCAAGAATTCTCCTCTTGTTCCTCAAAATAATCTCAAAAATCCTGTGTATACTCAATGACGGCTGGGAATAGGAAAACCCCTTATATATGCCGAATTAAAATATTAGGGTTTTCACCCAATTTGCAAAATACTCCTTTTCAAAATACATCTTGCATATATAATTCCTTTCTTGAAAACTAAATCAAATATCCTTTAAATTAGGATCTAATAGAAAATATATTTCTAAACCTCAAAAGTACTGATCGGAATGTCCAGAAAACATCTTTTGCACTTCAACCCTTAAAATTGTCAATTTTGCAAATAAGTCCTTCTTTTCTCAAAAATTGCAAATACGCATAATTAATTTCAGAAAAATCTGGAAAAATACTAAATAATTCTCAAATAATAAATAATGATTTTTCATAAGGAAAACTTAATTTTCCAAACTTCTAAAAAGTCATTTGCACGTGTTTTGCACGTGTACAAAAGATAAATCTTTAGAAAAACATTTATCAAATACTCAAAATCATTTAAAATTCATTTTCAAATAATTAAAATAATATTTGAAAATACGGGGTTCTACAGATTTCTCTTAGAAACTGCCTCCATCGAGGCACTCGGTACCGACCCCGAGCACAGAGCTCGGCACGTACCGCGATCAGCGCCCCAGCTTCCTCTCAAAGAGCATCACGCTCAGCATGCTCGGCATCGACCCTCCTGGCTCGATGCTCGGTAACGTCCCCTCAAGCTCGGCTCTCGGCACGGAATTCAACATGGCCATATACCATGCTCGGCTTGGCTCCGACCCCAAACACTATTCTCAGGAGCTCACCATCTCATCTTCGTAAAGCACTCCCCTCCGCTCTTTTCACAAGAAAAAACTACTCCCTGATGGCTGGTGCGCATAGCCCTCCAGGAGTGGGAGGCTTATGATGTCGGTTTAGATGATGTGGCCCAATCAGGGCCGTCGGATCTCCTCAGGTTTTGCTCATCCCAGATCATCAGGTCAACAGGTTCAACAGACCTTCTACCACTTCAGGCCCACAGACAAATGGGTCTAACCCGCCGCATTTGGGTTAGATACCTGTTTGCCTCTCCCTATAAATACCAGGCCCCCTCCACCTTGCCCAAGGTAATCTCAAATTCTCCACCTGAATCCTAGCTTTCCAGTATCTTTTCCAGTGACTGACTAAATCGTCGGAGGGCCTATCACCGGAATTTCTCCCTGTGTTCTAAGACCTTTTGCAGGTACCCCGGTCGTCCGGCCACCAGATGCTCTTCCGAGCCGACCTCCTGGAACAGATCCGAGCCGACCTCCTGGAACAGATCCGAGCCGCGCTCGAGATCTGTCCCTTCCCCTTTACTAATTACAAGAACTCACACCTGTTGTTCCCCCACCGAAAACAAGCAGCATCCCCCGCCTATAGCCATTCTAGGAAATTAATTTTTTTGTCAAGTATGTATCTACTTGTATGCTACTCCTAATTAGTATATTTTTTTCAATATTCTGTAAAATATAATATGTAAGCATTGCGTCGGGAAAAAAAAACGAAGACTATTACCTCATTATAAATATGAGTCCAAAGACCAACAATTCCAAAGACTAAAATGGTTCCAAACCAAAATTAAAAATATTGGCAATTTAGATTTCCCCACAGGCGATGACAGCCATCTATAAAATTATATTTGGAAGACAAAATTTTAATAGAGAAAATATCTTATAAACAACTCAAAGGATCAAAGCTCATCGTTGTGAACAAACAAAGAAAGAAACAAAATAACCAAAAACAAGAACACATCAATCCCTCCCTCTCTCTCTCAATTCTCAAACACACAATGTAAACTGGGAAGCAGGAATAATCAACCCAACCGAAACAAATTAATGGTCACAAAATTCTCCTTCAGAACCCTAACCACCTCGAACTCTTCTTCTTCTTCTCCAAAATGCAATGTAAGATAATAATAATAATAATAATAATATCAAAGTTATAATTGTTTTTGCACTTGTTCTAGTCATCTAGTGAAAAAAAGACCCGGGGTTCATTTCCCACGAGTGAACAAGATTTCACTTACAGAAGCTCTTGTGGGGACCCCCACTTGGATCACTTGATGGTCATCGTGATCTCCCAATCCCCGTAACTGATGTGTTATGTTAACACCTGGATACGAGAGTTGGTGATTGCTAACAAAGGGGATGCCCATTGCGAGGGAACGTGGGAGGAAAGGGATTCTAAATATTATAAGTTGTAGCCATGTCTAAATTTCTTTTCACCTACCTATGGTAAATTGGTAATGCTGATGGTAGTATCTGTCTTGTTTTCATTAAAACAAAGGGATGGAGAAATAATACTCCAAGGTCAGCCAGTCGTTTTAAATGAAATTTATATGGAGGATTTGGAATTGTCTATTTATTATTCTCTCTGTTTTGGATCTTATTGTTTCTGAAAGAACCAATTCTTTCCCAGTAAAATCATCACATTAAAAATGAGCTCAGATCAGTCAATTCAACAGATAGTCTGAAATGGTGCAAGAACCCAATGCTGCACAATAGAACATATCCTCACTGCTCGACAAGAGCTAGTAGTTTCCGTACTAAAAACGGCCAGAGGAGCTTGCCATACAGCCGATATGGGATGAATATAAAATTATGCTTAGCTTAGGAAAACCACTTTTAGACAGTCCACAAATCTGGGAACACAAAGACTCCTTTGTGGATGGGGATGGGGATGGGGATGGGGATACTTAAATCCACACTACATTGTTCTTGTGGGTATGCTCTTCGTGTTTCTGGTATACAAATTTGTAGAGAAACCGTACAAGTCGAAACAGTATAAGAACTAATAATCATTAAATGCAGAATTTTACTTCCATTTTGTTTTCTCTGATTCTGACCAAGTGGGTATCTTTGTCTAATGAATTGGAAGAAGTTTACCTGGTTTTACAGAATGATGCCTCAGGGCTTATAAGGTTTTTCTTTTGTCTATTCACTTTAAGGCATTAGGTGGGAATTTTTTTATAACTTTTCATTGCAAGATAACATGAAATTTGGATGACTTAAGGTTGAGTGTACCATCTCTTTACTACCTCTTTCACACACAAGCACACTCAAAAAATGGAAGGAAAAAAAAAAAAAACGAAAACAAACATATAACTTGATAAAATTGGTAGAGGAAGACATCTATAAAAGCCTATTTCCCCTTTCTAACATTGGCCTCCGTTATGATCTGGAAAGCCGATTAGCGAGCTCTTGCTAATAGGCCATGGCAGAACAAAACTTCCCACCGTAGCTTCAGCAAAAAAAACTTTACATCTCAATATTCATTAACTGTTGTTGATTAGGGTCTAACAATTGTAATAAGTGTAAGGTACTGAAGGAGGGGGCCTTCCACACAAACTTTACGAGGTTATTGGGAACGTGTTTCGCCAAGCTCACGATGTTTGAATAGATTACTGACCCTTGGAAAAAGTCACTGTCGGGTTCGGCACCTTCGACTCCGCCGCCCACGCAACATGTGCTTATGCCGTCGCCACCCTCCACCTACGTGGCTTGAAAGGCAGCACCAGTTTCCCACCATTTCAACCTCTCCCTCCGGGCCCTCCCCCTCTGATCCACCGTCTGACCTCCTAGAAAAAGAAAAAACATAGAGTTCAAAACTTAAATAGAAATAACTAGTTTCAGAGAATTTTATATGTAACTTGTATATTCATGGGGGACTTAATTGCAAAAGGTCGGGAAATAATATCAAAAAGTATATGCGTTTACTTGCAAAAGGTCGGGAAATAATATCAAAAAGTATATGCGTTTGCCGGGAGTCGAACCCGGGTCTATTGCTTGGAAGGCAATTATCCTGACCGTTGGACTACAAACGCTAATGTTGTTTATGTTTAAGTGGATGATAGATAACAAGGACCATTTTAGAAAGGAACTTCTACAAGAACTCTAATGATACAGCTCGTCATGAGATTAAGAGGCAAACAGTTGGGATATGAGATGAAAGATTTTAAAATAAAAAACACACACTATAATCTACTACCATGCTGGTCATCTTCTCTTTCTACTAGCTTTTCATATAATCTTTTTTAGTCCGTCAAGCCCTAAAGTTGTACTTCATGCACTGTTGTAACATTAAGTATTGCAAGTTTCGGGCTGACATTGGATTGAGGGGCGGGACCATCACTAGCTGCACTCGATGCTACTGTACTTTTGATTTTATTTGGAGGATTCGACCCACCCCCCAGAGTTCTGCTGGGGGTTTATATTTTATTTACTGCTCTGTGTTGTATTTCCTGTTATGTACTTTTGTATCCTTTCCGGCACACCGGGATTATTTTATTAACTGCTTATTAATGAAACAGGGTGGCTTTATTCCACCTTTTACCTAAAAAAAAAGTATTGCAAGTTTGATAGCATAACATTAGATATCAGCTTCTTTGGCTTGGTTTGGAAATTGGGTGAGCAGCTAGAAGCTCCATTGATTATATTTGTATTTCATGCACTGCATATTTCAAATTAAAATGTACTCTATGCATTGCAAAACTCAAGCTAATATAAGCTTATTGGAGAAAATTATCATTGGGTGTGTTAGAATTCAAAAGCTGTTGTGAGTAATGAATCATGTTCATTGTTGCTGCTTATTTTGGGATGGGAGCAGACAGATAGTGAGTTCTTATTTTATGGAAACTACTAAAAATATGACCCTTGATCTTTGCCATGAAATGCGGTTAGAGCTTCTGTGATTGAATCTGGATCATTAACTGACCACCGTGATCTGAATCCGACGATTTCTGACGCGGCCGCTGGACTTGCAAAAAACCTGAAACACCGGGGGGTAGCCCCGGCAACAAACCCTCTGACGCTCAAGTCAGAACCAGAAAGAGAAAGAGAGTTTGAGAGAGAAACTGACGATTTGTTCATTACCTTCTGACTGTGGAGGGGGGAGGGTATTTATAGGCCTGAGAAACATATCAAGAGATCGATCTAGATCTATTGGATTGATATGAATTCCTTATCTCCTTTATGTTTCACCCCCTCAAGAGATAAATTCTTTTGTTAGGGGATAAGAGATTTGACTTCTAGCCTTCATGGATTTGGTGTCTCTCCTATTGGGCCTAGTCTGTCACTTTTTACGGGCTTGAACGAAGTCCATGTCTTGTAGAGGGGCCTGGAGAAGGCTGGACCTGTTAAGGAGGTCCGTTATGATTAATCTGCCTGTAGAAGCTTCGAGATATGTTCTGGAATTGTACGGATCTGATTTGCTGCGATTTTTACCATCATCAGAAGGCCCCCACTCTCGGGAGGTAATTTTCTTGGCTTTTGGGGAGTAGTACATCTTACTTTTGGACTCTGGAGTGCAATCTTAGCTGTCAGGGTGCTTGGAGATTCCTAGAACTGATTAGTGGTTTCTGAAGGCAGTGAATATCTTTTTAGATTTTCATAGAATTTTCCATTTTTTCGGATTTCCCGAATTTTCCTGGAAATTTTTGGATTTTTTCTTAATTTAAAAATCACTTTTTCGAATTTTATAATTAATAAATCCAATTTTAATTATTTTTTGGAAATTTTAAATTAATTTTCTAAATTTAAATAATTATTTTTGGATTAAAAATGAATATAAGGGATTTTTTATGAATTATCTGACCCGGGCAGGATTGTTGGTAGGATCAGTAGCGTTGATCACGGGGGATTCGCGCGCTGATGTAATTAAGGGGCTCAGATCTAGTCGTTGTGATCTATGGTGATGTGGCACAATCTGGAGCGTCCATCAGTGGTCGGCTCGCCCGCTGAGTGAGATCAAGCGGTGGAGAAGCGAGCGGAGCTCTGAGGAAGAAGAAGGGCAACGTGGTTTCATCTCGCGCATCCATCGCGCTCATGGTCGAATTTTGGAGCGATCCAAGGGCCAGCAATCGTAGCGGGGACCCCCTAGCTCGGTCGACTATTTGGCCGAGCTATGGTCATTTTTTTTTGAAACTTCGACGGCTTCGCCGTGCTATGGGGAGCCTATGCCTTTGCAGAGCTACGAGCTTTCAACCTCATCGAGTTATCCCTTTCGTCGACCTATTCTCCTCGCCGAGCTAAGAGGCTATGTTTTTGGCCGAGCTATGGAAATAGCTCACATCAGCAGAGCTATGGAGGAATTGGCGAGCTATGGGCTTTGAATTATTGCCAAGCTATAGGCAACAACTTCTTGCCGAGATACGAGGTTTGTGATGCTATGTTTTCACTGAGCTATGGAGCTACTCCATTGTCGAGCTTCGGAGCTGTCGAGCTATGGAGCTTCGGACTTCGTCGAGCTACGACACTTCTCAAATTCGGTCGAGCTATGAAGAACTCTCCTCGTCAAGCTATCGCGTCGAGCTATGGAGGTCGGTGCTTCGCCGAGCTACGAGAAGCTTTGGCTGAGCTATGGAGGTTGTGCTTTGCCGAGCTATGGACTACTCCCCTCGTCGAGCTATAAACGACGGTCGTCGGGCTATGGACTTATCTTTTTCTTGGGTTTTTTAAAGATTGGTCAATCTTTATTTTGGGCTCTGTGGGTTCGGCAAAGTGAACTGCAGATTGGAGATGGAGCTCAACTAAGGGAGCTTGACGGTGGAGCGGAGGAGCTCCATTTTGGTCAAGGCATTTGGTGAGTTTGGCGACGACGGGGAAGTAGGGGAGGAGATCAGCGATGATGGAGTCCCAAAACCCAGTAGTTTGGATTTTTAGGTTGTGAAGAAAAGGTATTTCAGGTTGTGGATATAGGGTTTGGATCTTGTACCCTTTTACCCACTCTAATGTAAACCCATGTTTATTGGAAATTTGTTTGGGGGTTTGGGTTGGGGACCTGACCCGAATCTTACTCTTAATACCTGCTTGCTCCTCTTCTTTGGATTTTTGGAAAATTTGTTGGAGTTTTTGAGATTTTTGGAATCTATCTCGACTCCTTTTATTTGAAGTTTGGAGTTGCAAGAAGCACGTGTGTAGTCGATGTAGGAGATAAATCTTCTTGATTTCAGCTAAGTAGTAAGAATTTGTTCACCTCTCCTTTTGAAGCTTTGAGTTTTTTGTTTATTGTACTTGTCGATCAAACATCTCGTCGCTCATTTTGGTGAACCACTCTTTTTCGACCAAGCGTTGTGTTGTTAGCTTGTTTTGTCGATCGAGCGTTTCATCATTGGACGAGCACTCTGTCAGTCTAGGAGCAGAGTGCTTTGATTATGGGATCTTGTATATATATAGCTGAACTACATGAGCAGTGGTAGACTTGCTGTTAGATCCCGACAAGTTGTTGAGGCGACTCTGGGACGAAGTTGAACGTTTGGACCTTCCGTTTGCATCCAACAAGTTTTGTAGAGGCAACTCCGTGATGGAGTTACGCATAGAGCTTGCCATTTGCGCTCGGCAAGTTTGTAGAGACAACTCTCTGATTGAGTTAATCTAGAGCTTGTTGTTTGACCCCAGCAAGTTTTGTACAGGCAACTCCGTGATGGAGTTGTACGTAGAGCTTGCTGTTTGATCCCAACAAGTTTGGAAAGACAACTCGTAGTGGAGCTGGTCATTGAACTTGTTGTTTGTTCCCAACAAGTTTAGAGAGAACTCTATGACGGAGTTGAACATTGAGCTTACCGTTTGATCCCGGCAAGTTTGTAAAGAACTTTGCGATGGAGTTGGATGTTGAACTTGCTGTTTGCGCCAAGTAAGTTTGTGGACTGAAAACTTTTTAATTGAGTTGATTTAGAAACTGCCGTTTGATCTCGGCGAGTTTGGAGAGGCAACTCGTAAAAGGAGTTGATTCAGAAACTGCCATTTGATCCCGACGAGTTTGGAGAGACAACTGTAGTGCAGCTGAGTTCGAACTTGCTGTTTGATCCCAACAAGTTTATAGAGGTTACTCCGTGATCGAGTTGATTTAGAAACTGCCGTTTGATCCCAACGAGTTTGGAGAGGCAACTCGTAGTGGAGCTGAGTTGGAACTTGCTGTTTGATCCCAGCAAGTTTATAGAGGTAACTCCTTGATCAAGTTGAGGTAGAGTTTTTCGTTTTAGTCGATGAACTTACTGTTTGCGCCCAACAAGTTTTGTGGAGACAAATTTGTAGACAGAGCTAGAACTTGTTTACGCCAAGTAGGTTTTGTAGAGACAATTTTAGGCCGTCGTTGGATGTAGAACCTACTATTTGTACCAAGCAAGTTTTGTAGAGACAAACTCGAAGACGGAATTGGAATTTGTTGAACTTGTTGTTTGTGCTAAGCAAGTTTTTTAGAGACAATTTTAAGCTGACGTTGGATGCTAAGTCTATTGCACGAAGATGAGGGGTTGTTAGGAGGACTCGAGCAAGGAGCGGGGCGATGTACTCACTGTTTGGAGTCAACGAGTTGTTGATGGAGCTCGTGCAAAAAGTGATGAACTCGTTATTTGGAGCCAACGAGTTGTTGATGAACCTGAGCGAAGAGGAAGACCTTGAACGCATTATTTGGGGCCAACAAGTTGTTGGCAGAGATCAAGCGGTGAGCGAAGCGTTGAACTCGTTGTTTGGAGCCAACGAGATATTTGGTGGAGCTTGAGTGAAGATCAAGGCATTGAACTCATTGTTCGGGGCCGATGAGTGGTTGATGGAGCTCGAGCGAAGACCAAGGTGTTGAACTCGTTGTTTGAAGTCAACGAGTTGTTGATGAAGCTCGTGTGGAGAGCAGAGTGTTGAACTCGTTGTTTGAAGTCAACGAGTTTTTGATGGAGCTAGTGTGGAGAGTAGAGTGTTGAACTCGTTGTTTGGAGCCAACGAGTTGTTGGTGGAGCTCGAGCAAAGACCAAGGTGTTGAACTCGTTGTTTGGAGCCAACAAGTTATTGATGGAGCTTAAGCGGAGACCAAGGCATCGAACTCGTTGTTTGGTGCCAAAAGTTATTGATGGAGCTCAAGCAGTGAGTAGAGTATTGAACTTGTTGTTCGGAGCCAACGGGTTGTTTGGTGGAGCTTGAACGAAAAGCAGGGTCATTGAACTCGTTATTTGGAGCCAACGAGCTATTTGGTGGAGCTTGTGCAGAGAGCAGAGTGGTGAACTTCGATGTTGATGAGTTGTCGACTAGAGAAACTCAAGTGGTGTGCGTAATGACGAACTCATTTTAGAGTGAATGAGTTGTGGGTGTATAAAATCTTCTTAATATGGAAGTGAAGTCACTTGTGTTTTTTCAGCGTTAAAGTGGTTCCATTCTTCTCTTTGCCGACAAATAGTTGTGTACATCAAACGAGGTCCTCAGGGCATTGATCTTGCTCTCCTTTGCGATACGCGGTGCTTGACGGAGTTGGGATTCTTTCATTTGCACAGTGCTTTAAGCGATACGGAGTTGGAGCTTTTTCAGGTGAAGATGATCGGATAAACCTGGAACTTGCCTGCCTAAGGAAGACTTGTCTTGAATTTCATCATCAAGAGATGAGGCGACCTTATGGAGCTGTTAGCTGGTAGGAGGCTGGTGAAGAGGTTTGTTTCTCTTAGGTAGAGTATTTCTCTAGTGTGTAGCTGGAAGAACAACTTGCTTGACAGTTTTTTGTACAATGTTTACAGGACTTTTGGTAGCAATTCTTGGACATGAAATGTACACTTATTGTAATTCTGCTGTTGTAATGAGACTTGTAGTTTGTGGAATAATAAGTTTTCTACGTGCCGGTGTCTTGTCCTGCGATTCGTCATCTTGGGGGTTGGCTAGTCGTATGAGATGCTCTTGGGGAGAGTTAGACTCTGGACTTGCCATTTTATATTTGTAGATATTTCTAGAGGTACCAGATTTGAACATATGGGTTTGCAATAGTTCTGTAATTTTTGATGAAATCTCTTCATATGTTTGATCTTTGTTGTCAAGGTTGATGCGCCATCGACTGGTTTCTTTGTAGCTAAATAACAGGGCCTCAAGTCTATTGCGTATAGCTAATGAACCATCGATGGTGTGTGAAGGAGTTTAGAACTTCTCCGCCTTGAACTCAGCTAGTTGTAGGAGCAACTCTGAGAGAGTCATTTTTCAAACTTGCTGTATGGGTCCTCTGACAAATTACGAGAGTCACATCGAGTGAAAGTTGAACTCTAAGTGTTGTTTTTACAATTGATACTGGAGTAACTGCGATCCACGATTTTGGACATCCTAATCTGTCTTCAAGGAATTTTAACTAGTTTCAGGAACAGATCGAATAGCGAGCTGAACTCTGAACGTGCTTGTTTGTAGGTTGCTAAAGTAACTCCTAGCTATGAGTATGGATCCCGAACTTGTTAGTTTAGGTATTAACAGGTTGTAGGAGTAGATCGAATGGTGAGTTGAACTCCAAACGTGCTTAATTGCATGTTGCTAAAGTAACTCCGAGCCATGGGTGTGGACCCCGAATTAGTCGTGGAGGCGCTAACGGATTGTAGGAGCAGATCGAATGGAGAAGCGAACTCAGAACTTGCTTTATTGCAAATTGCTAGTGTAACTTCGAGTCAGGGGTATGGACTCTGAATGGTGCCATTTTTATGTATAAGTTTGAAACTCAACTCTTTGTATGCTTCCGTTGTCTTGTACAATAACTTTGCAAAAAATCATACTACATTTTTTTGAAAAATTAAACTAAGCGACTGCTCTAGTGGCTGGCCACTATTGCATGCAGTGATCAGTAGTGAAAGCGGCCTTTACTTGAAAGTTAAACTAAGCGACTGCGGCCTTTATTACAAATTGAGAAAATTTGCTACTACTACTAAGAGAGGATGTTTCAGACGCCCTCTTTCACCTTGGCAAGGTGTTCCATTTTCCAAGTCCCTACTGATATCTCTTTGCCCCCCGGGTCTTCAAGTTGATGAGCCGTTAGGCAAACAACTTAGTAGATCTTGCCTGGATTTGCCTGTTTTGGAGGAAGCCCCCTATTACTTTGTATAGAGAAAGAGAAATCTTCTGAAGCACCAATGTATTTAGGCATAGCTATTTGTCTCCGTTGAATGAGCGGAGTTGCTTCAGGCGAGGGATTCAAGGTTATTACTGTGTTATGATGAGAACCAGTTTGGAGCTGGTGAGAGATGATTTGGCAGGTTTGGAGGTTCTTAGTAGAATTGTTTATGGCAGTGGCTTCAAGCTTGTTTACAGTCTTAAAATTATTGTGACTGATTTCTGGCGGTAGCTCTATGGCATCGAAAGGGAGAACTGAGCCCCTATTGTAGCGGTGTAGCATGCTCGTGCTGCCTGTTGGCTCCCTACAACTTGGTCTATGCCAGCCGTTGTTGGGAACTTTATTTTCATGTGGAAGGCAGAAGCAACTGCATGGAAGGCCTCTAGGCCGAGACGGCCAAATATAGTGTTGTATGCAGCTTTGACATCGACTACCATAAAGTCCAGTGCTTCCATTTGAATAACAGGGGCTTTCCTTGCTGTCACATCAAGTGTGACGACTCTTTCTACTTGAATGGGGACACCGGAGAATCCGTGGAGTGTATAACTGGCTGACTTGATTTGGTCTCAAAAGAGCTTAAGAGCCTCGAATGTGGCCATAAAGAGGATGTTTACTGAGCTGCTGTTGTCCACTAGGATGTGGCATACCTTATAATTCACCATGCAAAGGTTTATGACCAATGCGTCACATGAGGTATTCGAACACCTTCTAGGTCCTTGTCGGAGAAAGATATCGGGACCTCGGTGCTCTTGGTAGGTGTGATGTTATTTATGGAGTTGACTTCCCTGACGAAAGCTTTGCGGGAGGAGTTGAAATTTCTCCCCATCGGGCCTCCGTGAATGGAGTGGAGGACGACCATGTATTCAGAGTCTTGCCACTCGGATGGCCTCTCTTGTCGCTTATTAGCCCCCGGGGGAGAGGTTTCCGGCATCGTTATCTTTCCGAATGAAGTTGGAGAGATAGCCCCTGCGAATCAGGGCCTCCAGTTCTTCTTTAAGAGCTCGATAGTTGTTGGTAGTGTGTCCATGATCTCGGTGAAATGCACACCACTTATTTTTGTCTCTTCTCTTGTTAGACGTGGACATCTTGGAGGGAGGACGGATTATTCTGTCCTTCTCAATTTTCATGAGGATGGCTGATACACTTGCGTTGAGAGGAGTCAACTTATCGAAGCGTGGTGCTGGAGGTGGACGACGTTGACCTATGCCGTTTTTTTGAAACTTTATGGGTTCTTCCTGTAGAACCCCGTATTTTCAAATATTATTTTTATATTTGAAAATGAATTTAAATTTATTTTGGAGATTTAATGAATATTTTCAGAAAAATGTATCTTTTGTACACGTACAAAACACGTGCAAATCCTTTTATGAGAAGTGTGAAAATTTAGTTTTCTTCATGAAAAATCATTATTTAATATTTGAAATTTAATTAGTATTTTTCCAGATTTTTCCGAAATTAACTGAAACTATTTGCAATTTTTGAGAAAAGAAGGACCTTTTTGCAAAACTGATATTTTTAGGGGTTAAAGTGCAAAATGTAATTTCTGGATGTTTTGAACAGTATTGATTGAGATTTAGAATGTATATTTTCTTTTACATCCAAATTAAATGAGTTTTGATGGAATTTCCAAAGAATGATCTATATATGTAAATTGCATTTTGGAAAGGATTATTTTGCAAAGTGTGGGTAAAACCTTAATATTCAATCCGGAATATTTAAGGGATTTTTTCTCTAGCCGTCATTTCAGAAAATACAGAGTTTTTGAGGAGATTTACTTTGGTGGAGAAAGGAGTTTTTGGATCTAGCAAAAGGGAAGATTTTCGTGGATTTTTCTCAAAATCTAAGGTGAGAGATATGAAAATTGTTTTGTTGTTGATTCATGTGAGTAATCTTGTTTGTTTGGTCGACTTTGTGAATATTATAATTCGTCATGTTGTTGATCTATGTGTGCAAGTATCATTGATGTGTTGATCTGATGTTGTGGACAATATAGATCTTGTTTTGTGATATGAATCATGTGAATAATTGTGAACGAAATAGTAGGTCTTTATTATCGAAATTGTATGCTAAAACATGTTGAGATTGAGTATGAACATCTGGGCATTAGTTTATGAATCATATTTTTATTTAGATTTGTGAAAGATATCTAGATCTTGTAAAACCCTAATGAGAAAATTTTTGATTTAGAACATGAGAACCTAAATTTCGACATATTGATGTTTTGAGTGGTATATGTATATACATACACCTGATGAAGATTCGTTGAGTTTTATTAATTCCTGAATACGAACAATTTTCATAGCATTGATCATTAGAAAGCTTCAGATTTTGACTTTGTAATCAGATCTAAACTTTGAAATCTGTAGGCCGACAGTTGACTGGCCTACTGTGCAGTCGACTGGTACGAGCCTGATACTGTATTATTAGAATCTATGAAATAGTCGTTCTGGACAGTCAACCTAGCCAGTAGGCAGTCGACTGGTTCGCTGAGGAATATACTTTTGTAAAATTATTAGTCCTTTCTGGACAGTCGACCTATGACTCCTTTAAGTCGACTCATATACTTAGAATATATTTTGAGAAGATTATTGGAATTTACTTCGGGTAAGTCGACTGATCACTTTCTTAAGTCGACTGTTATATGACTTAGTTTATTTTTGTAAAATTTTGGAATTTCGTCTTCTGGACAGTCGACTTACTAAAGTATAAGTCGACTGGTACTGAAAGATCTTTGTAAACTATAGTGCTATTTCGAACGATTGTTTCTCCCAGATAATTCAGTACACACTTGACCTTCAGTTTAGTATATGATTTAAGATATTCAGTTGAGCCACTCTTGTTTAGTGGAACTTTGGTTTAGACTTTTTGAGTTTTAGTCTCTAGTGGTGTGTGACCCTAGTATACTGGTGTTGAGTTATTTGTTGAGGCCCAGTGAGGCATTTCAGTTATTTGGATTTGAATTTAGGCCGGTAGGGTATACCACTCTAGGAGATTCGTTAAGTAATTAATTAACCCAAAATATTAAGGACAGGCACTAGTGGTGATATGATGAACGGGAACATGAGTCAAGAACCTCAGTATGGCTTTCGGTGTGGGATTTAATCTCCGGAATTATCACAGTAGATTATTAGTGGTGTGGGATATGTCTCCGGAATTATCACAGTTTTGTGGTGTGGGACAATCTCCGGAATTATCACGGTAACTATTTGTTGTGTGGGATTGATCTCCGGAATTATCGGAGTCGAGGTGAAGCCCATGTGGTATATTGTGGTGACGTGTCAATGTTTCGGTGTGGGATGATCTCCGGAATTATTCAAGTGAAATACCTTGGGTGTGGGATCCATCTCCGGAATTATCGGGCATGAGATACTATCCATAGTTTATCTTTATCTCGTAGTAGTCATCGTGTTAGGATTAGTTCATAACGCGGGGATTGAACCCTATGAAGAGAAGACGTTAAGGGCTTGCACTGAACCTATGTAGAATGGGATGCATAGATTTCGACAAGTACGCATTAGAGAGTCTGCATCTAGAGTAATTGTTTCTTGGCTTGGTTTTATGCATATGGTTTTCTGTTTTCCTACACCTAATACTTAGTTTATCTCCACTTGATGTTTTATGTTACTGTCATTTCGTATTTCCCATATTCTTATTTAGTACCTATTGTTCAAAAATTTATGAGGTATGATCTTTATGTTGTTTGTTTGTTTTTCTTTTTATATCTCTCACACCATTTATGGCTGACCCCATTAGTTTTGGGGGTTAGGGATCATCTCTAGCCTCACATGTTGCAGGTAGTTGCCTAGTGATGGAGATTTGGATGCTAGAGGCATATTTGAGATAAATTGATTCTTAAGTGTTTGTGTAAAATTGTAATAACAGTTTTGAGATAAATTTGTGGTTGAGATTTTTGAAATTCCGCTGTGCAATGTAAGGTTTTGTTGTAATAAATGTTTGAAAATTTTTAGTGGTGTTGGTTATGTTTAATATTGTATTGAAGTGGATCGCTGGGAATGTGCCACGTATTTTCTAAGATATCTTATTAGAAATTCGGGGCGCTACACTTCCTCGCTTGTATTCTTATGTTTGTTCCCAGAAGATGAATCATTCTTGACTTGAGGATAGATAGCTTCCTCGACCTTGATATACTTATCACTCCTTTCCGGGAGCTTTGTGAAACTTTTGGGTGGCTTTTTTGCGAGGGAGGCTTTCAGGTCTTTGTTAGTGATGTTGTGGCGGAAAGCTGCAGTCGCCACTGAAGTGTTCAAGGAGAAAATCGACCTTGCTTTAGTTGTAAAGCGTTCGACAAAGTCTCTCAGCAGTTTTTCATCTCTTTGTTTCAGTTCTAACAGGGAGGCACTTGTTTTTTCAGCCTTACGACTAGTAACAAAGTGCGCAATGGAAAGCACCTCGAGCTGATCGAAAGAGAATATTGATTCTGGAGTCAAGGGCGAATACCATTCCCTTGCTGATCCTTTCAGTGTGGCAGGGAATATTCGACACATGAGTGCATTGGTGGCATTGTAGATCATCATGAGTGTTTTGAAGCTCTCTATATGGTTGGTTAGGTCTGATTCTCTATTGTAGGATTCAAATTGAGAAGCCTTGAAGTCCCTTGGGATGGGTCCATCAAGGATAGCTTTGTTGAAAGGCGGTCGACTAGGGCGGTAGGCCCTACTGGAGCAGTTTCTCTCATTCTTCATCTGCTCTAGACGGTCTTCTACTTCTTGGTTACAGCCAAGGACTTGATGTTCCTTCCTCGGGTACCCAGTCGAGTCAGCGGATCCTTCGTTGGGGGGCTTGCCCAGATCTTGACTTCCTTGGATAGCTTGGAGGATGTCGAGCTCGAACGTATCCAATTCGACCCTAGTGACTGGGGCATTTTCCCCTTTGTTCCGCATAAGAAGCTTTCAACTCTCATGAGTCAGGCTCCTTATTGTGGTGCGCCCCCTGTGAGAGGAGGATTGCCTTGATCTCTATCTAGGAAAATAGGTTCTCTGGTTTACTTGATGTCCCAAGAGGGAGGCCTCAGTTCGGGTGCGCCTCTCATCCAAGTGGATTCGTAAATCAGTTCCTTGTTGCCTAGCACAGATGATCTAGCAGAGATCTATAGACCTCTGGGGGCCTCGCAATTAGGGATGCTCTCGGATAAGGATATATTCGATTTGATCCGTATCCAAATCCGAATTATTTGCGGATACGGATACGATTCGGATATCCAAATTCAAAAAAAATCGGATACAGATACATATACGAATATCTCTAAAGAAAGCGGATTCAGATACAGATACAGATATCCGCTTTTTATAAATAAATATGTTATATATAAATATATATATAGTTATATACTGATAAATGATAATCCCCTACCCTAATCTTCTTCTAATACAATTTCCTCCTTTCCTCCTTTTCCTGAACAGTGAACAGAAAACAACTCCGCAAGTGAGCAAACCCAACCCCTTCTCCTGATTCCTGTCGACGTTCGATCTCATTCACCATCAATTACTCCGACCAACCTTCTGACCAATCTCCTCTGTCCAAAACAGTAACCCCAATTTCTAATAAAAAAAATCCCTAATCTGGTCTCATCTTCTTTGTCTCGAACCTCCTCGTCGTCGAGATCTCTGACCAACCTCTTCTCTAACCTTCTCCTCCACCCATCCCCATCGAATTGCGGCCACCCAAATTAGAAACCCTATTTTCCACCGCTGCTATAAGCTTACTCAGTTATCGCCCCATTATTCGAATTGTGGCTACCTTCTATGGATTCATCTGACAAGCGACTGTAGATGTCTAAACCAGAGAATCAACAACCAAATGGTGTCAAATTTAACATTGCTAAAGGGACATCTGATATGAGCATCTCTGCTAGATCCAAATTCCCCAGGAAGTTAATGGTGTGTCATCTGAAATTAGATGTGCCCATTCATCCATATAGAATTCAGTTGGAAATGGAGCAAACAAGGTTTATGGTAATGGGAAGCTTAGTTCCAAGGGGAAGCAATTAAGGTAATCAACATTTCTTTTCTTTCTTCTGATCGTGATAGGTTTCATCTATGCGTATGCAAGCATGTGCACATTTATTCACCTTAATATGTAGCTGACAAATCTTGTTTTTCATTTCTTTGAATTCATTTGTTCAGATCTGCTGGTGCTGGTGTTATTTCAAGAAGATAATAAGTGAACATATTCTGCTATATTCCTCACATCCAAGATAGTTTGCATATTAACTTTTTTTCTTGATACGAATTTAACCCTGAGAACAGTAATAAAACAATTATTTTAGCGGTGGTGCATAACCTACATAATCTGCAAACATGAGTCTGTTCACATGTGCCGTGTAATTTATTTTTTCAGTCTTATTTTTTTGCACATTAGATCTTATTCTATTCAGGAGACTAAAGCTGCTGCAGCAGCAGCATTCAAAGCTGAAATTCAAAAATTGCAGAAAGAGCGAGATGAATTTTAATGGATGGTTATTGGTAATCTGGTGAAGAATTCTCATAATGTCATTTTAATCAATTGTTTTGTTCTTTCTCTTAAGTATCTAACAAAAACTTATAATGATTCATAATTTTAGTTATTTTCAAGCAAGTGTGCACACAACAAA
Source organism: Hemerocallis citrina (assembly GCA_017893485.1). Classification (NCBI taxonomy): domain Eukaryota; kingdom Viridiplantae; phylum Streptophyta; class Magnoliopsida; order Asparagales; family Asphodelaceae; genus Hemerocallis; species Hemerocallis citrina. Next base: position 251,187,693 of record CM030364.1, on the reverse strand, counting down.
TACATGAAATGAAGAAAAAGGAGAAGGAATACATAAAACTGCAGGTAATCTTGTGAATATTACTGTTATGTTAAGGTCGTTTTCATTCTTTGGAACAACTCGATGAATTTAGTTAAGAGATTCAAGGTCAGCTACCTTAGTGAAGCCCAATGCCTAGATAGAAGAAGAAGGGAATATCGGGTCTTAACTCGGAAAATCTCGCTCCAGCCTATAGACTGCACATAATAATGCAAAATTAGTTGCAGGTCTAAGGATTGAGTAAATAGTTGATCCACAACGAATTATAATGAAAAGTGTGAAATTTAAAGAGATTATCTATCTTAATTTGCTCTTAACTATTCTTCAATAAGGGAAATCTGTATACATAGAACTTCTAGTGCATATTTGACACTGCTGTTACCTGATAAGCGATCAAATATTGCCTGATTATAGTCCCGTATGTTTTGGTATGCAACTAAGTTAATAGTCTGAATAATAAGGCATCTGAAAAGCAAAAGATTCAGAGCACGACAAAAATGAAGAAAATCAAGGTAATCTGTATATGAGTGGAACTCTGGAACATATGGGTTTTTTTTCCTAGTTGAGAAACTCTGAAAAAGATAGCACCTTTATTGACAAAGCTTACCATTACGAGTGGTAATGCTTACATCTCATAGAAAGCAAAGCAAAAAGCATCAGTTTTCATATATATCACTTGATATAAAAGTGTTGCAGAACTACTAAAAAGTATAAGATGGAAAACTATTCTAGAGAACATTATTGAATTTCCTGCATGAGAGGGTCTTATTAACTTATTTACTGTAGGAGAGGCAAAACCAAGTGTTAATGGAGAAAAAGAAAGAATCTAGGTCTGGAATGGAGATAATGAAATTATTGCAGGTATCAGTCAGCTTCCTTTTTTCTTAATGTTATATAATCTTTTATAATTCACGCCTTTGGAAGTTCCCTGTAATGCATATGCTTTGGCATTTTTATATATTGTACCTTTCTTTCTTTCTTGAGCTACTTTAATCGTGTAACATACTTGATATGCCAATTGCCAATGTTGACAAAAAGGAGGACGCCGAATTCGTATCCGAATTGACAATGTTAACTATATGTTAACGGATGCCAATTGACAATGTTAGCTATATGCTTGATATTCGAATTCGTATCCGTTATCCGGTAGGCTGTATACATATATGATTCTTTTTTCCCGAGTCTTATCCGTATCCATATCCGAATCTGTCTTTGTAATGCAGATACAGATGTTGGTATAGCCCTGATCCGAAAGCATCCCTACTAGTTAGAGATTATGGAGGATTTGGAATTGTCTTTTTATGATTTTCTCGAATCCGTCTTTGAATTGCATAGACGAATGTGGGTATAGCGCATATCCGATCCGAAAGCATCCCCATAGTAGTTAGAGGTTATGGAGAGATTATGGAGGAGGATTTGGAATTGTCTTTTTATGATTTTCTCTGTTTTGGATCTTATTATAAAATATGAAAGAGCTCAGATTAGTCAATTTCGACAGTAAGTCTAAAATAGTGCAAGAACCCAATGTTGCACACTAGAACATATCCTCACTGCTCGAGATGGGTTCGTAGTTTCCGTACTAAAAACGACCAGAGGAGGTTTCTATACAGCCGATATGGGACTAACATCAAATTATGCTTACCTTAGGAAAACCACTTTTAGACAGTCCACAGATCTAGGAATACAAAGACTCCTTTGTGGATGGGGATGGGGATGGGGATTGGGGATACTTAAATCCACACTACATTATTCTTGTAGGTATGCTCTTGGTCTTTTTGGTATACAAATTTGTAGAGAAACCGTACAAGACAAAACAGTATAAGAACTAATAATCATTAAATGCAGAATTTTGCTTCCATTTTGTTTTCTCTGATTCTGACCAAGTGGGTATCTTTGTCTAATGAATTGGAAGAAGTTTTCTTGGTTTTACAGAATGATGCTTCACGGCTTATAAGGTTTTTCTTTTGTCTATTCACTTTAAGGCATTATGTGGGATTTTTTGATAATTTTCATGCTTGTTACAAATGTTTGAAGTTCTAATTTTATTTTTCCTAGATAATACGATAAATTTTAGAGTTTTGCAAGATAACATGAAATTTGGATGACTTCAGGTCGAGTATACCAACTTCTTTACTACCTCTTTCACACACAGACACACCAAAAAAATGGAAAAAAGAACGAAAACAAACATATAACTTCATAAAATTGGTAGCAAGCCATCTATAAAAGACTAATTCCCCTTTCTAACATTGGCCTCCGTTATGTTATGGAAAGCTGATTAGTGAGCTCTTGTTAATGGGCCATGGCAGGACAAAACTTCCCATCGTGGCTTCAACAAAAAAAAAATTACAACTCAATATTCATTAATACTTGTTGATTAATGTCTAACAATTGTAATAACCAGAAGGCCGGTACTGAAGGAGGGGGCCTTCGACCCAAACTTTACGAGGTTATTGGGAACGTGAAAACTCAGTCGAGTGTTATTAAGCCCAACATATCTGAATCATACAGTTCGATGTCATTAGAATCAACAGTGCGCGATAACGATGTTTGAATAGATCACCGACCCTGGGAAAAGTCACTGTTAGGCTATGCACCTACGACTCCGCCGTCGATGCAGCATGTGCTTATGCCGTCGTCACCCTCCACCTACGTGGCCTGAAAGGCGGCACTAGTTTCCCGCCATTTCAACCTCTCCTCTCCCCTCCGATCCATCGTCTGACCTCCTAGAAAAAAAATTGGAGTTCAAAACTAATATAGAAATAACTAGTTTTAGAGAATTTTATGTGGAATTTGTATATTCATGGGGGACTTACTAGCAAAAGGTCAGAAAATAATATAAAAAGGTAAATGGGAACATGAAAACTCGGCCGAGTGTTATAAATCCCAACATATCTGAATCATACAGTTCGTTCTCATTAGAATCACTGGAGCGCTATAACGATGTTTGAATAGATCACTGACCCTGGAAAAAGTCACTGTTAGACTATGCACCTACGACTCCGCCGTCGACGCAGCATGTGCTTATGCCATCACCACCCTCCACCTATGTGGCCTGAAAGGCAGCACCATTTTCTCGCCATTTCAACATATGGAGCGCGATAACGACGTTTGAATAATGACCCTGGAAAAGTCACTGTTAGTGTTAGGCTATGCACCTACGACTCCGCCGTCGATGCAACATGTGCTTATGCCTTCGTCACCCTCCACCTACGTAGCCTGAAAGGCAGCACCAGTTTCCTGCCATTTCAACATCTCCCCCTCCCCTTCGATCCATCGTCTGACCTCTTAGAAAAAAAATTTAGAGTTCAAAACGAATATAGAAATAACTAGTTTTAGAGAATTTTATATGCAACTTGTACATCATAGAGGACTTACCAGCAGATGGTCGGACCCAGGTCTATTGCTTGGAAGGCAATTATCCTAACCATTGGAGTACAAAAGCCAATGTTGTTTTCAGTGTAAGTGCATGCTACTTAACAGGTACCATTTCAGAAAGGAACTTCTACAAAAACTCTAAAAATACAACTCGTCATGAGTAGCACTGTCACATTTACCCGATACCCGGATCCGACCCGGACCCGACACTGGATTGGAATAGACCCGATCTATACGGGTCCAGGTCCAAGTCCGGATCCTAAAATAAGACCAGATTCACCTTCCGGTCCGGATCCGGGTCAGGTCAAAATAAAACCAACCCGGACCCGGACTCGGACCCTTTAAAAAATATGCCCAAACATATAGAATTTGAATACTACAGTTATAGTGATATACATATAAAAATAATTGTTGAAGATGGATGTGTAAATATAATATTAATTCATGTACTTAAGTGCAAAAATTGTTAGAACCATAGGGTATCGGGTGCAAAATACTAAAGTGCAAATATTTATTCTCAACTACTGGATCCGACGGGTAGATTTTTTTAAATAGGACCCAGAACCAAATCTGGACCCGGTTCTTGCAAGTCCGAGTTCGGGTCCAATTTTTGGACCGTGAGATACCGAATTCGAATCCAGGTAGTAGAGGACCTGACCCGATAGTACCCGATAAGAGCTCTAGCCATGAGATTATGGGGCAAACAGTTGGGAGATGAGATAAAAGAATTTAAATATAAAAAAAAAACAATGTAATCTACTGCCATGTTAGTCATCTTCTCTTTCTACTACCTTTCATATAATCTTTTTTAGTCTGTCAAGCCTTAAAGTTGTACTTCATGCACTGTTGTAACATTAAGTATTGCAGGTTTGATAGCATAACATCAGACATCGGCTTCTTTTGCTTGGTTTGGAAATTGGGTGAGCAGCTAGAAGCTCCATTGATTATATTTGAATTTCATGCACTGCATATTTCAAATTAAAATGTACTCTATGCATTGCAAAACTCAAGCTAATATAAGCTTATTGGAGAAAATTATCATTGGGTGTGTTAATTAAAATTCAAAAGCTGTTGTGAGTAATGAATCATGTTTATGAAAGGTCATTAGAAAGCATTCTTTTAGCTTAAAAAAAGGACAAATTTTGAGAAAGTTGAAGTGCGAAAGTTGGTGAAGGGTTGACTTCTATTAGTCATCTACTATTTTATTATTCGCTATCTTTGTAACCCAAATTCAATTAAACTTTATATATTTGAGTTTATCTTTACTACTACCATGTGCAATATTAGAAAAATTGAGAGAATCATATGTAACCATGTGCAATATTAGAATAATTGAGAGAATCATCTGTAAATGCTTGGTCTAATGGTAAGCTTGTTAAACTCATCACCAACCAACTAATAAGAGTTTACATGTCATGTCATTCATTACTTTATTGTCATTTGCTGCATCACTTGCTTACATATCAGTTGGATTGTCAGAATATATCATATATCACTTGACACATGAATATTTATTCATAAATACGATTTGACAATATAAATACCAGGAGAACGGCATATGCAACATAAATATGTTATTAACTTATGAATGTTTGAGTGACTGATAAATATGGAGTAATGTTAATTGTACTACTTTAAATTTTTTACTCCTTTGGAACTACTAGACTCTAAATGGTGATGTCCACAAGCAATTAAAATAAAATATTTTACATGGGATACACCTTCTTTAATTTCATAATCTATAAGTAGTACAAAATAGTATTACCTATAGGTAACTATAGAAAGCAATGATGCACTCTGAACAAACTCATCAGATTCTATAGTCCAATATTCATTGTCTCCTCCAATGTGATGTGAAACCCCCATGCTTAGTAGATTCATGCTTTGTGTAGAGGTTGTAGATAGCTATCAAACTTCTCCTTCAACTTACAATCCTCTAAATATTGTGTTATAGCTCAGGCTGACACCCCTTTACTCCAGGCCCATATCGTTATGCATCATCCAAATTGCATGGCTTATCATCCCTCAAGAATCTTATACCAGTTAGTTTTCTCTCCTTTTCATAACCCATTTGAATGAACAGAAGCCTCTCTTTTGACTTTCATATTAAATTTTACATAAGGTAGCTTCCCAATTACGTTCTAGTACCTTTCCAATTCTTCGAGATGTTACAGATTTTGTGCATTTTTTACTTTTTGCCCAACTAAAATTCACATGTCATTTCATTCATCATTTTCCATGTTAGTGTATGCATCACCTGCTTACATGTCAGTTGAACTGTCAGAATATGTCATATGTCACTAAAAACATGAATATCTTTCCATAAATGTTATTTGTCAATCCAAACAATAGAAGAACTACATATATTGTGTAAATATGCTATTAACTTATTACTTTTTGAGTGATTGATAAACATTGAGTAATGCTAATTGTACTACTTCTATTGTACTAGTTTGGTACCACTAGATTAAAGAATGATACATATACCCACAAGCAATTAATGCAAACGTTTTTACATGAGCTTTTTTATAAAAAAATTTGATAATGTATAAGTAGTACAAAAATAGTAAAAAAATAGTAGTACAGTTAGCATTTTTCTATAAATATGCATTTCAACTATCATATCAAAGTATTTTTTGTCATTCTATGTTTATAGGCTACTTGGGAAGACAAAATTGAGTTACAAAAATAATAAGACAAAAGAAGAAGAAAAAAAGATGGACGAAGAACGTCAGAATCTTTTTCTTTTGCCCAAATAAAATAAAATTCAGAACCTTTTGGAAATCAAACACATGTCCATGTGGACGGGAGAAACGAGACATAATTATTTTTCCCTCATACAAAGTTGCTTGATTTAATATTTGTTTATTTAAAGGTGGACCTCACTAATTTAAGTGAGTTTTTGCCAATTTTTCGATGTTATGTTAAAATACAAATAAATTACCCACTGATTTCCTCTATTTTAAAGAGGACTCACAAAATAAAACTCGGTACATTTATAAAATGTGATAAAAAAATGCTTATCTTACTCCTAGGGCCGGTCCTCATACAAATGTATTTTTAAAAAAGTTGTTAAAATTTTTTTTGGAAAATTTTTTCTACAAGTCTTAAAAACGGATATAAATTAAGAAATAGATGAAGATTTAGGGATTTGAGGAAAAAATCTCTGTACAAATCCAAGCCCAATTAAAACAAGCGGCCCAAGTACTAATTTAAAAAATAAAAGTCCAAAAAAATAAAATTTGGAGCCCCCTAAAAAACATTACGTGCAAAATACGTATATATAGAAACAAGAAAATTTTTTTGGGGACCACTAAAATTATGAAATTTTGGGGGCTGGAGGCAGCCGCCTCCCCTGCCTCCATTGGGGGACCGGCCCCATCTACTCCCTTTATTTAATGAGTAATGCTATACCACTATAGTAGTGTGCCAACTAAGGTGGTGAGGAAAAAATAGTGGATAAGATAGTGGGTGTAGCGTTAGTTTTATTTAACTCTTTGCTTAGAGGCCAAGACAACGAAACAAATAATATATTATCTTCTAATGTAAAATGTTGACGAGTGCTGCATATTGAAACTTGACAAGGTTAGCTTTCCAACTTCACCGTTATGTTTGCACGAATTTCAGAATTTCCTACTTTCTTCTATATTTTATTTGGTTGTCCATCAAGAACAAACATAGCAGCAAGAAATTTGTTTTAAGTAATTCATATCTTGTATTTGACTTGATAATATAAACATCATGTAATTAAATAACGTTTGCTTTATGGTAACAAATGTGTAAGTTTTTTAAAAAATCATTCATAAGCCGAATATGATAAATCTTAAGATGGACATATCTTTTGTTTATCATGCATATTGTTAAAATGTTGTCTAAGCAGGATCCTATATCAATCTATAATCACCCTAACTACATGTACCAACAAGCCACCAGCATCCACAATGGTTTTTTATAAATGGCAAATTGCTATTTTATAAGAAACGCATCGCTGCAATGGTTTTTCATTTTGTCTTTTTATGACAAACACTCTATTCTGGTTTCTCATATATGAGAAATGAAATACCAATTCTCAAATTATAAAGGACGGGATATCATATCCCGTCGCTCCGATTTTATGATTTTTTAATCTAGTGAGATGGAAAAAGATATACCGTCTAAATAATTTTTTTTTTTTAAAAAAAAATGGTTGGCCGGGAAAACATACCCCGTCCGGGATATGATACCCCGTCTCTCCCCTTTTAATTTTTTTTTTTTAATATATCCTCAGACGGGGAAACATACCCCGTCCGGGATATGATACCCCGTCTCTCCGGTTTTAAATTTTTTTTTTTTTTTTTAAAATATCTCCTCAGACGGGGAAACATACCCCGTCCGGGATATGTTTTTCCGTCCATGGAGATTTAATTTTGTTTTCTGTTTTTTTTCCCCCTAAATTCCCCTTCAACGTTTCTCCACCGCTCTCTTCAACGACTCTTTTTTCAAATCCCAATGGCTATTAATTTGACAACGTCCATCCAAAAATCAGTATAAATAAGACACATTCCTGATACAAAAAGGGTGTAAAAAATTCACAGGAAAAATCATAAACAAGCAAACTAGTCTTCCTACTCCACCGAGAGCTAATCCTGAGAAAAATTTTCTTGCAACAATGGCAGCTCCAACCAGGGGATCAAGAAGGAGAGCCTATACAACAAGTGAATATGTTATTCTTTCACAGAGTTGAATAGCAACTAGTCAAGATCTAACAGTTGGTGTGGACCAATCGGGTAGCCAATTTTGGGATCGTATATTCAACACCTTCAAAGCAATTTTAGGCAGTCCGACGGATCGAACGTCGGCATCGCTTAGTAGTAGATTTCACATTATTTCCAAAGATGTGTCTCTATTTGTTGCTAAATTGGCGAGTGTTACAAACAGAGCAGTAAGCGGAACTACGGAGGCTGACAAGGTATATTTATTTGAATCTTACAATTATTGTTTTTTGAATGCATTGTTAGAGTTTTTAATGAGTGTTGTTTTTTTTTTTTTTTTTCTAGATACGGGAAGCAAGAACGGAATACATGCAATCTACTGGAAAAGTTTTCCGATTTGAAGAATGTTATCAATTACTAAAAGATTTACCCAAATTTTCTCTACGTACGACTACTGTCTTCGAGTATGGCATTGGAACACAGTCACCTGATGTTAGTAGCAGTCAACATACGCCTCTAAATGTTGACTCTCCCAACTCCGACGTAGCGGCGGGAGGTGAATCCTTTACACCACTGTCCCAACCACCCGGGCGCAAAGCAGAAAAAAGGAAAGCGAAAAATAAAGCCGATGGTACTGACGAGGCTATGCTTGAAGAGACGAGAAGATTTAACTCCTACTATATTGAGACACAAGGACGTAGATTAGAAGCGACGCAATTGAAACTTGCTTTGAAAAAAAAGACCAGGATATGAAAGAGCAAGCCGAGGAAGATCGAATTATGGGGTTGGATCTGACAAAATATCCTGATGAGCAACGTTATTATTTTATTTGTAGACAACGTCAAATTATGGAAAAAAGAGGTTTCATTAGGGATTAAAATGTAAGGCTATTTATTTCTGTAAGAGTTTGAAGAAGTAAACAAATTGTATCGTCAATTTTACATTAAAACCTGCTTCATAATTTACTATCGACGTATTAAGTTTTAATTTTAATGTATTAAATAGGTAGTTTCATGTGTACACATCAATCATAACAATTTTACCAGCATGCAATTCAAAACAGTATGAAATATAACCTTTCCATCATGCAAAGTACGAAATAATAAATTTTAATGGACATTCAAGTTACTACCATATTAGAGAAAAAATAAAAAGAGACCATTCATAATAAGGAAAATTACAAATCTAAATAAACAATTCAGAAAGTATTACATTTTATCAATCGGCTTCCCCAAATTCGTTCCAAATATGGTCAACCAAATCTTGTCGAAGCGTATGATGTCGCTGTCGATCATGTAAAACAACGCTCCGTGCCAAACGAGCTGTCTGTTCTGTTGGAGAAGTTGTATTAGGTGTTACGAATGTAGTTGATGAATTTTGTTCGTAGTCATAATTATGTATACCTTCGTCTCTTTCATCCTCCACAATCATATTATGTAAAATAATAGAAGTCTTCATTATATAGGAGAGACTATCTGTATCCCACATTCGAGCTGGCCCTTTTTGTAATACCCTGATTTTTCAAATATATGAAAAATTATTTATTTTTGCACGTAGTGTGCACGTGTAATATTTTGGCTATTATTTTCAACATGATGAATAAGAATATTATTTTCTATAAAGCATTTTTTTCTAAAGCCCAAATGTTAGTTTACTTATTTTTCTTTTAAATATTTATCTTGGCCCAATTAATTTAAGCCCATGGAACTAATCTTTTATTCTCTACAACTTGTAGTGTGTAGCTTTTTTTTTATTTTTAGACTTGTCATTGTGTACAAGTTCTTGTAGGGTGATTTGTGCATACACGTGCATGTTGCATACACGTGTAGAACACACCCTTTTGTTTGGCCGGATTGGGTAGAGAAGTGGGTGTGAGTTGTGGGTGGTTATTTAGGGTGTGGGTGGTTATCACAACTCCCTAGTGCATCCTAGCCCTTGATCCAATAACCATATACTGAATCCTAGCCCTCCATCTCACTCCATTTGGTGTATAAATACCCCATCTCATTCCTTGGTTCTTTTACACTAAAGGTTATTTTGTAAGAGAACTATTATTGAGAGAGAGTTGTGTGTGCTTTTTGTGGAGTCCGGGCATCATCTTCTGGAGATTTTCGGCAAGGAGCAAGAAGCAAGGAGCAAGGAGTGCTGCATTGCATTAAGGAATTTCTCTGGAGTTCAATTATTTCGTCAATAAGGTGGGTGTTTCTCAGGACTTCTAGTGTAGAAAATATGCCATGATTATGATGTTTGTTGCTCTGCTTATGAGAAGTAAATTCAAACGTACTAGAATTGCTTGAGTATGTTTATGATGATAATTGTGAAAGACTAATAGTGTAATAACGACACTGTAAATAAGAACAAATGGGTCGGTACAGTCGACTGTCGCATGTACAAGTCGACTGGTACGAGGCGAATATCTTCATGATTTGATAATGTACATGTATGCGAAACAGAAATAATAGTACGATTGCTAAATTCATATTCCCCCATGTTACATATGATGGAGAAAATGTGAACGGATGAAAAGAACTAATAATGGTTAATAAGACTGAGAATGACTAGTGCAGTCGACTGAGGATAAGAACAGTCGACCGATGCATTGATTAAACTATGAATGTCGCTGTACTTCCATGAAATAAGATATTTCCATTGTGACTGTCCTAGTATAATACATAAAATTAATATTTCATCTCTGCAAGAAAGTTATGAACAAGTGTAAATGCATGTTTAAACACTTCCTTGAAAAATATTAGTGACTTGAAATTCCATATTGCGATGTTACTGAACAGTAAGAAATTACATGTTTATGCAGCATGAATATAAATATGTATATTGTAATTTGACACCATGATGCATGTGAATGTAAGAACTGTTGGGAAGATGATCCCCTAATTTGAAATGTGAACCTGTCCAGTCGACTAATGTGAGTAGCAAGTCGACTGAGCTGAACATGGATATGTACTGTTAAGAACGGGACAGACGACTGATTTGTTGACAGTCGACTATCATGTGAATGACATTTGAACATAGGAAGTTGCGGGACAGCCGACTGGCCATGTGCAGTAGTCGACTCTCCCGAGTGGTTATGAAGAACTTATATTGACTGTACAAGTCGACTGGTCTTTTTCAAGTCGACTGTACAGAGTAGATTTTGATATGTCAGAGATTTTATTTTGCTTACTGCTAAGTGTTGTGAACTTTATGATTGTTGTTGCTAAACTCTATTTACTGCTGCATGAATGTACATGAAATGAATCATATTTTGAATTGAGAAATTTACATGAAATGAGTCATACTTTGAATGAAGAATTACATGAATATGAAAATTAAGAACATTATATGCTGAGGCAATGAAAAATAAATTCATGAGTTAGAAATGCTCAAATTGGAAATTGAACAAAAGAGTAGCTAAGTCTCCCCCGGCAATGGAAATGAAATGAAATGAATTTGAAAAGAAAGACCAAGGTTGGTCATGTGAGAATGAAATGAATAAGTCCGGTTTAGTGGAGAGGCTAACTCTAGAGCTTTGATTTTATTCATGATTCTAATAATTAATACATAGTGGAGATGTGATGAAAGTGGGAGAAAACATAAGTATGAGAACTAGAGTTTACGGTGCGGGTATGTGAGCCACAGAATGCATGCTTGATGAGTCAAGACATGGCGTGGGCACAACTCAATAATGATCGGACTTTAGCCACGCTTGTGGGATGTTTGGTGACTGCAAGAGAATCGTGTTCAGGGAGGAGGCTGAATTACCACAGAATGCATGCTTGATGAGTCAAGACATGGCGTGGGGTTCCCCTCCAGGGTCCAGTGCACGTGCTTGTACTCATAGATCATCTAGGATACTCACCGTAATTACAGTAGTAGATTAAATCATGGCGAGGGATTGAACCCTACAAAAATGAAGAACGATTAAGAGGTTTGCCCTCGGACCTATGTAGTATGGGATGCATAGAATCCGAACAAGTGCGCATTAGTGTCATGTAAATTAAATAATTGCATTAAGGATTAAGTGCACAATCATGACACGACATCATTTCCTTTTACTTTGTTGTGTTATATGAACAAGTTTGTGATCTGTTAAGAAATGAGAATTGTTATACTGTTTCTGGCATAGAGAGGATGGCCATATATAATTATCGTCGGTTGAATAAACTGACGTACCCACAGTTTTGTATGCAGGATAAATGACATGTTAAAGAGGAATGGATGCATAAAGATTTTACCATGTTGTTATGTATTTATTCAAATATTGTATATTTTTACTTCCGCTGTGCAAATGTAAATGTAATATTTGATGTAACTCTGATGTAAAGTGAAAAGTTTAATTTCCCTGTAAAATTGTACTAAAGAAAGTGAAAAGATCCTGTAGAACATCTCGAATTCAGTGTATTTGGGATTCGGGGCATTACACTTTTACGATCGCAAACCTAGCCTGTAAAACTCTGAATGCTCGTTCAACGTCTTTACGTGCACCTTCTTGCATTTGAGCAAATTTTTTCTTTTTTTGTGTCTCAGGTGCAGTGTAGGTTTTGACTATAGTAGCCAATGGGGGGTAGATTCCATCTGCCAAATAGTGCCCCATGGAATATTGATGATTGTTTATAAAATAATTAGCAGGAGGTGCACAACCATTAAGAATATCATTTAATAATGTTGATCGATTAAGTACGTTCAAATCATTATTGCTTCCCGGCATGCCAAAAAATGAATGCCAAAACCAGAGATCATAGGACGCAACTGCTTCAAGTATAATTGTTGGTTCACGGACATGACCTGTATACTGACCATGCCAAGCTGCAGGGTAATTTTTCCAAACCCAGTGCATGCAATCTATACTACCCAACATACTCGGGAATCCACGAGTTTTATTCTCTTCGAGAAGTCTATTTACATCATCTGCGTTGGGTTTTCTTGTATATTGCGGACCAAAAATATTAACAATTGCTAAACAAAATCTACGTACCTTGTTGAGTACTGTAGTTTCCCAAATTATGACATATTCGTCGACTGCATCAGTAGAAGATCCATACGCTAAATAACGCATTGCAGCTGTTAATTTCTGTACTGGTGACAAGCCAGCCGCATTTGCAGCATCTACTCGTTGTTGAAAATATTGATCATAACCAACGCTTGCTTCAAGTATCCTCATGAAAAGAGGCCGATGCATTCGAAATCGCCGACGGAAAATAGAATCGGGATAAATAGAGTTGTTGCAAAAATAATCACGCACCAACCGGTTATGGCCTTCAACTCTCTCACGGCGAATATAACGGCGATGCAAATCTCGTTGTGAAGCGAGATTACCCAAAGCTCTTTGCTACATGCGCCTGTTGAACATGATTGCCACATCGTCTTCTTCATCCCATTCATCGGAGGAGTCAGTGGACGTTGAAGAAGAAGAGAATTGAGACATTTTTTTGATAATAAGAATATGTTGAAGGAGTAGAGTTGTAGGGAGTGATGGTTACCGTAGTTCAGAGGTTGGAGCTTGTTAAATAGAGAAGAAAGTGGAATACTCTTCACATGAATTTTAAGTACTCTTCACGTGAAAATGTACCAATATATCTTGAAGTTTGGAAGACTCTTCACGTGAAAGGGTTATTATTTGAAAAAGAGGCATGGAATCTATAGTCTAGGTTGGCGTGCATTGACCATTTTTCTATAATTCTTAAGATTAATTAGTCCTTGAATTACCAAATTAATTTTAAGATAACATGTAGTTTCCAAAAGACCTATACAACAAAATTGAAGGCAAATTTAACACAAACTAATAATATTCCTAATCATATTGGGTATTTGGCACAAATGAAGGGGTTCGGGTGGAATCCTCCGAACCATCTGTCTGCCGCGATGTGGAAGGGCGATGCCTCGATATCGATCGCCTTCCTGATGTTGCTATCGACGGAACTGATTCTCGTAGCACCATTTTTTCAATAATAAATTTTCGCGGTAGACAATTATTTCTTGATAGTTCCTAGCATTGTCTGTACAGCTCCTCCTACAAATAAAGTAGAAATATATAAATAAACAAAATCAACATAAACCAGCTGCAGATTTTACAAATTGACTCATATTCTTACGTATGATTGATCGCGGCGTAGTTGAAACTCAAAAGTATCCTGACTAAGATTTTTTGTTATTGTACCGCCCATGAATATGGGTGCTTCAACTAAGGGCTGACCAAAAAAGGTTGGTCTCTCAAGCACCGGTGGTGCTATATATTGTGTGGGCATATAATAAGGAGGTGTTGGATAGGGCAAATGGGTTGATGGATCGCTGCAACCAGCTGCTCCTATGAAATCAACGTTAGCACCATGCGACAGATTAGGCATAATAGGACCAATTGAAACCTTCGCCCAATACTGATCATATACCCTTTGTGGAACAAGAGAGACCAGTTTAGAAGCATCAATCGGTGCACAGAACTCATGTGCTTTCATTCTAGACATGGTCTTAGGAGGATTTGATGGGATAGCAATAATCCCATTTACTTGCCGGTAACATCGGTCACCGAGGTACCAGACACCCTGCATTTAAACTATAATTAGCGCTAACAAAAAATAAGTTAAGTAAGTATTAATTGAATAACTGTATATATTATTACCTAACTACCATATTGGAAGATACAGCGGTGGCGGGATAAGATCATCGCACATTGAACATCATACTCGTTTTCATATTTGGTTCCATCATAGGGTTGGCATATAATAGATGCTGATGATCTCATTTCTAGCTGACTCCGGGCCATGGATATATTGTAACGTATCAGATCACAACTTGTTTCATCCAAATTACTGCGATTCCAACGTGATATTTTTGGTCGGATATCCGCATTTTGCAAATGGACTGCAAAGTTTACGGTTCGCTTACACATTGGTGTACAAATGCATGTGTATTCATATGTCCAGTATTGAAACAAACACTGTTGCCGCTAAATCTGGTGTGGGGGTAAACAGATAGAATTTGTGGATTCGTGAAAAACCTGAATAGCAAACCTCTAACCTGTTCCGCCGGGGTTTGACCGTTGACTCCTGCCGTACACCTGCAAAAAGTGCGAGACACCGGGGTTGATCCCGGCGACGCACCCTCCGACGCTCAAGTCAGTAATCAGAAATGATTAAGAAAGAGCGTAAATTGGAAAAGTATTGATTACCTCTTAATGGAGATGGATGGGGGGTATTTATAGGCATCTTAGGGATCAATTTAGGAATGTAATCCCCGTGATCTGATAAGGAATATTCTCCTAGTAAACAGATTAGGAATGCATTCCCTAATTCCCGGTAAAAAGATAGATGTGAATCAGGGTCGTTGATTAGGATTAATCAGAAACCCTAATTCTATCTTTTCTGGACTGGGTGTGTTTCGGGTTGGGACCCATACCCAGTTGAGGTGGATCCGTTCATGGGTTATTGGGCTTTGAATAAGGACCCAGTTCCCATTTCAGACCCGTTTGTAGGTGAAATTACCGTTTTACCCCTGAGCTTTAAGATTCGAGTCCGATGTGAACGGTCCCGATTTAATCCTATTTTTAGCCATATCACGAGCCCCCCACTCCCGAAGACTGAGTTTGATCAGCCTTTGAGGAGTAGTTTTACTGTTCTAATGGCGTACAAGATTTTATCGGTGTTCTTAAGGGAGTTTGGATCTTGCTCGGGGGTGTAACAGTGTTATTCTGGGCTTGTAAAATACCCAAAAATATCCTCAGAATTTTTTGGATTTTTGGTGATTTTTCCAAATTTTTCTGAATTTTTCCTCATTTTTTTTGAATTTTTTATTCATTTTCCGAATTAAATAATTAATTATCGAAAATATTAAATAATTATTCTAATTAAATAATTATATTTTTCAGAATTTTAAAATAATTTTTCTGAATTTATAATTATTTTTAGAATTTTTATTTAATTTTTTCCGATTTTTAAATATTTTTTCAGATTTTTTAAATAATTAAAACAAATAAATAAGTAAATAAATAAATAAAATATTACCTGGACACGTGGTGCGATCGTGTGCGTTGATCACGATCAAGCGAGCGTGCATCGGGAGGAGGAAGAAGAGGCCATTTTTTGGTGTAATAGGGTCGGTGCCATGAATGCTCGGCAAAAGGTGGCCGAAGTCCACGAGGACGACACGTGTCAAGTCAACGGTTGACCTTTTTTTTTTTTTTTCCGCTGCTTCTTTCTTCTTCTCTCCTTCTTCGCTGCTGCTCTATCTTCTTTCTCTGTTTCTTTCTTCTTCGTTCTGTTCTCTTCGTCTATCTTCTTCTTCGTTCTCCTTCGACCTCAACCCTACTTCCAACCCCCAGCTCCCACTCTGTCTCCACCTCCGAGGGCGTCGCTGGAGCTCGAGGAGGAGGAGTGGGGTTTGAAGCTCGACTGCGGAGGCGCTCGTCAAGTGGGAGCAAGGTCGGAGCTTGGAGTGCGAGGGGAGCTCGCGTAGGGGGAGTTCGGTGAAGGTGGTATGGCGGAGCTCAGCTGCGAGGGCGTCGGAATAGAGCTTGGAGGAATGGAGCTCGGATTTGAGGGGAGCTCGACAGCGGAGCGATGGGTTCGAAGCTTTGTGATGAGGTGGAGCTTGTCGATGCCATGGCTAGGGGTTTGAGCTCGGGATAGGGAGCTCGGCGATGTGGTTTTGAAGTTCGACGATGCTTCGAGATCGGCACCGAAGCTTCGATGGCGTTCGGCAACGAGCTTGGCCATGATGGCGAAGGCGGAGCTCGAAGAGATGACGAAGCTGATGGCGAGTGGAGACGAGCTCGGGAGATGAGCTCGGTGTCAAGTTTGGTGTCGACGAGGTCGGAGGTTGACGGAGGTGTTTGCGAGCTCGACGACGGAGTCAGAAGAAGGAGGAGGCTCGTCGGAAGTGGTTCGGCTAGGTTGGGAGCTCGGAAGTGGAGGCGGCGAAGTCGGAGCTTGGTTGTTCGAAGAAGGTGGGTTCGGAGCTTGAAGACGATGGAGCTCGACGACGGAGTGAGCTCGTCGGAAGTGGAGGTGGTCGGCCATGGCGGAGCTTGGAGGCAGGCCTGGTGGAGCTCGGCACTTCGGAGCTCGTCGAAGCGGAGCGGAGCTCGGCGGAGTTGAGTTCGCGAGAAGGTGGGTTCGGTGCTTGAAGGTGACGAGTTTGGCGTTTTTGTTTTTGTTCCCCTGGTTTGTTTTGTTTGGTTTTTGCTTGGGATTTGCGCCAAACGTAGGGGGAGAAAGAAGGAGGGTGACGTGGCATTTTGGTTTGGGTTCGGGTCCCCTTAATGGGTCCGAACCCGGCCCCTTGTCTCTCCCCCTTTTTTTTGTTGTTCGTGGGTCTTATGCTGAGAGCGTTCGGCGGCTGGTGCCAAACTCAACTGGTGCCGAACACAAGCCCGTAAAACGGTCGGTGTCAGGAACGCTCGGCAGCTGGTGCCGAACTCAACTGTGCCGAACTCAAGCCTGTAAAACGGTCGGTGGCAAGAACGCTCGGCAGTGGGTGCCGAACTCAACTGGAGCCGAACTCAAGCCCGTAAAACGGTCGGTGGCAAGAACGCTTGGCAGCGGGTGCCGAACTCAACTGGAGCCGAACTCAAGCCCGTAAAACGGTCGGTGGCAAGAACGCTCGGCAGGGGTGCCAAACTCAAGCCCGTAAAACGGTCGGTGGCAAGAATGCTCGGCAGGGGTGCCGAACTCAACTGGTGCCGAACTCAAGCCCGTAAAACGGTCGGTGGCAAGAACGCTCGGCAACGGGTGCCGAACTCCAATTTTCCCTGCAGAGTTCTTCTTGATATTCCCGGTGCTACGGAGGTCGGCTCGGGGCGTGCGACCCCTTGTTTCGAAGCTAATTCGAAGATCTACGACTTTTCTTTAGGAGTGAGATGAAGATTCACCCTCCTTCCTGGTCAAAACAGCCAGTGAATATCCTTGTATACATGAGGTTGAGGAGAGTTTTCGATGTTCCCGGTGCTACGGAAGTCGGCTCGGGGCATGCGACCCCTTGTTTCGAAGCTAATCCGAAGATCTAAAACTTCTCTTCAGGAGTGAGATGAAGATTCACCCTCCTTCATGGTCAAAATAGCCAGAGAATATCCTTGTATACATGAGGTTGAGGAGAGTTTTCGATGTTCCCGGTGCTACGGAAGTCGGCTCGGGGCGTGCGACCCCTTGTTTCGAAGCTAATCCGAAGATCTACAACTTCTCTTCAGGAGTGAGATGAAGATTCACCCTCCTTCATGGTCAAAATAGCCAGAGAATATCCTTATATACATGAGGTTGAGGAGAGTTTTCGAGGTTCCCGGTGTTACGGAAGTCGGCTCGGGGCGTGCGACCCCTTGTTTCGAAGCTAATCCGAAGATCTACAACTTCTCTTCAGGAGTGAGATGAAGATTCACCCTCCTTCATGGTCAAAATAGCCAGAGAATATCCTTGTACACATGAGGTTGAGGAGAGTTTTGGTTTTTGCTTGGGATCGGCGCCAACTTTGTTGGAGAAGATCGGCGTCAAAATAGCCCCCATCTTCTTTTTTGTGTTGTTTGTTTATGAGAGCGTTCGGCGAAGGGGTGCCGAGGTCCGATTTTTTCCCCCGTAACGAGGTCGGTTCTGAGAACGCTCGGCAGCTGGTGCCGAACTCGATTTTTCTCCCGTAACGAGGTCGGTTCCGAGAACGCTCGGCAGCTGGTGCCGAACTTGATTTTCCCCCCGTAACGAGGTCGGTTCCACGAACGCTCGGCAGTGGGTGCCGAACTTGATTTTTTCCCCGTAACGAGGTCGGTTCCACGAACGCTCGGCAGTGGGTGCCGAACTTGATTTTTTCCCCGTAATGAGGTCGGTTCCACGAACGCTCGGCAGTGGGTGCCGAACTTGATTTCTTCCCCGTAACGAGGTCAGTTCCACGAACGCTCGGCAGTGAGTGCCGAACTTGATTTTTTTTTCCCGTAACGAGGTCGGTTGGCGAACGCTCGGCAGTGGGTGCCGAACTGAAATTTTTCCCCATAACAAGGTCGGTTCCACGAATGCTCGGTAGTGGGTGCCGAACTGGAATTTTTTCCTATAACGAGGTCGGTGTCACGAACGCTCGGCAGTGAGTGCCGAACTTGATTTTTACCCCGTAACAAGGTCGGTGTCACGAACGCTCGGCAGTGAGTGCCGAACTTGATTTTTACCCCGTAACAAGGTCGGTGTCACGAACGCTCGGCAGTGAGTGTTGAACTTGATTTTTACCCCGTAACAAGGTCGGTGTCACGAACGCTCGACAGTGAGTGCCGAACTTGATTTTTATCCCGTAACAAGGTCGGTTCCGAGAACGCTCGGCAGCTTGTGCCGAGCTTGAATTTTCCCCCGTAACGAGGTCGGTTCCGAGAATGCTCGGCAGCTTGTGCCGAACTCCAATTTTTTCCTGCAGAGTTCTTCTTGATGTTCCCGGTGCTACGGAGGTCGGCTCGGGGCGTGCGACCCCTTGTTTCGAAGCTAATTCGAAGATCTACAACTTCTCTTTAGGAGTGAGACGAGGATTCACCCTCCTTCATGGTCAAAATAGCCCCGCAACATCCTTGTCTTCATGAAGTTGAGGAGTGTTTTGGTCGTGGGGATTTTGGAAGAGGAGCTCCACTCCTAGGGGCGGAGAAGCTGTGCTGGGAAAACCCTTGTGCCAGGAAGACCCTTGTAAGAGCCGTGGGAAGACCCATCCTTTGAGGTGAGCAAAACGAAGAGCTTGGCTTTAGGAGAGAGCCATTTGGAAGACAAGTTTGAGGAGCAACTCTAGGAGAGAGTTGTGAGCTCCGATCTTGTTGAGAAGAGGTCCGCTTTGGAGGCGAGCGGAGCAAAGAGCTCGGATCTGGAAGAGAGCTATTTGTGAGACGAGCTTGAGGAGCGACCCAAGGAGAGAGTGGTGAGCTTTGAACTCGTTGAGAAGAGGTCCGCTTTTGGAGGCGAGCGGAGCGAGGAGCTTGGCTCTAGGAGAGTGCCATTTGTGAGACGAGTTTGAGGAGCAACCCTAGGAGAAAGTTGTGGGCTCCGAACTCGTTATTTAAGTGAGGGAATCAACGGTTGTGGGAGCAGTTCCGAATGGCGAAGCACTTCTAGCTCGCTTAACAGCGAACTTGCGAAGTAGAATCGAGTCAAGTGTTGGACTCCGGAACCATCGTTAGAAAAGTTCAACGGCTGTGGGAGCAATTCCGAATGGCGAACCACTTCTAACCTGCTTAAGAGCAAGTTATTCGAAGCAGAATCGAACCAAGTGTTGGACTCCGGAACCATCGGTAGAGTTGTTCAACGGTTGTGGGAGCAATTCCGAATGGCGAACCACTTCTAACCCGCTTAAGAGCAAGTTATTCGAAGCAGAATCGAACCAAGTGTTGGACTCCAGAACCATCGGTAGAGTTGTTCAACGGTTGTGGGAGCAATTCCGAATGGCGAACCACTTCTAACCCGCTTAAGAGCAAGTTATCCGAAGCAGAATCGAACCAAGTGTTGGACTCCGGAACCATCGGTAGAGTTGTTCAACGGTTGTGGGAGCAATTCCGAATGGCGAACCACTTCTAACCCACTTAAGAGCAAGTTATTCGAAGCAGAATCGAACCAAGTGTTGGACTCCGGAACCATCGGTAGAGTTGTTCAACGGTTGTGGGAGCAATTCCGAATGGCGAACCACTTCTAACCCGCTTAAGAGCAAGTTATTCGAAGCAAAATCGAACCAAGTGTTGGACTCCGGAACCATCGGTAGAGTTGTTCAACGGTTGTGGGAGCAATTCCGAATGACGAACCACTTCTAACCTGCTTAAGAGCAAGTTATTCGAAGCAGAATCGAACCAAGTGTAGGACTCCGGAACCATCGTTAGAGTTTAGTGAGTTGCGGGAGGAGCCATGTAGAAGAAGCTGGACTCCGAAATCACCATTTAACGAGTCGTGACTCGGAGAGATTGAGATGACGCAAGAGCAACAATTTCCAATGAAAAAACGTAAAGTTTTATTGAAATAAACTAAGTGGCTGCTTCAATAGGGCGAGCCATTATTACATGCTATTGGCCGGGTTACAAGCATCGGTCTTATTGAAAATCAAAATCCTACTTCTACGATAAGGTGAAGACCTCTTGGGAGGAGCTGGGAGGTTCTGAGTCTTGAAGCTCACCGGGCCCTTCGGTTCGTTTGTTGGCTTCTCAGAGGGGAAGCTCGGCCCCCTCTTTTTGGATGAACTTGGTCAGGTGTCCCCGCTGTACGAGTTCTTCGATCTCCTCCTTGAGAGCCCGACAATCATCCGTGTCGTGGTCGTGGTCCCTGTGAAAGCGACACCACTTATCTTTGTCCCTCTTCTTACCAGGGGTATTCATTCTAGGGGGAGCGCGGAGTAGTCCTTCCTTGTCCACCTCCATAAGGACTTCTGATATATTAGCAATGAGGGGGGTGAACTTCTCAAAACGTGGAGTCGAACGGCGCTGGCCATTACTGTCCTTCTGGGATTTTTGGGACCCCTCTTCGCTTGTGCTCTTCCGTTTGTTCCCAGAAGATGTCTCCTCAAGAGTAGGGGGGTTGAGAGCCTCTTCGGCCCGAATGTACTTTTCACACCTGAGAAGGAGGTCGGCAAAGTTCTGTGGAGGCTTCTTAGCAAGAGAGGAACGAAGGCTGGAATTGAAGACATTGGATTGGAAGGCGGCCGTTGCGACGGATTGGTCGAGGGAGGCCATGGACCTGACCTCCGCAGTGAACCTCTTCACATAGTCTCTTAACTTCTCACCTTTCTCTTGCCTGAGCTGGAGGAGTGAGATGCTGGTCTTCTCCGTGTGCCTGCTACTCACGAAGTGGGTTATGAAAAGTGTTTCGAACTGCTCGAAGGAGAATATGGAAGACGGGGCGAGGCGGGAGTACCATTCCCGAGCCGAGCCCTTGAGAGTAGCAGGGAATGTCTTGCACAGCAGGGCATCGGAAGCTTGGTGGATGAGCATGAGAGTCTTGAAGCTCTCAATGTGGTCAACGGGGTCAGTCTCCCCGGTGTAAGTCTCAAATTGGGGAGGTTTGAAGCCGAACGGCACAGGTGCATCCACAATGGTTCGGGAGAAAGGGGGTCGAGTAGGACGTAGGGTCCTCCCCCTAAGCTCTTCTTCTCGACCTATCTGACCCAGGCGCCTCTCTACCTCATGAAGACGGCGATACATGGCGTCGTCCCTCCGACGGTAATCAGCCGAGCCTCTAGACTCGTCTTCGTAGGAGGGAGAGCGAGGGCTGCGGCGATGGTAACTTCGGGAGCGACGAGGACTTGGGGTACGCCGGGAGTTGGTAGGAGCGGGACGAGGAGATGGGGACCGTCGGCGAGGGCTTCGGACTGGAGGAGGGGACGGGGCCTTCGGCTCATTAGGGTTTTGACGGAGGTTGAGTCCCTGTTGTACCATTGCTTGGAACTGCTGGAACTCGGCTCGGGTGATTGGTGCCTCATTGTTCCTGGGCTGTTGCCGATCTGCGGGGGAGTGCCTCCTTCTGTAATGCTCAGGGGACTCCCTCCTTCCCCTTCGGACAGGGGATCTTCTGTAGTCTCGGCGGTGAGGGGATCGCTCACCCGGACGTTGTTGGCGGGAGGCTCCCTCTCGGGCCCGCTTCTCGTCCAGACGGTGGCGTAAGTCCTCCACCTTCTGCCGGTTTTGAGGATTATGAGAGGCCATGGAATCCGTAGAGGCTTTGTGTATGGAGACGCGGTCTTGATGGAGAGGTTGCTTCATGCGGGAGCCCCCCGCACCGGCATTCTGAGGACCGGTGGGACCCTTGGGGGGTTCCTGATTCTGAAGAGGAGGCTGATCTTGTTGAAGAGGGTCCTCCACTTGAGGCGAGGGTTGTCCCTACTGCGGAGCGGGTTGGACGGGGACTACCTCTTGCTGATCGGCGGGGTTGGGCCCGCGGTTGGACCCTCTGGACCTGACTTTTCTCGGAGGCATGGCTGGAGAAGATCGGACCAACGGGAAGAGGGGCTGCTATTCCTTTGGTTTTCCCACAGACGGTGCCAATCTGTTGCCGCTAAATCTGGTGTGGGGGTAAACAGATAGAATTTGTGGATTCGTGAAAAACCTGAATAGCAAACCTCTAACCTGTTCCGCCGGGGTTTGACCGTTGACTCCTGCCGTACACCTGCAAAAAGTGCGAGACACCGGGGTTGATCCCGGCGACGCACCCTCTGACGCTCAAGTCAGTAATCAGAAATGATTAAGAAAGAGCGTAAATTGGAAAAGTATTGATTACCTCTTAATGGAGATGGATGGGGGGTATTTATAGGCGTCTTAGGGATCAATTTAGGAATGTAATCCCCGTGATCTGATAAGGAATATTCTCCTAGTAAACAGATTAGGAATGTATTCCCTAATTCCCGGTGAAAAGATAGATGTGAATCAGGGTCGTTGATTAGGATTAATCAGAAACCCTAATTCTATCTTTTCTGGACTGGGTGTGTTTCGGGTTGGGATCCGTACCCAGTTGAGGTGGATCCGTTCATGGGTTATTGGGCTTTGAATAAGGACCCAGTTCCCATTTCAGACCCGTTTGTAGGTAAAATTACCGTTTTACCCCTGAGCTTTAAGATTCGAGTCCGATGTGAACGGTCCCGATTTAATCATATTTTTAGCCATATCAAACACATATAATAATATGTGACAGATTAAAAATTGGAACATTATTATTTTCAATTTTAAATATTGTAACAAAATAAAGAACATTATTTATTAAGATTACCTCTAGTACTTGCCACGGGCCGTTAAATGCTTTCAATTTAAGTCGGCTACAAGCATCCAAAGACATATATAGCAATGCCAAAGATGGACTACCCCAATCATACGTACCAACAACATTCAAATCTTCAAATGCAGTAAGGAAACCACATCTCACTACACCGGATGCATTGGGTAGAAGAAACTCATCCACAAAATACATGAAGAAAGCTCTGCTAACTTTCATTGCCACTACAGGATCGGCTATAGCTGCATCTATCCAATCTTTCACAAAATACTTCTTTAGGAAAGAGATACGTATACCGTGAGATTTCCAATCTTCCGGTGTAATTTCTGGAAAGAAACTACACTGGACAACCTCAAAAGGATATGCATCGTCGTTACATGGCGGCAACGGACCGATTCCAATAGATAAACCTGTTAGCATTGCCCAGTCTAACGGGGTAAATCCCAACTCACCGCCAGGAAGGTGAAAAGTGTGGGTCATGTCCCACCATCTCTCAACCAAAGCATCAACAAGACGCGCAGATGACTTCTCTGTATCAATAATAAAAAAAGGGGACCAACCCGCATTGTCGATAAGCTGCTTTATTATAGGAACATTGCAAAGTACCTTGTAGGCTTTAATCGGTCCCTTCCGATTTCCTCTGAAATTAACAAATCCACCTATAGGTTCATCCGTAATCTGTTTGCAAATGTGCCGTCCATCATCGAAAACTTTTACCCACTGTGATGGATCGCTGGCATTGATAGGCGCAGTTGTTTCTTCTTCGTTTCTGTTTTATGACGGTGCGGACTGTGATGATGCGGACTCCGACATACGCCTTGATTTAATATTTCCAATAAATCGCTTGATTGAAGAAGACATTCCAAATTGTATGTATCTTGATTACAATAAGAGTTAAGAAATTTGAAGAGGGAAAGAGAATAGCCGAGAGCAAATAAAATTTTTTTGGCCAGAAGAATGTCGAGAGCAGAGTGTCTTCAATTCAACTTCTGGTATGCCATTTTATAGTGTTCATCCAAATTATAAAGGAGGGGTAATATGGTCTTTTAATATCAAAAGGGAGGGAGCAAAATGATTTCTTCTTTGCCAAAACAACTCCACGGCAACAAATTAATGGGAAACTTTACTTTAAAGTAGCCGGATTTATAGGACGGGATATGATATCCCATCTAACGATTTCAACTATTTTTTTTTTTAATTATTTTTTATTTTTTGTGGGACGGGGAATGTTTCCCCGTCCCTCCCTTAAATTTTTGCCACACACGCATATGAGAAAAATTTAACAAACGACCACTGCACGATCGTCCTCCATTTGCTATTACTGTAGCCGCCATATAAGCCAGCCTATAGCCATTCTAGGAAATTATTTTTTTTGTCAAATATGTATCTACTTGTATGCTACTCGTAACTGGTATATTTAGTATCCTAATTAGAATTTTTAAGCTGCATCCTAAGCCCAAATGAGTTTCTCTCTCTAAAAATTCTATAGAGAAGCTCTCCTAGAAAACTCAACAAACAAAACACCGAGAGTTGCAATCGGGTAGAGGGGAGGACTCCCTCGCCACCTTTTCCTCCTCCTCCTTCCCCCACAGCCCCATCCCGCTACCAGAGTGGTGTAGATGTCGTCGGAGATCCGACGATGGTTTCTCGATTTGTGATTTTGTAGAGGCAGTCAGCGCGACGGGAACTTGCGATGCGAAATGGCTGGCGTCGAGGGTAGGTGTTGCTGGACAGGGGAAGTGGAGGTAGCGTTGAAGCGGCTCAGATAGCTGCAGTTGGTAGGATCTGCTTTCTTTGGGGATTGAAAGAGCTGGCGATTTATGTGGAGCGTCGGGGTGTTGTCGACAGCGAGGGTGTGGTGCCGGTGTGGTCTGCCGGTTGTTTGTCTGGGCTCTCATCGATCGGCAAGTGGTTGTTGGGCTGATGGTGAGTGGTGGTTGTCGGTGGGTTGATGCTGGCATCGGCGGGTGGAGCTTGTTATCGACGACAAGGTCGAGAAGGGAGATGGAGAGGAGGTGGACGATGGTGGCCGGAGAGGAGGTTAGGGGATTGTGAAATAATACTCAAAGGTCAGCCAGTCGTTTTAAATGAAATTTATATGGAGGATTTGGAATTGTCCTTTTATTATTCTCTCTATTTTGGGTCTTATTGTTTTTGAAAGAACCAATTTTTTCGCAATAAAATCAAGGTTCTAGTCACATATTAAAAATAAAAATGAGCTCAGAACAGTCAATTCAACAGATAGTCTGAAATGGTGCAAGAACCCAATGTTGCACAATAGAACATATCCTCACTGCTCAACAAGAGCTTGTAGTTTCCGTACTAAAAACGGCCAGAGGAGCTTGCCATACAGCCGATATGGGACAAATATCAAATTATGCTTAGCTTAGGAAAACCACTTTTAGACAGTCCACAAATCTGGGAACACAAAGACACCTTTGTGGATGGGGATGGGGATTGGGGATACTGAAATCCACACTACATTATTCTTGTGTAGGTATGCTCTTGGTCTTTCTGGTATACAAATTTGTAGAGAAATCGTACAAGACGAAACAGTATAAGAACTAATTATCACTAAATGCAGAATTTTGCTTCCATTTTGTTTTCTCTGATTCTGACCAAGTGGGTATCTTTGTCTAATGAATTGGAAGAAGTTTACTTGGTTTTACATAATGATGCCTCACGGCTTATATAGGTTTTTCTTTTGTCTATTCAGTTTTAGGCATTATGTGGGAAGTTTTGATAATTTTTCATGCTTGTTACAAATGTCTGAAGTTCTAATTTTATTTTTCCTAGATAATACGATAAATTAACCGTTTTGCAAGATAACATGAAATTTCATATAACACCTAAAAATTGAAAAAAAAAACGAAAACAAACATATAACTTCATAAAATTGGTAGCAAGGCATATTTCTCCCTTTCTAACATTGGCCTCCGGTATGTTATGGAAAGCCGATTAGTGAGCTCTTGTTAACGGGCCATGGCAGAGCAAAACTTCCCACCGTAGCTTCAGCAAAAAAAAATTACAACTCAATATTCATTAACTGTTGTTGATTAGGGTCCAACAATTGTAATAACCGTAAGGTACTGGAGGAGGGGGGGCCTTTGACCAAAACTTTACGAGGTTATTGGGAACGTGAAAACTCGGCCGAGTGTTATAAAGCTCAACATATCTGAATCATACAGTTCGTTGTCATTAGAATCATTGGAGCCAGATCACGATGTTTGAATAGATCACTGACCCCTGGAAAAAGTCACTGTCGGGCTCGCCACCTTCGACTCCGCCACCGACGCAGCCTGTGCTTATGCCATCGCCACCCTCCACCTATTTGGCCTGAAAGGCAGCACCGGTTTCCTGCCATTTCAACCTCTCCCTATCCCTTCCCCTCCCCCGCTGACCTCCTAGAAAAATAAAATTACAGTTCAAAACTAATATAGAAATAACTAGTTTCAAAGAATTTTTTATGCAACTTGTATATTCATTGGGGACTTACCTACAAAAGGTTAGAAAATAATATATTAAAAAAGTACATGCGTTTTGCCCCGTGTCTATTGCTTGGAAGGCAATTAACCTAACAGTTGGACTACAAACGCCAATGTTGTTTATCTGTGTAGGTGCATGCCACTTAACAGGTGCCATTTCAGAAAGGAACTTCTACAAAAACTCTGAAGATACAACTCGTCCTGAGATTAAGAGGCAAGCAGTTGGGATATGAGATGAAAGATTTTTTAAAAAAAAAACAAACACTATAGTCTACTACCATGCTAGTCATCTTCTCTTTCTACTTTCATATAATATTTTTTAGTCTGTCAAGCCCTAAAGTTGTACTTCATGCACTGTTGTAACATTAAGTATATCAGACATCAGCTTCTTTTGCTTGGTTTGGAAATTTGGGTGAGCAGATAGAAGCTCCATTGATTATATTTGTATTTCATGCACTGCATATTTCAAATTATAATGTACTCTATGCATTGCAAAACTCAAGCTAATATAAGCTTATTGGAGAAAATTATCATTGGGTGTGTTAGAATTCAAAAGCTGTTGTGAGTAATGAATCATGTTCATGAAAGATAATTTGAAAGCATTTTTTTAGCTTAAAAAAAGAACAAATTTTGAGAAAGTTGAAGTGCGAAACTTGGTGAAGGGTTGACTTCTATTAGTCATCTCCTATTTTATTATTTGCTATCTATGTAACCCAAATTCAATTAAACTTTATATATTTGAGTTTATCTCTACTGCTATCATGTGCCATATTAGAATAATTGAGAGAATCTTCTGTAAATGCTTGGTCTATGGTAAGCTTGTTAAACTCATCACCAATCAACTAATAAGAGTTCAGGTCATGTCATTCATTATTTTTCTTGTCATTTGCTGCATCACTTGCTTGCTTACATATCAGGTGGATTATCAAAAAAAAAGTTATATGTCACTTGACATATGTATATTTATCCATAGATACCATTTGACAATATAAATACCAGGAGAACGGCTACATAGCATAAATATGTTATTAACTTATGAATGTCCTGACTGATAAATCTCTAATCTCAATATTATAATGGGAGAAAGCCTTAGTGTCATTTGTAAATTTGTAAATCTACCAACGCGTGCAATGCATGTGCATAAGTAATATGAATGAGGTCTCAGGTTCGAGCCCTCACTACATTAAAATTTTTTCTTTACTTTTTTTTAAATATATTAAATGTGCATCACACGTGTAAATTACTATATATTTATCTATCTATCTAACTATCTATCTATCTATAATATAACATATAATAACTATTATAATGGAAGAGTTGGAGTTGTAAATCTACATACTTACGTGCAACAGACGTGCAACTCCAACTCTCTCATTATAGTCTTCACATTTACTTTTAAAAATACATAATCATATTTATTAAGACATGCATCACGTGTAAATCAGAGTTCTTACTTTATTTTATTTTTTTTAAATTAATACGTGCATCGCACGTGTATATTACTAGTATGGAGTAATGCTAATTGTACTACTTTTATTTTTTACTCATTTGGAACTAGTAGACTAAAAAATGTGATGTCCACAAGAAATTAAAGTAAAAATATTTTACATGGGCTACATCTTTAATTTCATAATCTATAAGTAGTACAAAAATAGTACAAAATAGTAGTACAATTAGCACTTTGAATAAACTCATCAGATTCTATTGTCCAACATTCATCGTCTCCTCGAATGTGATGTGAAAACACCTTTCTTAGTAGATTCATGCTTTGTGTAGAGGTTGTAGACAACTGTCAAACTTCTCCTTCAACTTACAATCCTATAAATATTGCATTATAGCTCAGACTGTCACCCCTTTCCTCCAGGCCCATATCACTATGCATCAACCAAATCGCATGGCTTATCATTCCCTCAAGAATCTTATACCAGTCAGTTTTCTCTCCTTCTCATAACCCATTTGGATGAACAGAAGCCTCTCTTTTGACTTTCATATTAAATTTTACATATGGTTGCTTCCCAATTATGTTCTAGTACCTTTCCAATTCTTAGAGGTGTTACAGATTTTGTGCATTTTTTACTTTTTGGCGGTGTTAAAGATTTTGTGCATTTTTGACTTTTTGGCTACCTAAAATTCACATATCATTCTATTCATCATTTTCCACGTTTGCGGATGCATCACCTGCTTACATGTCAGTTAGACTATCAGAATATGTCATATGTCACTAAAAACATGAATATCTATTCATAAATGTCTTTTGTCAATCCAAACACCAAAAGAACTACATATATAGTGTAAATATAACTTAATCACTTTTTAAGTAATTGATAAACATTGGGTAATACTAATTGTACCACTTTTATTGTACTACTTTACTACCGCTAGACTGAAGAATGATATATATACCCACAAGCAATTAAAGCAAACATGTTTTACATGAGCTCTTTTTTAAAGTTTAGTAATGTATAAGTAGTACAAAAATTGTAGTAAAGGTTAACATTTTCTATAAACATGCATTTCGACTATCAAATCAAAGTATTTTTTGTCATTCTATGCTTATGGGCTATTTGGGAAGCTAAAATTGAGTTACAAAAATAATAAGACTAAAGAAGAAGAAAAAAGGGACGGACGAAAGAACGTCAGAATCTTTTTCTTTTGCCGAAATAAAATAAAATATAGAACCCTTTTAGAAATCAGGCACATGTCCATGTGGACGGGAGAAGAGAGACGTAATTATTTTTCCCTCATACAAAGTTGCTTCATTTAATATTTGTTAATTTAAAGGTGGACCTCACTAATTTAAGTGAGTTTTTGCAAAATTTACGATGTTTTATTACAAATACAAATAAACTACTTACTGATTTCCAGACACACAAAATAAAACTCGGTGCATTTATAAAATGTGATAAATTGCTTACCTTACTCCCAGGGCCTGCTCTGAGTTTATGGGGATCCAAGGTGAACTTCCGAAATGGGGTTCCCAAACAAAATTTATTTTTTCAAAAAATTGTTAATTTTTTTTTTTTTGAAATTTCTTTCTGCAATTCTTAAAAAACCGGTATATATGAAGAAATAAATGGAGATTTAGGAATTTGAGGAAAAAATATCTATACAAACCCAAGTCAAACTGAAATAAGCGGATCCAAGTATTAATTTTAAAAACAAAAGCCCTAAAAAATTAAATTTGGAAGCTCCTAAAAAATATTACGTGCAAAATATGTATATATAAATACCAGAAGATTTTTTTTTTTGGAGAACCCCTAAAATTACAAAATTTTAGAAGCTAGAGGAGGCCGCCTCCCCTCCCTCCATTGGGGGGGGGGGGGGGGGGGGGGGGGGGGGGGGCGGCCTTGCCAACTCCCTTTATTTAATGAGTAATGCGATACCCACTACCTTCTCCACTATTTTTTTCTTTACTATCTTAAGTGACTCAATACTAGTAAAGATTATTGTAGAGTAGATATAGAATAAGTGGTAGAAACCTTCAGTGGCGGTGTGCCACCTAAGATTACGAAGAAAAAAATAGTGAAAAAAGTAGTGGGTGTAGCATTATTCTTATTTAATTCTTGCTTCAAGGCCAAGACAACGAAACAAATAATCTATTATCTACTAATGTAAATTGTTGACTACTAGTGCTGCATATTGAAACTTGACAAGGTTAGCTCTAAGCTTTCCAACTTCACCGTTATGTTTGCACGAATTTCAGAATTTCCTAACAACCCCCCGTGGCAATATTTCTTTCTTCTATGTAGTATTTGGTTGTCCATCAAGAACAAACATAGTAGCAACAAATTTGTTTCAAGTAATTCATTTCTTGTATTTGACTCTTTTTTTTTTTTTTTTGATACGACGAATAGAGCCTTATGGCTCTAGCCTAAAAAATATATAGCAATAAAAAGAGTAACATACAAGACCCATTTTACAATGAGTAAAACTAGGAAACAGCAGAAACAACATATAAACAATAAAAAAAATCCAAGGCCAGAATACCATCAGATCAGAACCAGAAAGGTGGCAGCCCCCAGCCAAGCAAGAATAAGACCGGCCAACAGCTTATTCTCCCACACCAGCGCAGACACAGAAAAAGGCCGCCGAGAAAGGCCCGAAACCAACCCCTAACGGCACACACTCGAGACAGAGGAGGGTAGAACAACCAAGCCAAAACACAGGCAGCGCATTCAGAAGCTGGCTCGCACCTCCCACTGCAACAACCACAAAAGAACAAAAACAACAAGAAACAAAACAACACACTCAGCGCTGGGCCTAACCCCAAACTCAGGCAACCAAAATTACCCAATAGAAAAGGGGCAAACAAAAGCAGCCTTCACACTGCACCTCAGCCACAACCAAAGAGAAACAGAGCACATGCACCCTCACTCTCAGCAGCACATAACAAGATCTAAAAGAACAGCAAGAGCGCTAAACAAACAGCCAAAAACACCTCTGACCCCAATAGACAAACAGCCAACAGCAAGAGCCACACCGAGCCCAAACAGAAAAAAAAGAACAACCACAAAGAACAGATAACAAAACACTTAGACGAAAGCCAAGATAAAATAAACATCACAGTGAGGGGCAAACCCAACCTATACAAGGTCAAAACAACCAAAAGACCATAACAACGTTAGAGTAGAAGTAGAACACTAAATGGACATGCCCCAAGCCACCAAAATAAGGCAAAATATAATCAGAGAGCCAACAGAGGAAGGCACCCCTAAAGGCAAGCAACCAAAAACACCTGAGTGCTCCCCTTCAACCACCCAAAAAAACAAAATGAACAGCGATAAGAAGCCGAGAGACTTATCCCTACAAGAAGAGCAAAAGTCAATGAAATTAAGAAGTATCGATATTGAGAATAGTAGCAGTAATAGAGGCAGAACGTAAAAACACAGCAGCGTCATCAAACCTATCAAGGCTTAATCGCTGTATTTTGTGATGTGGAAGAGTGGAAGACCAAAGCTTAGAGAAAAAAAATAAAATCATCAACAATAGTGTCAATAGGTTTAACTAAGTTATTAAAAATGTGATTATTTCTTTCTTTCCAGATAATCCAAATAATAGCCATAGAAGAGAGAATCCAGGACTTACGATACTTATTACACACGAATTAACACGATACTTATTACACACGAATTGACAGGTCCAGCAATCAAGGAAAGAGGGGGGAAGAGAGGGAACCTGCCAAGCCAGTAGACAGATCTGCCAAAGAGGTCTGATAAAATTACAGTGAAAAAAAAGATGCTCAATGTCTTCGTGACAATGAAAGCATAAAGAACATAACTGACCTATAGCGAGATTCCTCTTATTAAGAACTTCAACAGTAAGAAGCCTATTGTTAATAGCGAGCCAAGTGAGGATTTTGGCCTTAAGCGGAGCAGAACAGCTCCAAATGTGTTTAGCGACAGGGGAGGACGCACCTCCGTAGTTGAGAAAGTTATAGAAAGATTTAACCCAACTCCAAAACCCTACCATCCCAATTGGAGATCTTACTCAAAAAAAACTCAACAAAATCTGAAAGGATTTTCTTCTTCTCTCACATTCATATTCTTCTTCTCACATATTCATATCTCCTCCCACTCTGAAAACCCTAAATCCATCTTCCAAAATTTCTTTGTTTGGGGATTTACATAGCGGATTTGTTATCAACTCATTCACTACGTCGTCTTCTCGAAGCTCGAAATTGCTCAACTTTTCTGATCATTTATTTCAAAGTATGATTTGTATATCATTTTGTCGCATATATTTTGTTAAGTAGATAATGATTATTTTTTTTATAAATATGTATAGGTATGGATTACAATATTCCTATTTGGCTTTATTTTGGTGGTGAAATTATTCGTGACCCAAAAATAGGTTATTGTTATAGTGTCGTTGATCCCAAAATAATTTGGGCACCTCGTACAATTACAATGGAAGAACTTTTTGAGAAGGTTTATGAGGTTACTAATTGGGATACAAAACGATGGAATTTTAAAATTTTAGCTCGTTATGCAGCGGGAAAAGGTGATGGTAAATATTTTATGATTTAAACATATAATTAGTTAAGTGATGTTTTTTTAAACACAAATAAAAGATGAATGTGATTTTTTTAAATACAAATGAAAGATAAAAGTGGTTTTCTTAAACCCTACCCTAACCCAACCCTAACCCTAACTAACCCAGTGGAGTTTTTTGAAACGTTGTGTCCTTTTTTAAACAAAAAACCTTAGTGTACTTTTTTTAAACTGGCCCAAAACTTTGTGTCTTTTTTTTATATTTAGCCTTTGGATAATTGTATTTTGTTAGTATTATGGTTACTAATGAGGTTATTTACCTACATACACCCGCTTCCCTTTTATTTTAATTTAATTTAGTTTAGTTTAGTTTAGTTTAGTTTATATTGTTTTAATTTACATTTTTGTCGCTAACCGGCATTCTAATTAATTTTATTAATTTTGTCTTTTTTTCCCATTGAACAATAGGAACATCCACCCTCTGTCTCCTCTTCTACCTCATTTCACACGAGTGTGGTAATAAAACCCTTCTTCACCTTTCCCATCATCTTTTATGGGTTGGGTTGGGTTGGGAAAAGGAAAAATGGGGAGTGTCTGGGAACAGAGGAAGAGGGAAGAAATTTTTTCCCAAACTGTCTCATTTTTTGAAAGTTTTTTCCAAACTATCCTACTTTTTTTTAAAATTCCCAAACTGCCTCACTCGCTTTCTGAAAAAGTGAGTGTGGTTAAAACCTCATCGCTTTTTCAGTAAGCAAGTTTGAGGCTTTTGATTTTTTGAAAGCCTAGGCTCGCTGGGTTTTAACCAAACTCGCTTTCTCAAAAAACGAGTGGGTCATTTTGATAAATACTTTCAAAAGTTGATCAGTTTGGTAAATACTTTCAAAAAGTAGGTCATTTTGGTAACAAGTTCGATTTATCACGACGGTTTGAACAAAATCTTCAAATTAGGGTTTAAGAAAGCTCCCCATTTCTCTTCATCTTCAATCCAATCCCTAATTTCTCTAATCTCTCCGTCAATGGCGGACGAGTACCTCTGCCATCAGCCCTCTATGTACCCATCCTCCCATCCCCCAAAGAGAATTCGCTCCGAATTTGTTATTTCCAAAAATCTCCATCTCCCCTTAAAACCCTAATCCTAAAAATCTCAACTTTCATGTCTTTTTTAGCTAAAGTTTCCATCTTGTTTTGTTATTGATCTGTAATGAAGTTCTGTTGAGCTCAATTTTAGTACTCATCGCGTTTCGCCCTTATATGAAGTAGTTTGCTGTATGTCGTAGTAGTAGTAGTTTTGTTGACTGATAAGCTAAAAATGTTGTTTGCGAGTTTTTTTAGGGCTACACATTCAGCTTTGAGTTATCAATTTTTATGCTCATAGAGCATCCACAGTCGTCATTGTTAAAAAATGCATATAGCACTTGGCCAATTCGCTGCAGTCGTCGATTGGTATTTTTTTACCAATTTAATATATAAAAAATTCAGACGGAACTTCACTTTGCGTCGCACGATTTTTTATGCATTTTTTATTAATTAAAAACTTTATTTAAGTTTTAGAAAAAAAAGAAAAGAAAAAAGTGGGCCCCTCCGTTGGACGCAACTTCAAGTTGCGTCCAAGGAGAGCTCCCTGGTTGAATTTCTTTTATTAAATGTTTTTTTTTAAAGTCGTCGGACGCAATGTGAAGTTGCATCTGACGATTTAAAAATAATATTTTTTCGAGCGACGGAACTCTAAGTTGCGTCCTTTAAATTTTGCATGATTTTCATATCCGCTCTCATTTATAGCAATCTACTGTAGCAAAATATGCAAAATATGCATATTTAACAAACGACTGTAGCAATTTTTTTGAAAAAATATGCATATTATGCATATTTAGCAGACGACTACAGATGCTCTGAACCAAAAGATCTAATCAGCATGATACTTTTATCCATCCATTTTGTAGCTAGTTGATGAATTGGAAAGAAATTCATATCATCTCATTTTTTTGTTTTATTTTATTTCAGATGAATGGAGTGAATTTGCAATTTGAATAGTGAATAATTTAAATCAAATTAGTGTCTTTCAATGGTTTTAAGTTGGAGAAAGGGGGAGCTTTCTTAAACCCTAATTTGAAGATTTTTGTTCAAACCGTCGTGATAAATCGAACTTGTTACCAAATGACCCACTTTTTGAAAGTATTTACCAAACTGACCCACTTTCGAAAGTATTTACCAAAACGACTAACTTGTTTTTTGAGAAAGCGAGTTTGGTTAAAACCCAATCGCTTTTTTAGAAAGCGAGTCTATACTTTTGAAAATCAAAAGCCTCACACTCACTTTCTGAAAAAGCGATGAGGTTTTAACTACACTCGCTTATTCAAAAAGCGAGTGAGGCAGTTTGGGAATTTTTAAAAAAAGTAGGGCAGTTTGGAAAAAACTTTCAAAAAGTGGGACAGTTTGGGAAAAAATCAAGGGAAGATACATATAGCGGGGAGAGAGGTAGGACCGTATGGGTGGCATTTACCCGCACAATGTGTGTGCTTTATAAAAAAACTAGTACATCCCATGTGCAAATTGGATAGACTTTACCAAAACATATATATTAAAACATGAGTAATGCTACACTCACTCTAAATTTTACTACATTTTTCTTCACCACCTTAAGTGACACATTGCAATAGATGGGAGAAGAGAGAGTAGGTAGAGGAACTCTCTGATAGGAGTGTACCACCTAAGATAGTGAAGAGAATGATAGTCAGATTGGTAGTGGGTGAATCATTACTCTTAAAACATCAATAATATTCAATAAAAAAATCGTCAGAACCTGCCCATATATATAGTTTTTTCCCTATATACTTATAATTCAGTTTATCAACATTCAACAATTATGTAGTAAAGATCTTACGGAAAACAAAATCTTCAAGCTCGAGCATTTGATGCGATAAGGCACTTCCAAACGCAATCACAATAATTATTCAATTGTTCAAATACTTGAATCCTAATTATATATACAATGAATAGCTTAAATTAATTGTTCCTGATAATAAAAGACTTCAATCCAAATAGTTAAAAAGTAAAATTAATTTTCTAACCAACTAATAATTTATGGCTAGGTAAATATAAATCTAACAAAGAAAACTATGTATTGATTTCAACATTGAGGTATCAAAATAACTTTAGTGATTGCATTCTCTATACTTCAACATGCTGGAATCAACATTATTGAGTGACTGAATTATTCACACATGAACACCATATCTCTGCTTACATGAAAAGAGAACACGAAACAAAATTTTAGTTAATTGCATAACATTAAAAGTTAATTACTTATATAGCGGCATTAACCAATTGAATTGATATAAGCTGATACATAAATGAAAAAAAAGAATAAATAAGGCTTTGATAAATTCTAATACGAATGAGACAGATATATGAAAATGTAGTAGGCCATAAATTTGAAGTGACATGATGATATTATGAAATACTTAAATCTAAAAATATTGCGTACCATTAACTATTAGATTTTAATTGTAGTATGTCCATCTCATTTGTTACCATCTTAAAACGAAAATCATAACTGAATTGAAATTAATATATAAAAGCCAAAGGATTAAACTTAATATATAGGAATAACCAATGAACTTTGGTCTACAATCCTAGACAAAAGTAGAACTCAAAGTTCAGTCTTATTCATACATATCAATGTCGAATTTATATATATAAAGGGAGACCAATCAGTACAAAGTAGGAGAATTGGAAGGAGATTTATTCTGAAGCCTTAGGTTTAATCCATATGTATTCGATGAGCGAAGTCAGGTGTAAGAGAAGCACGACGAGTCTTTGGGCAAGATTCAGAACTGACTACTCGGGATCGTCATTTCAGGGTCGGATACTTTAAAAAGGAAAGTTGATTTCTCAATGAAGGAAAGTACCACTCTTCTAGATCATGAAGTGGAGTTCAATATGGAGTTATCTGAACTGAGGGCGTTTAACGCAGATGATCTAAGAGTTTCCAACTCGATATATTCATCACCAAATCAATCAAACATGATAACCGTGCTAGATGAGAAACCTACCAAGGAGAAATTTTTCGTAGCAGGTATGATTAAGGGGTTGGAAAAGGATGCACTTAGAAAGGAGTTAGAAATCGGCGTCAACTGCTGTGAGTTGATTGGAGGTGGATTGTACTTTGATCGGAAGGGCAAGTGTATGTAGGTGTAAGGTTCATGGCCACCAGTGCAAAGAGATTGAGCATTATATGAGAGACTGTTGCAAGTGGTTGAGTCAGAGAGGTGCCAAATCAAGTATCGCTGAATCAGGTGATGGCTTAAATAGTGCTTTTGTTTCATTTTCCTTATATGTGAATTCCGGTTGTTCTTTTTATTCGGTTTCTTCTTCTCAAGTTTGCTCCGAGAGGGAGATGGTTTCTACTTACAAATTTACATCATGTCGTCGTGTGAGAACGAAGGTTGATAAGATTTGTGAAGTAATGGTTTCCCCAACCCCCGACCGACCCATCTCTTCCCTCACCCCCGAATTTTTCCTCGACCGCAACCTTCCGAAACCCAACGCCAACTCAACCACCCGTTCTCCTTCTTCGACAAACTCCCGAACCCATTCCTTCATCGACCCATCCACCATTGCTTTCCTCTTCGACGCCCACCTCGACTGCCCCCTCCCGCTCGATCACCGTGATCACCCTCACCAGTCTCGGCGCACCACCGAAACCATCAACCATCCCCGAAGCCGCTCACCCTCTTCCAACACCGTCGACTGTCATCGTCGCTCCCCTCCACTGCTGCAATCTTCTTGAACCACCATCGAAGCCGCAGCCACGAACCCCGGCCGTCACTGTCCTCCACTGCTGCAATCTTCTCGAACCACCGTCGAAGTCGCAGCCACGAACCCCAGCTATCGCTGTTCTTGCGGTTTGGAGATCTCGTTGTTTGTTTTTTGGGTTGATTCGATGTGGTGTATCACTGTTTGATGTTTGTGCTGCTCCTCTGTCAAGCTGAGATCTAACACTAGTTGCCTCGAACGTCGGTATACTCTTTAATTTTCACTTTTCAAATATTTTTGTTATACTGCTTTATCATCTCTATTATATTATTTAATTTAACTGTCGACCACAAATATTGAGAGTGGGTGTTCTACTTGCCTAATTAGTGTACGAATCAATGTTGAATCTTTTACTTACTAAGAACGCTTAGGAATTTAATTATTGATTGTTAGAACTAAATTATTAATTGGGCATGTTAAACTTAATTTAATTCTTGGAAATTCATCAAACCGATTAATTGTTTAAAATTCTAATTTTGATATGCACTACATGTTGATAAAATTAATCCTTTAAGATTCTTGGAAATTTTCTCTTTAGGATTACGTTTTACATCATAAACTTTGACCACTAATTAAAACCCTCTTCTTTATACTAGATAGGCTACATAAAACTTAGTAACAAATGACGATGCAATTTCAGTAGTCATTTTCCATTTTAGTTGGAAAATGCAATGGGAACTACAAGTGATCAAAGAGTGGTATCATTGGAGGACACTTTGGTAGTGAAGATAGTAAATACATACATACTATTTGTGCAGGTTGAGGTTTGTGACTTCGTGTTGGGCTGTCTTGCCTCCTGTCACATGGTTCAGTTCTGTAGTATTTGCTTACGGCTTCGAGTTGTGTGCGTTCCTGAATCTGATTTCATGCTTGCTGCAGTTCCTTTTGTCTTGCGGATGTTCGCCTTTGTGGGCGTATTCCCTCTGCTTTGGTGTGGCAGTCTTAATTGCTCCTTTAGATGTTGTTCCATCCTTGATCTCTCCGACTCCCTGTTTGGTGTTGTTCTACATTTGTTTGGCAGATCGCTTATCTGCTTGTGTTTCCTTTGAATTTTGTATATATTTTAGTGTTTCTCTTTCAGTTTTACAGCTTGTAAACTTTTGTACATATTTCTGTATCTCTTCTGTTTATTTATATACATACATACATAATTGAATCTGATTTGGATGGTGAAGCAACTCTCAAAAATTTGCTTTCTAGTAACTGGTCCTGTTGGGGTACCTTTCATATCACAGGAATAATATTCTTCTCTTCACTAGCAACTACCCCAAATGTCCAGTTGGGCTACGCTTCTAGCAACTCTCAACTACGATACCACCTTGTCTTTAACAAAAGGGATTGAGGAGATGCATACATATTACATAAGACACCTAATGCACCGATACAGTGGTGAGATAGATTCTAGAATCACATATGAATACGAGAGTGGAGAATTATTGGCATATTGAGCGAGAGAGATGAGAGATGAATGATTATTGTGGTTGAATCTTTTGTTGGGATAATATTCATTTCAATGGGAGAACTGCTTAGCCTTACATAGTGCCATAGTGGAGCACTTACATATTTATCTCTCTCAAATTAACAACGTTGACCATCTAAATTGCAACTCAGTCAAAGAACCAAGTCAAACAATGGCAGACTAGCTACATACATGGGGGTGCCATGGCTGAGGATTGGGTTGATGCCATGTAAAAGATCCTACTGAATAGACTAAAATTGACACTGACATTGTGATTAGAATCAAGGATTTAGTATTTATATTCTAACATAGTTTTCATGAATTTGAGCCTACCTTGTAGTACATGCTAAGATGTTTTGAGTTTCTTTAGAGCATCTACTATCGTTGTAATCTAAATATGCATATATAGCATTTAGAAAATAGCAAACTTAGGAGAGCACTGTAGTCGTTAAAAGCCAAATTTAGAAAAGACGGAAGATGATCTTCCTTCTTAAATTACTATTATTATTATTATTATTTTTTGAATATGACATTTTCGTAAATAGTCAATGACAATTTTGTAAATATGGAAAGAAAAATTTGGGAAGAAACTTTTCGGACGGAAGAAGATCTTCCGTCCGATATTGTAATTTTTTCTTTGAAAATGGTTTTTTTTGTAAATAAGAAAAGATAAAAGACGGATGATCTTCATCCGTCTCTTTTTTTTTATGTAAAGGATAGAGTCGAACGACTCTAGCTCGGACAATAGTATATATAATAAGTCAAAACAGTACAACGCAATGAGGAGTAATACAAGCTGTAGTACAGGAATAAAAAAAGGAAAGGCCTGCAGACATGCGAGGCAAGTAAATAAGACATTTACAATAGAAAACAATCCGCAGCCAAAACCAACAGCCCCGGGAACAAACACAACAGACGTCAAAACAAGAACACATCTGCAGCGGCCAAAGCAAACGACCACGGCAAGAGACGCAACCAGCATGGAAAAGCGCTGGAAGAAAAGGCCAGCGAAGGCCAAAAACGAACATGAATCCCACCTGAACAGCGAGGCAAGGAGCAGGAGAACAAGACACCAACGACCTGAAAAAGCCAAACCTCCAATCCCAGCACAGAGAACACACTAAAAAAGTTGCACTGGAGCTAAATATGCAATACTCCCATACAACAAATAACCCAGAAAGCAATAGCAGCAGCCAGGTGAAAGCATCACCCTGGGCCGAAAAGGGCAACCACACCAACGAAAAGAAATCAAAATGCAACAAAAGCCCAAAATAAAATAGAATAAGAACCAAACAGTGGCACTGAGCCAACCCAAAGTCAAAGATTAAGAACCATCACAATAAGAAACAAGTAAAGGAGCGCATATATAGTCCCTAAATAGAATAAGAACCAAACAGTGGCACTAAGCCAACCCAAAGTCTAAGATTAAGAACCATCACAATAAGAAACAAGTAAAGGAGCGCATATATAGTCCCAAAATAATCCCCTGCAAAAAGGAAGATACAGGCATATAACAACAGAAAAGGCAAAAAGTCCCATGGAAGGAACTGTACCGTCACAAAAGAAAAGGGGAGCTAGCATAACGGACATCCAAAAGAACAGCCGAACAGCACTGTAAAGGGCGGGACACATCCTGAAAGCTTATAGCTGCAAAAGGAAAGTGAGAAAACCACATTAACCCAAAACATAAATATGCGAAAGGCAAAACACCTGAAGAAGAAAAAAATCGAACAGAGCAATAATAGTAACCAATCAGAGTAATAAATACATAAGACAAAAACCAATCAGAGTAATAAATATATAAGAGAAAGGGGAGGGGGTATAGGCTAAGAGCAGTGCGAAACCGATAAACTACGACGGAAGGAAGTTGAATTGATAGAATAAAGAAGCTGCAGTGTCAATTCTTAGGAGATTTAAGGAGACTCTCCTTTGCGAAGACAAGGAAGAGGCCCAGTGCTTGGAAAAGAAGAGAAGGTCGTCGATAAGACTCGAGATCGGATGCTTGGAGTTGGAAAATATGTGAAGATTTCTTTCTTTCCAAATAATCGAAATGAGGGCCATCATAGTGGCGTCCCAGGAAGGATGCAAACGTATAGGAACAGCAGAAGAGCGCCAAGAAGTGAACCAAGAGTCCATAGATTCGGGAAAACCAACCACCCCCCAAGCCCGGTGAGCAATCCACCATAACGGCCGGGAAAATTGGCAATCAATGAATAAATGAAAAGCGTTCTCCGGAGTCAGGTTGCATAAAACACAATTTTGGCCAACCGCAATGTTTTGTTTATGAGGATATCAACAGTAAGTATTTTTTCCTGAATAGCGAGCCAAGTCAAGATTTTGATCTTGAGGGGGGCAAAAGACTTCCAAATAGAGTTCACAAAAGGAAAGGAGACTCCTCCCGAATTGAGAAAGTTATAGAAAGACTTAACCATGAAATTACCAGAACTGTTCCATCTCCAGCGGAAAGCATCCTGGGGTTGCCAGGAGTAAGCTTGAAGCTGCGCCAATGGACAAGTCAGTCTGGGAATTAAGGGAGGAGGCAGATTGCAAACGAAAGGAATGAGCCAAGACCTGGAGTCGTTGTGGTAATTGGTATAATCAGCCACAGTAGCGGCCTGGTTGGCAGCCAACTGGAATAACTCAGGAAACGAAGAAGCAATACAGAGGTTGCCCAACCACAGGTGCGTCCAGAACAGAACACATGTCCCAGGCCCGCCCACTTTAAGAAGGCCACATTTAAAGGGAGATATTGATTTCCACACACCTTTCCAGAATGAAGAGGTCGAATAAGGTAGAGAAGAGTGGAGTTCCCAAATTTTATGACGAGAGAAATATTTAAGACAAATAAGGCGAGCCCAAGAAAAGTCTCCCATGTGGAGGATCCTCCAAATCCATTTACCCAATAATGCAAGATTCTAATTTCTGAGGTTTATCACTCCAAGACCACCATCCCGTTTCGATTTGCAAATTGAGCCCCAATTGCAGAGATGTTTGGCTGATCTGAAGGCAGAAGAGCCCGACCAAAAGAAGTTCCATCTAATACGGTCGATCTTGGCAATAACCCAGGAAGGAATGTAAAAGAAGGATATCATGTATAAAGGGATGGACGAGAGAACCGAATTAACAAGGATAAGACGTCCTCCCCTAGAAAGAAGTTTACCAGCCCACACATTGAGTCTGGACTCCACTTTATCAATCAGCGGAGTCCAGTCTGATTTGTGGAGTTTACCCCATCTCAACGGAATGCCAAGGTAAAGGAGAGGAAACGATGCGATACCACAGTTAAAAAACTGAGCAATTTCATAATTACGATTCTCCGATCCTCCTAGCCAAAGAACCGAAGTTTTACTAAAATTAATAGATAAACCAGAAGCGTTCTCAAAAAGGTGGAGAAGGATTTTTAAGTTACACAAGGCTACCCCGTCCAGTTTTAGGAACAGAATCGTATCATCAGCATATTGAAGATTAAGAATACCACGAAAACTGTTGAAACCACCCAAACCCTCGATAAGATTGGAATTCCAAGCATGCAACAGAAGTTTACTGAAAACATCTACGACGAGGGTGAATAATAATGGAGAAATCGGGTCACCCTGATAGAGGGCGCGTTTACACTTAAACTTATGTCCTTCGGTACCATTAATCAAAATGGAAGAAATGCCCGAGAATAAGCTAGATTGAATCCAAGCAATCCATTTAAGACCGAAGCCACGTTGAAGCAAGATCTCAACGAGGAAATTCCAATCAACTTTGTCATATGCTTTTTTGAAGCCAAGTTTCAAAAGAATCCCTTCCGAGTTAGAACGGTCACAATTGGAGATAACTTCCTGAGCAGAAGCCACACTATCCAAGATAAATCTGTTTTATAATAAAACCCGATTGCGCTGGATCAATGAGGGGGGAAATGACAGAGCTAAGTCGATTAGCAAGAACCTTCATAATGATTTTGAAGGTAGAATTTAATAAGCTAATGAGTCTGAAAGCACAGACTCGGTTAACGCCAATAATCTTTGGAATGAGCGCGTTGTCGGCATAATTAATACGGTCAAAAGAAAATTGACCAGAGAAGAGATTAGAGAACAGGGCCAAGAAA
The DNA here is from genome assembly GCA_017893485.1 of Hemerocallis citrina. Taxonomy (NCBI): domain Eukaryota; kingdom Viridiplantae; phylum Streptophyta; class Magnoliopsida; order Asparagales; family Asphodelaceae; genus Hemerocallis; species Hemerocallis citrina. The sequence goes on along the minus strand of CM030364.1, from coordinate 251,144,087 downwards.
CCGTCATTCAGAAAAACCCAAAATTTCTGGAAAAAAAATGTCGGGAAGCCATCCGGTCCTGGAGCTGAATCACTCCGCATAGAGAAAACAGCCTCTTTAATTTCTTCCAGAGAGAAAGGTAATTCAAGACTAGAAAGATCATGATGCTCCATCCCATAAAGATTGAACCAATTGAGCTAACAAGAATGAGGCATCGAAGTACCCATTAGGAGTTTGAAGAATTTGAGAAAGGCAGAATGAAATTCGGAGTTAGTACGAACTTCTACATCCTCTTCCAAGATAGAGGAGATATGATTACATCTTTGACGGTGAGAAGCAAACTTATGAAATAAGGACATGTTCCCGTCCCACTCTTTAAGCCACTTAACTTTGGCTCTTTGAGCCCATTTGATATGATCCAAATGAAGAAGAGAAGCAAAATCCCTTTTACACTCATTTCTTTTCGATCGTTCAGCCTGGGAGAGAACATGGTTCTCTTCCGCACGATCAATCTCTTGAATAGAACAAAGAAGGTAGTTTTTCATAAATCGCATATCCGCGAATTTTTGTTTATGCGAAATTTTGCTGCCGTATTTCACTGCATGTAGTTTTAAGAGGATTCTGCCCAGACCATAGGAACCAGTGACAGCAGACAGGCACTCCCCTACTAAGTTGACGAAGACCTGGTCTTCCAGCCAGAATTTTTCAAAGTGGAACTTAAAATGTTTGGAGAAGTTGAAAGCCGAATGAAGGGCGATCGGCACATGGTCTGAGCAAGGATTAGGGAGGGCTTGGGCAAAAAAGTTGTGGAACTTGGAGATCCACTGATGGGAGACTAAAAAACGATCGAGCTTAGCCATAGAGGGAGACAATCTCATATTAGACGAAGTAAATGAGCGACCATTGATAGGAAGGTCCACCAGTTGGAGGGACCAAATGCAATCGTTAAACTAGGAAGAGTCCGCCAAATTGGAAGCATTCCCCAAACGTTCATGAGCGAACCGGGTGACATTGAAATCCCCACAAAAAATCCAAATACCTTGAATGGAACCAACGAAGGAAAGAAATTCTTGCCAGAATAGGGGACGACGATCATGGGTAGCAGACCCATAAACCGAAACGACCATCAAAGTACAGTTAGATTGGATCCAATAGAGGGTGACAACAAGGAAAAAGGATAGGCGCTGGATAGCAATAACGTCAAAAGCAGAGGTTTTATAACCGAAGAGGATCCCGCCTCTCGAATGGATCACATATAAGGCTATCCAATCCGAAAGGAGAGAGCCCCCAAGTGCCCGACCAAGCGCAGGAGAGAAGAAATTAATCTTAGATTCCTGAATAGAAATGAAGTCACAATGGACAGAAGAAATAAGGTTATAAATAGCTTCTTGTTTAGCGGTAGACCCTAAACCACGGATATTCCAAGAGATACTAATCATTAGAACGATTGTTCGCACTAGCTCTTGCTGTTTCGAGCGAACGAAGAGAATTGAGAAGGGAAGGATTGGCTGGGTCCATGACAAAGCCCAAATTAGAAGCTAAGTCAAGAAGAGCCGGATCCGATAATGAGTCAAAATGAATCTGGCAAACCGATCCCAAGGGACCTTGGGTATCAACGGAGCAACTCGAGCTTCCTTGGCTGCGCAAGTGATCTTCATCCGTCTCTCATCTTTTCATTTTTTTTAAATAAACGATGGTCGGAGCTTCATCTTCCGTCCATCCCAATTTTTTCCACAAACGGATCATCTTCTTCCTTCTTCTATATTTAGCAAAACTTCTATCGCAACTTATATATTTAGCGAACTACTGTTTACTCGTATTCTAAATTTTGATTTTTAACAAACGACAGTGGAGATTTTTTCTAACTCAATTGCTAAATTTTGAGCTTTTACAAAACGATAGTGGATGCTCATAGAGAGTGAGAAAGTGGTGATTGAGTTGGACAACAACATCAATGTGGCTAGCATCACCATGCATGAAGCTTAATATTTCATGCACGTGTGACGGCTGTATTAAATTAACTTTCTTTGATTGTTTTAAACATTTTTTAGATAGAATAAGTAGATTTATAAGCTAAGAAGCTCAAACACAGATACAATGTTGATGCAACACATTAATACATAACATTCATGATCAAAACTACGTGCGCGCATGCAGAGAGCATATCTCCCAAGTTATCCCTTTCATCAGCGCCCGGCCCCCACCTTGAGGCAGGTAAGGCGGCTGCCTTAGACACCCGATTTATTTTGCAATTTTAGAAACCCCAAATTTGTATTCTTCTTATAAATATAGGCATGCATTTTGCGCCCGCGCGCGCGTGTGTATATATATATATATATATATATATCTCAAATAGAAGAATATCCACTAAAACCTATAAGGAACAACAGAGACCAATCAAAATTATGCAGGGTATCAAAGATTGTTATTGTTTGGGGGTACAAAGTTTGAATACTCCTTATTTCCTTGTAACTCCATACATTAATTCCAAAGAAAGTGACCATGAAAACCGAGATAATCTCAAATCTGCTAGATTCTCTATCGACAACTAGCTACAAAATGGAAGTCACACTTCACAATCATGCCGCGGTCCACAGTACAAATGACATGCATTATGCATCTAAACTAAATACATGCCAACAAACTTGCGTGACTTTAGGACCACCAAAAGAGTTGCGGGAAGTTTTCATTTGCAAATGCAAACCTCATGTTGTGAGCAGATGAGAAAAGATGAGGTTAAGAAGGCAACTTGGATGGTCGTAGTTCAGATAAACTTTGCGTGAGCAGGGTCGACTTGGTAGATATGTGGCCGTAGTCGGTCAATAATTGTTCTCAACTGGTCGGTTAAGGTTTTGTGGGTACGAGTTAGTATGATCTTACTCTTTTTTTTAAGCAAGTGTAATGTATATATTATATCTCTATATATGAAGATCATAATAATTTCATTTATAGCTTTTTTACCTGATTGATATATAAACATTCATCATGGAAAACTAATTTTTTTTTAAAATTTAAATCATCTAGTGGAACTCAAATCTGGGTCAGTTTAATGCCATCTAAAGATCACCATATGCATACCGGAAATTCAAAGTTGTGCTAATTAAGGTTTGAGAATTTAGCAATTACTTTGCTAATGTCAATCCAACATCATCAACACCTCAAAAGATAAGGATCGCTTCTTTAGAAGTTGAAAAAATCAGCACAACTTTAGTGAAAAGTACATATCAAGCAAATTGGTCCCAAAAACTCTTTCTCGATTTCGATCGGTTGTAGATAAAGGTGATGTAACAGTCACTACGAATATTTGGACGGCTGAATCCGTATTGATCAGTAGTAACAAAACGTACATAGGAATGTGTATTTTGCGCTTTACTCCCCGGCCCCTACAAATATTTAGATCCTTCGCAAAGCTTCGTAATGGTAGTGCAATTACAAAACAGTACGTACTGGTAAAGTCCAGCTCTCGTATGAATTGGACAAAAATCCTAGGATGACAAGGTAATAACAATTAAAATGTTAAGGGTAATAAATCCTGAAAAGTTAAAAGGGCATATATGCAAAAAGTGCCGTCCATACAATTTGAAAAATTCACTCACTCAGAGCATCCACAATGGTAATTCTTATTTTTGGCAAAATGGGACGAATAGAAATGGAATAGATCGAAAGTGCTGTAGTGATCATTTGCTATATTTTGACAAGGACGAGATATTAAATATTATAATATAACCTAAACCTATCTAAACACCTACTAAAGCATCATTAAACCAACTAAACCTACTTTCTTAAAAGCCCTAAAAGTTGGACGTCCGTGCTTTGTTTTTGAATTTTTTTTTTTTTCATCCAATCTGGTCCGTTGGATCATGAAAAAAAAAAAAAAAAAATCCAACAAACAAAACGGACGGGACAACATGTCTCGTTTGATTGTTTTTAAAAAAAAAATTTTTTTTTTGGAAGGACGATACAACATGTATCGTCCGACCCTCTTTTTAAAAAAAAAAATATATAGTTAATTATATATACGGGACGAGACAAGTTGTCTCGTCCGATCGGAATGAAAAAAAAAAACTGAGACGATCATGATGTATCGTCTTCTATTTTCTCAAATTCGCTAGCCCACTTCTCATATTTGAGAAGCGACTGTAGCTCGTTCGCTATTTTTTGAGAAAATAGCAAACGACTGCAGCGCTCAATTCTTATAAAATTCTCATAATATGAGAATATGGGAATTATAGCAAACGACTGTGGATGCTCTCACTCACTCCTCTCTCTCTTATTCCCTGCAGCTAGCCTCTATAAATTGCACTCTCCTCTCCTCCTAAAATTCCAACTTCAGCAACTCATATATATCACTTCCATCACATAAACAGAGAAGAGCTAGATGGGAGATGAGAAGAGATGCAAGGTGAAGAAAGGATGGGTGGCAGTGAGAGTTGGTATTGAAGAAGACGAAGGTTCATTCAAAAAGTTTCTGATCCCCATCAGCTACCTCCACCACTCTCTCTTCAAAAACCTTCTGGAAAGTTCCAGAGAGATCTATGGCTACCAGTCCTCGGGTCCCCTGAAGCTTCCATGTTCTGTCGACGACTTTCTACACATCCGGTGGCTTATCGAACGTGAATCCTCATCGTCACACCAGAATACCAAGTTTTGTCATGCTTACCACCCCCAGTCTTCCTTCTCCCTGTACTCTTGCTAAGTTAATTATATGGAGTTATCTTACGTGGCTTCCGTTTTTTCTCAGTTATAGTATTGGCTTATCCTTTTTATGCACAAGCCTGTATACTTGTTCCACTCAAGATGTTGGAATTGATGTATTAGTAGTTTAGTTTTGTTTTTTAATAAGATTAATAGTATTGATTAATTAGTCCCTGTTCCAATGTCAGACCTCTCTAATAATATTTTGGGTTCTTCCATGATCTTGAATTATTATGGGTTTCAAAGAATATCAGTAGAGAAAATCAATTGCCCAATTGTTCAAAATTAACTGTTAAACACCCTTGAAAGCTCAAAAATTGAAGAGGCATAGAACTAGAAAATAGGGAATATATTGCCCTTTTTACTGCCGAAGATTAAGTCGATTTTCCATTTTTCGGTTGTTGGAGATGCTTCCACTTATGTTTTTTTACTATGCCGAAAGAGTTCCAAATAAAAAAACTAGCGCTGCTTTATCTCACACAATGAATAAAATTTATTATGTACTTGGTGATAAATATGCTTCGTATATGAAGACTTCTCGCATCTAATAAGAACTTGTATAACCATGTGCAAGAATTTTCAAAAATTACAAAATAACAAAGCTTTTTTTCTTTTTTTTTTAATCATATAATAACATGTATATAATATTGCATTTTTTTTAAAGTTTGATTAACATATATGATTTTAGTTTAAAATTTGGAAGGACAAAAAACAAGTTGGAGATTTACCTCTAGCACTATTATCAAGTCGGTCAGATCAGGTTTGCACTACCGAACCCGAACCTACTTCTCTACCGGTCCAAATATTGAATCCAAACCCAACGCGTGAGAACTAGGTCCAGACCCTGTTAAAAAAGGTGAGCGAGTGATGTCGGGCAGGAGAGGGAGGTTGGGCCTACTGCTTATTCTCTTTATTCTTTTTTTTTTAGGTTTTTTGTCCATTTTGAGCTAAACCGAACCCGAGCCCGAGTCCTGGTCGGGTCCATCTTTAGCAAACCCATACCTAAACCGAAAATATGAACGGATCCTATTTTAGGATCCAAACCCTACCAGCAATAGACCATGTTGATTCCGATCCAATGTCATGTCATGGTTAGTTCCGAATTTCGGATTTTTTCCAGCAGTGCTAGTTACCTCCTATATTTGTGTTTTTTTTTAAATTTTAAAAATAAAAAAAGAGGAAAAAAAATATTTGGATCAAAAGTGGTCCTAACAAAATATATTATATAGATAATATAACTCTACAATATTGTATATACCTTTAAAAATGAGAAAATAATAAAACTATTTTTGAAGAATTGGTATAGTATCATCTATACATTATTGCAAAGTTTTAAAAGTTTGATTAAGAGATAGAATTCTAATTCAAAATTTGGATGAAGCAAGAGTGGAGAGTTATCTCCTATATTTGCTCTCCATTTTTATTTTAAAAAGAACAAAAAAAAAAAAAAGAAGACAAAAATTCTAGACAAAAAATCATTTAACATAATATATAGTATAGACTAGGTTTGCCCATTGACACGTGCCTACGGCACGTCTTCGGAACGGTGCACCTTGTTCGATCATACAAAATAGTTTTGGAGGTCCAGCAAATTAATTGAAGTAGCAAATATATTATATGAGAAACTTTGGGGGGTCCAGCAAAAAACATATTATATGATTTTTTTTTGAATTATTTTTAAAGTTTTTAAAGTTTTTAAATTTTTTAGTTTTTTAATTTTTTAATTTTTTTAAAATTTAAAAAATTTTCTTTTCTTAATTTTTTGAATAGAAGAGGGAGAGAGGGAGAGAGAAAAAAAATAATAATTAAATAAATATAAGAGTTGTTTTGGGTGGGAATTTGAATTTGAGTTTTGGGAGGAAAAATATGTTTTGTGAGATTAGATCTGGGCCTTTGATTTTTGGGTGGATTGAAGGAGAGCCACTTGATAGCTTTCTTTGTATTTTATTATATAGATTAGTTAAGACTTTGAAAACCACTCATGGACGATCGATCGACGAACAGAGAGACAACCGAACAGAGAGACAACGAAGACCAAAATAATGACAGACAAACAAAACACTATAATTGGAAAATTAAAAAGCTTTACAAAAGATGACATTTTCAGAGGAAACAAAGCACTATAATTGAAAAAGTGGAATAAATTATGGGTTGATTCTTTCGGCCAGTTAGTCCAATCATTGTGAATTTCGAATCCATCAACAAAAGCATGCACTTCTATATATCTTGGCAAATGAAGGCAATTCACTCCAATTATTAGCTACTGAAACAATGTTTTAATAAATAACAGTAATTTAAGATATGTACTTTTTTGTTGCATAAAACATGGAATGCCCATCAACCATGGTACCCTGCTTCATTTTGTATTAAAAAGTAGATTGAGCTCACTAAATTTAATCTACGCTAAAATAAGGTTTATACAACTCATCTTCGGGTAATGGATATCATTCAATGAGTTGGATTAAAAGCAATAAGAGTATACAGTTGATACACAACAAATTGATGCAAAATGCCAGCAAAGAAACAAACATAAAAGATTACAGATTAGAGACCATCAAAGAACTTCATATAATCATCAAAGGTCTCGGCGTGCCTGATTTTCTGTAGAGATCCATTATCCACCTACAAATAAACTGAGTTAATTGGCGACAGATGTAACTGAATGAAAAATCACAAAAATACAGAGTATTTGGATGGAAACACAATTGTTCTGTTGCTTGGGGTATGTGATTCCCATGGACATCCAACATTCCTTCCAAAATCAAGTGATCCAGAGGGGAATCTGATTCCCTTGGACATGACTGCATACCAACTGACCGCATACCAAATGCCCCTTATTTTTAAACCCCTAATCATGATTTCCATTACCTACTTGTGACTTTGTTTAAACACTTTATAAATCCCTCACCATCTTTGGATGGAAACACAATTGTTCTGTTGCTTGGGGTATGTGATTCCCATGGACATCCAACATTCCTTCCAAAAACAAGTGATCCAGAGGGAAATCTGACTCCCTTGGACATGACTGCATACCAACTGACCGCATACCAAATGCCTCTTATTTTTAAACCCCTAATCATGATTTCCATTACCTACTTGTGACTTTGTTTAAACACTTATATAAATCCCTCACCATCGCCACCATTTTGGATTAAAAAGAAAACGTAGCAGTCAAAGTATACTTCTTTTGGTAAAATATACCTTCAATATAAAAGTAGTGCGTTTCAATAAAATAAAATGTTCATTTTAGTTTAAACAGTATGGTGTATTGCAAGCTGTAGATAACAGAAAGCATAAAGCTAATACATTGTCATTAAAAAGGTTCTAACGAAAGAAAATTCACTTGAGTATTTCTTGTCCAAAAGAAATTGGTCAACTGCTAAACATTACAGAAGGGAGACAGTGAGAATTACATGTTAAAAGACAAAAGAGGTTAATGAAGAATCATGGTAAAGTGAAAGGGTTTTATATTAAATTTCAAATTTCCGTTAAATTGTTTTAGAAGGACAAGGTACTCTGGTGACTGGGATTCTAAATAAGATCATTTAACTTTGGTTCATAATCAAACACGACTAACCAATTTGATAGTTTTGTAGAAAGAAGCCGAAAAGAGTTAACAAAAAGAGTGCTCACCCAATACTCCGGTGGTCTCATTTTCAGATTATATGTTGAAGCCATGCTCATGCAGTACGCACCAGCATCATGAACAACCAAGCCAGCTCCCTGAATGTTCTCATAAAACTTATCAACTCCATTCAACACTTAATTCTATAAGCAAACTGAAACGAACAAATTTAAAAAACTATGAGCTAATACAAACCTTAGGTGGTGTTGGAAGCTCTCTGTCCTTCCCTAAGAAATCTGCAGATTCACAGACTGGTCCCACCACATCAAAGGTGGAAATTTCAGCGTCCTCAGGAGGAGGAGAAACCAACTCTATGTGCTGCATTACGAGATCAGGGTGTTACATTAAAATTTTGTGGACAGTTTGTGTACTAATGTTTATGGGTTGTACTAGTAGTACTATTTTTTCAAAATCAGTTTGGTACTACACGGAGCAACAATAGAGTAAGCACACAACAATTAATGAGTGTGGACTCCATACAGACATATTTGATGCTTGTTTCCTTCAGCACCAAGCTAGTATAAATAAAAAAAAGTCCAACTCTACCGTAGTACTATATACTAATGCCAAAATACCAATCTTTGTCAGAATCTTGTAGCATACCTGATATGCTCCATAGAGACTTGGTCGTATAAGCTCAGCCATGCTGCCATCAATCACAATAAAATTTTTGGTTCCATTCGTCTTCACTCCAGTCACCCGATTAACCAAGCAGCAAGTATTTGCAATGATCGATCTTCCAGGTTCAATAATCAAAGTCAAACCTCGTGAAAGGACCAAGTCCCGCACCTGAATGCACCAGGATAACATTAGAAATTAATTTATACACTATAGCAGCTCGAATATGTGCGAGCTAATAATGAAGTGAAAAGGCATGAGCGTGGCTAATCTACACTCACTGAATAGTACGTGTGCACAACTAAGAGTATCAGCAAACAATAATGAAGTAGAATGAGAACTTACAGTGTTAATTAGATCCATTGGTGTAGGAAGAACTGTACCAGTGTGGTAATAATCTATCCCTAAGCCACCTCCTATATTTAGATACTCCATTTCAAAACCTTGAGACCGAATTTCATCGATATAATTCACCATTAGATTAGCAGCATCTCTGAAAATATCCACCTACAAAACAGAAGTCCACACTTCATCAAATATTCGCAAGACTGTTGAATATCAGACCCTCTACATCTCAGTGCCAGCTCCACTGGGGATCCAGCCAGTGTTACCTCAACTTGTATGTCAACTTGTAAATTCTCAAATCTAGAAATGATTATTGACAGTGTTTTTAGAACTCCTCGTTACAGGAGTCTTCTCCACTCCTTGTCACCACCACCTCGTCCTCCCATTCAGCAGCTATCGGCATTATTAAATATAATTAAATTAAGGTAATACATATATCTAGTCCGTGAAGCTTTTATGAAGCCGTCGCTTAAGCGCAGAAGGGTGAAGTGGTCCAAGGAATGCCACGCACCACTTTAACATTTATAAAAACCTGGATTATTGGTAAAGTGAACTTGATGAGGAAACATCAGTTTTCAAAAATCTATGTTAAAATAGATTCAAGTCGTGCAGTCAAATATTTAGGTCGTGCTGACATACAAATCAGAAGCTCATAATACATCGAAAGCAGTAAAACAAATGAATAAATAAAGGAAGAAAAGACATGTCAAATAACAGAGAAATAACTGAAGCCTGTTCTACTTGCCCAATATAAGCTCCAGTATCAGAAAAAAAATCTAATAGTGCCATCATGAGAAACACGAAACATCTAAATTGAAGCAGAATAAGAAAAAAAAACTAATTAAACACTAAAATTTTAAGTAGTCAAAAATAGACAGTTCGGAACATGGACGACGAATCATTTCGTCATTCTTGATCACTTGATATTCACGACAAACCCAGATACAAAATACAGTTGAAGAAATCCTTTCCACAAGAAATGACAAAATCCTCAAAATGGCACAATAATATCGATTAACATATATTGACAGACCTCATTCTCTATCAATGTAGGGCATCTAATAATAAAATATTATATAAATTAACAACAAATAGCTCCACCACACTTTTACTATAATACTAAAAAGATACTCCATTTAACAAGGTGCTTTTTTCTGACTTCACTGATCTTTTTTTTCAAAATAATGTTCTGTGCATATACGTTACAAATATCTTCTAATCTTGGGGACAAAAAAACGAAGTTTAGAAAGAGTTTAGTTAATCATGTTTTAAATAAGTTCAGGTTGCACTTAGAATTTTGACAATTAACACAATTGTGATTTTGACCAGAACTTACAGCCTTGTTTAAGGCAAACAATGAACTTAGACTGCTGATATAAATATTTCCCAAAAATGACATAGGATATTTGTCATTAAGGACAAATTTCGTTAGTTTTATGGCTATACAACTTATGAGGTCTTCATCAACATTTTGTTTTGGAAATCACAACGGAAATACCAAAAAGCTACGAAGGAAAATACCAAGGTCAATGAGCTCAAAGAAACTCTTAATAAAAAGACAATAAGATATGAGGTACCTTTGTAATGGTGGACCCCAAATGGCAATGAGCCCCTACAAGCTTAAGTTCATTTGGATGTGACTTGACAGCATCTAGAAACCACTGTAGCTTCTCATTTCTAATGCCAAATTTGGAGTTCTTGTTCCCTGTGGCAACATAAGCATGTACCTAACAGAAATCATACGAAAAGCATTGTAATAAGTGTTGGAGTTAATTACTGTAACACCAGAATTTGCACCCAAAAAAAAAAATTAGTAATGTTAACAATGTATCATATATGATAATCAGATATGAATAGGAGAAGATGAAAAAAACGAACTAGTAGTTGAACTCACATATTTGATTTAGTACTTGGGTTACCCTAGTCCTCCTTCAACAGAACAATTACTAAATCAGAAGCAAATTATATGTAATAGTCATGTTTTTTCTCAATCAATTCTTTGGCTAATTATATATGCACTAGTTATAGAAAAATAAATTGTGAAATGCCTGAGTCCCTCAACCAAAACTATGAATTTGTGATGAGAGTTTGGAAATTACATTTACTTCACTCCCATGCAGGCTAGGGACCCTTCTCTTTCTCCTTTTTAATCTTTTATGGACCAATGCTTGGAAAAATGTAACTACTGTCCAAACCTGTGGCTCTCATGCCATGCGAAATGTCCCAAAATGCATCAAAACTCCTAAAGTTATGGTGAGGGTCGAGAGGTTATAAAGAAATAACTCTTATGTACTAGAAGTTAACTGAGCCATAATAGTTTTATATATGATGATTATAGCTAAATCTGACATCTTGATTTGGTCAGCATATATTTGCAACTGCAAGGTTTTTCAACCGGCAAGAGTTAGTCATAACTACAACAAGAAACTGCCTAACAACAAATATCAAAAGTATTTAAATTTATTGGCCTAAGCAGTCATAGATTTATAACAATAATTAAGTAAATTAAGAGACCATCATACCTGAGGATCCACATCAGGATTAATCCGAAGTAAAACAGGGATTTGATTTCCTGTCACTCTTGCAGCGATCACAATGTTTTCCAAATCAAATTCACTATCTATATTAATGAATACTCCTTCTTTTGCAGCTATAATTAGATCATCCAATAGCTTCCCATTTCCATTAAATATACACCTGATCTTCAAAGGTTAAACTACAAACATCAGACATGGAAAGCAATTGATTTTGTAGGCAAATACATTTTAGTAAACTACTACTGGCGTGAAGATGTGAATAAGATCTACAAGACGAGGACACATAATTCAAATAATCCACAAATCTTTTTAAGGAAAAAAGAAGAGGAAAAATAGCATATCAGTATTTTTTTTTAAAAAACCATAATTGAGAGATACCAGATTTATGATGACTGATAGAACGCGTGACCACATAAGCATTCTACAAAAAATGCAGGTTATATCGAACTGTAGGAATATGTAAATCCAGATGAATATACGAAGCCACATATAAATTCATTCCCTTCTGTACTCCATGATTGGCAAGGCAGGTCAGGGTCTGGAGTCAGAATGCAGGGTGAGTATTGTGGGAGAGGACGGGGTAAAATTTTAAATTGACAAGTTTTCCTTTCTCATTAGTTAGAAGTACAAATCGTTAACCTCACTCAAACCAAAGGAAGAGGAAGAGGAAAGGAGAGGGAACTCTTCGGAATTAAGCACAAACATGAGCAATTAGTAGGGTAAAATATGCTTGACGCGATCAGTAAAATTACTTGGGATTAATTAATAAAAAGATAACTATTGATATTATCTCATGCTGCTACAACATTCCTATTAGTGTAGGATGTCATTAATTATAATCTATACAGTGTGATAGAAAATTAAGGGAACATAGTGCAAAAACAAGTCAGTGCTGGAGGTGCATTACAAATCCTGATGCTAGTTATGATCTATGAGCACAACTGAAGGATAAAGGAGAATGTTTAAATCAACCATACAACTGTTTTGTCTCCCTTCTCACGAACCTCCTACATCTATTAGGAATCAAGAGTTTTCCTAAGGCCCCTCCCTCCCCTGTGTTATTCTCTGTCCTCTGCTATAAGGCAGGGGTGAATTCATGTGCAACCTAAGGTGGGCAATTAGTTGAAGGAAAATGAACAGACGTGCATTACAACGCGTGACGCTAGTGGTCATCTAAGTGCGCACTTAAACTTAAGTAGGACTTTAAATCACTATACAGTATTATTTCTTCTCAGTAAGTTCTTTCCTCTAATACGGACCGAGGGCTTCCTAAGGTGCCTCACTCCCATGCAGTATTCTTCGTCCTTTGCTATAAGCCTAATAGCCATATTGTGGTTCTAGAGTCTATATGTGATTTACATGAAGTATGAGGATTTACTACATTGCTACTAAATCACCTATATAGTCAAGTTCTTCCATTCCAAATTATATATTCCTCTTTTATGCATCTGAAGCACTTGGGTTGTCTCACACCCCCTCAATGGCATTCCCTCTCCCTTGAAATCAAGCACATGAATCTATTCACAAAATGCCCACATCTAACTATCTACTATTTTAATGGGAGAGTTGGGGTTTGTAACAAACAAACCTTAACTTTGTAACTATACAAACACGTATAATACCGTCCAAACTATATTCAACAAATATAAATGTGCACCGCACGTGTAGTCCAAATCAAAACATTCAAATATAAACTATTTTTTTCTTATTCGATATATATTCGTTTAATTTGATGACTTTACTTTTTTAGACGTGCATCGGACGTACATTATACTAGTATACTTTGAATGCAAATGTGCCTACATTCCTCCATCAATCAGTTACCCAAAATCACCTTTCTAATTTTTTTCTTCTGGTAACATTGTCTAACCCTTTCACATCTCATATAACAAATCAAGAACCCTAATTCTTAACTTTAAAAAAAAAAAAATCCTTAACCTTTTGGGATCGAACCCAGCCTTCAATGCGAGCCTAAGCTCATTGCCACTGACAAGCACAGCCCCACACCCCAAGCCCTGCAAATGCTCCAGAATCTTGAGATTGTTATTCGCCTTGATCGCGTACCCCACCACCGACTTCACCCCCTCCAGCGCCTCCCTGTACGCCTCAAAATTCCTCGTAATCTGCGCCTTGCTGTACAGATAGAACGGGCTCCGCTCCACCTTCTGCATCAAGTCCTCGACTTTCAGGCCATCACAGGTGAGGAACCCCTCGGTATTGTGGGTGAAGGGGGTGGAGGCGGTGGTGGATTTCGGAGCTTCGGACAGCACGGCTTTGATGGAGAGGGAGCGACGGCTGCGGGGGAGGGAGATGAGGTTGGGGCTAGGGTTACGGTTTGCGGAGGGGAGTTTGAAGGAGAGGGATGGGAGTTTCAAGGAGAGGGACTGAGCGGCCGCCATTATTTTGGGGTGGAGGGTTTGCGGGGGGGGGGGGGGGGGGGGGGTTGGGAGGGGGTGAGGTTTTTATAGTGGATGTGTGGAAAGTAATTTGTGGCGTTTTTAGGGAATTTGTTTCCCGTACTGACCAAAATATTAACCAATCTGACACTCTTTCGAAAATACTTACCCCAACTGACTCAGTTTTGTATAAGTTGTTCCTTCTTTCTCTCAGTTTAAAGTTACTTCCATCGAGCTCCATAAAATCAAACCTTTCTGCCTTAATGTTACAGCTGTATTTCAATCTAAGGGGCAAAGAAAATGCCAAATGTTTAGATCAATTTAGATGAAGCTTTTAGTTATCTAGCTTGTCTGTCTTGCTGGATTCTCCTCAAAATTGGCTTCAGGCAGGAAGTTTCTCATTGTTATTTTTGCTTCCCGGCAGCATATGATATACGTACCTTTGTTGCTGGGGGTTACTCTTTGTATCTTCATTTTATGATATGTCACTTTTGTTATGAAAACTGATCTTGGTCACATGCATGGGGGCGAAACACACTTGATCTTTACATTGGTTGGTTCGCTTGATTCACTGTTTTTATTGTAATCAAATGTTCGTGAGAAAGATTGATACGAGGTTGGGAAATGGCTCCGGGGATGATCGAAGGAGCTTAGATGGTCCCAGGGATTTAAAGATTGATCAGATACCGATGAGAAAGATGGATAAACCCAAGCATTTAGAAGTGTATGTAATGGTGTGAAGAGCACGTGATTTTTAAAAGAAATTGGAGGCGGGAATCAAGCCAGGTACACGTGTACGGTCCAAGTGGAATATCTTTTTGATAACAAGGTCCAAGTGGAATATCGGAAGCTATAAGAAGCTCAATAACAAAGCAGAGGAGTTAGCAATTTGTAACAACCTTCGTGATTCATCTTCTTCTTCCCGAATCTTCTGTAATTCTTTTCCTAAAACCCTCAAAACCAAGTTCTTGATTGTAAAAGATTCTTGATTTCTCCGATTTTCAATACCAATCAAACCAGAAGTATTAGCTGTGATTTCAATTGATCTGAGTTGCTATCAATTTGGTGCTTTCATCGTCTTGATCTCTGGAATGGCTGACGGAACGAGATGGCGATTGATGATGGAAGAGTCGTTGGGCGCAATCAAGGAAACAGCGAAAAATCATAGCGATCAGTTGCAGTCTCTTGCGTCGTCAATGGCGGAGCAATAGAAGTCGACATCGGAGCAAAAGGAGTTGATATCAGAAGTTGTAGAGAAGCTAATGATTCTTGGTGCTAAGATCGATCAAATCGCACTCCGATAATGGACACTCCAATTGCTGTAAGTTCTCACTTCAACTCTCATGAATTTCGAGTGAGAAATCCTAGGTTAGATTTCCCTAGGTGTGAAGGTATAACCCCTTAGGTTGGGTGTTTTAAGCAAATCAGTTCTTTGCCTATCATCGAACACCTGGCGAGCATAAATTGACCATTGCTTCATTTCATATGGACGGAAAAGCTTTGGCGTGGTTTCAGTTCAAATTTGATAATGGTGAATTTCGTGATTGGGAGTGTTTTGTTAAAGAGCTAGATATTCGATTTGGACCATCTGTGTATGTTGATTATGCAGGGATGTTATTCAAATTGAGTCAAACAGCAACATTAGCTGAGTATTTAGATCAATTTGAGGCTTTAGCAAACAAGACTAAGGGACTGGGTGATAAATATGTGCTTAGTTGTTACGTTTCTGGCTTGAAACCTGAAATTCGGAGAGAGGTACTAGCTCATAAACCTGCTAATTGGCTAAGTCCATAGGGTTATCAAGACTGCAAGAGGAGAAAATTGTTGAGGAGAAGTCTATGAGAGGAAGAAATACTCATGTGAGACACTCATGGCAGCCACCTCCAAGCACTCTTCCACCATTACTTCCCACACCTGTGCAAACACCACATGTACATACTGTAACATCCTGGATTTTTAAATCTTATTTATATTTGGAGTTGTTTAATTTTACGTGTTGTGCACGTAAAAAATTTATGCATGCATTCTTTAAAAAATATTTCATAAACTAGTAATCCTCATTTATTCTCTTTTTTTAGAAAGCCTAATTTAATCCTAGGCTTAATTTGTCTCTTTGTAGCCTACATTAGTTAATTAATTAATTAAATTAGTAGAGCCCATAGTCTCTTGGCCCATTAGTGAGCCCATGTAATTTAATTATTCTTTATTTTAGTCTAACTTGTAGTGTAAACTCAAATAATGGATAATTAATTAAACTAACATGTACAACTTGTAAGTGGAGGAACTAGGGTAGCATGTGCATGCACAAGAGTGTGCAAAACACACCCTTGGAGTTGGCCGGATTGTGCATGAGTGGAGAAGGGAAGTGGGAGTAGTGGTGAGGTGGTTATCTCATTCATGGGTGGTTATGGCAACTTCCAAACTAATCCTAGCCCTTAATCCCTAACTATTTGATCTAATCTTAGCCATTCAATCCACCCAAAATTTTGTATAAATACCCCCCCCCCCCCCCCCCCCACACACACACACATTAGTATACTCACACGTAATCTATATCAAAAGAGAAAGATACAGAAATACAATTAGAGAGCAGAAGATTGAGAGTTTAGTAAGTTCAAAAGATTGAGAGTTGTGTTAGTGTGTTCTTCATTCCCATTTGGTGGCCAGATTTCTTCAAGGAGCAAGGAGGTCGGGTGTACTTCAAAGCGAGGAGGAGATGACCTGTGGTAGCTCAAACTAGGAGGAGAATGCCTCTTTTGATCAATCTATGAGTTTTAGGAGTTCATTTTGTTTTCTCTCCAATAAGGTGGGCAATTTTCTCTAACTTCTAAGTAGTATCATGCTAGGTTATGTGCTAATCGTGCTAGAATAAATAGATGAAAATATTGCTCTTTGATAGTACCATGACTAAGGTGAAAATGGAACATTGAAATTGCATAAAATGAATAAGTGAACTTGATTGAATGATATGTTTGTTGTTGTGATATTTGAATATTAATCTAGCATGCTAAAATTAGAATAAATGTTCTCCATGTTAAAATATTTGTGTTTGTGGAAAAAATACAATTTTTAGAAATGTTTATGTGGAAAGTGCTAATTGTAAGAATCTTTACATTATTAAAATAAGATTGATTAGTGAATTATGCATATTCATGATTAGTGTGATTGATGTAAAATAATCCTAAAGTTGTATGTTAATTGTTGAGAGAAATGAACATGAAATTGTTAGTAGAACACTATGTGATTTTTATGTATACTTGTAGGAACAAAAAGATGTACTTTATATGAGAAAATGAGAATTTAATGGCTTTAAAAACCCCCAAATTACTATTTACTTTGAATCAGGAAATTATTTACTTTTAATGAAGAACAAGTTACATTTTTTGAAGAAATTAGTTTCTTTAATAAACTAGAACAACCACAGTCTTGAACAAAACCAATTGGAATTATTTCTCTATGGGTGAGTCACTCTGTCCATTCTGGTCAGTGGGTGCAAATTAAAAATGTCACTATAGTAGAAGGTCATGGGTTCAAATCTTGTCATACACTTTTAATTTTTTTTTTTTTGAAAATAACCTAACCCGAGACCCTGAGTATATAAAGTTGGAGACCCTCTATGTGAGCTGCTGCACCACAGTAACGTTACTGTAGCGCACATGCTGCTGCTGTCTGTTGGTGCGGGTTCGAAACCTGGCTTCGGCCAAGGTTTTTACTTTTGGTTTTTTTGTTTTTATGAAAATGAATTTTTAAATAGTTTCTTTTGTGAAAATTAATTGGTAAGAAATTATATTAATTATCCAGAGAATTAATTTGGACTTATCTAGAAAATTTCTATGGATTGATAAAATTATAGATCAAGATTAAATGGATCATAAGTGTGTTTTATGTGATAATTTAAGCAATATGCATTTCTCTTTTAGGGAAAATTATGGAAAATTATTTTGAGAATTCGAGACTTAATACAAATGTGAATAACTTCGCTTGGTTTGTATAATTGGGATTTTGATTTATAAATGCAAAGAAAATTATTATTGAGATTAAGTTTGAAATTTAAGAAATTGTGAAATGAAACTATCTTGTCTCATTATTGTGAAAAGTAATACAAGAATTGAAACGAAGAAAAATCATGATGACTTATGAAATTATGGATGAGTGTGAATACTCAATTTATGAACATGATATGAGATTTTGAACTAGATGATAGCTAAGTCCTATTACCGGCAAATTGAATGAGTTACAATTATTGAGATAAATTATTGAGATGAAAGACCAAGATGGTCAAGTTGTTGATTAAGACTGGTATAGAGGAAAGAGCTAACTCTAGGGGTTGATTTTATTCATGATTCAAATAAACTAAGAATTTAGATACATATTGGTGATGTGACGAAAGTGAGAGAAAAACACGAGTATGAGGATCATCGGATTGGCGGTGTGAGAGTGATTCACAGACTGCCTGCTTGATGCGTCATGACATGGCGTAAGCACTACTCCAGAATTATCGTCCCGGTGGCGACGCTTGTGGAGTGTTTGGTGACTACGGGTGGTGCCATCGTTCCATGGCGGAGATTGAATTGTCCATAGTCTGCCTGCTTGATGCGTCATGTCAGTGCGTGGGATTCCCCTCCAGGCTGCCTGGACATGGGCTCGTAGATCATAGAACATCTAGGATACTTACCATAGTTCCGTAGTAGTTTAAGTCATGGCGAGGAATTGAACCCCATAAGATGAAGTACGATTAAAGGCTTGCCCTCGGACCTATGTAGTATGAGATTTATAGAATCCGAACAAGTGCGCATTAGTGTCATATAACATAATAACTGCATTAAGGACTAAGTGCACAGCACAACACAACATCTATAGGATAGTCCCAGTAGTTTTTGCTTGTGAGAAGTGTGTGCTTTCTAAGTAGGAGAAAATTGGTGTTTTATATTCTTGCGTCAGTTGAATGAACTGACGAGCCCATAGTTTCTATGCAAGATAAAGAGATTGACAAGATTAAATATGCAAGCTGCTTAAAGAATGTTTCAAGTGTTGTACTTTTATTCATGTAATTGTTGTAAATGATTTCCGTTATTTAAATGTAATTCAAGTTGTAACTCTGATGTAATGAAAGTTTAAATTTCCTTGTAAAATTATACGAAGAGAAGTGTAAAGATCATGTGGAACTTCGAATTCAATCTGTTTTGGAATTCGAAGTGTTACACATACTGGTTCTACTGATACTGTTAGAAGACCTTTTATTAAGAAAATTCATCCCGAAGAGTGGGCAATGAGAGAGGAAAAAGGTCTTTGTTTTAATTGTGATGAGAAATATTTGCCAGGGCATCAATGCAAGAAGCAATTTTTCATGTTACTAGTAGATGAAGATTCTGCTGAACAGGATAATGAACGGGAGTTGGTTGAGGTAGCTCAGCAAGAGTTTGAGTAGCTGCCAGAGATATCTTTTCAAGCCCTTTCTGGCCAGTTATGTCTCAAGACATTGAGGATGCATGGCTGCATTAAAAATCATAATGTGCATGTCTTTATTGATTCTGGTAGCACGTATAATTTCATTCAAGAAAGGTTAGTACAGTATCTAAATTGCTCGTTATGCCCTGTCAGCCATTCAAACTTGTGGTAGGTAATGGGGAATTATTGCATTGTACAGGAAAGTGTGTATCAGTGCCTCTTCAATTGCAGGAATATAATTCTCAGGTTGATTTTAATATTAGCTGTGATTTCAAACCAGAAGTATTAGCTGTGATCTCAATTAATCTGAGCTGCTATCAAAGATCAAACTCATCAACTTATTTTAGGGAGAGTATTGATGGATTTTTTGAGTCAGAGAGTAGTGATGCATTGCTTGCATGATCTGAGTTTTGCCAGTGGTTAGCACATAAAAACATCAATAAAAACCAAGTGTTTATTTCGTTTATGTACTTAGCCGAATAAATTTATGCTAAAGGTGCAGTTGGATCTAAATGGTCCTTATTATTTATTTTTTTTTATTTTACCCATTAAATATATACCCATTAAATATATAATAAGTTCTCCAAATTGAGATATCAACTTCAAATTTACATACATAATACCTTAAGTTAAAAAAAGAGTAATTCCAAGGATATATTAGAGAAACATTAGTAAACATAATAGCTTACTTTCTCTGTAATTATCGCTTAGACTACACTTACATTACTAAGCTAAGCCTCAACAATGGGAAGGCTGATTCACCCAGATTCATGTCTTTATCGGCGACTTCGTTTCTTCATAACAATTCCTGGCCAACATTTTACATTTGGTTCTAATGAATTTGCAGATTTGAGGTATAGAGGTTTGCAGTTACCTGGTGACTTTTTTTTTTCATCAGTTGTTTGGATATAGAGGTTTGCAGATTCGAATAATGATTGATTCAAGCGAAGGTTCCACCAATTAGTCCAATCTGTTATCAGTTACTCACATTTTGCTACTCTAGTTAGGCTTCCTGTTTCAATTATGAACAGTAGTCTGTTAGCTCAGGTATTATAGAAACAGTTATTTTTGTTTTTTGTTTTTGAAAGGTAAGTAAATTTTATAAACTACAATCACTAGACAAATACACAAAATGTCTCAGAAGAGAGCTTTCAAAATCCCTGTAGAAACGTGAGTAGTGTAGGTAAGGTGGGGGCCATGGTCTTCCCTCAAATTAGATTCGGACGGATGGCCAAGGGATGGGAGTTCTCAACCAACATCCCAATTGCGTCGGATACGTGAGTTCTCATTCTCTGATCAAGATATATAGTTGCTCATACGGATTTGAACATCTTTTATAGCTCTAAGGAAAGTTGTTTTGTCTCGGGATTTTCCTTCAAACCCTCTAAAATTCCGCTCTCCATATGTGTGCCATACGGTAGCTTGAAGGGTCTTCGGCTTGAAAGAGGATTTGATGATAAGAGCTTCCTCAAGCAATGACTTTGGCTTTAAAGCAGCTTGCAATTGGAGTGCGGTTGGAGTCTAAGTTTGCAGACTTGCCAAACATATGTTGTGTACGAACACACAAAGAGTAAATGATCTTTATCTTCATGCGAACTTGTACATAAGACACCAAGAGTAAATGATCACTCTCTCCAAGAGGTAATCCAGGATTGCAAAAGGCGACGGTTGTCAGGATTCATCTTAAAACGGGACTTTAAAAAAGCATATGACAAAGTAGAATATAACTGCCTCCTGGAGATTCTTAGACGATGAGGATTCGGGCACAGGTGGACCAGGTGGGTAGAAACTTGGCTACAAACGGCCAAGGCTAGCGTGCTAGTCAATGGGGGCACCGGTAAAGAAAATAAAATGTCCAAGGGGATTGTGCCAAGGGGACCCTCTGTCTCCAATTTTGTTCACGTTGGTAGCAGATAGTCTGCATAGGATGTTGAACTCATCTAGTTAAATGAACTTATTAACGGGCTGGGCATTAGGGGGGGTCTCTGCTGTAATGAAAGTCCAGTATGCGGATGACACGCTTCGCTTTGGGGAATGTGATGTGTTTCATGCCACTTTTGTCAAGTAGGGTCTGTGTCTTTTTAGGAGTGGTCGGGGCTTAAGGTGAATTTACATAAAAGTACTATCACCTTCATAGGAGAAACATGTGTGGATGACAAGCTCGTGGCAGCTATATATTCTTAACTGCCCAGTACAAAACTTGCCACTTAAATATTTGGGCTTGCCTATTAGAAGTAGGAGTCTTAGAAGGGGGGACTGGAATGAGCTTATTGAGAGAATCGCTAATAGGTTAGAAGGATGAAAGGGAAAAATGCTTTCGTTCGGCTGGCGCTTGGTTATGCTCAATTCTGTGATCAACTCAATATCTCTATATTTTTATCGTTCTTCGAGATACCAGTTTGGGTTACTAAAAAGATCGATAGACTGAGAAGACGCTTCCTCTGAAATGGATCTATGTCAGATGGGAAGGGGTACCCGTTTATCAAGTGAGGATTGGTATGTATACGGAAGGAGTTGAGAGGATTGAGGTTTATTAATCTTTGACAAATGAACCAAGTCCTTTTGTGCAGATGGTTGTGAAAACTTAATATACGTAAGCATACAAAGTGGACAGCGCTAATTAAAGGAAATGGTAGCATGTATCGAAATAGAAGAATATCGCGTCCATGTCCGACTTCTAGCGCGGAGTGTCGCGCACAAAGGACATCTTCTTCGCGGAAGCTTTTTTTGCTATTGGTAGCAGAGCATATTTATCTAAAAAGAAGATTCATGGAGGCATATAAATAAGCAACCAACAAGAACGATTGGGTGGCGATACAGTGGAGGAACGAATAATGGAGGCCAATATTGATGGGACAATTGAGCAGGGAGGCACAGGACCAGAAAAGGCTTCTTATTCAATTCTTGCAAGACTGGAAGCCCACAGGAGAGGAGCACTAGGACATGATCATTCGGGAGTCCTGGAACAGAGGAAAATTCTCAGGAAAATCGGCGTACGCATTAATCAATGAGAAAGGGGGGGGGGGGTTATGGGTCAAAGATTTAGTTTGGTAAGTTAAGATTTCGTTGAAGATTCGTGCCTTTCGGAATGTGGTTCTCACTAGGGAAAAGTTTTCGAGGCGTATGTGGCACGGACTAGGGGAGTGCGTTTTATGTGATCACGACAGGAAAATAGTGGATCACGTGTTCATGAAATGTCGGTATGTTATACCGCTTTAGGAAGAACTGTTGCATACATTTCGTATATCTATGCCTCTGCTGGACTCTCTTCAGACTGTATGGGGATCTTGGAGAGAGAGTCAATGTCTATAGGCACTACATTGACATTTGGGGAATTGAGGTAGCAGCCACTTACTTGGCAATTTGGTTAGAAATGAATGAACTTTTAGTCCCACACACAAGCATTGTAACACCCCGAATTTCCTACACAGGCAATTCGTAGCACACCCAGAAATCTTTTGCTTCAATTGAGTACATAAACATAATATAATACAGGAAAAATGTTGGAATCTTACTATAAATCCAAACTCTTGGATTGATAAGATGACGGGCTCAGGATATCACACTTTAAGCCAAGGACTCAGACATTCTTACGTGTAGTAAACAACTTGTGGGTTCGTCAGCGTGTGAGGCCGACGATAAGAATCACAATATCTTTAACTAATTCCAAAAATAACATAATAACATACATAGCATAATAGAAATAAAACTGGAATCGATGTAATAAATGTAAATGAAAATTAGTCAATTATACAATGTCATATAAGTGAGTGTAAATCTAATTCACTAAGATATCAAACATATGCTTATTATGAAAATATGCACAAATCCAAAGATGTACTTTTAATGCACGCTTGTTTGGAATGATATGCCGCCCATACAACATATTTTCGAAAGCAAGCCACTAGCATTTCTTCTCATTACAGGGTTCAATCCCTCGTTATGCAATACATACTCATGTATTCTACATTGTTTCTAACATTTATCTAGTGACTAGTACAGTTGCAGTTGTTCGGTCCGATTCCGTCACTGCAGTCGGTAGTGGTCATGCCGGAACCCTGTGGTCTATCTCCACTCCCGAGCATCCATAACGGTGCCCAGCCCTGGTGGTCTCCCTCCACTCCCCGGTCTTACATATTCCACCCCACCCGAACCCAGTGGTCTCTCTCCACTCCCCGGTAGTACCGGGACCCTGTGGTCTCTCTCCGCTTTCAGACCTCACTAAAAGTTATCACGAATATCAGACGATCCTGCAGGCATTTCCTACCCCACTTAGAGATGCTGAGTTAAACTCTTGCTTTCCATTCGTATCTGATAACATAGAACATCAACGGACAATTATGGGTCCATCCCCTGAGTTGTGACAGAAGTCTACGGCCTATACATCAGCACCCCCGTTCTTAATACTAGATCCCAGAAATTAACAGTCGAGATATTGCCGCATGTGTCCCCTTGACAGGTGAATACAACTCCCGATAATTATATAAATTCCAATACTTGTCAAAAAATTAATTTCTTAGTTTTATATGAAACCTCAATGAGTCTAGTACAATATTGTAGTTAAGAACCTCTAGATTTAATCCCAATTAATTTGTCTAAAACCATTTGTAAGACAGTATATTCAGAATCCAGAAATTGCAGCTTTAGCTACTTTTAAAAATCATAGAAAATTCCACACTTCTTGGAAATTGGGTTTCTTAGAGTCTACTTCAAATTCTCAGTTTGTAGTTTCCTCAAAATACTTCATTTAAGAGGTTAAAATGATCAAACACCAGAAAATGTATAAATTTTGAGAATCCAAGAAAACTGTCAACCAGTCATAAGTTCAAATTTATTAAAATAAATAAACGATATCCAAAATTCATGAAATTTTGTGAACATATAATAGACATATATTAGATTCGCATATAAAAAGTTTAGCATACAGTTCCATATATTTGGAGAGATATGATTTTTGGAAATAAGTATGATATTCAGCCAGAATTATGAAATAAATTCTGTTTTATTTCTAAACTAGTAATGTATTCGGATTTTATTAAAATACCAAACGACATCCAAAAATTATGAAATTTTGAGGAGATGTTGTACACACATACATGATACACATACAAAAATTTCAGCCTCATAATCCATGTATTTAAATAGAAACGATTTTCTGAAGTGAGATCAAATTCTGGACAGAATTATAATAATGTTTCTAAGATAATCATATCATAATCTCACCCGATCAATTAACAAAAATTAACACATATAATCGAACACCAATACATACATAATCTAAGCATGAATACTCAATCTATACTAATTATCTAGCATGCACATATTCTACAAAATAAATAGAATTGGTTAAAGTTGTTACCCACTTCTTCGTTTCCAAATTAAGTTGCTTCTAGGCTCGAGTTGGTGAAGATAGCAACCCCACGAACAATGACAAGCAAACAATCACAACGACAGCAGGCACGATGACGATGGTGGCACTACGGGTAGCAAGTGGAGTATATATATATATATACTAGATTTGCCTACGGCACACCTTCGGAATGATACATCATATGAAAGTCTTGTAAACAGTAAAACAACAATTATGTAGCTCAAGTTTGAATAGTAAAACAATAATTAGTTGTAAATAAAAGTCCATGTTTCCATTAGTATATGTTGAAAAATAATTATAAATGGGGGTGTAAAATCCAACTTCTTAGAACTTTGAGTGTGGAAAATGATAAAATTTAACTGTTGATGAGATATTTTCTATTTTCAAAGTAACATGAGCAATAAAAAAATGCATACAAAATCTGAAAATTTACAAACCTAAAATCTGAAAATATAAATTTCTGAGTAAATAGAGAGAGAATGAGAGAGAGAGAGAGAGAGAGAGAGAGAGAGAGAGAGAGAGAGAGAGAAATAAATAAATAAATAAAGGAGTTGTTTTGGGGGGATTTGATTGGGAAAAACTTTTGGGCAGGAAAATATGTTTTTGTGAGGTTAGATCTAGATCATTGATTTCAACCATAATGAATGAGAGCCACATGATAGATTTCTTGGTGTTTTATTATGTAGATACTCCACTTGCTACCCGTAGTGCCGCCATCGTCATCATACTTGTTATCGTTGTGTGTGTGTGTGTGTGTGTGTGTATATATATATATATATATAAAGAGAGACAGTGAGAGGGCTTTGGAGGCTTCGGGTGTGGGACAGTGGCGAGGCTGCGAGGAGGAGCTCTGGTAGCGGTGGCAGCGGTAATTGGGAATGGGGCAGCAACGACGAGGTTCAGGTTGCTGTCGGCGGCGAAGGAAAGAGGAGGTGAAAGTCGGGAGGAGGCTTCGAGTTCGGTTTTCGAAGTGATTGGAGCTTGGTGTTCGGCGATGGCGGTGGAGGAGCTTCGGAGGAGGTCAAGGGCAGTTGTGTGCGATGATGGTGCGAGGAGAAAAGGTGGTTGGCGGGGTTGCAAGGAGGTGGAGCTTCGGCGGGTTCGGATAGAGGAAGAGGCAGTGGCGATGGGTGAGGGGTGAGGTGGAGAGTTATGGTGGTAGGAGGCTGGGGTGACGGCGATGGTGGAGGGGAGCTCGAAGGTTGATAGTGAGGTGGAGGAGCTGGCGATCGAAGTTGATGATGGTGGGGATGAGGAGGTAATCGGTGGTGGCAATGGGTGGCTATGAGGGTGGAGTGGTGTGCGGTAAGGTGCCGACGAGATGGAAACAGGGTGGCGGGAGGTAGTGGCGAGGAGGTCGGGATGGTTGTCGGCCGGCCTGGGAGGCAGTATTAGTGAAATGGTGTTTCGAGTTGTCAAGGTGAGGAGGCGGTTGGTGGTGGTTGGGGGAGAGGGAGGAGATGGTGATGGTTGTAGTGGTGTAAGGGTGAAGATGAGGTGGTGTTATCGAGGTGGAGCTTGGGGATGAGGTGCCGACAAAGCTGCAAGCGGCAGGGTGCAGGAGAAGGTGAAGGTGGAGCTCAGGGTGGCAGTTGGTGGCAGAGTTGTGGCGGTTGTGGAGGTGGTGATGGTGAGTGCATCAAGGGGAAAGGGGGGAAGCTCGGGGGTGTGTGGGGCTGCGATGGTGAAGGCAGTGGTGGTGGTTGTGGGTTTCGGAGAAGAAAAGATGAAGAAAAATGGAGAAGGCAGTGGTGAGGTGGAGATGGATGTGGATATAAATATATATATTTATATATAATATATATATACAGAAAAGAGAGAGCGATATAGGCAGTGAGTTTTTGAATGATGATGAGGAGATGGGGTGAGTGCTGCATGAGTGTGAAAAATATACATGTATATATATAGGAGCGAGAGAGGGTAGCTGTAGAGTAAGAAGAAGAGTGGATTTTATGTTAGGCTATAGTGAAATATAGGGAGTAGGCTAATAGATTATGAGTGGATTGTGCTGTAGAGTGAGAAGGATGAGAGGTTTAGGGGTATAGGAGGAGGTGGAGGCAGTAGTAGTAGGGGAGGTGAGTTGATGCAGGCTGTAAAATATGGTTGGAAAATTAGGGTGGCTGAATGTGAGGTGAGAAGGGGTTTAATTTAGTGTATAGAAAAATGTAGGGAGTATGAGGAGTGGGGATTGGATGATGAATTAAATTGGGATTAAGGGTATGATTATGATTAATCAGGGTTAAAGTTTGAATTAAACTCAAATTGACTAATCAGAAAAATTTGGAATGGATCAGAAAATATTTGGGTTGAGTTCAAAATAAGAGATCAAAAATGAATTGAAAGAACAAAAATAATTTATAAGAGATTGAAATACAAAAATGTAAAATATTTATATTGATAATGTACAAAATACATTTGTATAACACGTTTGAGGCAAAATTGTCATAACTCAATTTTGCGGGGTGTTACACTCTCCTCCCTTAGAAAAATTATGTCTTCAGAACTTATTAGGGTACAAGTTTGTAACCTGAACATTCTACCTTAAACAAAAAGTTCTAGATAATTCTTCTTCATTCTATCCTCAGACTCCCAAGTGGCCTCCTCCACTTGGTGATTCCTCCATAGAACTTTGACCATCTAAATCATTTAGTCATCAAAATATTCTCTTTGATTTCATTGCTACTCATTCTTTTAATTCTGCTTAATCGGCATCATATTTTCTGCTGCGTCATGTCAGTGACTTGGAACATCACCAACGAGAGCATGTGTTGTCTTTTGTTCTGAAGAGTGCAAGCAAAGTCTCTTATTGATCAGTAGCATGAATTTTAAAGCAAACTTCATTGTCATCAGCAATGCGTGATTTAATGGGCGGTGCATAAAGAATAAAATGATAAGAAGAAGACACATAAAAAGAAGAGAAAGGAGGAGAGAAGTCGATGAAAGAAGAAAGAAGAAAGAAGGCAGAAAGAAAGAAAAAAAGAGGAAGAGGAAGAGTTGTGGCGGTCGGTGGCAGAGTTGTGGCGGTTGTGGAGGTGGCGATGGTGACTGCATCAAGGGGAAAAGGGGGAAGCTCGGGGGTGTGTGGGGCTGCGATGGCGAAGGCAGTGGTGGTGGCTGTGGGTTTCGGAGAAGAAAAGAAGAAGATGAAAGGAGAAGGCAGTGGTGAGATGGAGAAGGCAGTGGTGAGATGGAGATGGAGATGGATGTGGTATATATATATATATATATATATATATATATATATATATATATATATATATATATATATATATATATATATATATATATATATAGAGTCCCCTTCGGTTGCACACTACTTTTGGTGAGCACTCCATGAGCACTCACGAAGTAGAGCACCTATGAAAAATCCGAACCGCTCATATTGTTCTATATGCCTAAGATAGCCTAAAAATAAAAAATCAAGTAATTTGAAGTTCATTTGCCCATCCATCATGCCGTTAGAATTTTCAGCCATACAATTTTGTGACGATGTAAATCATGGGCAAATGAACTTCAAATTACTTGATTTTTTATTTTTAGGCTATCTTAGGCATATAGAACAATATGAGCGGTTCGGATTTTTCATAGGTGCTTTATTTCGTGAGTGCTCACGGAGTGCTCACCAAAGTAGTGTGCAACCGAAGATTTCTCTCTCTCTCTCTCTCTCTCTCTCTATATATATATATATATATATATATATATATATATATATATATATATATATATATATGGGTAAAAGGGATATGAGCAACTTGCTCATTTAATAAATGAGCAATTGATTATGTGGCATGCATGTGATATATATATATATATATATTTGGTAAAAGGGGTATGAGCAACTTGCTCATTTAGTAAATGAGCAATTGATGATGTGTCATGCATGTGATTGGAAAGTCCTTAAAAATGTTAGTTGTCCAATATATCACATGCATGCCACATAATCAATTGCTCATATTTACTATTTTAATGGGAGAGTTGGGATTGTAAATAAACAAATCCTAATTTTGTGTGTGAGTAAACCCGTGCAATATACGGCCAAACTTAATTTCCATACATACCTGTCTGCGTCTGACACACGTGCAATCCCAACAAAACAAAAAAAAAAGGCTAAAATGGAAAAAAACCACCCTAAACTATCCCATATCTGCAGAAAACCTCACTCACCTTTTTATTGTGCTGAAAACCACACTGAACTATTTGTGCAAAAAACCCCACCTTCACACTGTTAGGGTTCAGTTAGTTTTTTGTCACGTGCTATGCACGTGACTTAGTAAATGTCCAAAATACCCCCAGAACACAATATGATTATTTTCTCTTTTCTTTCTTCTTTATTCAAAAAGATTATTTCTCTCCCAAATACAAACCCTAATCCCAAATCTAAAATCCACTAACTCCAAAATCAACCCAATCTTTCCGGAATCCTTCCTCATCATCGACGCTGCAATCTCGTCGAGGAGTCCATCTCGTCGAAGTCGGTGAGAGGTTACTGTCGAAGTCGTCGCTATCCACCCAGCCGAGGACGTTGCTCTCCAACCAGTCGAAATCGTGGCTCCATACCCAGTGGAAGTCGAAGTCGAAGTCGAAGATCATCGAAGTCGCTCCCCATACATTCGTCGCTCTCCAATGGACTGGTTAGGTGGGAAATTAAAGTTACTGATCGAGGGATGTGTTTTTGGCTGTAGCTGCTGCTACTCATGTCAAATTTTCTTTCATTTTGTAGATCTTTGTTAAGACTATCTTCACCTCCATTTATGGATCTTTGTTGTTTTTTTTATTTTTTTTGATAATATATGGATCTTTGTTATTACCAGAGCTGTTTTTTAGATTTGTAGTTGGTATCAATTCTTTGTGAGATACCTGTTATTTTAATCTAATGTTTTGTTTTGTAAACTTCCAGCAAAATCAAATCATTTGGACTCCAGCAATGTTTTGTTTTAAACCTGGTATCAATTCTTTGTGAGATTTGTAATTAATTTTATGTTTTTTTTTGACACTGCTGGAGCTCTTTTAGAGCTCTATTCAAACGATCAGTTGCTGTAAGAAGCTTCATTTTGACTCCTTGGTTGTAATGCAGATTGCTATTCAAACCATCAGTTGCTATTCAAAATATGTATCAGTTGCTGTAAGAAGCTTCATTTGCATATCAAAATCAAATCAAACCCTCAGTAATGCAGATTCGGACTCCTTGGTTCTTCTGTTGAACATGTATATATCCAACCAAAATCTGAACATTCGGACTCCTTGGGAGTTGGACGATGCAGATCTGAAGAAAAGAGGAAGATTGGGTTCTGAAGAAAAGAGGAAGAAAAAGAAGAAGGGAAGAAGGCATGTTCTGGGGGTATTTTGGACATTTACTAAGTCACGTGCATAGCACGTGACAAAAAACTAACTGAACCCTAACAGTGTTAAGGTTGGGTTTTTTGCACAAATAGTTCAGTGTGGTTTTCAGCACAATAAAAAGGTGAGTGAGGTTTTCTGCAGATATGGGATAGTTTAGGGGGTTTTTTTTTCAATTTTAGCCAAAAAAAAAACCCTTCATCTTCTTTTGGATGAACAAACCCTAAATCCCAAATTTCTCTCCTCCTCCCTTCCACCCAAAGTCCCGCTCTCCTCTCCCTCACCCGCGCCTCCCACCGACGTCGCGCCCTCCCCATCACGCACCCAACGTCCCGCTCTCCTCTCCCTCACCCGCGCCTCCCACCGACGTCGCGCCCTACCCATCGCGCAACCACGTCCTTCCTCCCCGCTCAGACGCCATCCCCCGCGCCTCCCCGTCCTTCCTCCCCGCTCAGATGCCATCCCCCGCGCATCCCCGTCCCGCCTCTCCGTCCTGCCTGCTCGCCTCGCACCCACGTCCCGCCTTCTCGCTCAGGCGCCCTCACCCGCGCCTCCCCGTCCCGCCTCTCCGTTCCGCCTCCTCATGCCCTCCCCCCGCGCCTCTCCGTCCCGCCTCCTCGCCTCCTCGCTCAGCCTCCATCGCCAGCGCCTCCCCGTCCCGCCTCCTCGCTCAGCCTCCTCCCCGTCCCGCCTCCTCGCTCAGTCACCCAGCCCTGTGTATCCCCACCTTGCGCCAGAGTATGCAATAATTAATCCTTGAAAAATCTTCTATTATCTTAGCTCAGTGTTTTTTCTATTTGCTTTTATGAGCTATAATATGTCTGTTTGATGTGGGTCTGTACGTCTGTGATATGATCCATTGTCTGTGCTCTATCTATTTGCAAACTGTTCTTCTTATTTGTGACTGGGTTGTATTCCCTACGTAAATTCTTAGGCACTATTTCCATGAGTTGAGACAAAAAAAAAGTTTAGATTGAGTTTGTGCACTTGGAATTTCAGATATAGCTTGAGTGACTGAAGCTTTTCAATTTAGCTCTTAGCTTATGAAAAGATAAAAAGATTTCTGGAACATCAGATATGAATTGAAGAAATCCTTGATTCATTATAACATAGGTGTACACCACTATTTTTTTCTTATCTGACTATGAAAAATTGCATATGAATTTTGCTGATTGTGAACTATTCAGACAAGACTTTAGAAACGCCAAATCTTTTGCACTCGCATATTCATGTTTCCAACCCTCCAATTTTTGGGTTGATCGTCCACACAACATACAACCCTCTTAATTCAATTATAGACTTTAGAGAATTACAAGTTAGAACACATATCTATCTTGCTAATAACTTAGGATTATTTTGAGTGTAGGTATCTAATGGGTGCTAGCAAAATCTTACTCTAAATTTGATCAATTTAGATTGTTGTTGGTACTTCTGACTATCTTTTTTCTTTCCATTTTTAGTCGAGCTAATTATGAATCTTACTCCTTGATCTATAACAAAGTGGTTTTTTATGATTATATTATGCTATTAAAAATTAAATGGGAGTTTCGAGATTAGTCATGGACAATTATATGTCGCTCTGTCCAGGGGAGTTTCGAGATTAATTTTTTATTTGTGTATTTTTTAGGTGTATTACAGGAAAGGGAATTGAGAAGGAGGTGATTTTCGAATAAGAAGAACATAATTGGCAGGTAAGTGTCGCTTTCATGTTGGTTATTGTCAAAACAATATTTAAATTCAGAATTAGTGTGATATGTTATTGATATAAATTTTGTTCAATCAAAGGATTATGGTTATGTTACAGCCTTTTTTATATCATTTTATTTTATTCAAGCAATATTGCTTTTTCAAGTAACCTTTAAGTACACACTACTTCCTTCAAGGTTAGCAGTGCGCGTTTTCTATTCGTTTACTGTAAGTTGAGAAAATTGTTGTTGGTACTTCTAGAAAAATCTTACTCTAAATTTGATCAATTTAGATTGTTGTTGGTACTTCTGACTGTCTTTTTTTCTTTCCATTTATATCATTTTAATATGCAGTTAGAGCATTTTAGACGGATCTTATTATCTATACTAAACACTATTATCTTTTTGTATTTAGAGTTTTACAGGAATGGACATAGATGAAGATGAAAAAGTGATTCTCCAGTCTGACTTGGAGAAAGACAAAAGAGAGAAATTTGAAGCACTTCTAAAACTGCAGCAAGAGAAAGATGGCCTGATAGAACCCAAAAAGAACCATCTGATATTGCCTGGAATGTTTCTTCCGGAGAATCCTGCACCACCAAATACATCAACTGAAACCAGCAATGGGCATGTTGGAGTTGGTACTGCTAATAATGCAAATCCTGAAATGAATTCAGGTGGATCTTCGAGTCAACCTACGACAAGTAACCGAACGAGCTCAGATTTGAGATGGAAGAAGAGAGTTCACAGTTCAAGAAGGCCACTGCATGCACTTGCACCACATAGTAGACAACAATGGATGAAGAAATAAAAGGACAGTCCAAACCTTGACAGGTAATCATAGTTGACCCTCTTAATGTATATGAATGTGGTAAGGATATTTATGTTATGCTGAGGTTTATTTCATGTAATTTAAAGTTTAGTGGAGGTTATATATAAATGCAAAGGCTTTGGGGGTTATATCAGAATAAGACACTTTCAGTCGGGTCATGCCAAAAACCCCTACGGGTCATGCCTGGAAAAATGGGACTAAGTTTGTATGTTCTTGACACTCAAGTTGAGTATTGTTTAACTAATAAGATAGGATTTAGTAGTTGTGACATGATTGCAGTTGCAGTTTTTTTTTTTTTACGCATTGTTCCATTTGTAAATGATAGTATTTGGGAAATCTGATGCTGAGTAACGTGTAGCAAGTATAAATATATGATGTTTTGAGCGAGGTTGACGGATTTGTGTTAATGCAGGATTCAATGTGGAGACTGTGGAGTACAAGAACATTAGCTTCACTGTTTGGGATGTCGGGGGTCAGGACAAGGTATTAAAACACAACATTAACTTCACTGCAATACATATAATTAGTTTAGATGAATTCAATGCAGATATAGTTAGTCTAATTTTAAACACTTAAATGTCCTTTTCCTTCCGCTGTTAATGTACAAAATGAAGTTATTGTATTGAACTGTACCGATCATCTAATGAGTGAAATTTGAAATGCTACAGATCAGGCCCCTGTGGAGGCACTACTTTCAGAATACACAGGGTCTTATCTTTGTTGTGGACAGTAATGACAGAGATCGTGTGGTTGAGGCACGTGATGAGCTTCACAGGATGCTCAATGAGGTAAATTGTCTTCATATTGTTTATTGTGATTTGAGCATTTTGTATTGTACCACCAACTCTAGACTTGGGAGCTGTACTTGAATCTAGAAGACTTTAGTGTCATTTGTAAACCTACCAGTTACGTCTATTGCATTTTAACTCCAACTCTCCTATTATAAACTTTATATTTAAATCTATCAATTTATGTGTATTACACGTATAATAAGAGTATAACAAAACAAGTACGGGACAGGGAAGACATCCTTTTCACTTCAAATTCTAACTGTTGTGTATCATATTTCTTCTATGCCTCTCAACTGACTCACGGACAATTTTCCCGGTCAGTTAGGGGGAATCCATGAGAACTTTTCATCAGTTTTAGGTACATCGAAAGATATGGAGAGTCCATCATTCTGCGATGAGAATTCAGAGATAGATTATCGTACATTATCAGAAGAGAAGAATGATAGATTGAGTTTTTCGGTGGAGTTCAGCTGAACCATCTCCGAGATATCCACCAGTTACTCTGAACCCAGCATTTCAGAGGAGTCCTTTCATTTAGGTTGGCCAATTTCCAAGCTTAATAGCCCAGTTCTCAAAAAGCGAGAAGTGAAGAAGAATGCATATGATGTCGGTAATTCAGGTTCAGATACAACTTATAAGTTATAAGACCTTTTGATTGTGAAGGGAAAAGTTGATAGCATGTATGAGTTTTGTAAGCATTGTAGAGTTTATATGTTTGATTTTTTTTAGAACTAGAGATGGAGTTGATGAAGGAGAAGTTTTCGAAGCTTTTGCTTGGAGAGGACATGTCAGGAAGTGGGAAGGGTGTTTGCACAGCGGTCGCAATCTCTAATGCCATTACAAACCTCTATGGTACATATATGTTTTTTTCTTCTTCTAATCTAATTTAATTTAATTTAATTACACTCATGAACTTTTATGCTTGATATCTCAATAATGAGTTTGGGTCTTTTATTATAAATTCTGCAACATCTTTTAATCCCCTTTGTATTGAGGCTCTTCTTAGTTTATGAGAAAATTTAGAATGATTAATTGGGATGTTTTCAAGGTTGGTTAAAATAGCCTTATTAAGATTTTATCTGACCTGTGCTCCATGGCTTCGGAAACTCAACACATTCCCTGCCTCCAAGTGCAGCGAGTCGACACGAGGAAGCTTCCTGTCTAAGAGCTTGCTGCCTTTGAGAACTTATTTTGTTTCTGTAGTAGTTTCGGTTCCTTCAACTTCTATGTGTGATATCTTGCAAAAAGAATCAAAATTGAAACATATATTGGTTATGACCCTCTTATGAAACATGATTGCGAGCTCTTGAACCAGGGATTCATGTAAATTGTTCAGAATGTTTTATTGTTGATTGGTAATGCATCAAGAACCTGTCAAATGTTCAGTGTATGTTTGACAAATTGTTCTGTTTATATGGCTTTCAGTTATGAGTATCTTCATCGTTTTGTTTTTAGATTATATCAATGAGTAAATTTGAAACCACAGCACTGCTGCACAGGTTTGGTTCTTTTGCAGTATTAAATAACAAATTCATTGTTGTTGTCAAAACTCTGCATACTTAAATCGTTGCAGTTGCTTTACTACCAATCACAAAAATTCACATTATTTTGACAGGGTTTGTCATCACAAAATTCACAGGCTTTGTTGTCGATTATCTAATTACAAACTTACAGTTGAAACTGATATATAGACAAGCACAGTGGGCATAGAATCTTTAAAGCTTCATATTAATGTTAGTCTTATTAATATTATTTAGAACTATTATAAAATTGAAAGAAATATTGAGAGAAAATAGAATATAGCAATCTCAAAACTTCTGTCTTATTAATGTTCATAATACCTCTATCTCTACTATTTTAATGGGAGAAGGCCTTTGTGTCATTTGTCATTGTGTCATTCTACCAACATGTGCAACGCACGTATATAACTATTATAAAGGAGGTTTCCGGTTCAAATCCTCCCTACGCCAGAGTTTTTATTTTTATTTTTTGAAATTATTAAAACGTGCATCGCTATATGATTAAATTATCCCCGTGACAAACCCGTGCAATATACGTGCAAACTACATCCACTAAACATCCCCGTGTCATGCACGTCAAATCAGAATATACAAATTCATTTAAATTAATGACTAAACTTTTTTATAGACGTGCATCGCACGTGCATTATACTAGTATATATATATATATACTAGGTTTGCACGTTGACACGTGCCTACAGCACGTCTTCGATACGGTGCACCTTGTTTGATCATATAAAATAGTTTTGGAGGTCCAGCAAATTAATTGAAGTAGCAAACATAGAGCAAAAAACATATTATATGGTTTTTTTTAAATTATTTTAAAAGTTTTTAAAATTTTAAATTTTTTAGTTTTTAAATTTTTTATTTTAAAAAATTTTAAAAAAATTTTATTTTCTTAATTTTTTGAATAGATGAGGGAAGGAGAGAGAGAGAGAAAAAATAATTAAATAAATATAGGAATTGTTTAGGGTGGGGGATTTGAATTTGAGTTTTAGGGGGAAACTCTTGGGGGAAAATATGTTTTGTGAGGTTAGATCTGAGCCTTTAATTTTTTGGGGGATTGAAGGAGAGCCACTTGATAGCTTTCTTTGTGTTTTATTATATATATATATATATATATATATATATATATATATATATATATATATATCATAACTTCTTTGATGTTCATTCTTTCGATTTTTTTATATGCCACTTTTCGAAACTATTTGTAGAAAGATGATAGTTGCCAAAGTATTGCTCGTGGACTCAACAACTAAACTCGCCGTTCCCAACGGCGAGTTTAGTTGTTTCATACTCGCTGTTGGGACACAGCGAGTGTAGTTTTGTTTTGTTTTTTAGAAATTCGTCATTCTCAACGACGAGTTTAATTCAAATTTTTCATTGAAGACCTGCTGTTCTCAACGGCGAGAAAATTTATACTAGACTCGTTGTTGGAAAATTTTATATGGAGTTTTTTTTCTCGAAAATTCACTAAGTTCAACAAAGTGTTTTACTCCTTGTAAAATTCCCTATATCCTCGCCATTCTCAACAACGAGTCTAGTATAAAGAACCTCGCCGTTGAGAACGAGAGATCTTGTTTGATAATTTTGAACTAAACTCGTCGTTCCCAACAGCGAGTATAGTACAAAGAAACTCGCTGTTGGAAACAACGAGTCTTTTTTGAAAATTTTGAACTAAACTCGTCATTGAGAACAGCGAGTGTCTCAGAAAAATAGCACTAAACTCGCCGTGTTCCAACGGCGAGCATGAAACAACTAAACTCGCCGTTCCCAACGGCGAGTTTAGTTGTTAAGTCCATGAGCACAAACACGTTGGCAACTATCTTCTTTCTGCAAATAGTTTCGAAAAGTGGAATATGAAAAAAAATTACATTCTTTCATCATCCTTATACGGTCACCATCCAATCCCTTACACAACTCGTTCACTTGTTTCACATTCCTCGCCAACATCTTCACCATATTTCTCATTTCCTCAATCGCCCTCATCAATTTCTGACTCAATTCCATCTCCCGGTCTTGATCTTCTTGCGGCATCACATCCCTCCGAAGCCGAACATACCGAAAACACACGCTTCCTTAAACAACGAAATTTCTCCTTCCAAATTCTTCCCTCTCTAAAACACACACTCAACAATTATTTCCTTCTCCGTCTCCGACACTTCTCTCTTAAACACCACTTTCAAAACCATTCCTACCCTTTTGAGAAGGAGAGTAGCTTCTCTGCTGCCGCCTCTTACGAAACGGGTTGGGGGAATAGCTGCAATGGTCGCGTCGGCTTAGGGAGGAGGGTCTAGGGCACCACCTCACAGGGGAGAGCGATCGGCTCCTAGCGTACGACGACGGGGATGGGCTTCGACTGACGAGTGGCAGCGGCGGCGATGGAGTGAGGCCAAAGTAATAGGCTGGCACCTGAGGCCAAACAAAGTTTGAGTGACAATTGCGATGTAGTGGCGTAAAGGACGGCAAATAAGCTGGGGACATCAGCGGCGCTAGTATGTATTGACCGTAGTATGATGGAGAAGGACACCAATAGTCCTCGATTGTGTTATTAGGCATCGGAGACAGCGATGGAGATCGAGACATTTTTGAACTTTTTTTTAAGAGGAAGAAACAGATGTGTAGCTAGAAGAAGAAAAGAGTTTAGGGTTTCTCCTTTTTATTTTACATCTTTCTAAGTTTTGTTACGACATGGAACTGAGCTAATTATCAGCCTGACCCACTTTTTGGAAATATTTGTCAAAACGACCATGTTTTAAAAATAAATTCACTTATGACCCAGACTACTTTTAAATTTCTATGATACCTTTTCTATAATATTTTCTATAGGATGTGTGACATTTTATTAAATTCTAAAAGTTTTTGGGTTTTAGAATAATTGCTACTTTTTAGATTAAATCTTTAGTTTCTTATTCTACAGGTTATAAATTAATGTTTAATCTAGAAAAACTGTAGAAATTAAGTAAGAATTACTTACTCTGAACTGGCTCTGATACCAACTGTAAGTAAAGAAAAATAAACAGAGTATAAAAAAACTTCAAAGATGATAGTTTTCTATAAAATAATATTCTTGAAAATAATGTGAATTACCAATCTCAAAAATATTAAAGTAATCAAGTGTGAGTTCAAGATCTCTCATAGCTTCTTATTCTGTTTCTGATACTTCACTATCACTATCATATGAGAGTTCTTTGGGTTCTTCCATACGTCATTTTCTTCTTCTATATATTCATTTTCTTCTTGAAATATATGTTGTTGTAAGACTCCAGATATAGCTACCAAATTCTCCATTTTTATAAAATAATAGAAATCTTTCACAAAAGTTAGATCATCAATCATTTGGACATTTATATTGCTAGTTTATCTAGGATTAATTTGATATATTGTTATAATTATTACTCGCTGTACGATAAAGAAAAATTATTTGAACTCATAAAAATCTTTCATGCTTTTACTCTATGAGGATAATAAACATAAAAACATTCTATTACTTCCTTGATAGTTAGTCATTAATTCATAAATTTCTGAGGCAAGACTGAAACTATTATTATCCATTGTTCTAGTATGAAATCAGGAGTAGGGAGATATTTCTAAGGATACCATAAAAATCAAAACAAAATAGCTCATCACGCTTCCGACCTAGTTAAACCTCTTTGAAATACTCTGTACCAGTTATTACTAGTGGATAAAATACCCCTGGTATGCACCCCGATTTCAGTACTCTTTTTACGTTCCTCCCATCTCAGGACTATTATGCTTTTCAAAAGAGCTTTATCCAAGAGATACGTCTGGAACAACTAGTAGCACTTCTGTACAGGCAACCACAACCTAGCTCATTTCCTGCTACTAGGTGTACAGTCTAAGTATAGAAGGTTACAAAGTGGGTCTTTTTGCAAGATCCTTCATGCAAAGCCTTACAAAACTATCCCAGTGGGAAAAAGACTAATCATTAATACCTTATATTGTACAAGAGCTTAACAAGAAAGATAGTTTTTATTGATTTCAAACTGCTAACAAGCAAGCTCTTCTTACAAGATTATATAGAAATTCTCCTTCTTAAGTCTCTGCCCTCTCCCTTACCCAGCCTCCTCTTTTATAGAGGAAGGGATAGCTTTACATCAGTTACAATTACATCACTGCTTACATCATAAGTAAATAATTGAGTCTAATACGTCACTGCTTACGTTATTAAAGATTCTTTTCTAGCTAGCATCTCCACGTGCTTCACATCATAAATAAATCTTCGTCAGCCTTATCTTGTTCTTTTTTGCATTGTCCGCATTTGTGCTGTGGTTACATCTTCATCAATCTACAGTAGTGGACTATTGTCTCTTATATTATTATCATGACTCCTTTATCTAGAATTTGATACCAGCTGTCAAACAATTCGTTCTCTGATTGTGGTTGTTTAATTTTTTCTATGCTACAATTAATATTTTTTGTGGGTCAGGGCGATCCATATGTTACTGTCTCTATTTTGTATGTCTTTCAATTCGCAATACATTGTTCTAAATCCCATAGCTCTTATTTCTGGATTAGTTTTTCAACTTCTTCATTTTTATATGGTATGATATTAGTCTCTCTAAACAGGACTTGTGTAGTCCTTCATATCTTTATAATATGCTCAGCTGGTAGTTCTTCGTCAACTTCATAGAATTCTGGAATAGCTGAAAATACCCGGACATATACTTTGGAGGCCTTTGTAAGACCAAAATATTTTTTAGCAGATTTATATACTTCTCTTGGTAACTAGCTAAGTTCTTTGCATACTATGGATGGATATATGCAGTGGATATGCCCTCTTTCGAATAATACTCTTATTGTCTTTGGATTTGCTCCTGGTAGTATAATCGCTTTGTTCATATGTTGCTGCGAAATAGTTTTGATAAATTGATTGACCTGGGTGGTCTGACATAATTTCCTCAATATATTGTAAAAATAAATCATTCTTGGAATATTGTGGAGGATCTGAGTGTAAACCTTTCTTTATAGGTAGTTGGTTGTATAGATGTGGAGCTTCTCTCTTGTGTGGACATTTTTGTGATTTCACTAGTATTTTGTGGGTTAATAGGTTCACTCCCATCACTTATTTTCTCAATATGTTAAGCATTTATATTGTGGTAAATTATACTCTGATGACCACAAAATTGCAACGTTAGTTGGTTAAATGCTCCTTGTAATTGCTCCACAGTTTCGTTTAGGAAGACTATATCCTGTTCTATTTGTTGTACTCTATTTTCCATCATGTAAAAGCAAAATTGTTAGTTTCTTGATAAGAAATCTGCCAGAATGTTATATTTTATATTGAGGAGTCATAATGTGCTAACTGCATTTGTCATCTTATTGCTATAGTTTGGTCTATTATTTTGTTAATCCAACTCTTTGCTTGTGTATTATCTTTCCTTACTGTGAATTTTGTATGTATTATGAATAATTCGAACTTTTTATAGCATTTAAGATTGCTAATAGTTCTTTTTCATTTATGTGGTAATTTTGTTGGGTCTGTGTGAATGATCCACTAGTATATCTGGCTAGTCTTTCATCTTTTTCACCTATTTCAATAAATTTTAATACTGCTCTGCAATTATCTTCACATGCATCTATTTCTATTATCCATGAATATTCTTTAACAGGTAATCTTAGCTTATTTAATTTTGAAATTTGTTGTTTTAATATTTTAAGTTTTTCTTCGTCCTCTGGGATCCATTCCCATTTCATAATTTTTTTAGTTTTTGTTCTAACCAATTGGTTTTTTGCTGATAAATTCAGTATGTATCCTCTTGGTTGATTTAGTAGTCCGATTATGGATTGTACTCTCCTCTTTTTTTGTTAGGACATTAGGAAATGTCTTTATTTTTTCTGCTATATGCGGCTGTAGTTCTATTCCTTTATGAGATAATTTTCTTCCTAAGAATTCTATCTCAGGCTTGAATAATTTCATTTTCTTTTTTAATAGTATAATACCTGTATTTTTTACTATTTCTATGAATTTCAGTAAATGCTTTTTATGTTGTTCTTCGTTTTCGGATCCTATTAAAATATCATCTACATATACTAGTCTAAAATTAATTGTATTTCTCAAATATCTTATCCATATATTTTTAAAATACTTCTGGACTGTTTTTATATCCAAATGGTAATATGTTCCATTCATAAAATCCTTGTGGTGTACTAAATGTTGTTAACTATTTTGACTCTTTTGTTAGTTTTACGTGGTAAAATTCTAATTTACAATCAAATTTAGAATATATTAATCTTGTTCTTATAGTGTTAGTAGTATCTGCATATCTGGTAGTGGATATCTAAATCTTTAGTATTTTTATTTAATTCTTTATAATTTACTACCA
Organism: Hemerocallis citrina; assembly: GCA_017893485.1. Classification (NCBI taxonomy): domain Eukaryota; kingdom Viridiplantae; phylum Streptophyta; class Magnoliopsida; order Asparagales; family Asphodelaceae; genus Hemerocallis; species Hemerocallis citrina. The sequence goes on along the minus strand of CM030364.1, from coordinate 251,102,558 downwards.
TTCCAGATTTACCTCTTTTATCTTCTGAATGTTCCTTACTATGAATACTGGTGGTGAATGCGGACTTTGTGATTTTCTTATGT